>OZ021709.1:16572193-17772193 GCA_963978555.1 Galerucella nymphaeae
GATTTCCGCAATGATCCGCTATGATTGCTCAATGATTGCAATTTTTAAAATATCGTTTCTTTTCTAGTGAGAATGTCCTCCTATGCGTAACGTCATTTCGGTTTTACAATAAATTAATTTAATCTAGCAAAACTCCTAAAAAAGTTTAGTGTTTATTGGACCTTATAAATGGTATACGTGAGATGAATGCTATGGGTTTTATGTTACTTGATATAAAATTTATTTGCTGACTATTTTGTGATTGTATTTATGATAAGTAACTAAAAAAATTAATAGATGTAGGAAGAAATTTTACGGAGCTTGGTGTTTAATAAATTAAATTAGTCATTTTTCTACGTTTTGGTGTGAAAGATTGCCTAAGAAATAGACTTACTTAGAAATACAGAGATATTTAAAACGTTATATTTAATATGGAAGTGACCAAATCCTATGAAAGTAAACGTCACGTGTGTTGTGTCAAATGCCACGCACGTCACGTCAAAAGTCACTGCTCATTTCTTTAATTTTGCTAGCATTCGTAGTCTTTTGTGTTGTAATCCAATCAAAGTAAAAATTTTCATGATATCGAAAAATTATTCGGAAATGCTAGGATAGACTTAAAACTGTTTGCAATTTGTTAAGAATGTTGTTAATTGCTGTAAGTTTTGGAGCAGTATCAGGTTTCCTTCAGTCAACGAAATCAAACCTACAAAAATTTGACACGTTTTCAAAAATGGTTATCTATTGAATGTAAAGTATACGAGGTGCATAAATGTTACCAGAAACACTATAAACGCCTTACAACAATTTGTATGGTGTAAACGTATCGCTAAAAGATTCCTGCATAGTAAACCTGTATCAGAGAGAGAGAGAGAGAGAAACGCGGATATTGAAAACCCTAGGGACGCTAATTAATTAATTGAAATGTTAATTTCAGGTTGAAAATTTCTAAAATGAAATTATGGAAAAATTATTGTTTGGTGGAATAGACAACACGACATCTTTAACGCGAGATTTAAAATATTCAAATGTCTATATGAACAGAGAGGCTTTGGACTATCTGTTCATCATTGCACTTGAAGCAAAACAAGGTAGTAGGGGGTATAATTATAAGATTTTATACATTTATCTAGACAGATATTCAAATATTTCTTATTTTGTAGTTTTCTTTAAATTTTATTGTAACGTTTTTCTTATTTTTGACATGTGATAAAATTATACACTAACTATGGTTAATTACTATTGGTTTATTGAAGAAACACTATAATAAACTTAATTTATATAGACGCTACTTAATGTCTACTAATTTATCTACACTCGGTATAATAATTGTCCTAATTTATCTTTAACACTTAAATATTGCACTATTTGTAATCACTGTATACTGGAACTGTATACCGACTTACTGTATACTGAAAAACTGTTCGACTTACTCAAAAACCCGCGTATATAATAGTCAACTCTAGAACCTTTTTGTATTTACCACTTACGGAACTTCCAGAACACAATTCCTGAGTGAAAAGAATACCTGATAAAGAAAATTCGTTCCTCTAACCATCCGTACTGTTCGTTGGATTCAAGTTTAGGAACGAAATTTATTAAATTTATATTATTTTGTGATCTCTTATATATTCTCTTCTTAACTAAATTTGTAAATTTCATATATTTGTTTTTATCTAGAAAGTTTTATTTAACGCCCGAAAACTTTAACTACAGTATATGTAGTAGTGTATTTTACCCTCAGAACTAGCTTTCTTATATACCTATAAATTTAAATTCAGTTTGGCAAGACCCCACACTATTTATTTTTCAATTTTATATTAACCGTAACAACGTGGGTAAGTTTTGTTTTATGGTATAAAGGGAGTAGTGCACTTAGATATATTGTATCAATGTCCACTTTTCAAAATAACATAAATAGTTATAAATATTGTGGAAGAAAAAGATGTTTATAACGCCACTGGATTATTTACACGAAGTAGATTGTTACAGTCGAAGACACAATTCTACGTGTGGGTTAAACGCTTCGTCAGTTCAATTACTGAAAAAAATGTGTACAATTCCTGTCGGTTTCTCGTTGAAAACTTTTTTTTGTAGCAAAAGTCGATTACCAGAATTCAAATTGAAAGATTGTTAACTCTGCTATCTGTATTTCATTGCAAAAATAATATAATTTAAATTAAACCATTCCGACAAGAAAATTGTTTTCAAATTAAGATTTTAAACTTAAAGAGAAATTATAGCTACAGCATTGATAAATTAATTTAAAACTATTGAAATACATCATTTCTACTTTTAATTTATTTCTTACTGATACTAAATGGTGAATTTATTTAATACATTCATTAATTTATTTTTTTCAAATCTCATGATATCTATTTCCGCTTTAACTGAGCTTGGTACTTCACTAATCAGTGCACTGCTTTGGCTTAGCGCTCGTTCACACGTTCAGGATTTTCGTCCGTCCGACTGATCGACCAAGTGGACGGTGCTCTCTTTACAAAAGTAGGTACCGTCCAAGATCCGGACCTTGTGTTATTATTGTTTGTTATTCTTCTATGGATTTTCATCTTCATTTCTATAATCAATATCTCCATGTCCCAGTATTTTCATACTTAGTGTGTACAGTCTCGTTAATCTAATTTTCCTATGAGTTATTTCCGCTCCTATTTTCCCATATTCTGTAAATATAGTTTCCAGATATTTACTCTTTCTAGTGTCTCGTCTTTGCATTTCATAATTTGATCCTGCTCTTTACAATTTATGATCATAGCTTAAGTTTTAGTATTATAATTAGTATTCACTTCTATTTTTATGTTTTCTATCTGCTGCATCTTATTTCTGGTATTTGCTATCAATACCACATCATTTGCATATAGTAGTGAATTCATTTTCACTAGTTTCAGACGTTTGTTGCCAATTATCGTATTCAGCTGCTCAGTTTTGTTTTTTACTCGCTTCGGTATTTGATCCATGATTTAAAATAAAAGCGGAATTACGCTATTCCCCTGTTCTATCCCTTCTTTTATTAAGATCTCTTCTGGTGTCATTCCTGCTGTGTACTTTATCCAATACGTTCTCGTATTTCCTTCTTTTAACCCCTTTTAGTCGCCTAGGTATCCCCATTTCATCCAAGCATTTCCAGATTTCTGCTCGTTCCATTGTTTCGAAGACTGCTCCTAAGTCAATAAATCTCCTCTTTTTTCTAGTTTTCTTTCTGACTCCTTATTACAAATATATTATTATTAGTTTGTCTGTCTATCCAAATACTGCCTGTTTTTCTCCCAATCTACATTCTACTCATTCTCTTTTCCAGAAACTCTTGTATATAGCTTATAGCCAGTCTGAGTTAGGCACATGGCTCTGATATTATCACATTTCAGGTCTTTTCTGTTTGTAACTGATTTCTCACTGCTTTTCTTTATAGTAGTAATATAACTATCTGAATTTACTCTTTTTAATACTAAACATTCCAAGATAACCCCATTCAAAACACTTTTCTTTTCAGAACCCCTAACTTGTCCTGTCTGCATATTGACCTTGTGTTCATGTTACGGGAGACAAGATACACAAAACTTGGGTTACAACACCGAATAATAATGATTATTGTTCGGTGGTTACAAGTAAAGTCACATCTTTGTGATGGATCTTGTCTAATAAATAATGTAATATGCTAGAAATATGAAATATAACCATCCGATTCACTAGCTTAAAAGTTTGTGAAAGACCCTGTATTTAGCTTCAACCATATATTTTAAAAGTAATATGCAATTATGCATTGTGGCCATTGGCCCGGAATACTGCCAATGTTAAGTGTTGTATTACACACATCTGGACCCGGCTCTCATCAAATTCAAGTTTGATCATTTGTGGTCCCTCGCCCCCCACGCAATTTAAGAGGTACAAAAAAAATATTCCGATGTTGCCAACTCATTACGCGTTTCATTAATTTGATACAACTAACAGAAGCTCTAGTCTTGGGCACTCTGGAAAATGGTCGGGATTTCAAGGTCACACATGGCACATCTAAAGTTTTCTATTTTTCCTTTGGTTGTATTTATTCTCATCCCTTTCCTATTTTATTGAGCCTTTACATATATTAAGAGTAATTATATGAAAAAAAAAATAATGAAATTCTTATCGAATAAAAAATAATTTCAAGTTCAACGACTATATTTCTCCATACGCACGTAAATTGCGAAAAAACAACAAGTAATTACTACAGCCTCTTCATCTCAGTAGGAATCTGCAAACTATGTAATCATTTTCCTAGTTATTATTTATAATAAATCTTGAGATTGCTCTTAAAGTTGAAAAAGCCTACGCCTTAGAAATTAATCTACTTTTAATTACAGTCAGCGAATCAAAGGTAAATAAACAATCAAGTAACCGATAGATATATTTATTCACTGCATGATCTTACTGTAAATCAGATTATTTACTCAACCTGTATTGTTAATTTCCTGTCGATAGAACAAACCTTGGGCTATCCGATTGTCATGCGAAACTCATATGATATATTTCAATTCTATTTCTAATAAATTCTCAATGATTATTTACGCATAAAGCAAATTTTTTAATTGGCTTATATTATAAATAATCTATCTCTGCGGAGCTAGTCTAATATTTTTTTTATATAATTTGTGTATATTTTTTCTCAATCAATTTTACCGTTTCATCTTATTTATTTTATTATTATATCAAAAAGTGTTGTTGAGGGGGAGCAAGGCCCACGTAATGGCAAAATTTGGGACAGTACTCGTGTAATAAGGTATTTATAAAAAGTTCTGATACCTATTGATCGGTGGTGAAGTCATTTTTTCTTCTTAAGCAAGGCGGCAAAATACCATACATAATTACATGGACTTAAAATTCGCCTAAAGCTGGGAAAACATTGTTCTGATGCTACACCACGCCACGCCATCCGACGCAACGTCAGAAGGATCTGACACCGTGGATTTTAATGCATATTTATAAACAGGGTGTCCTAAATAAGATAATAAATTTTAAACATGAATGACCAGCTTATTAATTGCTCCAAACAGATGGGGTTTTCACTAGTTTCACTAGTTTATCAAAGACATTTTTTTAGGCTTGGCTGGGATTTCATCTCTTCAACACAGGGTGCTCTACAAATGTTGGTCAAATTAAAAGGGGAAAATATGTATTATTTTGAACGGAACACCCTATAATTTTTAATCTCATCAACTCATGCGAAGCCTAACAATTTAGCAGAACTAAAAAATAATATCAGGAACATTATTGAAAACATTCCGCAAGAAATGTTTGTAAACTGTTTGTTAGATTTGTTGGCAATTATTTACGTGATTAAAAATGCATACTACATGAAATCGACTTAAATAGTTTTGTTATGCGTCAAAAGGTCGCACCATTAGTTGACTTTAGGCATCAAAATACGCTCATATAAAACTACTAATTAAAAATGTACTACATGAAACCTCCAATATCTTTGTTGTTAATGAAACAAAAGATAGAAAACTATACATTTTTGGAAAGGAGAATGATTGCTCTTTCGAATGAGATCAAAAGTTCTGGGTTGTTCCATATAAATATTGTAAATACACTGTTCTGATGCAATCCTATTCCACGCGACTTGACGCCATCCGACATGGTACGATTCTTCTCTTGCCTGATTTTCATCATATGATATCACGTTGCGTAGCACCGAGCTGTAAGGTGTAGTTGTAGGGTTTAGTAACATCTTGCCTACTATCGCCTACTTCATTTCACCTGAAAATCGTTTCAAGCCATAGATAGATAAAGCACATACATACAAGCTTTATTAATTTCCTATATTAATATGAACTAGGTATTAAAAGAAAAAATCTAAATATTAAAATCGATATTTATGACTATCAAAATCCGATCCTGTGGTTTAAATAAACTAAGCGAACGTCACTATCGTCGTCACTGCGACCTTCTCAAGGGTTTCGAGTTCCTCCTTGGTCTTGCTTGGCCACGAAAGTTTTTCTCTTTACTCCACCTCACTTGCAGACGGTCCATGCCTACCCAATATATACAGCCTGCAAACCTCGGACTGGTTCGCCACTGATGATGGTCCTACATAGTACATACACACACACACACCACACACGGACATACGATCGAGAAAACCCGATTCGACCGTGCAATACGAGATTCCAAGTTGCTTTGCATAATATTTGGGCAATCAGCATTTCATTAACATAACGTTTCAGTATAATTGAATTTTTTATTTAAAATAATTTATTGTTCAACAAATACTACATAAAACAAATATAGAATGATTGCACTGAAAAAAAAATGATCAGAACTGCTCTCAATTACATTTACATTTAATATTAATAATTTGTGAACTGAAGGTTAATTAAAAATGTACGGGTTATAAATATGAACACATTTTTACTTGAAGTTTGAAACACCCTGTATCCTGGAACAACTAGAATATAGTAGACCTTAACTGTCATTCTTGTAAAAAAAAACACTTTTTGTTGGCCACACTGACCTTAGACTGAACTCCTTTATTGGGCGATATAGATTTGGAATAACGACCTTTTCTGTATGCGATCACCAGATGCTCAAAAATGAATATAGAATTTGGAGATGGATTGTGCAAAAAGAGTTAATTTTCCTAGCTTAGTATTCTCCAAACCACAAAATTCTTCACCACTCTCTAAATAGTCTAAATCCTTTAATGACTTTTATTGTAGCTTTTTTTGATGTTATTTAATATCACCTGCCTTTTTATATATCACAACAAAATAAAACAAAAATTTCATATGACTACGCATTTGTACTTTCCATAAAATAAATCTAAAATCAAGTCACTTCTAAATATACCACCCTTCTTTAGAGTATTCCACAAACAATCAAATAACATTCACAGCTTAAACTCCCCACAAATCTCGTAAATAAATCATCTGTTTCCCTTCTTGTTCCCGAGTTCCTTGTTAATTCCTGACCTAGAGTTACGCATTATGAGTTTGGCATACTTTACAACCCCTGTAAATTCCCTTTGACCCAATGAGAAGTAGTGGTGGAAATGTTTTCGACAAGTTCTTAGTTAGATTCCTAATAATTTCGACTGGGCAGTTAAATTTTCGTAGTTTGAAATATTTTGTTTAAAATTACAGAATAAGTATACTGTGTGGGTTAAAAGTAATAAACTTTTCGAAAGACAGTGAGGGTGAGAATTTATATTATAGTAGGATAAATGGGGAGAATAATATTTTATAATCCAAAAATGGCGCGAAATTGCTGATGATAAAAAGTTACTTATGGAAAATTGTAGCTTCTTTTGCCGTTGGATATAAAATGTTGAGAGGGTAGAAAGAGTTACCTACATAAGGATCGACATAGGACCGTCTTCTTTTTCAAAATCGTGATGAAGCATACGTTCTGCTTATACAGAGTAGACCAAAAGTATGTAAACGACAAATTGTTGTTCCCAATTGTACAAAATTTGGGGTACACCTATTTTAGGAAACGAAGATTCCATATTTGATATTTGCAATGCTGCCAGATTTGCCGTCCATCTTATATTATTGGTAGTTTTGGTTTTTCATCATCCTGTATACTTTTATGTGATCTGGAAGATCTAAAAAATATAAAACGTAAGTCTGGCAGCGCGTATTTTTGAACTGAATTTTTCAAGTAGGTATCCCCAATAAAAATAACCTTTGGGATTGAAATCAGGTGAACGTGGAGGCAATTCAATTCTACCTCGTCTACCAATAACGCCAAAAAAAGCTGGAGCGTCAACTTCGTGAATTATTATAATTATTGGTTTCCTACAGAAAAATTTCAGTAATTTACCACATTTGGACATTTTTATGGTGCCCGAGCTTTTAAATTATGGCCAATTAAAAAAAAATTCTCTGAATCTACCAATTCCATTTTCAACATAAATTCTCAACCGTGCTATAACCTAACTTTCGGTTCCTTTACCTCATACTAGTCTCACTCAAGAGGTTACAATGTTTCGATTGTAACAAGGAATCGATTTATTTAAAACCACGATTTGCAATTACCACAAGTCAATGTCTGGTGCACAGGATTAGTATCCTTCTGAATTTGTTTTTCGAAATAATCTATGAGTAATTTCAAATTATTATATTTTACTCGAAATGCAATGGGCAAATACCTTTTTCTTTATCGTTCTAAATGCCAAAATATGAATGATTTCATATTCATGCAAATGAAATTTGAATCTTTTGTGGTAAATATTCATGTTAGAATTGAAAGTCAGCTGCTCGAACTACCATTCAAAGGAAACTGGTGTGACATAAAATTCTGTATGCACCACGTTGTGAAATTTCAAGCAGCAAATACGTTAAAAAAATTCTCCTGGATATGCAAAATTATGTTGCACAAGTTTTTGTTGAACTACTAAATCTGAGATCTCAAAATATTTGAATTAGTCCATTATTATTGACCTAGGTTGATAATAAAAAAAAATGATTAACCACTGATAGACAAATTCAACTTCTCAGTAGGCTGATTTCAGTACTAACTGTCAACTTCATAGCTAGTAACTTTTCTTCCATATTTTTAATATAATAACCTTGACAGTGTTTAAAGTGAAAATATTTATCGTAAAATAGCATTAATTAGTGTTGAAAATGTACCATTTTTTGAACTAAATTCGTAATTTTTAATGTATTAATTGAATGATCAAGCGAAATTTTTGTTCTAATCAGCTTTATTTAAAGTAAGCTGTCAAACAAATTTAAAATAAACATGAAATTCCGAAGGTCGCGAAGTCTACCAAAACTATATGGTGTATTAACAATATGGATAGGTGGTAAGAGGCTGTCATAGCTGAAATATTGGGTCATAGACCGGAAAAACTTTTCTGAGCTTAATAGTCAACAGTCCCATGAAATTATTGTCAAAGAAGTGGAACAAATCATAAAGGTATGAAAAGATGTAAACTATTCCGTAGGATATTTTATTATAGTAATTTTAGAATAAAAATAAATACTGCAAACATTATATTAAGGATTTATAGTTTTTATATTCATTACCAAAAAAAAATAAGTGAACGCTACAAAAAAATCGTATTTATTTCATATAAGTCCAGCATAATCAGCAATAAGTATCTCGTTGTCAACATAAGCTGCAAACCTAACCTCGTATAATAGATGCATATCCGCGAATGGCGGAATAGCGTCGGCGTCACCGTCTGCACCGCCGTCTAGCTCGCTCACAATCCGTGCTGCCGCCGCCGCTCGCCGTCTCTTCGATGCAAGCGGCGCGGAGTGGCGGGAAATGCCGTCGAAGAAGCACGCGAAGAGCGGGAGGCGAAGCTATGATAGCACAGTCAAAAATCGACGAAATAAAATCATTCTTACTATACACGTACAAGTCTAACTTAATTTTTTTATGTTTATTACCTTAAATTATGTTAATGTTTATTTTTACATCTTTTACACTTACTAAAATGAGTTTAACTCACTAACAAGTTTATTCTTGCTTGATTTGTTAAACTACCGCCACTTTCAAGTCAGAAAAAGTAGTATCAGAATGTATTGAACATAGCTATAGACCTAGGACACTTCCTCATAGTACGCATCCATGTTTTGGTTTACTCAAAATGATGCGCTCAATAGAGATTGTGAAGAAGTCTCCAATATAAACTATGCATGTAAATTGGAATGATGTTCACTGAGACCTGAAAGATCGATCTATTGAGCCCCCTTACTTCTACTTAGGTCCTGTTGAAGTCTCAGAGATTAGTAGCTCCTCTAGTCCAATTTCCCGGAAGAATTTCAGGATATCTGCAGACTTTAACTTTCCCTCTTCTATCCAGTAATGTTTTAGGTGTTGTGCACTAGGATGTGCGCAAGTTGTGGATGGAGGTTTATGATTCCTTACCACATTATCTATACATTCTTCTTCTTCCTCCACTTTTTTGAGCTTTTTCAGGTTCCCATCCAGGCGACAATGCCCCGTTAGCATCACTGTTCAAATTCTTAGTTTAGCTGTTTTACTTTGACTTATGTATTTATTTGATCCCAACAGGTTGTAGCCACCCAGGAGAGTCTTTAATTGTCTTAGCCCTACTAGATATTTCCAATGGTCAGATCTTCTATTTTTTCGGCTTCACTTATTTCTTCCAATAATACAGTGGAACTGATTTCGCAAAAGGGTGATCCCCTTTTTGCTATTTTATCTGCTATTGTTTTCCTTCGATTATAGAGTATCCTGGAATCCAAGGTGACAATGTTCGCTTAGTTCTTTGAGCTTCCCTAGTCATTCCCAATAATCCTAATGTACAAGATGATAATAACAGACTAGCAAGCAAGACAAAGAGATCGCAGGACATCGTGACAAAGTCTCCAAGAAGTAATGTGACATGAGAAGATAACAATATCCAGATCGATAGACGAAGGCGAAAGGAGAAGCTAGACCAAGTGCTCGATGTAAATCAAGAAGAAGCATTCCAAAAGTAACCTAAGCTAAATGTAGATGCAGCGTCAATAAAGGTCATTGATTTATTATACTACAAACATTTAAGAAGAAATTTAAATGGTTGTAAATGAATCTAGACACTGTTATTAAAAATTGATTGACATATTGATCAATATTCACCGAAAATCTACCAGCTTTTTCCCTGGAAAAGTCTACTTCATTTTTAAGCAATTATTTTGAAGCTGCAGAAATACCCCATAGAACCATAACTTTCACTCATAAAAATCAAAAATTAGCAGAATCTGGAATCTAGAACGATAATTTAACCGGCTTAAAAGGGCTGCAAGGTGCAAAGCCCCGCACCCGACACCCGAGTCGGGTCAGTTTTTTGTGATAATGTGTGATATTGATTCTGGTGCAGCAAGCCGGCGCGATGCACGTGCATTCGACGAACTACACAACGACGTCGACGACGCGACTAGCGTTGTTCAGAAAACGGGGACGGGCAACGTCGCCACTAACGACACAGGACCGTAAGAACGTATTTCTCGCAGTGGTAACTAAGTAATAAAACGGATCACAGAATTTAAAAAGCTTCTCTTCGTCCTGTCTCTTTCCTGAATTTTTCTTAAAAAGCAAATTTACTTGACTGCACAGTTCATTGTATGTACTTCTTTAAAAATGTCTGTCGAAGAATATAAAGTCAGGTTGTACCCTGATTAAATCTATTGAGGTTTCTTCTTCCGCAGGGTAACATTTTGCCATAATTTACTTAAATATAATAGAATAATTCAACAAGTCAAGCCCGCAGTCAATTCTGCTCTGCTGAACGTTTGCGTCCAAATCAAACTACATTTGATATCGGCGTAAACGGACGACGCACAAGAATGAGACGAGAGTGCGCTCAGCTCGCGTAGTCCCTAACAATCCATACCTTAAGATCAAATTTAATTCAAAAGTGGAGAGAGCTTTGGAGCCAATAAGTTTATACTATTGTGCTAAATTTCGAATTAATCTGAGGGTTCAAAATGAGTAAAAGCCGAGTTTAAAGGTAAGTAAAGTGAGTAAAGATCAAGAAGGTTGTGCTACAAACAAACAAGTGATGCTAATATAAAGCGTGTAAAAAGGTTGTACGTATGTATCTATTTTTTGGGGTATCATTCACTGAGACCTAAAAGATCTATTATGCCACCACTTACTTTCTGGGGAGCTCTGAAACTAGTAGCACCTTTAGTACTATTTCCCAGAGGAATTTTAGGAAATCTGCAGACTTCGACTTAGGCAAATGTTCCTCGTCTATCCAGTAATCTCCCAGGTAATGCGCTCTAGGATTCTTGAGTGCTGTGCAGTTAAAAAGTATGTGGATGGAGGTTTCTTCTTCCATGCCACAATATCTGCATTCTTCTTCCTCCACTATTTTGACCTTTTTCAGGTGCCCATTCAGGCGACAATGTCCCGTTATGATCCCTGTTAAAACTGCATTCCTTTGATCTCAACAGGATGTAGTCACCCAGAAGAATCTTTGATTATCTAAGCCTTACTAGATCTTTCCAATGATCAGATCTTCTTTTTCTTTCGGCTTCACCTATTTCTTCCAATATTACATTGGGGCTGACTCAGCAAAATAGTTCAGGCCCCCAGAAAGGACTTTGTCTAGGTATTCCCACACCATTTTGGAACAGAAGGAAGGTTACTATAAGCAGGTAGAAAGTGTAAAATCATTTTACTCCATAATAACGGAGAAAAGTATGAAAAATACCCATTCTCAGGGTAAAAGAGCTCAAAGAAGTTAAGAAAATAATCAAACGAAATGTCATTTGTTAATATTCAGCTTATATCTTTGATGAAAACTATTGAAAAAGAAATGTTAAGTCTATAGTCTGCTAGGAAAGGGATCTAGTAAAGTGCCTGTTTTAGAAACGGGATGAAAACTGATTGTATTATAATAAGGAAGGGTAATTGATTATTGGAAATGTCTCTCTTCAGCATTGTAATTAAATTTGACTACATACTGCTGGCTGAAATGTAAGCTACAATTTGTAATTTTTTTTTAGCAAACCTTCTCATTATTATTACTGTTCCACCCTGTATAATAATTTAATAAAATTTGTCAAATTAATTTTTCTGTTAATTGTTATTTAATACGGAATATCAAATTGGTCTAGTAATTTGTAACGTTATGTTCGTTAGTTCCGACCCTGAAGATTGCCAGCGTCGGGCCTCAAAGGGGTTGTTGATAATGCAAAGGGACAGCGGGGGCGGTGCATCCAGAACCAGACGAGGATCGGCGAATAGTTGGCAACGCTGTTCGTTCATCGGCTGCTTGATCTCGCCCGCCGCGAGCGCGAGAGAGGAGATCACAGGCAGCCATGAGGTCGACGGCAGTCGCCTCCATCCCCACTTTCATGGACACTCTAAAACTTGGGCAAAATTGTATGCAACGACACCGTCCTCCGACTACGATCGCCGTAACTCTTCTTAGATTCACGCGGCCCAAAAGGATGCTGATGCACCACCGTTAAATCATCTCCGACGGTCCGCGCGCGTTCCCGTCTAAACCGACTTCAATTCTTGCGATCGCCGTCGGGACGCCTCAGCCGCTCTTCGCTCGTGCCTCGACAGTGTGTTTTTTGTTGTGTCCCATGTGCTAAAAAAAATAGTGCCCTACTACTGGAAGTGACACTATTGTGATAACCCATGATACCCTTGCGAAATGGCCATCAACTTTTCGGCATCCTTTGCCGCCTGTCTGGCAGCAGGGCTCAAAGTGCCTCGCCAGATTATGTACTGCATTTCTCAAGGTAAATACACTAGAATCTACAAAAACTTCCTATCGGCAACATTGTTTCGAGAAAAATGTTTTGATGCAAAATTTTATATTAAAATTTTTCTTTATAATCTTATTGTGAGAGGGTTGTTTCAAATGATACATATGATTTGCTGCTAAACATTTAGATTAATTTGTTTATAAAAAATTAAGGGTAGGTAATTAATAATTATTTATTATTACCTACATAAAAAGTAGCCCTTAATATCCCATACCTAGCTTTAGTTGTTAGAGATTTTCTTTTTCATTTTGTGAAATATATTGAAGTATTTGATTTGTTTTTAAAGGGAATTGAACCACATTGGTTATTGAATAAAATTTTAATTTTTATTTAAGTTTTGGTAGTGTTATAGTTTAATTTTTTCAATACTTCAAGTTCAAGATATGTTGTACCTAAATATTATTTTTTGAAATATTATAGTTATTTTTGTTTTAAATTTTGTTGCTTTAACTTTGTATCGGCTAACAACAATTCCAATAATAAATTATGAGAAAAACCTGGATAAAAACTTAGATAATATCCTGATAACGAAAATCCCACGTAAAACATTTGTTTAATTTTAATAAAATAGGCTAAAAAATTGACTGAGGATATCTATATCAAGAACCTTTTATAGTTATTACTATGTATAATATTTTCAAACGGTTTGATAATATTTTGCCAAAAGAATATAATATGATGAGTTGAGTGAGTTCAATCATTATCTGTAATTATATTATTTGTTAGTCTTTCACACTCATAAAAAAAACATAAAAGGTGTCTTTTATCCAATAAATATTTATTTAATCGATTTAACGCCTTAACAATTCAACCGATATTGTAAAATATTATTTTTCTTTACTGTCCAAGCTTTCCTTTAAATCCTGGCAAAATATAGTAAAATGGGTTAAAGTAAAAGTAAAAGATAAACTACAATAGGAAGTAATTCAAATCTTCAAAAATTTTGTTTGTTATAGTTCTATAAAAAAAAGAAACTTTTGGCATTTTCTACTAAAGACGAGAAACTGTATCTCTATCGAGCTTGCAAATCACAGAAGTTGCACTACTGTTTTTCGGCTAGGTGGCTATTACATTTTTTCGTCAAACTAAACAAAAAAATCACTAATTTCTGAATGAGAAATCGACTATTTTAAAGGCAAGTATTTTTCGTCCGCTGTGCGAAAGATAAGTTTCATCTCCCACAATCTACTAATATTCACACCACGTTCTTAAACACGTAAAATCTAGCTTAAATAATTAATTTGACAAAAGAAAATGACAGTTATTGTTATTGGACAATAGTTATTTATGCAACAAGTGCAAAAAATGAGTGTTTTTTGCACGCGACTTGAAATTGCCCAACGAAACCTTTAGGTCGAGTTGGACAACACGTTTTGCACTAGTTGCATACAATATTTTTCTACATTCATGCAAAAACTGCAAAATTAGAATATATGTTAGGAACTCAAACTCAATCGTTCTTCTTTTTTTGTATCTTTATGCCTCCACCTTGTCAGTACTTAATCATAGCTGGTTTTCGCTTTGACCATTTAAATTATAATTATTAATCAAAGATTTTTGCAATAATTGTAACTCGTTGAGACTAAGTAGTAAGATATACATATTTTATTGTTGTATTAAAGCAGGATCAGATACTTGCTATGGATTTTTATTTAATTAAAATGTTTATGTTTGTCATTAATCATCACAAAACTGACACAAGAATGACAGAGGAGTGCAATAAAGTACCACTTTTTCCATAAAATGTGTTTCACAAAAGTGTTGTTTTGTGCATGAATGTAGAAAAATAAACTTTTCACACCATATTGTCTTTGATGTACCATATATAAAAAAATTCGCAAACATTTTTATAACTAAATAGGGTGTTTCAATTTAAATATGCAATTTTGCATCTTCACATTTTTTCACTAACCCCTATCGACAACCCTCACTTTGTGGAATTTTTAATTTAAATCAAATTAAAATTTACAATTTTCACATGGAATTCGACAGACCAGACGGACGATACAAACATGCTCGGTAAATTTATATTTTTTTCTATATTCATGCAAAAAACAACACTTTTGTGAACCACATTTATTGGAAAAAGTGGTACTTTATTGCACTAGTGCAATAAAATTTTGATTGTACTCATCTGTCATTCTTGTGTCAGTTTTGTGATTATTAATGACAAACATAAACATTTAAATTAAATAAAAATCCATAGCAAGTATCTGATCCTGCTTTAATACAACAATAATATATGTATATCTTACTACTTCGTCTCAATTAATTACAATTATTGCAGAAATCTTTAATTATTTAAAATTTAAATGGTCTAGGCAAAAACCAGCTATGATTGAGTACTGACAAGGTGGAGGCCATAAAGATACAAAAAAAGAAGAACGGGTTGACTTTGAATAGGTTAGGTTATGCTCTTAACATATTTATATTCTAATTTTCCAGTTTTTGCATGAATTTAGAAAAAATATTGTATGTAACTCTTGCAAAACGTGTTTTTTGCACTCGACGTGTTGTCCAACTCGGCCTAAAGACCTCGTTGGACAATTTCACGTCGCGTGCAAAAACACTCACTTTTTGCACTTGTTGCATAAATAACTATAAATATATTGAATTTTTTTATCAGAAAATATTAAATAATTTGTCTAAGAATTAAATAAATCTATATGGTCATGGATATCACAAAACTTTTATAACAATCAAAAGCACGCTTAAAATCAACCAAATAACACAGATATTTCTTCACACAATTCGAACGTATCGTTTTTCCGTTCGTTAATGGAGCAAGTTGTGGTTAATAATTTTTCATTATCAACTTAGGTCAATAATGGACACATTCCAATATTTTGAAAATTCAGAGATACTAGTTCAACAAAAACTTGTGTAACATAATTTTCTTAAATTTAGCTGGTAGTGAAAAAAATTGTATATAAACCATGGTGGTGAAGACGTTTATAAGCCACGCACCTTATTCCGCTGGGGGAAAGCCCCTCGCGAAATAATTTTGGTCAATCTTCATATATTGACCCATTGACAAAACTAGGGTGCACTGAAACTGAACTGAGTGCAAAATTTGTGTTCCATTGGCTGCACTACACTAATGTTTCGTGCAAGCGAATGTGCACTGAGTGCAATTTTTTCGGCACCTGCTCAGGAGGTAGTTTCGAGTATAGTGCAAGAGTGCAAAATGGCAGCGAATGATGAACAGTGCGAATTCGGAAGAAAAGCAGCAGCCTTTTTATTATTACCACTTTATCTTCGGATGATACCGACTTAGAAGAACTAAATAATTATTAAAAAACGAACATCTGCTCAAAAAATTAAAAACTACATCAATGATGTTGTGAACTGACAAGTTTTCTGTGTTCCATTGACCCTGCACTCAGTGCCAAATATCGGTACACTGGTGTAGAGCATGTGTAGAGTATGCTCGAACTTGGTGTTAACTTAGTGCATACTAATGGTCTTCATCACCTTGGTGTATAATATACTATTGTGGACAGCACGTGGTTCTTAATAGTCAAATGTCAAATTGTCGGTAGGTGGACAATCTGCTCCGACAAATATATAAATAAATAATAAATACCGGAAGCAGTAGGTATATAACTTGAATTTTAGACAACCTATAACATTCGATAATCACAAACTTCAGGCAACTTTACAAAAATAAAATGACATTGACATTTGACATTGACTTCTATTTCTAATACTTGCACCATAATCCCCATACCTGTACACTTTTTCTTAGAATTGCGTAGGAAAAAACGAATTGGAGAATGGGCAGAACTTACGTCTAAACCTTCTTATATCTTTACCTATATATTTTTCAATAAAAAAAATCAGCAAGGTCTGGAATTTAAAATTAATCTCACCAATGATATATCTGTATCCTTTTAATCCTGACTGTTAAAATATGGTTTATTTTATGAGAAAATGTCAAGGTGGATCTTCCTTATTGTTTTTTTTTCTTTTTTTCTAATTTGCACCACCATTAGTATTCTTCAATTTCAATCAAAAAGTCATAAACTTGAGCAAGGAATAATGATTACTGCCTCCACATTTTTCAATCTGGCAGTAATTCTATAACAGAAGTGTCGACGTTAAACACCATAATATAGGCACATATTACAATAAATGTTGGGTGCATGACCATCTTTCTTTTTTTTCGAGGGCCATCGCATTAAACAAAAGCGAATCTCTCGCAGCAAGAAGAGAAACCAGTTTTCGGGGCGAATTCTTTGTTTTCTTTTGTTTTGGTTTAGTTGGCGCGTTCCATTTATTTGATGAGGTTCAGGGCCGCACTTAATCATTCAACTGCAAGGACCGCAATGAATAATTTTGAAACTAAGCAAAGTACAACATAATATAATATTCAATTATAACGCTTTACTAATATTTTTTGGAAAAAATACTTTTCAAAGAGCAGTGACCGTTTACGCAGAAGCAACAACTGCTTCTCGGGCTATATACCCCGACAGACATTGAATAAACACTGAGTTAAACAGGTTTGGGATATCTGTATGATCGGTTTGTAATTAGAAGGGACAACATCACTTGTAGACCATTTTCGGCGTCATCACAGTACAAGCTAGATAATGCTGAAATCACATAAATACATTAAAAAGTGCTATTTCTACCCATAATGGAACTTTTAACAAAATAAATTTTTTGAGTTTCCCTGGTATTTTAGCCGGCGAGTAAAATTATTAATATTTAATAATTTGTTTATGGTCCAAGTAAGAAAAACATTGAATTGAACAATAAATTAATGCTTTTAAAAGTTTGTTTATTTGCCTACACAAAGTCTGAAGGTTGTAGAGTTGTTTATTTATAAAATCAACATGCATTAAAAACGAAATTTGACACTAAGACAACAATGAATCAAGAACGCAGCTGAGTTACCGTTTACCATGTTAATTCAATATCTTTTTTCTTGGTTAATTTGTTTATATTGAACGGTTTTGCTTAAATACAATTTAAAACTGACAAAATTATGTGTGTAATAGACTTGTATTGCTACAGCCTCGAGCGAATAAATTAAAATGTCGATTGAGAGAATAATTGTATTTTATTGGTGACCAATCTGTTTTTTCTTTCACTTTTTCTTCGCACACTGATAAGAAAAAGTTGCTCCACCAAACTGCAGATTGGATTAAGCTAACAAATTTGATCGTATTTGAATCGTCTTCAAAAGTTACATACCAAATTGCTGTTTTGTTTCGACTTCGTACACCTAGACTCAATATTTGAAATCTTATACACACAATTTAACACTTCACTGCCAAAACTACTATAAGAAGTTTGGTATTTTATAATAATCATAAAAATAATTATCATCATAAGAATCATGCAATAAATTATATAATTTCCATTTCAAAATACAATTTTTCGCGCCATTTGTAAAGGATGCTCTCATTGTTGAAATACAGTGTGTACTAGCCACAACACTCCTATAGACCTCAAGCATACAAATCATATTAAGCCGGCTACTCACTACGCGGCATATTTCAAGTGGTGTGTACGAAGCTAACATGAAAATCGGCGAGCTACTTGTACTTGCCGTACCTGTGGTTCTGTGTATGACAAAACCAAAGTCGATTAAATTTAAGGTTATGCTTTTGCGCCAAGCAATTGGTAAATATTTTTGACAAAAATCCTAGTAGAAAACGGATGATGCCATCGTGAAGAAGACATTACGCAGTATCATTTTGATATGTTTTGGACACGCAAATGTTTTTCAGTAATTTGTTATAAACATTTAAAGCGAAAAAAACCTCCTTTTTTTGGTTTTTTTCATATAGCGTAAAACTTACTCAAGCAATCTCAATGGTATGTACAAATGAATTAATAGATAATTAAAATACGAACAAAATGAGTCGTCGAGCAAGTCAATCGGATAATTACGAACCGAGAAAATTCGGAAAAACCGGAAAATTACCCATTTTTTTTTAAATTCATATCTTCATATCCCCACTACTCCTCCGCTCTCCAGCTCTTTGCCATTTTCGCCGATTTTCCCTCGCATTTCTGGTCGACTTTGCATCCCTTGATGTAAAATTGAGAATATACGTTTTGTTGCTCTCCATTTACACTTTTCAAAACCATTTTCAAATTTAAAATCGGACAGTCGACAACGCATCCAGAAACGTTGAAAATTATGGTATGAAAAAATTAAAGTTGCAATTGCGATGAAAGTAAACATCGCTTGGGTCTGCTCTTCGCACATGTAAAGGCCATATAAAGAACGTCTTTTGTAAGAAGTTTCAGTTCTTGCAATTGAAAACTGCCGAATATATGAATTTTTTTAAAAAATGGGTAATTTTCCGGTTTTTCCGAATTTCCTCGGTCCTTTATTATCCGATTGACTTGCTCGACCACTCATTTTGTTCGTATTTTAATTATCTATAATTCATCTGTACATACCATTGAGATTGCTTCAGTAAGTTTTACGCTACATGAAAAAAACCAAAAAAAAGAGGTTTTTTTCGTATTAAATGTTTATAACAAATTACTGACAAACATTTGCGTGTCCAAAACTTATCAAAATGATACTGCGTAATGTCTTCTTCACGATGGCATCATCAGTTTTCTACTAGGATTTTTGTCAAAAATTACTATACTCGCATGCTATATTGCTTGGCCTATTTGTTGTTTTTAAGTTTTTGAAAAATATTGAACAAAAGATTCGAAAGATTCATACAATTTACACTAGGACGATAAGGATAATATAAAAACAACAACAATAATTTTACGTGTACCTTAAGCTTCACCATTAAGTCAGTTCCTCTACCCAAAACAGGTGGGTGGAAAACTACTTAAAGCTAAAGTTAAAAATACGTATGTTTTAAAATTGACACACTGTATAATGTATCACCCTTTTTTAAATAAAGATAGATTTTGAAGAGTATTTTTTATATAAGAAAATAGTTATTTGTTTAACTAGGCAGTCAATCTACTTTGCTGCCAAGTTGAACATATAATTTTTTCTCCGATTGCTCATGAGGATATTGTATTTGCAAATTATTACAATTCCCACAATCTTTTTATTTTAGTTGGTTGCTATGGAAACGTATAATCACAGGCAGCAAAGTAATCACTTTGCTGCCTAGGCAGGAAAGTAACCACTTTGCTGCCTAGGCAGGAAAAGTAATACTTTGCTGATTGCTATCAGTCAGCAAAATTAATATTTGCAGCCAATCGGAGAAAAACGTATTTTTCTTCGAAATAAAAGAATACCTACCTGTTTTTTACTGGTTTTATAAAACTTGCTCCTATAGTAAATACTATATTCAGAAAAATTCGTGTTTGGATGAATTAAAAAAACCTTTCGAATTTATATTATTATAATTATAACTGAAAATATTTCTATAACTGTTGACTTTGTTGTAGGTCAAGAATAAAAAAAGATACACTAATGTGATCCTTGCACCATCTATAAATAAATTATTTTTAAATATCATAATTTGTGAATATTTAAACGTATCATAATAACAACCAAATATTGGAAATAAATAATAATCTAAGAACATTGAAAACACAGTTTTATGGCAGATTGAACTGAACAGTAACTACCACATTTCCGGTAGCAGATTTAGGTTTAGGCCCGTTAGACCCGGGCCTAGAGCGGAAAATTTTGAGAGGCAGCTAAAATTCAAAACCGATTAGGTTTTCTGTAAACTGCGCTCTACTATCAACATGGTACCATCTACTCTTGAAATTTTCACCTCAACCTTAATCTCATATAAGCTATAGAACTACACCGACTTGTTTTTCCATTTGCTATTATCTGTCCATTTCACCCTCAGTTTCCTTTTCAATAATCCGCAAAATCTCCAGACACAAATATTTCTAAATTGTCAAAAATGTCACACACACTTTTTCCAAAACATTGAGATTCACTTTAAACTGTCATCTCTAGTATTTACTCTTCCTCGTAGATATTTAAAATCTTTATCTTTACTACAGCTATTTGCAAACAAAATCCCGTTTTCATTTAATCCGTGGCTCAAAACCCAGTAAAAATTATTTAAAACGGTTTTCAGATGTTAAGATATCATTTCCAAGTTCTCATTCACAACCAAAACAAACATTTTGAAATATTTATGTTAGAATAAGTTCTAGCCTTGAACCCAATTTCACTGAGCTATTAAAAACGATGCAGATGACGCTGCGCTTCGTCATTTAACCTTGGTGTTTCGTTCAACTTTGGGGTTAAATTAATTAGAAATGTCTGGCTGGAAGCAGCAGCATACGAGAAACTGCAACAGCATCATGCTACACTGTTATGTACTTTCAGGATAAATATTGAAAGTTCAAGTTTAGTTTCAACATTTGAAAAGTTAGTTTGGTCAGGACAGCGACAGCTGATTGATATTAAGCGAATTCTACTACGTGAATTAAGATATTATAGCACAGTAGAAATGGTTAATGACAATTCAAGAGTTTAAAATTTGAAATACATATATTTTGTTTTATTTTTGTTGTCTGGTCAAAGATAATAAAAATGCTTGAAAGATGTTCCTTTGGTCATTTTAAAGTAAATATATTTTTTCTACTATTGCATATTACATACAATTTAGATGCTAAATAATTTGAATATATTTTCGAATTATTATTATTTGTTTGAAACAGATTTGGCATTGTTGCAAATTAAGCCTGGTTTTAAAATAGTCCTCTTTGACCAGAAAAAGAGTTGAATATTTTAAATGAAGGGGTCTTTTTGGATTTGATTTTATTCCAATGCAGAAAACTGGAGGGCCAGGAATCATAGTAAAGGTGAAAATATTTTTAATTCAATAATCCACATCTCTGTTCAGACTACTTCCACTCTGTATAAATTAAAGCGTTTCAAAATAACTTATCTCATTCAATGTTTTTATTCATGTATCTAAATCAAACTTAACATTCCTGCGCTAATAAACAAATGTTATTGCCAATCGATTAATTTAGATTTTAATTATTATTTTAGTATTGAGGAAGGAAACAAAAAATCATCAATAATTACACCATAAATAGAAATAAAAAAATCGGATATGCCGGCTTGAAGTGCTAACCCAGTAAAGTCTTATTTATTAGCTTATTATCATAACTACTCATCATAATTGTCGATAAATTTTGTTATGAAGTCGTAAATTTAATCATTATTGGTTTTTTTAGCGAGTTCTTAGAGCCGTCTGTAATTTTTTTTATAAAATTATTTGATAACAAAACTATCAACTATTTATTTGGATTGTAAATACTTAGATGCACATTTTATAGTTATGCTCAAGGACAAGACTATACTTTACAGGGTGTATAGATATAGAATTAAATGGTTTAAATAAATTCCAAATCTCTTTCGAGTACCCATGATTTCGCTCTGTCAATTTTCAAAATATTTTAGCTTGTTTATCAGAAGTGGGATTAGATCTACGGAATCTCCACATGAACCATTCTTTGGGACCATAACATCCTTTTTCGGAGCGTGCCGGCTTTACTTCTCAACTCCTCTACTACATTTTTGTCTCCCTCTACTCATTTTTTAAAATAACTTTTGTTATAATATCTACTAAGATTTGGAATTTTTTTTTTGTTTTCATTTCCAATTCCATCACAGTTTTTCACCAAACGCAGATTCTTGGCCACACCAAATACGCACCGAAACTTCCAAAAAAGGTGTAACGAAAGCCGGTAGAAAAGTGTATGGAAAGCAACCGGACGATCACGACAACGAGAGGATCAACAACACGATTGCATTTTTCAGTGCATCATACACACTTCACTTACTTCTCAGCACCTGAAGTGATCACATTATTTATGAAAATAAATCAAAGAAACATCTTTCCATCTTCTGGGTGTACGCAGCTGCCCCTACCGCAAACGTCAAAGCATGACATAAAATTCACTAAATCATTCCCCGAAGAGTATTACCTCTCTTATAACAAGGGAGAATCAAAAATTTGTTCTAGTATTGATTTATAACGACAAGTTTAATTTCAAACTTCTATTAAAATCATGCTCGAGTAAAAAAAGGAAAATAATAAAAAATGGATTTTTTAAAAATTATTGTTACAGTAAGTTTACTTATAGAAATAGAAAGTAGTACACCTTGTGCTAGGGGTGTTGGATTTTACATTTCAATAGTCCATAACACTGGTAGGTATAAGACTTAAGTGAAATTAAAAATTTATAAAGCAGAACGAACGATAAACGATAAGCTATTCAAATTTTAATTGTTCCTTAAAATAATTAAAATATATATATACCTCACACAATCTCATTTGAATATTGTTTATAAAAAAAAAAAATTGAAACCCAAACATGAGATAAACATTCCAAAAATTGTGCAAAACTATTTTTAAATCTTCACTAATGTTATTCGTGTCGCCCATAACTTTCTATCTCGTTTTATACACATTATGGAGTATGGATAATGGTCTGACCTTGCACATCTCATAAATGCGCTAGACAATCCAGACCCAGACACACTGAACCCGTTTGAGAGAGGCTGGGCTGGGTTGGATGATGTTGATTTGATGGTCGGCGGTCTTGCCTATGCAGGACCGGGCCCCGAATATATTACCATCAGATTTTTATATTACTGTATTCAATAAACAATGTTTTGGTTTTCGAATTGTTTCCGTAATACATAAACAATTTTGAAACTTTGCCAAATTTATAGTACGCAGGATGAGCCCTAAGTTATCTAAAGAAAGTTTATTTCCAGATTTAAAAAACTGGCAATTTGACAGGAGGAATAAACATAACTTTTCCTTAGTTCTTAGAAAAAAGTTCATTAAAATATATTTTTGAACGAAGCATTTGAATTTTTTACATAATTTACTTTGAAGTGTCCATTTTCAATTCCAAAAATATAATATTTTCGCTACAAAGCTTCAGTATAGTATTAATAATTAATGTTTGCACATTTGGTAGCAGTCACACATGCACCTGACGAAGAGAATCCAGAATCTATTTTAAAGTTGCTATAATTAGAGCCACTCTTGCACTCTTGATCAATTCTTTGTTAATTGACCCTGGCGCGGAGCAGAGCGAAACTTCTGTTACTGTTCCGTTTATGCACGGAAATTTAATATACTACAACCGCGACTCGGAGGTTAAGACAATAAATATTATTTTTAATGTCTTTATTTGAAGTTATCAGAGACGGAATGGGGAGATTGGTTATTATAGGATGCTTAACTAAAGCCGTTTACAAACTTACAATGCTCATACTGTCGAAATACTTTTTAATTTTTGCGAAAAGGAATATTTAAAAGAAAAAGATCGATTATATGCAAGGAGTAGCTGCAAAAAAGACAGGACCTTGAATATTCTTCGCATATAGGCTCTCTCAAACTGACTTACAGCTTGGTAAAGACGAAAGCGTTAAATAAACACCGACATAGATATGGTGTTGTGTACGAAAATTTGTACGCCGTGCGCATGTCATCACATTAGAGTGACAGTACAATTTGTTAGCTATAGCTCTATCCGAAAGATGTTTATGTGTACAAATTCAATTTCCACACTTTTCTAGCACTGTAATATTATAATTATAATAATTTCTCTTGTTTCAGATACCGCTGCTCCATACGTACTGTATAAAGATGGTATGGACAGAGCACAAAGTCAATGGGGTCATCAAGATGCGTATCCGCCTCCTCTTCAACAATCGCCAGCAGCAGGAGCGGGCAGTCCTCAACAGGTTCTTGGCCCGACCGTCCCTTTGGGTGTGGAAGCTGATACAGTACCACCTCGGGACCAAAGTCTTCCTTCGCCAGCTCCGTCACCATACCCTGCTACTCAAGCCGAACAAAGAGAGGAGGAAATCCAGCCCGATCAACCTACTTTGGATATGGAGCCTAGGCCTGCTTCACAGTGTTTTTCGACAGATTTACAACAGCAGCAACAACAACAGCAGGCATACCAACAATACGCTAGAGCTCCTCCGCCAGCTGCACCTCCTCCTGTACCACCCCATATGCTCGGAGCAGGAAGTTTTTCAGCTTTACAATATCTCAAACAGCCGGGGATGATGTTGACGAGTTTGGGAGCGGATACGAACGGGCAACTAGATCAATACGCATCAAATATGCAAGACTTAAGGACGGCTTCACTACCCGACGTGATACAACAACAACATGCTGGACTAAAGAAGACGCCCAACGGACTGAATGGTGAATTGAGATTGTTCAAATGTCTAACATGTGGAAAAGACTTTAAACAAAAATCAACGTTACTGCAACATGAAAGGATCCATACAGACAGCAGACCTTATGGCTGCCCCGAGTGCGGAAAAAGGTTCCGGCAACAGAGTCATCTTACGCAGCATCTGAGGATTCACGCCAACGAGAAACCGTACGCATGCGTGTATTGCGAAAGGACGTTTCGTCAGAGGGCTATACTCAATCAGCATCTCCGTATCCATTCCGGTGAGAAGCCCTATGAGTGCCCGGAGTGCGGGAAACACTTCCGGCAGAAGGCTATCCTCAACCAGCACGTCCGCACACACCAAGGCGAGCGCCCCGTTCCTTCATAGGCGGCGGCCACTCTCGCAGCCCCCCCGTGACCAGTCGCTATGCTTGTTGTGCCGCACGACGGGCGGTTAGAGTTGGTCTGCTGCACTCCCAACACTCTTCTTAGTTGACACCTATTTTGTAGATAGATACTTTTTACCAACGGCGGGTAATCTGGGAAAACAACAATTAAAAACGTTACTAATAATTTGGTAATACAATTAACGCGCATACAAAAATCAACTGACGACAATGTATGACGTAACGGCAAAGGATGGTTGAACAAACTCTACCTACTTCCATTCCAGAAGCTTCGTGTCTTCTATATAGGCCACCAGTTTATCTGGAGGTATATTCAGATCTATTTATTCAGAGGTATCAGTCCTATTGTGATATTGTAGACGTCTATTAAATGCTGCTATTTTTGGCTTCATTTACAATTGATTCTTCTCTCATTCGTCCACTCCGGTTGACCACCATAAAAGTCTTGAGGCTCCATTCTTAGCGAGTTGACTTTAAGCACTACAGGTTGTTCGGTGGTCTTAAGGGTTGTTAATAATCACGTTAAGGTCTCATTACATTGGCATTTAATATGCTAGCCTGGTAAAAGTCTTCAAGATTCTTGTGTTAGTCTCACTCATTTTAATCTTGCACAGTAATCGAAGCTTCCTTCTTTTTTGTGTCTGTAGGTGTCGCCACTCCTGTTATTCTTAAACATCCTTGATACTATAGATTACTGGAGCTCTCTTTGTTTTGATATTTTACTGGTTTTTGATCACCACATCATCATTTTATAAGTTTAAAATAGTTCGAGCTAGATTTAAATACTGAATTTCATCTTGAACACGTAACTTCGTTGGTAAATGTAAATTTAGTTTCATTTGAAAAGGAACTTAAATTAGTTTTCTTTTTGAATGGAGTAATCTTATTTGCGTTGAGTGTGAGGTTTTCTAAGACGTACAACTATTTGCAACAGTTGAGCGTATTTGTTTGGACTGTTTATTTTATTCTAAAGATGATCAACTACTATGTAAAGCCGTAAAAGTGTTGATAGTTCCTTTGGGAGCATTCTGGAGTAATTATTTTGTTAACTCTTTCATAAGCGGTAAAGTGGTTTTAATGTTCCGTTCGTTCCATTACTCTAAGTCCTTTTTGACTTAATTATGTTATCAAAAGCTTCCTCTTTGTCAATGATAGTTACTTCTGCTACAAAAGTTTTGTCAATACTTTTTATCAGGATCTGTAGGATATTTTTGTTGTGGATTTTCCTGCTTGATTTTCAAATTATTTGACATGAATTGGTTGCCATCGTGAACATTGTAGCATGCAACAAAATGATGAGTTTAACATTTTTATTGCGTTTTCCTAGAGTACGAACACAGATACTTATTCTACCAGGGGCAAAACTCGCGTCTCCGTACATTTTTACAAAGTTCCTTCCATCATAGGAGGGGATGAAATTTGAATGAGGGATTAGTTAATTTGTAAGAAATCCTATCTTATTGGCGTTTTTTCAGATGGGGTTGATGTATTTTCCACTAACGAGCGTACGATAAAAATTTTTTAAAGGATTAATTTATTTGTAAAAATTGCCATTTATCTTGGACGTATGAGAAAAATTACAAAAGGGGTTCATTGATCGTTATTGCCTAGATCTTTTTTAAATTAGAATAAGTATCTGTACACCGTTTCCATAACCTTTACAGTAGATCAACTAAAATCTACGTATAATGACGTAAAAAGGTTCAAAATAATATATCATGGACAATAATAATTACTTTATCAGAAAGATTAGCAATAATTGTTGATTTAAGAGGCAATAACCGTAAGCCGTCTGCCAAAAAATTGTTAAAATAAATCAAAATAATACTGTTTTAGACTCGATTATTATGTCATGACTTTAATTTTGCTCTTGTTTTTGGGCTATTCAAATATAAAAAAATATTATGTAAAATGGTATAGATTTCTTCAAAAAATTCGAAATTTTCCTCTCGGTGCCATTTTCTCATTTGTTCATTGAAATCCATGGGATCTGAATTTTTATTTAGTTTATTTCAAAAATATTCATTCAAAACTATGCATAGCACGTGTACCATGATACTTCAATATATGCTGAAATTTTGAAGTGAAAATGGTTTCAGAGAAAATGGTACTAAGAGGAAAATTTCGACTTTAGAAAAAATCAATACCATTTTACATCATATTTTTTTTAATTTGAATAACCCAATAACAAGAGCAAAATTAAAATCATGTCACAATAATCGAGTCTAAAACATTATTATTTTAAAAGTTATTATTTTAATAATTTTTATTGCCTCTTAATCAACAATCTTTGATATCTTCTGGTGGAATATATTTAATGCATGTCGGGGCACAAAGTAATGTTTTTCACCTCTTTTTCTTTTCGGCATTTTTCTTTAGAAAAGAGATTTGGCTGCTCTTTGTTATATAAAATTAACAATAAACAATTTTTTTCACCTTTTTACATATTATACAGCTGATTCCGCGTGACGAGGGGTTTAATCGTGCATGAAAATTCAATAAAGTGTAACTAAGAATCACTTTGAATATTTTTATGAACCCTTTTATAAAAATCTCTCTCAGCACAAACCTGATTTTTACTTTAAAATCTGACTCGAAACAAACAGCTGTGTTGTACGAATTTGAAGATATTTGTTTTTCTTCGTGATATATAAATAATTTTAATTAATGTATTCTTCTTATCTTTTGAATATTATTTCGGAAATCTTATGCGTAGACAGCCGGTTCTATATTAACTGAAGTAATAACATATATAATACTTGTTTTGCTGTCATTTAACAAATTATACCAAAAGTTTTTCAAAATAAAATAGATAAATTGTGATAAGATCCTACAAGCTCGGTCCTGTCTCTAATAACTTCATTAAAATTAAGGAATTCAAAAGAATATACCAGCTTCATCTTATTCATCGCCAAAATAAATCAGTATAATTAACATTTTTTGGAAACTAAGAATGTAATTTTTTAATTTGAGCCACAGTGTAAAATACC
Source organism: Galerucella nymphaeae (assembly GCA_963978555.1). Taxonomy (NCBI): domain Eukaryota; kingdom Metazoa; phylum Arthropoda; class Insecta; order Coleoptera; family Chrysomelidae; genus Galerucella; species Galerucella nymphaeae. Next base: position 16,600,943 of record OZ021709.1, read on the forward strand.
ATGTAGGAATGGTATTTAATTTGATACTATTAACATTTCTATGACAACGCAAGGTAAACTAATGTCATCACGAATTCAACCATTTTACATTATCAGTTCTTATTTCCATTTCTTTTTCTTGTAGTAGTAATAGATACCAGTATTTATGATTTTAAAGTACACCAATAAATAAAAAATAGCGTAAAGTATTCGTGGATAACTGGTCTCTAAAACACTTGCTCTATATCGAGCATTCCGGCTTCTCCGTCGTGCTCGAAAAATTGTGCGTGTTTTAAAGATCTTAATATCCACTTATCCTTTAATATACTATTCTCTATTTATAAAGAAGTTACTACCTATCACAACTCGAAAGTATCTCAAAATTTACTGCATAGGAAAGTACCTATGTCCAGTTCAAAATTTTTATTTCGAATAGTCAAGTAGACATAGAAGCACTGAGCTGAGCACTTGTGTAACCAGTTTTAAATACTCAATCACCTAGGCAAGAACAACATCGTCACCGGACTGTGGATTCCAGAACACACTGGAATAGAAGGAACTTAAATAGCAGACGAAGAGATGGGAACATCATTTTGGAAGGACCAGACCCTTTTGCTGTATCAGCACCAATATAATATTTGGTGAAAAAAATATATAATTCTACCATAAGAAGAATACGTAACTTTAATAAGACTGCATGACTAAAATTGTTGACAGGTATCGCCTGAATGATCACCTTTAAAAGCTCAAACTAGAAAATTGCAGAAAACCTGAAGAATATAGATTGTTTGGAATGGAAGAAGAAACCTCCACTTACGGAATGCAGGTAGCAGAACCTGGGAAATTGACTGTTGTTGTGTAAGACTTGCCTAAAGTGATAAGGATATCCATAATTTCCTTCTGGGAACAGGACTGAAAGAGCTTCTAGTGTCTGGGCAGCATAAACCCATCAGGTATCAGTGAATGTTCTCCGGAAAAACATAGTTCATAACATCGCGACTACTTTTTTTGAATTTTCTATTTTGTAAAAAGCATTAATTATCAAGGACACTCCGCCTGTCCGATATATATGAGATACAGCGTCTTTATTAGCTGTCTTTGTTGAAAGACATCTTTGATCTTCAAATTTGACACAACAGTAGAACGTTTGATATCACGATCGGTTGATTATTGTTGTTGATTATAATAATTATTTCTCTTACAGATGTCAGCCCTCATTTGGTGTTCAAAAACGGCATGCATCCCACACTTTGGCCACAAGACGTACCATTTCCACCCGACGAAGGTAAAGAAGAAGTCCAATCGACATACGGAGACGGTGATAATTCGGATCGAGCATCCTGCTTTTCCCCTAACGGAATCGCCGCGAACCTTCAATACCCTGCCTATTTTAAAGATGCCAAAGGTATGAACCACGCCGTATTCGGAGGTGGCACAAACTTCGGAACGCTCCAATATTTGAAGCAACAACAACCAGGTAAAAGTTTACCAGATGTGATACAGCACGGCAGATCGGCGGGTATGCCGCTATACGTCCGCTGTCCTATTTGCCAAAAAGAGTTTAAGCAAAAGTCGACTTTATTACAACATGGGTGTATACATATCGAGTCTCGACCGTATCCTTGCCCGGAATGCGGGAAAAGGTTCAGGCAGCAATCCCATCTTACCCAACATCTGAGGATACATACTAACGAAAAACCATATGGCTGTGTTTACTGCGGAAGAAATTTCAGGCAAAGAACTATACTCAATCAACATTTGAGAATACACACGGGAGAGAAACCTTACAAATGCGCTCAATGCGGAAAAGATTTTCGACAAAAAGCTATCCTAGATCAACATACCAGAACGCATCAAGGTGATAGACCCTTCTGTTGTCCGATGCCGAACTGTCGGAGACGTTTCGCTACCGAACCCGAAGTCAAAAAACACATTGATAACCATATGAATCCACACGCTGCTAAAACACGTCGAGATTCAACTGGTTCCGATGGGAAGTTACCCGGAAACGGTATGTTACCGAGAGGTTTAACGCCAACAACTGTCGTTAAGCCGGAATTGTATTTCCCGCAATGCTACGCGCCTAGTTTCAATCCGCCTAATGGCGTATCCCAATTCCAAACACCGAATCCGGAGTTCAAACCGCCTAATCCACTTCCGGCCCAGTGACTAACGGCTAGCTGGCAATTAGGCCCATGCATTGGGTGACCTTTTGCCGGTTTGCAAACTTCTCAAACTCACCCAGTTGTTTTAAGGACTACTTATTAATTTAAGTTGTATTTATTGGTGATCTTTTTTTAAAGAAATATCTATGAGATATTTTCTGCTGAGTGATTATCACATGGTGCTGTAAAAACCTGTTGGTCGCTTGTAACCTGCGGATTTAACAGACACGTTCGAGAAATACATTACGCTTATTTTCGTTAGATACGCTACTTTATTTTACACACATTTTTATTGGGTGGATTCTTGCGTGTGAAGTCTTAAACAATTAATCAATTTAAGATTAAGATAAAATTTAATTTAATTAAATCTTAATTAAAATGGACTCAAACATCAACTAAATACAATTGAATGGGTCACTTAAGTTATAATTTATAATTATTTAAGAATTAACAATATTGATTAAAGTACTTTAATTAAATTTACTATAATGAGAACTTGAATTAAAATATTTACACATATAATGTGGGTTAATTTAAATGTAATGTTAAAATATTTCCCTAAATTTTTCCAAATTTTCTGAACCATTATATTTATTGTTTGAAAATTTAAAGTTATTTTCACATAATTAACGCTTATACACCGTAAATTTAAATTAATTCAAATTAATATGACTTCCAACTATATTTAAAAAAATAAAAATATTGATTAAAAAATGTCATTAAACGAATGAAAATTTAAATCAATATTTACATTTAATGTGTTAATTTATATATAATTTCAATTGTTATTGAAAAATTTCCCTAACTTTTTCCAAATTTCACATAATTAACGTTTATAGACCTTAAATTTAAATTAATTCAAATTAATATGACTTCCAAGTCTATTTAAAAAATAAAAAAAAAAAGGTTTCACTTGCTTGAATGCAAATTTAAATTAATATCTTCACACATAAAATGTGAGTTAATTTAAATGTAATTTCAATTGTTATTAAAAAAGTTCTTTAAATTTTTCCAAATTTTCTGAACCATTATATATATTTGTTTAAAAAGGTAAAGCAAATTTCATATAATCAAAGCTTACAGACCCTTAATTCAAATTAATTCAAATTAACTTCCAACTCTATTTAAGATATTCCAAATATTGATTAATAAATTTCATTAAGCTTGCTTGAATGAAAAAATTTAAATTAATATCTTTACACATATAATGTGAATTAATTTAAATGTAAGTTCAACTGTTATTAAACAATTTCCTTAATAGTAACTCCTTAAAATTTTCCAAATTTTCTAAACCATTATAGGTATTTATTGTTTAAGAATTTAAAGTGCATTTCACATCAACACTTACAGATCTTAAATTTGAATTAATTTAAATTAATATTACTTCCAAGTAACTCTATTTAAAAGATTAAAAATATTTCTCAGTAAAGTTCGTTGAACTTGCTTAAATGAAAATTTAAATCAATATCTTCACACATATAATGTGAGTTAATTTAAATGTAATTTCAACTGTTATTTAAAAATATCCTTAATAGTAACCCCTACAATGAAAATAAAGATTGATACTTTTTTACATGTAATGTGAATTGAAATTAATCTACTTATAAACATACTAAGCGACAAAAAAAACAAAAAAATAAATCTGCGTCTCAGCGAAAATAAGCAAAAAATTTCGAAGGGTGTAAAAACATATATAAATGTGTAAAATGTCAAAGTATTTTCAGAACTACTAAAAGATTGTGTCCTGTTCACTTAGTGGCAATATTTTAAGCAAGAAAGTACTATAATGATTATATATTATTATTGTTGTAGCTAGATTTTAACATGTGATCTCCTAAATGTAAATTTTTTGCAAGACAGAAAGATAGAACTATTTGACGGGTTCTAACTTTTTACCGATGCAGAAAAAGCCAATAGACGAACAATTCATTTTTATAAAAACTCCTGCACTTAAAAAATACGAGAGCACGTAACATTTTTACAAGAATTATTTTGGTTTTTTTTATTAAATTTGAAAACTATAAATAGTAAAATAATGGTAACATTTTTTCACAGTTCTGCTTTCAAATTTTAATATAGTTTACTTATACTCTATTATATTGTTTTAAACCTTTGTCCCACTCTAGTGAGACGCAAAATCTAACAATATTATTTGTACAGATTGCGAAAAAGCTTATCGAACCATGCAATTTACACAAGTAGGACAAGGAAAAAATGAGAAAAACAGCTTAAAAGAGAGAGAAAGAACAATTGTGCGTGGTCAGTGAAGGTGTATACTTATTTCCCGACGCTTGTCGAATGTTCATTGCCCCCCCTATTTTAATCGCTGTTGCCAGAAGTGCAGATTAATGATATTTTTCTTTCGTTATCGAGAATTTACTAATTGGTCGTATTCAGCACAAACCAAATATAACCAGGTATTCAGTATGTTCCCAACATGTAAAAGACACTGTTGCAAGATGAAAGTGTTTAGTTTTACCTAATATTGCATGAGCTCGAAACAAAGTTAACGAAACGAGACAAAAATATCATTTGTACAAATTAATCTGCGCTTCTGGCAACAAGAAAAATAAGTATTGTTACACATGGTATAATACATCAACAACATTTTTATTGTAAAAAATATGTTACATGCTCTTTGCATTTATTCGATTTTATCAGAAAATTTTTAAAAACACTAGTTTAGGTATAGTCTGAATGGGAAAATATTTTTTTTTAATTTGAAAAATTGTTCAAAAATTGGCTCGTAATAGTAAAATATCTGAAATACCATGATTTTCACAAAACACAATAATTAAAAAAAAAAGAACAACTTTAAAAATAGTCATGTGCCTCAATAGTTTTATATATAATATTGTAAATCAAATTACAATCTGCCTTTATATAAGTTCTATAATAATTTATTCAGCAGGTCTGATTCAATACATAGTTTTATTACAAGGACATTATTATTAAATTTTGCTATCTTGCGATCATTTTTCAACAAATGTTTAATTTATGAAATGGGTAAATTTACTACCTACGCCAAAAAGTTTGATTCTTGAAAACCATTTCTTCCAAAAATATTTACGAATACAGATTTTTGGGTGTAGTTTTGCATTTTGATCCTCAAAGTGTGCAAAAAATGAGAATCTTTTTCAAAAACTATTAATTTCTTCTTCCGTCGACCGAGCATTAAGAAATAAGGAGGAGGAAAAAAGGTGAAGGTTGAAAAAGGGTTACAAAAAATAGTCAAAAGTAGTGAACTAACCATAAAAATATATTGATGTCCAAATCAGAACGCTGAATAATAAACAAATACAACAAACAACAATAGAAATAGTGTTATTATATCAATAAATAAAATATTTTTAACAGTTGTTCTTTCCTGCAATAGAAACAATATTTTTATAATTAGTTAAATCGACAGTACTCAATTTAATTATATCACAAAGTTGGGTCTCGAAGCACGTACTATAATCATTTTTATTTTTCTAATTCGGTATAACCGATATACACCAACGACATAGGACAAGATCATTTTAACTTTCATTTTTTTATATCTGTTTTTTATGCAGGATGTTTATTAAACTCAAATACGTTGACTAAAATATTCTGGTCTCTAAACTTCATTTTTCTATTTCATGTCTAACGCTGTAATTTAATCCACGTATAGATTCATTTTTTACAAATTAATTACTTAGTTACAGGGTGTTTTGTACCTTGTCATGGCAGTCAACGTGTTAAGGTTAGAATAAAACAATTTTGATCTACTTTGGAATTATAAAACAAGTTTGTGAAAAATGCTGGCTTTTCCTATGTTTTGAGTCCCTTTACCACCCATGCTGTACCCGGTCTATTTAGTTTGGGGTATTTTACATCTTACAGTTGACGAAAAAATAATGACAGCTGTCAACACATATTTGTTTCTTATCGATGGCATTTTCAATAAGGAAAGCAGATCAGAGTCTCACAAATCTAAAACAAAGGTAGAATAAAAATAGGTATTCAATATAAGTACAAAAAACACAAACAAACCCAAACAAATATATGTTGACAGATGACATTAGTTTTTCGTCAACTGTAAGATGAAAAATACCCCAAACTATGAATGGGATTTAAAAATAAGTGTTGGTTAGTAGCAAACACCCAGAGATGAACAATATCAGTCAATCATGAGCCTTGAATACAGTTCAAAACAAATATAGGCGACAGTGGTGAGAAAAGGAAGCAGATTCTTCAAACTTTCTCATTTTAGTACTTTTAATCTAGTTTCCATGATATTATCCTGATTTTTATCAGTTTATTGACGGGAATTCAGTTTCGGGGACTGTCAAATGTCAATCGGTTCAGACAGCTTTATCTAAGGAAGAAATAGAGAAAATGAATTTAAACGGAGACCATCTTTTTGGTTAAGGTATTATGCTTTTAAAATAAATATATCGATTTGTAACGGCGCTTCGAGATTCAACGTATTATACAGTGTCTTCAATAAAATAATAGATATTCAATTTATAAATATACATAAAACAGATAAATGGTGATGGTATTTGCCCGATGATTCTTTATATGATCTACCGTTTTTATACATATATTCTATATATACAATTAATTAGAATTTAACTTTTTTATACAGGGTATATACAGCTACCTACATGTTAAAAACTTTTGAAACGAATGACCAAAAACCACTAAACATAATGCCACTTTTTGATTTGAAAACTTTAGTTTCTATCCTAATAATTTTAAATATAATATTTAACGTCTGCTTTATTGAAAACATCGAAAGGTAACTACAAAATGGTGCTTGTCACATGTTATCGTCGTTTTTTCCTCGAAAATAGAAGCTTAATCGGTGGCTTAGCTTAGTAGGGGGCAGCAGTGAGCAGACGGAATAAGAAAAAATGCCATTTGCAAAGCAGAACTGCAAGGGTGCGAAAGAGAGGAATCGAGATGAAGTCGTGCTATCAAAAAGCTAATTGAAGCTCTATTCCGTTCGTCGGAAATGTCAGCAGTACTCGAACGTTATTTTTATTTGGCTTATAATTGAAAACAACTAAAATTGTGTATTTTTTTTATGTGCGTTAAGCCAGATGATATCCAACTAGATATTTTACTTCATTCTAAAGTAGTAATTATGCTTATAAAGATTGTCTAAAATGTAGCTCCAAATCTACACTGTTGTGTCTTCAATTTGACCTAACGAAAACTGGTAATCCTCAAGGATAGGCTCGTACAAAAAATGTGCTGCATCCGCCATTCGAAGTTCAAGTTTCTTATACGAAGGGCTACTAATATATTGCACTTGCTGTCTCTAAAGGATGAAGTACACAAACACAGCGCTTGTAGTTAGAAGAGGCACAGGACTATTAATAAAACATACTGACTGGGTAAATTCTACTTTTTATACATACATGAACTGTATCCATATTCTGAGACCATCGCACCCTATCGAAGAGGAATATTAATAAAGGAAAAGATGGTTAGAAATCTTTCGAAGACCAATCATCTTTGTGGCTTCACTGTTAAACTATACAGCTACTGGATTCTCTTAGGGTCGCGGAACGAAAACGTTGGGACGTTTTCTTGAAGAAGGAACCGCTTTTTGCGAAGAACTGTATCCATATTCCGAGACCGTATAGATTGAGCTTGGAAAGACGAAATAGATTTTTGTCAACTCGACTCACTAGCTCGAATTGTGCAAAGTTAGAGTTTTCTCTCCTTTTTGGAAGCCGTTCATATTCATTCCGGGAGCTTATTGTACTCCACTCTCACAATTATTGCACCCACCCAGCGATTCCCATGTTTTTTTTTTCGAGCTGGTACATATCTAAGATGAAATGCCGGTGCTTACATGTCCGGCAATAAGAATAGGAGACAACAATAAAGCAGCAATTGCTATAGGTTGAAATGGTGTATGTATGAAAATTCATATTGAAATTGAACACAGTAGAAAGATGATGAGATTGTGGTATAAATTTGTTGTTGTCTTTGCGGCAATAATGTGTTACTTCAACAGTTAGTATCTCAGATGCAGCTGATGCTAACACCTCACCAGATAAGTCTTTTAGGTACATGTTATCAATATCTAAAAATTGAGACGTTAATTATTGTTTTAAGATTATTAATTTCAACTGGTTATAAAATTTAGTCGTGAAAACTGGAACATCTTTAAAAAAGGTAATATTTTGTAAATTGATCTACTTGGAGAGTTTTTTTTTATTGTTTAGATTCTCTGTAAGAGGATTTCTATGCCACAAACTAGTAGGGTCAAAAGCTATTTATTTGGAACAGTTCCAGTTTAAACACTTTTATTCTATAACTGTCGCATCTTTATTTTGTTTAAATATTTATTTTCCAGGATTTTTTCAAATAGAACCGAACCTGAAATATTAATTTCAGGATTTTTTGAGTCATTCATTTCAAAGACCGTTGGTGTTGGTACTCATTTTTTTACCATACAAATAAAACAGTACATAACCTGCAACAAATAAAGATAATAAGGTTTTGAGTTTCAGCGATGTTATAAAATATTTATGATTGTTTGTTGATTCGATATTTTTTTTGTTATAGTTCTGGAAGAAATGGAAATATTTAAGTAATTTTCTCGTGGTATTTGGAATAACGATCTTTTCGAAGCACGTGATTAGAAGAAAATTATTGCAGAAAAACATATACAGGGTGAATTCAGTATCTATAAAAATCCCCCTGTGTATTTCCAAAAACGAGTATTTTTAAATAAATCATTAGATAAAAGTGATCTCATTAGTTGGTAAAATTAATTTAAGTAAAATCGAAAAAATCGTAAATTTTAAATAAATCGAAAAAATTACTTAAACCTAAAAAATAAGCGTTAATATTAATATAAATGTAAAGGTTAGGACAAAATGTAAATTGTAAATATTGATTTGTCATTTAGGTCCCGTCAAAACTATAAATAATGTACTAAAGAACCAAATCTTTTTGTAAATGTGTTTGTTTATACTAGAAATTGTTTGTATACGATTAATTTAGTGAAATGCGAAATTCAACTAAAAAAAAGGTGTAAAATCTGTATGCAGGCCTACCGAAAAATGTTGCGCAAACGGAAATAGTATTAGTTTAAGAAAAAATACAATTTTTTTTTCACATAACATACAAAAACCTCAAAAACCACAATAAGATCATGAAAATTATAAAAGGCAACAATAAACTTTAGAAAATCTGAAAAATATACAGTGTGCTCCAATAATATCGAACAACATGAGCTTTCTTGATTAAAAAGTAAGAGTAGTTCAACCTAATATCAGTGTGGCCAACAAAAAGTGTTTTTTTCTGACAAGAACGACAGTTAAGGTCTACCATTCAAAACCTAAGATTTTTGCATTTTTTTATCATTGCGAACATCTTCATTAAAATAAAAAATACACCCCTGAAACGTAATTGAAATTTAAAATGAGTTTTTAGCTGAATACTCAACATATCGGTGGCCAATAATTCTAGGAACTCTTGGCACGTCACAATATAATTTCTGTTATTCAAATGTCATTTTTGTTGATATTTGTTTGTGTACGTCCATTTTCGATAAGATTTTTGCAGCATTTCTAATTAACTGTATCTCTATTCTTCTAATTACTTTTTCCACTGACATTTGACATAACTAGTGACTGGATAACAGAAATGAAATGTTGAGATTCCAAGAGTTTCTAAAATTATTGCCCACTGATATGTTGAGTAATCAGCTAAAAAGTCATTTTAAATTTTTAGATACACGCTTCGGGGGTGTTTTCATTATTTTATTTTAATAAAGCAATATACGAGTAGATGTTCGCAATGATAAAAAACATGCAAAAATCTCATGTTTTTAATGGTAGACCTTAACTGCAATTCTTGTCAGAAAAAACTGCTTTTTGTTGGTCACACTGACCTTATACTGAACTCCTCTATTTATTAAGCATATAAGCCTGCTACTTTTTTCTCTTGTGGTTAGGAAAATTTTAAATTTGGAGGAAAATAAAAAGGTTTTTCCAAGTTATATCAATCCCACTTATGACTAGCATCCCATTATGAACATATTTTGTTGGGTTGTCGATATTGACATCAACGGCATTCTAGAAATCTCAGTACATTTTCCATACTTCTTTCTGCAGCACCCTGTACAGTTTTCATTTAATCGAAGTATTGGTCACAATTGAAAATCTTGTTTGGGTAGTTTTTGAGCTAATAAAAGTATCTATCAAAATATCAAGTTAAAATTATATATTATACATAGTGTCCCATGACTAGTCGGGAGCGTTAAGCCAAAATAATGTAGGTATATAAAGTTTTCTATTTCGGATTCTCGTTTTCGAGTTCTAGGCATCCAAAGTTAGAAAGTCTTCGTATGTGGAAGTACGTTTACACTAATTATTTCCAGATAAGTAAAAATCATAATATAGTCGATCCTCTCTTACTTTCTCACTCCATTAGCAAAAATAATTAATTTTAAATTAAAACGAATGTAAAATTTCAACTTTAGAAGCCTATAAGTCGAAAACGAGAGCCGTAATTTAAAAACTATATGAAGTATGTACTGAAATTATTTTGTCTCTCGAATTTTTTCCCATTATTCATGAGATACCGTGTATAAAAGTACATTATACAATGCAACTACAGTCTTCCTTAATTTTTTTCAAAACTTATGCTATTTTCAAGATTTAGAGAATGGAATAAAGGCTGTAGCAGCCGGAATTTGTTGAGCTACAAGACTTACATAAAACGTGATAGCATTTAAATAGTTGTAAGGTAATTTTATGTAAATAATTCAATTTTTTTATTAATCAGTGTTATTTAGTAGAGTTCACCTAAAAGTCGGCAAAAAAGAAGTTTTTTTTTTGGAAAAATTATATAAAATGTAGTTAAACTACTAAAATGGAAATTTTTCAGCATCCACATTATTTTTTTCGAAATAATCCATCAACCTGTTAATTTTAAAGCTTTTCTAGAAATTTGATCTCAAACTCGTTTTTATGTGGAAATGCTGGAAAATTAAGCCGGTCCACAGGTGATCTGTACTATAGCCAGAATCAAACCGTGTATGTGTTAGAAGTGGGAGGCTTTTAAAGATGAAGTGTGATATCCCAGTTCAATATTATTTTCAATACTTTAACCGTTCAATACAGTCACCTAGTCTAAAAAAGGAATATTAGTATAAACCTTAATTTTGACATTTTAAGTAAGTCAAAAATTAAAATTAAGTATATTAATAGGTATTTAACCAACAAGTGTATTAATGAGGGCCATTAACAATCGAGATAATTTAATGTTTGAGATTGTTAATTGCCCGTTTAATATTCGTGTTAGTTACAAAGTTCAGTTGTATTCGTTTTCCTCAATATTTAAAAACTAAAATGTGTGTGGAAAATTCAATTTTCCTCCCGCTCGTAGAAAAAAACTATTTAATATAATGAAAATATGTTTTAAATAATTGTACATTTAATCACTTCATTATTTATATTAAAAATATAAGTAGGTACCCAATATTATATGACTATTTGATTTATATATTTTATATTTTAAATAGTAAATTAACTATTATTCACAAAAAAAAGTCTTGTAGACACTCTTGCCTCTCTTTCTCAAGACCAGTTAAGGTTATAAAAACTTTTTTAAGGCAAAAGATGCTAGATATTAAAAAGAGCTGATTTTTGTAAACTTTGAACTTGAATATCTAAGGGCGCTTATACGGGACCTTATAAGACTTTTGAGTCCACATTGAGAATGACAAAATACAGGTTTATAAAATTATTCAGCTTATTCCATTTCATTTAAGGTGACTGTACTAGTTTCGTGATAAAAAATATCTATTTAATAAAATTCTTGAAATTTTCATACTAAATAATATGTAAAAATAACTGTTGTTAATGGATAATTTTTATCACGAACTTGATTTTTATTAAAATTATCGAAAGGGTCCTGTGCATTAAAAAAGCTTTAATGATTTAGAATTACGTGTCTATTTATATATAAATTTTATCTTGTTTAAAACTGTTATTTAAAATTTTAAGTATTGAAAATTCGGGTCCTTTTCGGCGTTAAATTTTTAGTAATAAATTAAAAGAAATACTCATTTTTTTGTTAACATTTCAAAATATCAATTTTTGTACCAAGTGCAGCCTTTAGCAAATAAATTTAAATCTACTGCTTTGAAATAAATATTTTAGTGTGATTCTTAAAGATCTCCAAAGCAGCGATTTTAAAAATAAAATGTATTTTTTGAATTAATCGACTAAGTGCCATAGAATGATAAATAAGGTTTTTATTTCTTGAATATTAATTTTTTTGTTTGATAATATTAATCGAGTTTTTATCATTTTGTGTGAATTATGTAATGTATACTGGGTCTGGTCACAAATTTATAATGCCAACGGGTTTTTATTTCTACACTATACATTAGTCTCCAGTCTAATTTTCTTCAACTGCTCATGCTTGATATCCACGAAAAATGACATTTTACATCCTTCCTCTAGTCCCTTTCCCTTCAATATTTCTCCTTTCAAATCTGGTGATCAAATTATTGTCTAAGAAGATGACCACTGGTCCTTATTTTTTCATTAAGTTTTAGTATTTTATAAAACTTTTTGTACTCCTTTTTCTTCATTTATTATTATCAATGTCCCAACATATTCATTCAGAGGATATCCAGCATTCAATTAAGATTTACGACCACAAGTACCACATCTTCAACAAAGTATATAAACTGTGGGTACTTAACGGAAATATAGAACAATTCAGTCAACATTATATTTCTTGTTTTCCAAAAATCATTCACAAATTATGTGTGAAAAATATTGTTCATAACATTAACACCTTGCATTTTTATACAAATTAACATTTGGTCCTGAATTGTTTTGGAAAACTATAAAATTAGATGCTTTAAAATCTGTATAAAGGGTCCTCTTTATCCAAGGAACCTTTACCAATAAATTTGTGTTAATATTTTTTATTACTAACAAAAATAATATAAATAATAACAAAAAGGCCCAGTATATCACATAAATAATTATAAAATCTGTTATTCATTAAGAAATTTGTTGACTTTCTTTGTTGTAGAGAATAACAAACAGTTGCAATTTTTTTATTGTTCAATTTTTTTGTATCTCACACGCAAACTGTTCTGGAATCGAATCGAGTACTTTATAGTGCGTAAACTAAAATTAGGGTTCTACACATTAACTTCATCACCCTTTCCAGACGGTACAGGTTTCAGTTGGAACGCGAAAGAAATACAGCAAATGCGCGAACGGTACCAAAAACAGTTCTAGCGCCAGTAGGAACGAACAGTTGCTGCTTGAACTCCAAAAGAATTGTTAAAAACAACTTACAATAACAAATAATGCAGATATCACAGTACATATAATTAGTGAGCGACATGATAAAGTCTCACCATAATATTGCATTCAAGTCCCAGATATTTATCCTGCCTTACATAGAATACCCTGAACGCATTAGTAGTATTGAGGGTTTTCCGCTTGGAGCCGTCCAAACCAAAACCACCCAAGTCTACACTAGCTCATTCCCCGACCCTGGGGACTAACTCTGAGGGCATAACTTTAAAGCCGAAGACTGCTATGCTACTATCCTATTTTCATTTCCAGGTCACTTCCAACAATATGTGTTCATCATGTCATCCAAGTCATCTATCAACAACCTCCATCCATCCTCCCTGCCAACTTCGTCTTCGCTTCACTTATCAATAGTTGCCTACATTGTCCGATATGCTATCTCCATCTTCTGCCAGATACTGAAAAATTTGAGGTTGGAGTTGAGTGCAAAAAATCAACTATCCTAATTCAGAATTCACTGGCCTTTCCATGTGTTCTATTAGTATCGTGGCCTATGTCTTTTTAGGTACAAGCTCCATTCTCTGATCCTAGCCTATCGGTGGATCTCCTACATGCTGTACTCCATGTAGTTTGCCTTGGAGTTGGTCTTCACTAAGGCTACGTCGTAACTAACTAACTTTAATTCGTTTGGAACATTAATTTCAGGATAGTGTCATAGAAAAGATTCCTTTCCTCGCTCACCACTTGTGTTGTGATATTGGCATTATTTGTAAATTTTTTTAAATTATTTTGAAGTTTTATGGCGTCCCCATTTGATAGAATACATCCAAATACATTCTGAAGGAAAGAAATTTTGATATGTTGGTGGAATATTTGGGACAAAGTACAAAATTGCTGTATTTTCAAAAAAAAAACAGTTTGCTGGTGATGATTTTTTTTAAACATTTTTACCCTTAGACATAAGTATTGTGAATCTGTATAATTGTTATAACACGTATGGGAACGAAAATAACTGGGATATAATTGTGAACAGAGTGTTCTAATGTTTTGTTTTTCGAAGAAAAATTGTAAATTTTCAGCACGTTTTCATTAGTGTGTTTGTAAAATGCTCTATTTTATGTTTGTGAGACAATCTCTGAAAAAAAAATTCAATTACTATTCAACTCAACGGTATATATGTGTTTAAAAATCGAAAAAATTTTGCGTCCAGCGACTTTCAAAATAAGAGAATCATTTCAGTTGTTTTTTTATTTATTTTATTGTAATATCACTTACTTTCGACTTAAAAACTAAAAGACGCGTTTACACGAGTCCTGTAGGTGGGCAGGTTACTTGAAGCTGGTAACCTGGGGCAAGTAGCCTGCCCCGTTTCGTGTGGACAGGGTCAACACTACCCAGTACATTAACTTGCCTCAGGCTACCTGCCCACCTACTGGCCTCGTGTAAAGGCAGCTTTGAGTTCATAATTTACTTTTCCTTAATATCATATAATTTACACAAACTTAATTCTTTAATACAATAAAAAATCTTTTCGTGGGGACGAAAATTACAAATTAGGAACTGACTAAACAACAACTGCTAAAAGGTTTTAGTTGAGAAAGTAAGTGATTATCTATTTGTGAATTTTTTCAGTTACAACAACTGACAACAACCTCAATACAATGCCATTACACAATATGACAGTTACTAAATATGCTCAACCAATGTACAATAGTCTTATTTTTTTTAAACACATGCAATACAAGTATTTGCTCAAAAGTACAAATACTGTAAGTACTAATAGATACCGGAATTGTTTTTATATATTATAGGTGAATATATTATTCTAATATGTGAACTGATTCTCTTTTAATTGCATAAAATAAATATGAATGTATTTGTTAAACCCTATTTGTGTTTATTTATTCCCCTTTTTTCAATAAATAGGAAAAAGCAAGTGGGACTAATATTAAGATTATTGCGTCATTATTTTATAACACTATTTTGGACCAGAGGCACCTTATCCAAAAAGAACTAATACCTCAGACTTCCATAAACAGCAGCAGCAACATACTTATTTTCCTATTGATACAAAATACTTACCAATTTAAAAATATTTCAGTTAAACTTTACATCATTATCATTGCTACAAAAAAACACAGAACAGTTTAAATTCAGTGTTCCTACTTGGTTCCTACTGTATAATTTTTTTTATTAAATAGTAGAATTAATTAAAAACAGTTAGCTTCATTTTCAAGGGTAATTTAATTGACACTTTCTCATTGCTGTTCCTACTATTCCGGCAACACACTTCACCTAACTTATCTATCTGAAACTGTTATCCATGATTTAGTGTACTGAATTCTACTTATTGAATGTAGTAGAACTACTACTCAACAGACTATATTAGCAGACTAATCAATTACTGCTCCTACTACTATGGCAACACATTTTACCTGAAAAATTCGCCATCTAGCAAACACCTAAAAAACTTTCATAATTATATAAGTGATTCTCTGTAAAGGATTCTACTTTTATGATTTATATAGTAAAGCTACTACTCAACAGAGGGAAAGCATGTATATCAAAAATTATCATTTTCCGAAACCATATTTGAAATTAAATTTTCCTCTGGATGTTTTGTATGTGATTTCAATAACGGAATTCTCAAGCGCATTCAATTGAGGCTGGTAGTACAAGTTTAATTGTTGTTCAATAAATTTAAAACATAGATCATTCCAGATGACGTCACTAACAGGTCGGCAATATTGTTCTGAATCCTCAGGTCATATTCTACAAAGGACGATAGTTTAATTTACAAATAGTTCTTAAAATTATCTAAGATGACAACATATTGTAGTGTTGCTCTCAACTTTCCTTGGAAGCACAGCTCCTCTCATGGAGACTAGGCTTCTCTGTTAATTGTTTTTTTTTGTCGTCTGACATTTTAATTATTATTTAATTAAATTCAAAGTTTATTGACTATGCCATGTGTTATTTGTTCTACAAAGTCTGTCCGACAATCAACTGACTGACCTCATTTCAAAACAAATATACTTCAACTCCAACTGATCGTGGGACCCAGCACAATATGGACGACTGCATAGTCGGCTGTCAACACTCTTATTTAGATAGGTACCTATATTGCGGATGGTCATTTTTACTCCCAACGAAGCGCTGAGGAAGCATATTAACACTATGCTTCCATTTTGGTTCAATATTGGAACTTTAAATTCGTAAAAAAAACTCTAAACACGAAATAAACGAAGTAAACAATATAATCGAAATGGAGGAAAAAGTTGGGTTATAAATCAACGTGATAGATGGTTCTTCATCTGTCTATCGCCGCTAGCGCTAGAATCTTGATCTATGATCTTGATTAGTCTCAACAACAAATAGCCCACTATAGTTCAATAAAAACATGTTTGTTTCGTGTTATCTACTTGAGTATTTAACTGATAGTATAAATGTAAATAATTTCAAAGGCAGACACGAGTACTAATCTGCTAACACGTACTAATCATATATTAAACCTCAAGGTCGATCTTTCACTGAGTACTTAAATGATCTAACCCCAAAAACAAAATTTTTGTACGAATACGGTTTCAATATTGCTTTAGAATAATTTCTGACGTAAAAGTAAGAGTTAACCAATAACAGGATATTAATATTAACTGGAATAAAAAAATATCGCACTTTCACAATGTTATCCCTACACCGCCGTCTCTGGTAGTCATGCTTTTTCTAATCCTAGGTTTACTCACGTAAGACGTACCTTGACCATAATTCTTTAAATATTAAATTAATAGATACAAATTAATCTTTCCAAACTCATCCATCGATGTGAACCATTTTCATTCAATTAGATAGGTACTTATAAAATTCTAAAAATAATGCTATAGGTCCCCGTATAAACCTAGAAACAATACTTAAAATTGACTCTTAGCACTATTTGAACACTAAGTTCAAATGCATCTAGGCAGCTTCGCTTCCTAAATGAGTCCAACAAGGTGTTTCAATATTGAAAATCTTAACATCTTCAGGGAGAAAGCAGTAACAGCGGTAAGCAAAACGCAAGCGCGAAATTTACAGTTGATACCGAGCCGAGCTACCTACCAAGCAGCCTCTTGTGAAAAACCAAGCCACATTATATTCGTGACGGTAAACATAGTGTGCAAGCCGATTTGACAATCAACAAAACCATAGTCAAGTTTCCAGATCCTTGGGTAAGTTTTATCTAATTACCTCATACCAGTCATACCTATTTGACTACTTATATAGCTGTTTGGATAGATGTGTTTTACCCATATATTTACCACGTGATAATTTTAGCGCGCAATGTTGCCGTATCTCATTATCAGTATAAATATTGTGTGGTAAACTTTAACCGCGACTGTACTTGCTTATGACGATTACTAGAATAAACAACTCGAGGTCATTAGTTAGTATGAGAAGTGGATTGTTTTGGCGGATATTTTAGGAATTGCTTGATACTTCATTTTGATACAGAATTAGTACCTTCAGCACCAAAGTAGGTAAACCTTTAAGGTACCTACTAGGTATTTTGTAAATTTATAAGAAGGTTAGGTTAGGAATTGTATTTCACATCTAGATCTTTTCAGTGCACCATTACCCAATATTGCTTGGCAATATTATGTAAGTCCCAAACAACAACATTGTAAAGTATCCCAACTGCATGATATAACCTAACCTAACAGTACTACGCATGTACAAAATACCTAATCATTGATAAATTAACAATTATAACTCAAATGTTTCTCTTTTTTGAAATACTGAGCTTTAAAGTTGAAAAGTTGCTTTTGCTGTAGAGTAGACTATAATCCATAATTTACCAGTGGCGTACGAAGTAACTCAGTTGAAAACTAAGCTTTCCTAAAAATATCAAATAATGTGTAGACAATATAGAAATGCGTGTCAAACTTTTTGAAAAGGAAGTTTAATTTTTTTACTGAAAATTAAAGTAACAAGTAACTGTTCGAATTGACCTTGTTGATCGCTTAATCGACATTTTTTAAGGACCCAAGAGGTAGTCCTTGATCTTTTAGACGTCATCATTCGTCTAAATAATACCAGTAGATTGACTAATAAGCGTACTGAAAAATTGAAGCAGGGGGGGGGCAGGTTAGAGCATCCACCCAATGCGAGGAAATAAAGCCTCGCAAGCCCACGGTACTTATTTTGACTCAAATGGAGAGATATAGCCCATGGGGCTGGCCCCAGTCGCGAGGTAAGGCACCCAATTCCTCCAATTATCTCTGCTAAATAAATTGAATATAAATGAGTGAAACTTTTTGAGATTCATTTTTATATTTTAAACACGACTGGAATATTCAAAGTGCTCCCCCATTATTTCATACCTAGCCGGCGCAACCGTATGTGTATTTTCCAATGTATTTTTCAAATAAGTAATACTAAATTATTTTCAACACTATCAGGACAATTTTTAACGTTTTTTAGAAGCAGTGGGGGCAGTAGTACCCCCTGCCCCTCGCGTACACCAATGGATTGATTAAGGAGCATCGGGGATATCATAGTTTTACTGGAGGATGTAGGGACCGGATACTGAGAAACTATCTTTCGTACAGTCCTGGGGAAAAAAATTTTACAATAAAATCGACCTAGAGAAAAGGATGGAAATTATTTTTAATTTCTTCAGACGTTTGATCTACCACTTTTTTTCTATCTTTTAAAGTAACTGCTGAGGGATAGTGGGAATGCTAATTGAAGAAAATATTCATAACCTCAATACCGTTCAACATAATTTAACAAAGCTACTGTTATTTGAAAGGGAATTGAGCATTTAGTAAAATTAGCCATTTTTCTTCGAATTAAACCACACAACTGGGTTAACTATAAGATAACCACACAAACCAGTTAACTGAGATAGTTTGACAGAGTAGTTATCTTATTGGAGGTTAGGTGTTTGTTTACTTCTCAAATTCCGCAAACCGTTACGTCAAAAAGTTCATCGTAACGTCATAGTATTGTTAATCCGGTTTGCGTGGTTCAAAGAAAAATGATCTAATGTACTCAACGGTAACCAGATGGCGTGGAATGATCAACGTTTTTCTTTAAAAATGTGCATGGAATTGCACAAATCTTACAAATTACTCCAATAGAAAATGATATTGTGCTAAACTGCTAGTAGAGTATACAGAGATTTTTTCTTTTGGAGGTCATTTGTTTGTATTCAAAATATACCTTTTTGGTGTACCTACCTACACAGTAACCTACCATTTGGCAACATCTTAGTTCTAGATATATCGATTATGTAGACAGTAATAGATTTGCTCAAAATAATGTTCGTATCCAATCCTGGAAGGGCGAGACAAATTAGGTTAAGGTTTTTGCAAAAAATTTCTGCTGATTCAACCCTAATTTTAATATGAGTATTACTTATTAAGCTGGTACTGAGGGAAATGAGAGAAGTAAGAAACTACCTGACATCGATAAACTAGAACGTTTCTTTGAGCAATCAAGCAAGTTGTTGATGGATGTGATGAACTTGAACAAGATTGCTGTGGACGTATTATTCACCGTTACCGGGGTCATAGTAAAGTTTCGTTGATGTAAACAACAAACTTTGAAATTATAAAAAAAAGTTTCAATTAGCTTGGAGTTAATAATAATTAACTGCAAAAGCAAGCATGCGCAAATTAGTTAATTATGAAACCAGTTGGGAAAAGCATAATTTTGTAACAAGTGCGTATTTCGTAAGCTAGTTTTATACGAAATAGTAGTACTAGTGTGCAAAGTGTCACTTTTCCCACGAGCCGTAAGGCGAGTGCCGCAAATCTAGCGAGTGGGAAAAGTGATTTGCGTACAAGTTGTACACAATAGGTTTTCAACAACCACATATATTGATGAAAGAAATACAGTAATTTATTTAGAAAGAACTTACAATATAAAAATAAAGAAAAGTCAGTTGGATGTATAATTTATGGTAAAATTTGAACAATTTTGTTGTTATTATACCATTATTATTATTTTAACATTGGTTCATAATTCCAAAATGCCTAATAGGTTAATGTTTTTATAATTAATACATTAAAATAAATAATGAAACAAATATTTTACTTATTTTTGGTTTAAATTTAAAAATTGTACACCAATAAGAAATTCACTATTGGGTTGAATTGTCAAAAAAAGTTAAATTGAAAGGTCATAGGTAGCTTTGTTTGACATTTCGGTGCGGAAAAGTGCCATAGCATATACTTTTCGCATTACTTTCCAACGGTTATCGAAAGAATTAAGAAAAGACATGCATTGCGTATATAAAAATTTGGATAGAAAAGCGTGTTTTGCATAGAGGTTGTAGGAAAAATAATGTTGCCCAACGTGTTTCACTCGAAAATATGAAAAACTTCCTCACTGAAATAATTTTTGGATCGCCAAGTGAGTTCGTAGATGTTTATTTCTAACTTTGTTGCTATTGAAATTCCAATAATTATTCTTGTATAAATTGATTTTCTGATTTTTAAAGTTGCACAACTTTGAGTGTCATTTTTGACAACCTGTTACATTTGATAACCTCCAACTCCAACCGGTTTTTCGAAAATATAGGAGGACGATTTCTAATAAGTGAGCTTTTGTGCTAAAGACCAGATATATGTATGCTCTATATAAAAAAATACTGTAGCAATACTGTAGCAAAATGTACCATTTCCGGTACATTTTGCATTCCTTGGATCTTATTAAAAGGGGATGAGCGATTTCATTTAAAAATATTAAACCGTTGAGGAGTTACCTATGGGGTTCCATACTTTATACTAACTCTGTATGTTTCATGGCCAGCTTAAACTATCTATATAGAGCATTTCAATAAAATCTACCCACCACACATATTTCTATATACGCCACTTTTATGAAAAAATACGTCAAAAAGCAATTGCACAAACTAGGTAATGAGAGGACACGGTCGATTTTTTCATTTACTTGTTTCCAATATATAATTAGCGTGAGCCTGTTCAAATAAATTCAACAGTGATGAATTAAGAAATTGTCAAAACAAAATTTATTTTCTTGATAATAAAAATTGTCTGGCTCCAAAATAAATACATGTAAATATGTTAATGTTTTCATAAATAAAATCCCTTTTGAATTGTGTTGGTACGTTGGTAATCTTATCTGTAGAATTGTGAGATAAAACCAAATGAGCATTTTCAAAGGAGTTAGCATCTGATTCTGCTCTTGGCTACTGAGATATCGATCTGGTTATTAGTATTAGTAGAATGGAAGCCACTTATTTAAGACTTCTTTACAGAGTAAGGTGTATACTGTACAATTCCGAATCACCATGTATAAAATAATAATAATATTATAAGAAAATTGAAAAGAAATGTCAAATAAATAAAATATTGCAATAAGTTTAGCACTAGACGACGCAGAGGCGTGAAAATAATTATAAACAATATGTTGAAACAACAAAAAATATTGTTTTATTATTGCCAAGAGTTTATTCATTTTTAATGGGTACCTCTGTATATCACTATTTATATCCACCATGTTGGAAAAAACTGCCGACAATAGCGAAAACACATATAAATTATTAAATGAACCCCTCTTGAATATTTTATCGTACGCCCATGGTAAATGAACTCTCCTTAAAACTATGATCGTGTGCTAGACATACAAAATTTTTTTGCATTTAAATATGGTACATCTATGATATGAGGATATTTTTATTAATAAATGACCCCTTATAAAAATTGTAACGTACGTCTATGATATAAGGAAGTTTTAACAAATACATTAACCCCTTATAAAAATTACTTGGCGTTAATGTTAATTAATATCTGAACCACACCTCGTAAACAGACTGCTTATTATTATCATCTTCGTTTTACTTATTTTTAATTTTTATCTCATTTTACGGAATATCTATCCCCTTACGGTTACAATTCCTGAAGAAGTAATCAAGAAAAGAAGCCGAAACATCATTCCTAGGTCCTTGGGATACTAATATGTCCCAAGCGTCAGCTTAGGAAAAAAAACTTGCCACGTTCAAGCCAATCCTCATTCAAAATGAGTAATCGAGTAAGTCAGCTATTGTTATCGTCGTCAAAGCAGCTGCGTCTATCTCTGTTTGTGGAAGGTGAAATAGAGGTCAGTTAAAAATAACTTGGTACCGCGCAACTCGCTATCATCGGCAACGCTGCTTGGCACACGGGTCGGGTGTATGAGGGGGCTTGATTTCCTAAACTCAAACAGCGCCATCGCCTTGGGATTGGGCTTGATTCTGTTTTCTGTTATAAAACGGTTTCTCTCGTATTCTCCGCGTTATACAGTTTTGACACAAGCATGCACGGTATTGGTTGGGTTCCTCCTTGACCTCGATCAATTCGTAACAACAATTAGGTAACTGTTGGGATACTTTTTGGTATACCTAGGTTTGAGGTTACTCCAATTCTCTCCAAAATATCTGGAAGGATAAAATACGTGTAATTTTGATCTCCAAAATTTAAAGAAAGCAGCACCAAGATCATTAGTAAATTTCAAGGTAGCAGCTGGAATAGATTGTTTTTGACCAGCAAATAAATATTGGTTGAGCAGTGGCGTAGATACCTCTAAAACAATGAAAAGTATTGAAATTTGAAATGTAGAGGCGTAGTTTTCTCTGTGAAATAATCAGTAGCGTACATAAAAAATAACAGCTTAGATATTTTTCTCCATAAATGTCTCTAAATTTAGAAATCTAAGCGCTTTATCTGATATGCTAAAATAAATTTTTGTTTGTGTTTATTTCATGCGCTATCATGAACGATCATCCAATTGTGAATATTATTGGATAATTCTTATCGCAGTGGTGTAGCATAACAAAGGGGTCAAAAAAATTATATAATATTTTCAATGGAACACCCAGTATTCTATTTTATTTTCGTAAAGTTTATATTTTTTCAAGTTCAATAAATGACATTCCCAGTTTAAACCACTATTGAGTTATAAGACATCCTATTTGCTTTTTGAACAATAAATGTTATTTCTTTTTTATTTTATTTTTAATGCACTCTGATTTTTCTGACAATGTTTATTATAGTTGAGTATTCTATAACATTAACATAAGTATTATCATAATCTTCATTTTATTATAATGGCTTGATTATCTTTTTTTTTATTTTAATTGTTCCGCATTTTGTTTTTTATATTAATTTTGATTTGTTATAAAATACCACGATGTTAATATAACCTCAATAATAGTGAGGCAACTTGGAAATGCTATAATTGGAACAGTAAACGGCAAACGGCACGTCATTCAGAATCAATCGCACATATTTATTATAAGACAAAATAAAATCGTAAGATGCCACTAGGGTCAAATCCATGTCAAAGCAACCAATAATTGGAATCGACCCCTTTGGAATTGGACAAAATTTGGTCAGTAGTTTTTTCATCTTTATAACAGAGTTCTGCAGAAAGAAAAATAGTTTTCCGCAAATCGCTAGGAAATTTTGACATTCCTGTCAAAATTTCTTGAAGAAAAAGTCAGGACTTCCTTACTGTAAGGAAATGTCATTTCCTTACTGCAAGGAAATGATATTTCCGTACAGTTGTTAGTGTTCTACATAATCCATAAAACGTCTGTATGCATTTTCGTACTTTTCTCTTGATTTCTTTGGCAATAATTCTAATGAAGCAGTATTCACTGCCTCAACCAGCTCTGGAGGAGTCCCAGGAATGGAAATTTCATAATCACTTATCATTTTACTTTCGAGAACACCAGCAATTAAATTTATAAGCGTCAAGTTTGACAATTCAACCTCAATACGTTTCCATAGTAACCCAAGTAATTTTATTAGGAATTTCAAAGCACCATTTATTTGGGAATAAAATTATCGCGTTTTTTTTTAAATCAATCAATATCTGTCGAATTTTAAACGATTTGCGGAAAAATAGTATGTTTACCTCGTAGGAAAAGCCACATTCCTGGACTCTGTGTTGCTAAGTCTCGGCTTGCGCCTCGACTTAGCAATCTTCACAGTCGTCCAGGAATGTTAAGCTTTTCCTACCCGGTAAACAATGTACTACTTTTTAAGTTATGCAAAATTCAAAATTTTACTATTTTTCTTGTTTTTTTTTAAGTTTTGTTTTAAATTTCCCAAAAATATTGCAATTAAAAAAATAAATTACTTAGTGTTATTTTCAAGGAGGTTACTTGGGAGTATGAAAACAAAAATTCCCAAAAAAATTGAAAAATCTTAGAATTTGTGAATTTAGAAATTGTCAAAAATGAAGAACACCAATTTACATTTGGTTATAAAAAAAAGTACTGTTGCTGCTTCTTTTCTTTTTTCATGTTAATATGATTAACGATGTCTTTAAACTCAATTAATATCAAATTTGAAATTGAAAAATGCTTATTTTTAATAAAAACACAGTTTCAAAAATTTTAGGATCTCTTACGATTAGTAAAAGGTAGCATACAAAAAATTTTATTGTCGAACGTCAATTTTGACAATCTTGGAAAATTCAAAAATTCACTGCCCTAAGTATTCCCTTTGAAACTAATATAAGTAATTTTTTCAATTAAAATAGTTTTAAAACAAAAAAACAGGAAAAATGGTGGTATTTAAAAAAATGCAAATTCCATCAAATATAAAGAGGGCGATTTGACGTGGAATTACCCACCAATAAAATATAACTTCAATAATGCAATATGACATACACAACTGAGCCACAGCAATGGGAGACCATCAGGTTTTCGTTTGTTTTTATAAATTTTAAGAAATTAAAGCAAAATTGATGTAAGTAACCAAATGTAGGTACTACACAAATATCTTAATACGTCAACACCAATGTTATTTGATAAATATTGCTATTTTAATATTTTTTGCAAAATACAAATCGTCATATCCTACAACTTTGCAGTTGAACAAAATCAATATCCCATAACCAGTTCTTAAATATTTTTCACGTACAAAAATATTGTAATTGTATTATTGACTACGTTTTATTTCATTTCCAATATAAAGTAATTATTGTAAAATAAAAATACTACGTCACTGTTCAAGGTTATTTTTATCCGTACTCAGTTGCCACCTAGTAGTGCACAAGAGAGCTTCTTAAAATTGTAGAATGTTATTCAAAATTACTAAAATACATTTTAAATGTTATTTGTGTTTAAAACAATATTTTATTTATCTTATGTAGTCATCTTAAATAATTTAATTGTTTTTCCAACCCCATAGTTAAGTTTAATACTAGTACGCCCCTGTGGTTTCTCTCCCATTTTAAATATTTTTAGTAACGTACGATTACCACTTAAACGTGATTATTGAACCCCTTTGAAAAAAAGAGTAACTACGCCAATGCTAAAATTAAAAAAATTAAAATCAAATAGGTTTTTGTTGAACAAATATTAAAAAATACCAATAGCACCAAAAGGAGGAAAATCCCTTTCTCCATCGTTTTTTGTACTCAATCATCTTCCTCCAATGTGGAAAACTCTCTAGCTTCCATTACGTACATTGTCAAACATTTTCATGCGATGGATGATACTGACGGAGTTTAATGTGCTGACAAAAGTGGGTACTGTGAAAGTTGGATTGTGCGCGTAGCAATGTGAGGACTTGGCAACAGCGACGACCTAGCCAGACCTCTCTTGTGGCATTCTGTGTGTTGTGTGCCTGTTCCTTTTTCTCGTTGAACAGTAGTGGTGGTCGTCGGTCAAACGTTGTTTTAAATGTGCATAAAGTATGGTAAAAAGTTGTCTATCGAAAAGCTCTAGTTAAACTTGTCAAATTGGAAATAAGGTAATTACTTTTGAATATTTATTTGTATTGTTTGGCAACGTATTTACTTTAAATTGACATAACCTCATTACTACGTTCGGTTATCGACACGAGTTATGCCGAGTAGATAGTAATTAAAACAGTTGTGATGATTGTGTCATTTGACAGTTGTGATAGCAACCTAACTGGTGGGGGTAACTGGAAATCGTTTGTTAGGAGGGGGTAAGACAATTGTGGCTTCCAATTCAGGTTTTCACAAAGCTACATGGAAAACACATTGAGGAAGACATTTTAAGAATTTAAATACTTATAACGGTGGTATATTTTGTTTTCAACGGAAACTAATAAAAGTGATAAATTGTATCTACACGCAGAAAAAAGGATTTTTATTGTCAAGGTTATAGGTTTTCCAGCAAATTATCCACAGCTGATTCTGTAACGCATGCGTAAGCGTACATTATACAGTGGTAATTAAATTATACAGGGGGTACCTATTTACAAATGAATCTTAAAATTTGTGTCGTTGGTCGTGTGGTACAATATTGAAGTGTTGTAATGCAAAAGTGATTGTTTTGGGGGACATGGACAAATGTTTAAATATATATATTTTTATTTTTTTAATCTACATACAGAAAAGAAAGAAAGTTGACAATAGGACTAGGGTAGGTATTGGATGATTTTGTGAATACACAGAAAAATGATCTCTCACTTTTGTGACTTGGTACACCTAAGCTTTATCTTAATAAAACGGCTACAGAAAGGGTTTGTGAAAAATAATTGCAAAATAAGTTAAAAATAAAATATCTGAGTATAAATATGGTCAGTATTCGAGATGTTATTTAAAATTACTGGTAGAGATATTTTTTATGTATCTGAAAATTAGTAAAGGAGCATTCAATAAATAAAAGTGAGGCCGTTTTCACATTCAGGTATCTAGGTCTAGGTTGTTATTAATATAAATTTCAAATGGTTTTTGGCTCGATGACCAAAATATTTTGGTGATGCAGTCAAATGCTGTTATGAAGATTGAATTTGATAATTCGCCAAACAAAGGAAAGCTTCTTATGGAAAGGAAAAATGTATTATTTAATTGAACATATTTTTCTGGAATATTCTGCATGTCTAAGCAAAGGAAATTGAACAAATAGTGAATAATTTAAATACAACCGATAAACTAGTAAGCCAGTCGAAGGTCATGGAGTCGATTCAAAAAACCAACCGGTTTTTTATTGTATTAAAATATCAAGGTTTAAAAACCTTATTTTTGCCATGAGTATTTATGTGCAACTCAATTTTTAGTTTTTGCTCTACTGTATGTACACTCTTTCCATTTAAAAAAACAAATTTGAAACTTTTTATGTCTTTTTTACATTGAGGGAATTGAATGTTGTTTTGTATGGTATTGTTATAAATTGTGAATAAAAAACCACATGATCCACTTCTGGGTTATGTACTGTCCAAAATTTATAGGATAACTCAACAGATGTAAAAAGTTTTGGAGACGATTTTGAGATGTATTCAACTCTCTCTCCAGCCTTCTAACGAAGGTTTATACAAATATCTTATGATTATGTACACCATTTGAACACTATGGTGAAATTCTTCTTCGCGCATTTGCTTTTGATGCTAATTCGTTTCCAAGGTCTCTGCTGACTTCAAAGTACCATACCCGAGGTCAAAATGTTGGTATTTAAAAAGATATTGTTCAAAAAATGATTTACAAATATGATACAAAGTTAGATATAATATGCTAACTGATTGTGGTGACCTTGTAGTGACGCCATTCTTATAACTATTAAAATAGCTTTTGACTAATTTTTATTAAATTTTCATAATTAGATTGTTAATCAGGCAATTTGGTTTTCAATATAAGAGTTTGTTGTTTTATTCCAATTTATTAGTTGCCTTTTGAGCTTTTCCGTTTTTTTCTTGTTTCTTTGGAAAGTTTTTGCCATCGTGCCATGAGATCCTTTGTTTCTGTCAATATTTTCTCTTGCTATATCGGTGAAATTATGTTGTTGGTCTAATCTGAGTTTTTTTATTGTCTTGTAAAACAATTTTTGATTGCTATAGCTCTCTCTTTCCATTTTTTCCCGAATCTTTCCCAGCATTTTTGTTTTACGCTGTAAGCTGTCTCTTTTACTTTTTGTCTGTTGGTAGTGCAAACCTTGGTAAGTATCGGAGATTCAGTTGTTCAAGTTAGTATGTATGCCATAATTGCTTTTTCATTTTAATTTCCGATTTAAAGTATTCGCTCTACCAATGTTTCTATTTAGAACCGTTTTACACGTACGAGAATTATTGCGAAATTTACTCTGAAAATAATATTGGTAATTTTCATAAGAATTTTGAAACCATTTCACTGCTTGACTGTTTTACACATAATATTTTTACCACTATAAATTTCATAAGAATTCATGCCATACGCCTGCGCGTGAGATTGTTTTTGAGATAAGTTGTCATGGTAACGATTTACATATTAACATTTCTGAATAATCAGCTGTATTCGAACCGTTTATTTGATTGATTATTTATTCTATTAATTGAGATTTGCGTTTACGCCAAGGTTTTGGCTTTCCTAAATAAAGAAAACGATAACAAATAATGACACATTGACGCCATTATTGTTTTTATTCCATTTTTGGCTTCTGCGTCGATTCTCACTCACTTTCTAAAAAATTTAGAACATGTCAATATTTTTACTCCGAAAATTTTGGCAATAATTCCTTGACGTGTAAAATAGCAAAAATTATTCTTATGAAAATTTTCAGAGTAAATTTAGCAATAATTCTCGTACGTGTAAAACGGTTCTTATAGTAGTTCCACATGTATAGGTTGCTGTTTTTATTATGACAAAATATTTCCATACATTTTCTAGGTTTTTGTAGTTCCCAATGTTGCAATATTGCATTTGGAACTCCTTTTCTCTTTGTGCTTCAAATTGCTTAGCTGTTTCTTCTTAACCTATCCTATTTCTTCTCAATTATCTTCTTTGTTATTCTCACTTCAGGTATTACTAGGTAGTGATCCGTATATATTTCTTCCCCTTTCTTGACCTGGTATCCAATATTTTTTTCTGCTTTTACTATTTACTATAACATAATCTATTATGGATTTTTTATTTCTTCTTAGCAAGTTCGTTCTTCAAGTAAAAATCAATGAATATTCGCTCTTTTCTGTTTATTGTACAATATCCTCCTCTTCCAATTTTTTTTCAATGTTTATTTTCGGTCTGGCTTTATACAAACTATTGAAGAAAATGTGATAGAAAACGAAAAGAATAACACAAAACAAAACAGAAAAGCGACGATGCCAGAAGTAATGCTTCCCTAGCTAGTGTACTGTGCAAATGGTGCAAATGCTCATTATACCGTAACACACTATTATAGTATATTAAGTATTAAGAAAAAACCTTAACATTCGAGATGCTGTTACCATTTTTTGCGCTATCATATTGAAATGAATTGGCCAATGATATAATTTGATAATCTTAATTTACTTACCATGCTTTTATGTCAAAATAACGTTTCTCCTTATTAGCTTGCAATATCCTCTCCATTTATACAGAAAATGTAATATTTAGTAGTGTGGTAACTAGTTA
The DNA here is from genome assembly GCA_963978555.1 of Galerucella nymphaeae. Taxonomy (NCBI): domain Eukaryota; kingdom Metazoa; phylum Arthropoda; class Insecta; order Coleoptera; family Chrysomelidae; genus Galerucella; species Galerucella nymphaeae. Next base: position 16,630,698 of record OZ021709.1, read on the forward strand.
CTATAAGGAAGAAGCCAGAGTGAGGAAAGTGACAAGCTGCTTACTTCACTTTCTGGTTAAGAATATTTATTGTGCCGTTGAAGTAAGCCTTTAATTATTTATAAGCATCCATTTTTATTTCTCCATTAAGAACCATAACCATAATGGAATAAAAATTCAACTGGACAGGTGTGTTTTGAAAAATTGGAAAATACTATAGAACCTCTTCTTTTGGAAGCTCTTTTCAAAATTGTGGTTTTCCTTCATTCTACAATGATTCTTCACAGCTGTAGTTAGAGAATAGAGAAGACACAGTGTGAAAATCGTGCTAAGGTTTCTACTACGCATGATTGAAAATAACGGAGTTTCTAGTCAGCTCCACGAACCATTTTTCTCTACGTCAGTTACCGTTAGTTATCGTAGGCACAAACCACATATAACCAGAAGACTGCCCTCTCCAATAAATTTTTTGGCTTCGTCAGATGTGCTGCCATCTGTAATTGTCAAGAAGTATTAAAAGAGAAAGTTAAGCAGAAATCTTCTCTCAATTTAAAGGGCGGTAAAATTTAAATCTCTCATCTATTTTATTTTTTCAAATTCTGTCTGGTAACCTCTCAAGTTAGAAGTAACAATTTTAGGTTCTTGGCTCTCAACACATTTCTAAAGTAGAAAATTCTTTAAAAGTGATGAAATGCCAATAACCTAAAATTGTTACTTCTGGCTTGAAAGAGTTTCAACTACCTTATGGTTTATAAATAAAACAAGATATTGAAAAGAATACGTTTTATTTTATCAATAATATATAAATGATGAAAATTTTCGTAACAGAGATCAGTTTCTTTTGTATTGTTTTTTAATATTTGGCAAATGCCATTTTATGTAGTGAAACTTTTAATATCACTAACCTTTTGGGCTCCTCTGTTAGTACACTGTGGAGCACAAACACGAATAAATCCCAGTTTATAATTATAGTCAAAAACACAACACAAGAACAAAATTAATTAACAATTAACTAAATACAAACAAACACGTGTTTACATTCACGAACAAAAACTACGCAGCGAAGTGGCCGACAGATAAACAAACAGCCCTTCCCAGAGGGTTGTCTCTGTCCTTCCTACAATAAATTTTATGTTCTATCAACAAAATATTTTAGTTATTTACGATAACAGCGCCATCTTAGAGAATCAACTTGACTCTATCTTCAATCATAACTCTTGACCACTACAGATGTCTCTGAATATTGTGTACAGCTTTTTGCACGAGTAAGTTTCCACCCCCTGATCGTAGGAATGATGATAAACGAAGTAACTGGTTAAAATAGAGTTTTCTGTTTATCAAAAATGGGAAAAGTGAGTTGTGCTTATCGGGGTTGTCGATCAAAAACCGGCGAAGGAATTAGTCTTTTTAATTTCCCCAAAGAATACGCAAGGTGAATATTTCAATTTAATAAATATTAAAAGTTGATATCACATGAGTTAAAAAACGTCAAAAATAAGTTGTAGAATGAAAGTAAAGGTTCGGTGTCAGTTTGTTATCGATTTTTAAGAACAACTTCAAATCAAAATAGTAAAATTAAATTTTGAAGACTAGTGTTACCCATATGGGTGAAATTTTGTTTTGCTTTGTTTTTTTTTATAATTAGGCTTTCTTAATTATGATACCACAAGACGAAAATGCTTCATTTTCATTTTTCCGAGATTGAAAAAATGAAAATCAGTTATACGAATAATAGGACATGTTTCTGCTGTTAGTCCAGTCACCCTTTATATTTGGAGGCAATCACGTTGCTATAGCTTTTAGATAGGGTGAGTTTTGGGTTTTTTGATCCGATAGACTTAGAAGGGGAAAGCTTTATTGAAGGCAGTATGCTAATAAAACATTATTGTATTTTCCAGGGGGGTTTAACCCACAAAACCCCCCTTATATACACTACTGTTTGGAGATGCGAATGAATCGAGAAAGATATTTTTTTGAGATGTGGTGTGCCTACAAAAGCTTAAGTTCAAAGTGCCTCTTAATGTGGATTTTCCGCCTTCATGAAAAAGTGCTAAATTCAGTTTTTTCAAAATAGCTCGGTTCTTCGTTGAGATATGAAAATATTGTTTCTATAATTTTTTGTTTCTTTTTTTGCGCTCTATAATTAAGCTCCTTTGCATTTTTAACATATCTTTCATATTTTTTGAGGTATCGTTCGAAAAAGCCAAAAATTTATGTAGCTAAATTTGTTTATGTCAATTTCTTATTTCTCGTAAAGGATATCGAAAAAACTTGTAGATCGTATTCAGCCCCACAATTCCGTTTTTGAATTTTACATGTCAGACAACCTTCTGAACCTCCAGTCCGCCACAAGGTTGTTAAGTCCGTTCCTAATGTAGCCGGTCGCACGGTTCTATCCACACTTCAAAACGGATGTTCAGGGAATTATTGCGCTACAAAATGAATCATTCAAATTATGAATCACACACGTATACACAATATTTATTGTTTTTTGGCGGTCCTGGTTGAAAAGTTCTTATTTTCTAACCTCTAAAAAGGGGATTTGAAACTGTACGGCATTTGTTTCTGCAGATTATACAACATATAAATAAAGATTTGACAGAAGTGCCGTACATAAAAAGTTTGTGAAAAGCAGTGGGAAATTTTTTATTGTCCTAGATTTTCCTATTCGAGAAAAGGTCATCTGAAACTGTACGGCATCTAGTAAATCCTAAGGTAGTATGTTTAGAAGTTATTATTTTACCTCTATGCATTCCATAAATTATACTACTCGTATTTTGTGCTAAAGATTCAGCTTGATCCTAAGTCGAGGATTTTTAATGTTATGTTTTGTCACCGCCAAAGAGAAAAAAATTCAACCATATCTATAAGTACTACTTAATCTTTAATAAAATCGTTCAACTTGAAAAATTTTAAATATTTCTTGAAAAATTTCAGTTTTTTTCGTTCCCACTCCTTTTTGTTCATTTAGTGCAGTCTTAAATACTTAATACATAATCCTTCCAAAAACTCGACTTGAAAGCTTGTCCTCCTTCGAGCAACTGTATGAACAGCTTTGTGGCGGCGGCCATATTGATTTTGGTTTTTTATGATGTGCCATTAGAGAGATATCGTTAAAATGAATAGCACCTATAAACGTAATTAACGTCCTGCTGTATTGGTTTTACGTCAAGCAAGATTTCAATTTTATTTAACAGTTATCGGAAGCGACCTTTTACCTGCGCTATGCGTATGCGCTATCACAGTTTGACATTCAACCCATATTCAACCTACAAGCTTTATTCTGATTGCCGTAGATCTCAGTTTCTCAGTATACACAACCACAAACATTTACATAACCTCTAACATGAATGACCTTTAACTTCAGCATATAAAAATTCTGCGCATGATCGGCATGTCAATAATTAAGCGCTATTTCAAATACCGCCTGTCGTCATGCTCCGGAAATTACGCTAGGCGGTAACGCATGGGTTAAATGTTGAAATATGCGGTAATACGGCCTGACGCTATTTGGGTTACCGATATCTCTCTAATAAAATAGAATAAAATTTTGTGGCGGCGTCCATCTTGGATTTTCCATGATTCTGAATCGGTCAACAATAAGGGGATAAAATTTTAACAATCAATAAACTAATGTTATTGTCTATCCCTAAACGAAAACTTATTTTGGCTAATTTTTACCATGTAGATATAGTGAATACGGTACTTTTTTTCACAAAATTTTCATTGACGCGTTAAATATTGAAAACGGGTAAATGTATATATTTTACAGTGCCAAACTTTGGATAGAAGCATGCAATAGAAATGACATTTTGCAGAACATTTATTTAGCTCATAGAAACCACAGACTATGCGAGCTTCATTTTGAAAATAAATTCATTGCAAAAAGAGCTTCGAGAAAGAGATTGTCGCCAGACGCGGTACCAACAATATTTTCGCATCTTCAGGTACAATCCAAGGATACTGTTAATCAGAATATTTTGGAAGAACCTACAAAAAAACTTGTTTCATCAGGTATGTAGTAAAATTCATAACGATGGTCAGATGTAAACGTTTATTTTAAAAATAATTAGTTGTATTGATAGGAGTTTTCAAATCAATACACAGATGACGCTATAGTCTGGAAGGTTCCATAAAACCCGCATGTGAACAAAGACTGGCATTGTGGCGTGGGGAAAGGTTCAATCTTATCCACTTGCCAAGATCATTCAATATTCACATTATTTTATTTTCGTGCGGGTTTTCTTCAGAAGGAACCGATCTTTTTTTTGTGTTAAAATGAGCCGTCCCTTCGCCGGCACCACCTCATCCTCTTGTGCTTATTGTGGATCCTCCTAGTGTTTCGACTACAGCGTATTTAGCCAATCCGTTCCCTGTATTAACTCATACATGTTTTAAGCTGATTGGGGTTGTAGAAGTCTTCTGGAGTCATTTGAGGTCTACCATACAGTTTTTGCCTCCCATGGTCCAGCGTCTCACAGTTGCATACTATATGCAGAGCTGTTTCATTATTCACGTGATTTTATTTTCGTGTGGGTTTTCTTGAGAGAAGGAACCGATCTTAGTACAGTTCTTTAGACTCAGTCTCTCTCGGCTTGCATTCTGAAGGACCAGGGTTCAAACCCCATGCCAGCCTGTTCTACTGTAGTTTTCTTGTAGCATTAAAAGAAATCTACCTCAGAGGCATCTACCACCGTCCCTCCACTTCTGTCCCATGAACAGTTTTCATTGAAAAACTCACCCTTCTATCCTAATTTTTCCATTTTTAATCATGATTTTAATATTTTTGATGAGCAATATCCAAATATTGAAGCTGTTCTTCGTTATTCATCAAATGGTTTAATGGTTTGTATCAAATATCTTGTAGATATACCAAACCTGTTTGTCATTGAATTGTAATGCAATAGCTGTCGGAGCCTATAGTCCGGGAAGTAGTTGTTGCTTCTTAGTTGAAGGATCACATTTTTGAAAGATATTTGTCAAAATTTATGAAGCGTTAGAATAACTATTATTCTGCGATAGGTATCTATTTCTTACGCGCTTCATTAAAGACAATATTACAGAAATCTACTCAAAACTACTTCTACAATAGTAACCAAAATTGAAGCACTGCTAACAGCAACGATCTACAAAATATGGAAGAAAGCAAAATTAAAGACGAAGAGTCTATGAAACCGAGCGATAGCATAATTTTTTTACCCAACAATGTTCTGTATACAGACAGCTCGTGATGGAAAAGTACAACGCCAAGTGCAGGCGGACGAATCCACGTTCGCTAGCAGGGGAGTAAGCTAGTGAATGTGCGACAGAAATAGCATGCTGGCGTCAATGAAAAAACGAAATATGAATTCTAGCAAAAACCGAACTATGGAAATCGGTCGTATAGGTATAATGGAAAATATCTGTTGGTGATAAATGTGGAATTTGAGTAGTCAACTTCGACTTTTTGAAGATATCCCATTCTAAAAGGTTATTGACACTGTTAATAGTGACAATTACGAGACCTTGAACTCAATAAATTCATTGAAAATTTTGTTAAACGTTTCTCTAGATTTAAATATGTATTTATTGTAATAGAATACGATAATCAGTGGATAATGTAGGTTGTACAATTGTGATTAATAAATATCTGGGTTTAAAAACTATGGATACCTACCTAGATACCTATCTAGGGAAATGCGTGCAAAAAGATATGGAGCACGCAGGAAATTTTAACTAGCAAATAGAAACTGAACTGAACTGAACTGTGCCAAAGTCTCTCTTCTATAGAGTAATTATAACCTAACTTCTGCTGTTCACCTTTATTGCACCTGAAAGGGGTTAAAATCAATAAGGTTCACGTGATGTAACATACCATTTTGATAGGATAAGACCAACGAGGAAAGGAAGACTTTTGAATGTTGGTTTTGGATCAAATATTGGAAAAAGGAGAATAAACAGTATGTTTTAATAGCCGATGACAATTACGCCGAAGGATAACCTAAATTTCATACTCGTGCAAAATGGGCATCATTTTGTGCTCATTGCCTAATATACTATTTTGGAGATACCCCACTCTGTAATATTATCGAGTACTGTGACATTTACATTGTCAATGTGTTTTTTTAATTTTTCAGTTTATTTCATTCTCTTTTACGTCTCCAACCCGTCTAATTAAAAATTATTATGAACCAAAAATTGCAAACCTTCGAAAATATTGTCGTTTCGAAACATTTTTTTTTCATAGAATTTCCTCATGGAAAACGGCAAAACCATAGAATGGTAGAGAAGGGAATCGGATAAAGAAGATGGTGAAGGAAAAGCGAGGATAACTACTTTCCCAGTTGGACTCGTCGAGTATATTGATCGCTGCAGCTGCGAAAATACTTCAAAATGAAATCTCTTAATTGATAGAGTTTTGTTATTTTATTACAACGAAGAATATCTTCAAAACAAAAAAGACACAAAACTGAATATTAATTATTTTGGTGGATAGAACCTTTGGTTGGAAACATTCTAGAGGTTCCTCTTGATGTGAATAGTTCTGTATTTACACCCAAACGCGTGGGCCAATTTAGATTTTTGGAAATATGAATTGAAATCAATGAATTATGAAAAACATTTAGCTTTATAAAGGTATAAATTGATGAAAATAGGGGCCAAGATGAAGAAAAATTGAAAATGGTTCTTCACTTAATTGAAACATCTTTAAAATATATAAAAAAAGTGGTCATTTAATTGGAGATCCAAACCTTTGTTTATAAACTGAAAATAAAGCCAAAGTGACCCAAGGTGATTAGTTTCAAATGTAAAACATCAACTCAATCGACCAGACCTGGCACCATGTGATGTTTTAAACGTACTATCCTAAAATTATTCTATTTTTTTTAAGACTCATCTTTGTTTCTAAGGTTTGTTATTCTTTTTCTATGGCGAAGCCTAGGAAGTATATATCCAAAAAAAAAATCATCCTTTCGTGCTTCCCATCGTTCGTATAAAACCAAATCAGCTGTTACCTTCCTCGAAACAGAGTAATAAAAAATAACTTCCGTGAAAAATATCTACGGTGGCACAAAAGGTCGAGACGAAGATACCGAGAACGAATTCAACGCATGCTCGAAACGGCAATGCGGGGTTAGCGTACTAAAGGTTCGTGTTTAACAATGGCAACGCCGCGAAACTCTTTCTTTGCCCCTCGCGCCAATGTGCTGTTCTCGTTGTTTGTTGTTCTCTCGCTTTAGCTCGGCAGGCAGCGAGGCTATATTTAATGGAATGGGACGAAGTCCAAATGCTAATAAAAACCTTTATGTTGCCATCTGGCGTTTTCAAGGGAGAAACCAGAAACCTCGGAGGAAATTCTCTAAGGTTATCAGCAGACTTCCAATTTCTGATATAAATCTGTCGCTATTTCCACCTTTTGTAATTTTTGTTGAACCAATAAGTTTTCCGAAATAAAAAAAATTGTCGAGGTTTTTGTTTCTATACTAGGTTACTATGAAAAGTATTTGATAATAAAACATGCTGAAAAATTTGAAGGAAATAGAAGAGTAGGTATAATTCATATTTACGAGGGGGATAAAAGGTTCTCGTAGAATAGACTGGAAAGAATGAATATTCAAAGATTTACATTTATAGGTTTATTCATAATAATTGAGGACTGGAAAAATGAGAACTTTAACTCGATTCTAATTAATAAATCTATAAATAAGAATAATGTTCTACATTTAATACTTCGTGATAACTGGAAATACAATGGACCTTTTCAGTAATTTTTATTTAAATAGAAAGCATTCAAAAAATTTCCCTGTCTGTGGAGGAGGATTTCATTCCAAAAAAAAATATAAAATTTGTGGAAAGCAGGTTCTCGCTTTGAACTTGACGTCACGCATCCCTCCTTAGTGATGTCACACAGCCTACGATTTGGCCAGCGCAGGTTGTACGTTTTGTAGGCCAAGCAATAAGTGAATATTTTCAACAAAAATACTTGAAGAAAGCGGATGGTGCAATCAAATCAAAGAGATTACTTACACGCTTTACCTAATTTTGATGTGTTTTTGAAACGCAAATGTTTTATAAAATGGGAAAAGCGTATTCATTTTCCGTTTTTCCCTCTACCTCTCAATTTGTTCGTATGTTAATCACCTATACCAATGTTATAGAGAGTATGTAAATGATGTGAAAACCTTAATTTACCTTACATATTATGGAGATGAATGAAATGTATTTGTAAAAAATATTGATACCAACTTTTTTTCTTCTCTATTCCTTTTGCGGCAAATCAGTTATCAAAGATCGACTTGACGAAATAAAATTTTAGTCTACATTTCTTGATCCTCTTTTCTCCGTAGGTTTGGGTTGGAATCGATATTCTCTCTCCTCCAACTTCCCTACTACCCTCGACAACATCCCTTCTGGAAGAACGAAGCTTGAAATCCCCCTATCTGGAAGATCGTTAGTGGTGCTAGTATATCTAAACCCATTTTACTCACATCAGTTGTCGAGTTTGAGAGGATATGTGATAATGAGCAATATAAATAAAAATTACGAAAAACTAATCGATATGACAGAATTAACAGTATTCCTTTTTTTCGCCCCTTTCTTATATAGTTCTAATTTTTTGCTATATAACTCTTTTATAAAAGGGAATCGTTATATTATATATATTATATAGGTTTTTTACATTCATGCAAAAAACAACAATTTTGTGAAACATACTCAACAGAAAAAGTGGTTCTTTTTGCACCAGTGCAACAAAATTTTTGTCTGTCATTCTTGTCAGTTTTGTGATGATTTATGACAAACATAAACATTTAAATAAAATTAAAATCCAGAGCAAGTGTCTGATCCTGCTCTAATACAGCAAAAATATATCTTACTACTTAGTCACAACGAGTTACAATTATTCAAAAATCTTTAATTATATAAAATTCAAGTGGTCAAAGAGAAAACCAGCTATGATTAAGTACTGACTAAGTGGAGGCCAAAAAAATACGGTTTGAGTTTGAGTTCCTAAATATTATATTCTAATTTTCCAGTTTTTGCATGATTATAGAAAAAATATTGTATACAACTCGCGCAACATGTTTTTTGCACTTGTTGCATAAATAACTATTTTATAATTGATTCTATTGAACCTGTTACAAAAGAAATATTGGTGGTAACTACAATAATGCATTTCATACTGGTATTGGATGTCAAAATCGTTATTGTAAAAACGCACATCTCTAGAGTCGTCAGGTCAACAGGTCAACGTCGTCAAATGACACAGAAACAAGATGACAGAGCCGTCCCTTCCTAAGGCCCGGTTTTATAAGCTCGGGTTACCCCTGCCCCGAGAGTTAACCCATTGACCGTCATAGGGATAACTCTCGGGGCAGGGGTAACCCGAGCTTATAAAACCGGGCCTAACGAATCGTTTTGTGTCATATGGGTTGTTTACCTTTAATATAATACAAAAAATATCTGAAATATTGACCATTCCATAGCTAAGGAATTTGCGATTGAAAATACTCAAAATGTTACAAGACACAAGAATGAGCCAAGACGGAGAAAATATTGCAACGAAGTTTTAAAAAGGTGAAAATAGTTTCCACTAGATAATGGTTGAAGCTTTCAAATCCATTTCATCTTGTGGAAATTAGTTTAAGAGCATAATAAGAACTTTCTTGTAACTAGCAGCTAATTTATAAGTTTTTAAGGTAAGAAACAAGCATTTGAACTGCCCACAAAAGTGGAATCTATAATAAATGGACCCCTTTTAAAGATTTATCGTACGTCCATGAGCCAGATGAACATTTTTGGTAATAAAGTATCCATTTATAAAAATATTAGGTATCTTGTAATCATAGTTAATGAAAAGTTAGTTATCCCCTTATGAAAATTCCATCGTACGCCCATGGTAGATGTAAATTTTCTCAATGAAATTAATCCCTTTTAAAAATTTCATTGTACGTTTATAATATTAGGATTTTTTTACAAATTGCGTTATCCCCTTATAAAAATGTTATTGTTATAAGAATAGGTACCTATAAAGTAGTCTCACGCACACAAGGAGCATCACTCATTAGCACATCGCTATTTCCAACCTATTCAGGTTTTGCCTCAGCCGAAAATCACTCAGCTAGGCTAAGAGATACCACACCAAATATCTTAGAATCCTAGATGAAGGCAAAATAATACGTGCATTTAAAAAATACTTGAAATCTTAAATATAATACAATAAATACATATCTAAGTCTAAGCTCATCCCACTTCGACGTCTATCTCACTCGGTGATCTCCGTCTTTTCTGGTATCCCGAAGCTCCCGATCGAGCGATAGACAGATGCAGTGTGTCTTTTGTACTTTGAAGGTACGAGCGGAGTTAATAGTATACCGGCTGGACTTTCTTCGCAGTGGATTATTTGATTATTATTACTGTATTTTTCACATTAAAAATGCCACGAGTGTGTTGTGTGGACGGTTGTAGGAGTAGAGATGATGTAAAAATATCTTCCTTCAGATTTCCCAAGGATGAAACTAGGTAAAGTAGATGTTTTGTGTTTCAAACTGAAATATCACCAAAAAATCATTTTAGATGTCAACGTTGGAAACAGGCCTTAAGTTTTGTTGATTGTCACAGGTATGCCAATTTAGAGGCTGAACAATGCAACAAAAAATTAAGAGTTTGCGACAGACACTTTTCCCAAGATAATTATATTCGCAGTAATAGCAGGACAAATCTGCGATATGATGCAGTTCCATCCTTGAATTTACTGAAGAATAGTAAGTTCCAAAAATTTTTATATATTTATAGTAGGTATTTCAAATAATTTGCAAATTTTTTAGCTGAAGGTAAAACTTTAAGAGAAGTCGCAGTTCAAACAGATTTCAAAACAATGCTGCCCAATGAAGGTATGTATTTATTATTCTACTGAACGATGGTGTGGTTTGGGTATCATAAATCTATTATGTAGGTTGGGTATTTTATAGCAACGGTATTTGTTTTTCAGACGATATAAAAATTCAAGATGTTGTACAAACAGAAGGCGAACTTTTTTCAGAAAAAGTTAAAATTGAAAACGACGTTTCTATTCAAGCTTCTGTGGTTACCAGAGGTATTTAGGTTGTTTTTTAATTGAACATTTCTAATTTTCAAATCTATTATAATTTCGTGGAATACTCACTCATTTAAAACTGGATGGATGATAAAAAGAAAGCTTAGTAAATTCGTTCCATAGGATCTGACTAATTCCCTTTTGGTTAGCTATAGAATTGAATTTTTTTACAAATATATTTTCCATCGCAATAATTTTTTCAACAATGTCCCTTGACGGTATAAATAACCCACTTAATTCATCCTTCTTCGTCGTGTAGGCTTTCAGTTTACAGAAAATAGTTTCTTTGTTTATTTAATTAAATTATCAGCCGAATGGGCAAAATTTAGGCAGGTTTCACAAGAATGTTGTATTAGACATTTTTTTAACAAATACCCCAAACATACACTAAAGTGTTTCCTTCTGGGCTTGATAGATTTCGGTAACCTGTTGTAAACACTTTTAAAGGCACATTTTTAGTTTCTGTTGGAGAAGTGAACTGTTCTAGACATTCTTTTGTTAGTTCAGAACCAATAGTTAAAAGAACTTCGTTTACATCATCGATACAGTTTGTACCTTGAAAATGATCAAAAAATTTAAGAGAAAAAAGCGTTACAAAATTGTACGGGAGTTAACTTTTTGGCATAACCGCAGCAACTTGTCCAAAAAAGTTTTCGAGGCAATCTTGATTGAAGTTCCGTGTTAGTAAAAATTTATATCCCCGCCATATATTAGAGTTTCCCATGATATAATTGCTTGAATAGTTATTTTCCACCCAGATATAAATTTTAATTGCTTAGTAACTTTTTTATTTAGATAATCTTGCTTAATGTACTTGTTTATTTAATATCCTTATTGTAAAAATAATTTATTTTAATTTTTTTCAGTAATTTTTAAAACACGAACAACCAATTTTATTATCAAAACCATTTTAAAATAACAGCGCTTGGCGGTCGACGTCGCGTATAAAATCTTATAGTTTTCTGTAATCTTTGGTAGCATCTGGTATAATTTTTAATGACATTAAATAATTATGTCATCCCTTTTCCATAATATTATATATAAAAAGCTGATAAACTATTTATTTTTGCTAACACTAAATAATTTACTTCTTATGTAAAATCACACAGAACAGTCAGTCAGTAATTATCTTTCGAGTAGAAAACATCTAATTTTATTGCCGGGAATATTATAAATTGTAATTGATAAATAAATAAAGTTTTTAAAAAGGAACTTTTCACCCGTGGTGACTTATTTTAGTTGTTTGTTTTCTATTTCTATATTATAAGATATATTATATTTGTACATTTTTGACGAATTGTTTTATTTATATAATGTAATGAAAGCTATTCCAATGAATGATTCTAGTTTATTTCTTATAATTAAATACATAGCGAAACAACATCGTTTTTGAAATAAATTTTCTAGCATGACGTACATTTTTATCAGCCCTTGTACCAAACACTTAATTTATAAATCAACAAGCTATAAAGATAATAATTCGCGCGACCCCTATACGTACGACACACGTGTGTTTTTACGATCGTTTTTCGGCAGGTCTTTAGTAACGTTACACGAAAGAGCCGACGAGGAGTGAACCTACTATTCTTTTGTCTATGTACTGTGGTTATAGCAATAGGTGCATCACAGAGAGTAGTCTCACGGACACAAGAAGCAACACTCATTAGCAGTTAGCAGTGTTAGCACATCGCTATTTCCAACCTATTCAGGTTTTGCCTCAGCCGAAAATCGCCCAGCTAGGCTAAGAAATACCTCACCAAATATCTTAGAATCTTAATAGATGAAGGCAAAATAATATGTGCATTTAAAAAATACTTGAAATCTTGAATATAATACAATAAATACCTATCTTTGAATCGTTGGCTATTGCAATAGGTATCATCAATTTTGTTCTCCCCTTTTACTCCCTATATCGACACATCCTTTACTCCTACTCTTTTTGTAGTCTCTCTCTTTGCTGTGGAAGTTCCATACCACGCCGCTTCTCGTTATATGTCGTGTCTCCGTATTAAACCAAGGTGAACGTGAACAGCTAGGGGCCCAACCATTTCACCAATACATAACGCGAACGCATGAAATGGTTTCATGTATGGCGGTTGATCCCTTGAAAAGTTTCTCGCACACCATTTTTATTTATATAAACCATATTTTGGAAATTAGCTTACAGTTGATTTTGAATAAATTGAAGTAATATCTATTGTTGTTAAGGGCAGAAATAAACCAACCCCTAGTTACAGTTACTTTTTAAAGTACAATGAAAAACTGTCCTATCGTTCACTGGGGTTGGTTCATGGGCGTACGGCCAAAATTTTTTTTGAATTGAGTAGTTATTTATATTCTTTCTATTTATTTATACTCAATTTTGCATGGAAACAACAGAGAAGGCAGGTACAAATAATTATAACAATTTAAAAAATAAGCTAGCAATGGTAACTCGACAATATTGACAATAAGCAGTTATTTAATTATTAATATATTCATAGATATTACAATAAAAAATGTCTCTTAGCAACAACAACAACTCAACAAATATTGTTTTATCAGTAAAAAGGGGCCCAGGAAAATTTGGAGTAAAAAATTTCAGCATTCTAAAATGTTGCCAGTTTTCTTTAGAGATTTTGGAAAAATACACTTCACTACATTATTACATTTTACTTTCTATTGGATGAGATCTACTAATGGCTACAAATTAACCCTAGAGACGTTTAGAAATGGGAATCAAAAAGCAAAATGTCAAATAAGCTGTACGCTTCATCGCCAGCACTAGAAGGAAGTGAAAGGTACAGCGATAAAATAAATAATGCAGCGTAGAAGGTATGACCTCGGATACGGTCCCCCGCTATATCCAGCTGTCACGAAACTATCGAGCCAAAATGGTTCTCAAGTCGAGATTACAACTAGGCCAATTCTGTAGACAGTTCTTTCGTGAAGATAAGAACTTCCTCGACCATGACGGTGTATTTCTTTGTAATTGATAGGCCATTAAGCGATATTTTCTCGAGATGATAGCTGAAAATTTTGAGAAAGAGAATTTTGTAGCTGAGCTACATTTATTTGGAACGCTAACCATGGTTGCTGCTCGAGTTGAATCAAATCTATTTTGTTTTTACGCTATCAAAACGCATGCGTGTCAGACGTTGCTTGCCAAACACCCATGACACCGCATTCCTCGGGCCAGTTTCCAAACGTAGAACGTAGATCGAGTTGTTACAACATTGTTGTGTTCGGGTGCAATGGCCTGGTTTTTTGACGTTAATTTTTAGCTTACTGGATAGTCTATGCCTATTTTCCCCTTATTGTGATGGTCAGCGTTGAATTTTTGATTACGAGGTGCGTACAAAATGTATTATGTAACAAGTAGTCCGGTTAATTTGTAAGCTATATATATATAATGTACCATTATTGTACTAACCTAGGTATGCAGTTAACCTATCAATACAAGGAGGTGTGAAGGATATTCAGAAAAAAATTTAAATGTTGATATTATTTTTAAAATACTTTTCCCTCTAACTTAATATGTTGCACATGCGTGTAAGAAAAGCTTAACTTTGTACACGTGTACAAACAAACTACAATAGTTATTTTCCTGACAGGTGCGGAAAGTGATGCTTTCCCGCACGCCACTGCAGTTGACCCAAGCAAGCGGCCAAGGGCGGTAAAGGCACTTTACGAATAAGTTAGGAACATAATTTTTTCTACGGCTGTATATACAAAAAGTTATACCAACAATTGAAACAAATTATTTTATCCTAACATACATATACAAAACTTTAACTAAAAACTACTAATTATTATTAATATTAATATTAAAAACACAATTTTTTGCATTCATGTAAATTACTTGAAATAGGCATGATGACAGTCAATAAGAATCACTAAAATATTGATTTGATATAATTATTTAAGATACAGAGATTCTACAGAAATCACTTATTTTTCATTTTCATGTGTGATTACATTTATTTTAGTAAAAATATAAGCACAAAATTGAACCATCCGCCATCTTATCTCAAACACCAATCAGAAGAGAGTGACGTCATGCTTTCGCAGTTCCGACCAGAACCAAATCCGAACTTCTGTTTTGTCGTCTTATCTCTATGGTTTTGTATTTCCTTTGTTACTGTCAGATGTAATCTGTGGTGACTGTCAGTTACTGTTGGATTTGCTTGGTTCACGGTTGCTTCGTTCATGTGATATTTTCTCGTTATAAACTATTAAGTATCTCTGTTTTTTATTACCACAAAAAACCGTTTTTTTTAAAACGTCCAAGAAACATTAGTTATGGAACAAGGTTTCGTGAAGGCAGATAGCTCAAATTTGCCAAGAATCGATTTCTTCATGCTGGGAGCATTTTTTTCGTCTAACGATGACTTTTGTTCAGCTGAATTTCGAAATGTTAAAACTTCTATGTAAGTATTGCATATTATATTAGTAATTATAACATAATCTAGAACTCATATCATAAAATTAATTATACATACACATTATTTGTACTTGTATTTAGTGCTTGCAGGTTATGCTTATATGAAAATATTACTAAAACTAATACAATTTTTTTTTATTTCAGATCATCACGACCATCGTATGGTGATGACGCTGTGAGCTATGTACAGCTCAAACGTGATGGAAAAATGTGCATAGTAAAGGGAAAAATTTGCCCAGAGCATAAAATACATGCAAAATTGTATGCTGTCACATTAATAGTGGATGAGGAAGAAGAGGTTATTATATCCATTCAATGTCACGATTGTGTCGCTTCTAGTGGGGGCTGCAAGCACTCCATAGCATTTCTCTTGTGGATCCACCGAAGGAGTGAAGAGCCATCCTGTACAGCTGTAGCATGCTACTGGAAAAAATCAAAACTATCCTGCGTTGGAACTAGCCTGAAAAGCATGTCGGCGAAGGACTTGTCGAAAGGGAAAACTAGCTTGCCATCAAATCCTACAGTTCTCGAAAAGTTTTTAGATATGGGAAAAAAACGAAAACTGAATAATTGTGAGTTATTGAAATATCAACCTGATTATACTCTTAATGATACTCACAGTTTATCTATGCATCAACTTGTGCTCAAGTATAAGGAGAAGTCCTGTGAGACATTCCTGGATAAAGTGAAGCTATCTAACAAAGCTATTGTTGAAGTAGAGGTAGAGACCAGGAAGCAGCACCAAAACAGTCTTTGGTTTGAACTGCGTTATGGCAGAATAACAGCATCTCGAGCCTACGAATTTAGTCGGTGTAAAACGAAGGATGGTACTATTATGGCATTAATAATGGGAGGGAGTATACCAGACACACCAGCAATGAAACGTGGTAGAGTTTTAGAAGATGAAGTGAGAAAAACTGTCAGCAATATACTGGGAAAAAAAATAAAAAAATGTGGTCTCTTTCTCTCCAAACAGTACCCAATGATAGCTGGATCACCAGATGGAATTTGTGGTGATTTCATTGTTGAGGTCAAATGCCCCACAAGTGCAAAGACATATAAAAACTATGTTAACAATGACAAACCTACTGCAAAGTTTAATACACAGATGCAGTTGCAAATGTATTTGACAGGACTGAAAAAGGGATACTTTTGTGTGGCTGATAGTGATTACACTACAAATAAAAAAGTGGAAATTATCACTGTATTGTTTGATGAAACATACATGTCTGATTTCCTTAAGCTTTTAGTGGGCTTGTGGAAAGAAAATGTGTACCCAGTGTTGCATAAAAGTGTGTTGTAAGTAATTTCACAAGTCTTATTCTCAAATACCTTTATATATAAAATAAAACACAGATTATATCCAGAACATTTATTAAAAAATACACAATGTATATCGGATGTTCATGATTATCAAACAAGATCTGACTTCTATGTACCCACGGTTTCAAATTGTTACAGTCAGAATGATGTTTTTCACAATGGACTTATTATTATATACAATATTATAATAGCTTACCCAATGTTGTTAAGAAGGCAAAAAATGTAAAAATAGTTGTTAGAGAATGTAGACAGTTTTGTAAAAAAATGTGTAGATAAAAAAGTGTTTGAAAAACATTTGAATTCACTATATTGTATCATGTGTAATATATATTGTCATATTTGTTAGCACACGCTATTATCAATAAATTATTATTGTATAAATAAAATGCACAAATGATAATTTTGTAGTTTCATTTGATTAGAGAGTCTTGCAAATTTATCAAAGCACATGCAATTACAATAATATCATCAAGTACCTTTACAAAATTTGTATTTAAGCATGCATGGGGCTTCAACATATTAAACTCTCTTAACCGTCTAATTACTCTCTCAACATGTATCCTCAAACTAGCTATCTGCTTTGTTTCCTTGACTTCATGTTTTGATAATTTAGCTCCAGTGACAACACTTGGGGGTCGTACAAGATGCACACCAGCAGTAAATAAATATTGTTGTACATGTTTGAACCCTCTGTCTGCCATCACACACATACCAGGCTGTAAACACTTAATGAAGTCACATGATTCGACTAAACATGTATCGGTGATTCTACCTCCATAGCCTGGTGAAATATAATTTACCAAACCATTTGGTGTACAAGAGACCAGAAATTTTATAGTGTTGCATTTTTTGTATTCCGACCATGATACTGCTTGATTAACACTTTTAGAAGGCTTTTGCACCTCAATTTCTAGACAGTCTATTATGCAACTTGTGTTGTGAAATTTATGTCTGAAGGCCATTGGCAATGTACCTTTGGTTAAATCTTTATCAAGAGTTACAATAAATGGTTTCATAACACTAGCTAATACTGGTATATTTTTGAAAAATATTTTGCTTGCATACGTTGTACTGATAGAAAAATCATCGGCAAGCTCTCTAAATGTGCTATTTAATCTAATTTTTTTCAAACAAAGCAGTATATGGTTAGTGGGAATTCTCGTCTGTTCTTCAATTATGTCTAATAAATAAATACAACATTTAGGAAGACCTATATAAGAACGTGGGCTCTTCATGATTTTCATTAAAGTGTATTTCAGATTTTTAAAGGCCTCTTCTTTTTTTGTGTCTTCGCTTAATTCACTGCAGTCTGAAGTGGATTTCATCTGAAGAGATTTTGTTGAAGGTGATGCTTCTTGTTGAGATACAGATGGTGAATATGAAGTATCACTGTCAGATTGTTCTATTTTTGAAAATTTAAATAGGCTTGATGTCCCTGGTTTAGTAAAACCACAACTTTTTATTTTAAAAGGAGATGTTGATACTGAACAGCAATCAGGTTTCATAGGTGATGTTGACTGGTTTACTAATTTAAATTCTGTCTGAACAGCTTTACTTCTAAATTTGTGAGTTATATATACTTGTACTGCTTTATCACATGATTTTGCATAGATAATAGGTCCATTGTCATTTTCTTCTAATGTTTCTAATACTACAAAATAAAAATAGAGATATTATAAATATATAATATGCTACTGTTGAAGTGTTTATATGGTTAGTACTCTATAGACTGGTTGGATAGTATACAAAATATGTATATAATAAAAATATCCAATACTTTATAGGTATTCCATTAGCTATGTAAACATTTGTAGCATTACTATATATTACACATAGATTTATGATAAAGTGAATTTTTATTATGAAGCAAAATTAGCATTTGGTGTAATATCATTGATGGAGAAAAAGACAAAAAAATGTTACTCGAACTAAAAAAATGAATGTATTTGTTGATAAGAGAACTGAGAGAATAAATTGATATGTTCTACCTGGAGTTTCTGATGAAGTGTCTACAGAATCTACATGTATTGTAGGTGTACATTTTTCTGCTAAATCTTTTTCACTTTCTTCAATCTGCATCTTCCTTTGTTTTTTGGGAACACATGGTTGTTCTGTAGTATTAGAAGTCCATGCTCTTTTTTCTGGTTGCCATTCAAATCTTGTGGGGACACACTCTGACTTCATGCGCACTTTTGAAACTGTACCCATTACTTGATACTGAATATAATTTTCCATATCATTTGGTAACTAAAACCGGAACAAAGTGTTTAGATAGTCACTAAAGTAGACAGTAAATAAATGAAATATAGCCGCAAACAAGTGATTGGCAATTTTATTGAAGAATCTTGATATTTTATTAACCACTTATTATTATTATATACTGATCAAAGTAAATACTCACGTCAAAATGGTCTTCGCAGAAATATATGACCGAATTTGATGATACAGTTGCTGGATCTCTTCTTGCAAGATTTAGCCACCTATCTCTAACCATTTTTTTCATTGGAACGTTAACAAATATCTTGTTCGGAGTTTTTATTGATGTATTCTTACATTGTGGTACCGCACACCATCGATACACGTTAGGATTCATCACTATGATAACTATTCGCACAAAATGATAACTCTTCTCGAGGATATTTGCAATAATAAAAGCAGATCAGAGTCTAACAAATCACTGTATCAAAATAAACTTTTAACCTGCAAGCTGTCAAGTGTTTGAAGTTTGACTGACGATTTTACTACATGACACAGATCATAGATAACCTATCGACAGTTGACGCAGTTACGAATTGATGACGTCATAGAAGGACGCCATTACTATTATAGCGTTTTGGCGCATAATTTAAAATGTGTTTTTAAAAGTTGAATTTTTCCTTTAAAAACATTTTCTTTTACAGAAATAACATTTATTGTAGATAAAATATATACGTGAAAACATCGTGGAGCAGTTTTTCAAATTCAGTCATCATGCCTATTGTCAGTTCAGTAAAGTTATTTGGTGTTAACTGGTAAGTAGATACGTCGATAAGGATGGCATCGGATGTAGGTCGCATAATGATGACGATGACGGTAACGGTTTTAAGTCATTTGTTGATGAAATAATTTTATTTGGTATATTTTGGTTCTGATTCTCGGAGTATTCCAAATAGCCCTCAGCAACAGTAGTCGTTCCAACGTTACAACAACCGAGGCGCTTTATGCCAGAAAAGATGTAGATTTTATTTTATGGAATTTTTCGTAAATATTTATTGACCTGTTGTAACAATTGTTATAACTTCCGAAGTAAAAAAACTATCTAATAAGGTCAAAAATTGCACAAAACTAAAATGCGTGCGGGAAAATAGGTTAAAACGCATGGTCGTAGAAAACAATAAATTGCTCATATTTTGATTACTTTTGTTTGTTGTTATTACTTTCTGGAATTAATCGAATTCTGTAGAGGTAAACTTTTTATTACTGGGATTTGGTTGACATCGCTGTCATCCCTAAAAAGGGGTTATGTTTCAAATACGTAATCGTTGGGTGTTTAAGAACGTTGGAATTTTTTGGTACTTTTAAACGATTAAGTTAATACCTAGTCAATTTTATGGGGAAGCTGAGTTGGTTTTATAAATATCATGCCATAGGCTAAAAGGTGCGTTCTTTTTGACAGATATCAGCTCACCCACATGTGAGTAAGCAACATTCACTCACAACCAAAGAAAGTTAAATTATGTTGTTTGAGACTCAAACAAATCAAACATTTATTGATCCCCTTTATTTCCAACTCAAGTCTATCAAATATCCCGATGGAGAATTTGTGAATGCGAAGGAAAAATCTCAGCTCACGTCGAAGTGAGGACATACTCAAGTAATATGAAACGTTTTTATTCAGTATTACAAGGATCCCTCAAAACTGTAGAATAGAACTTGTAAATAAACCCGATTGGTTTCAAAAGAAGTCTTAAGGTTTCATAAAACCACCATCATCATGAAACCAAAAATAAAAACCTTCATAAATCACAATTACTTTGAGTAACTGGTTTTAAGGCTCCCGTCAAGATACTTTTAAAACCACTTTAAAAACATGTTTAAAAACCATGCGCTTCAATATTCATGCCAAATAGTTTTTAAGTGTCTAAGAAACTAGCCTGACCTGAGATGTGATAATGACGTGCAATAAAGACATAAAACTATGTATTAGCCGTGATTACAAGACTTTTGGGTCTTTCATATGATGAATATTTTATTTTCCATCAAGTATAGTTTTACTGTGCACCTTGGGTAGAAAATAAACGTACACATTACTGATGTAGCTCAGATTAACTGAGATCTCAGTCGGAAAGAATACAGCTAAAGTCTAGGTTATGCTATCCTCTCGAATGGGATGATGTAACGAATTATGTAACTTGAGCGCGTGCGTGTCAATCTTTGCAACTTTCATACCGCAATTTTCGTGCTAGTTTCCAGCGTTGCAATTAGTTTCGACTTGGTTAGATTTGGGTGGAATGGCCTGGTTTTCTGATAAATAATTTCAATTAATATGATATTCGGATTCTATTTTCGCGATAATGTGTCATTTTTTTATTACGAGTGATGGAGAACATGCTATAGAAAAATATGCCCAAAAGTTGATATTAAAATACAAACCAATGTTTTTGCGAGATTTTTTTATTTATCATAACTTGGTATTGTTTTTAGTATACGTGGGGCATGAAAAATAACCCATGATGAAATATGAATATTTTCAATCGAGTTCTATACCAGGAAACTGCCGCCAACATAACGAACAGAAAAATACTGAGAGGCTAGACGCATAAGGAAGTGGTTTTTCCGAACAATTTTTGGGTTTTCTTATATGTTTTGAGTCCTTTTACCACCCATGTTGTACCCGAAAAGTTTGCAGGTCTATTTAGTTTGGGGTATTTTACATCTTACAGTTGACGAAAAACTAATGACAGCTGTCAACACATATTTGTTTCTTCTTTATGGTATTTGCAATAATAAAAGCAGATCAGAGTCTAACAAATCACAAACAAAGGTAGAATAAAAATTAGTATCCAATATAAGTACCAGAAACACAAACAAATATGTGTTGACAGCTGACATTAGTTTTTCGTCAACTGTAAGATGCAAAATGCCCCAAACTAAAAAGACCTCCAAACTTTTCGGGTACAACATGGGTGATGAAGGGGCTAAAAACATATACGAAAAACCAAAAATTGTTCGGAAAACCACTTCCTTATTCGACTAGCCTTTTTCAGTATTTTTTTGTACGTTATGTTGGCAGCAATTCCCTTGTATAGAATTCGTCCAATAAGAAAGTATTTGTCAATCAAATTATTCGATTTCAGTTCAGACTATATCAATAGTACTTTCTTTCATCCTGTCATCCCAAAAACTGTCCAATTTTTATTTTATTCCTCTTCTTTTGTGATATTACTACAGATTATAATGCTATGCTACAAGAAGTGAGTAGCAGCATTAGATCTGTCAAAATTGACAGACATTAATTTCTAAAGTAAGCTTGACTCACTTCATGATAATATATACTAGTAAATGAACTTGCTATTTTTAATAAAATAAAATATATTACGAATCTCGATTGTAAATAAATTTCAATATAATATTCTGGCAATATATAAACGGCAACATGACGTTACTAATAAATTAAACTAAAATAAATATTAATATTTAATAATAATACTCGTAGAATCAAGTTACTGGATACACAAATATATGACATATGTCAAAGTTAACATACAAAGCTATAATATAGATTTCATTTTTTGCAGAAGCTATGGCATCAACTGTAGAACAGGGTGAAATAAAATCCTTAGGACCTCTTTCAAGTACTCTAGAATTATTTGATTCCTTCAAATCTCAAGAGGAAGATAAAGATTCTGACGAAGAAAGCTTTCATATTCCTATGTTAGGCTGTGATGATGATAATGATATTGAGACCGGTACGTATATTTTTTATTGTAAATTTTTGAAATAATTCAACTGGTTGACATCGCATTATCAAATGTCATTATTCATTTAAGGCAAAGAAGATATACTGGAGTCGTCATCGCCAAATGGAGAAACTGAAGATGACATTTTGAATAAATTTGAAACTGGTACGCCGGAAGTTGCAGATGTAAAAGAAGAACATTTACTACTACAAGGAGATGATGATACAAGTAAAGATAATTTCGAAGCTAAAAGTGATCAAAGCAAAAAAGATACAGAAACTAGTGATAACGAAATGTTATTTAACGATTTAGAAATAATCGATGAAGCAGAAGAATCATATGAAGAAACAGAACAAAAAAAAGAAGATAAAGGAGAGAAAAAAATTGAATTAAAGAATAAAATATTAGATTCTGTAAAAATGAATCTAAATTTAAATGAAGGTGACAATTCAGAGTCAGCTGGTGAGGAGACATTTAAAATTGATGATCTGGATGCATTATCTCCTGATTTGAAGTCTCCAGATGTGGTGGAAAAAGAAGACATAAAAAATGTATCGGAAGAAACTACCCTAACAAATGAAGAAAATCCTAAAATTGAAGATAAAGAAAAAGATCAAATAGATCATGTTAAAATTGATACGCAATTTTCTGAAAATGTTGAATCAACCAATGAAAATAAGGATAGTGCATCTGAGGATCAGGAAATTGATGAAATGGACACGAAATTGGATAATGACCAAGCAAAAGATGATGAAGTAGAGTTTATGGAATTAGATGTTCAGATAATTCAAAACGATCAAGTTTCAATTGAAGATAAAATTAGTAAAAATAATAAACACGTGGAAAAAGTTATTGACTTTGGTGTTGGTGATGTGACAGAAAGTACTGATATGGATACTGATGTTGTTGAGGATGATAAAAGTGTAGATAATAAAAGTGTAGATGATAAAAGTGATATTAAAGAGGGCGAAACTGACAGACAAGTTGGCGGTAAAAAAACATTGGAAGATGAAACTGCAAAAAAAATGTTGGGCGATAAAACCGAAAAAGAGAAATTGGAAGATGAACCAGAAGAAGAAAAAACCGTGGAAAAAGATGCAAACGAAAAAGTGAATAAAGATAAATCCAAAGAGAATCAAGCTAATAAAGACGAAGAATGTGACGATCTATTAGATATTTCAGTAATTCGTGACGCTGACGAAGACAATGCAATATCAGATGGAAAATCCGAGGAAACCGAGGAACAAGATGATAAACAGGAGAACGACGTAGATGAAACGGAAGCGGATCGGGAAGATCGTTTAGCTTCTAGTGATAAATACGAGAATATGGACTTCGATGAGGGTAATACTAATTCTTGTGATCAAGACACATCTACGACTGATATGGGTGTTAGTGAACATACAAGTGACGCCGAAAATAAAGATAGTGAAATCGTACAAAGTGAAAGCGACAGTCAACATCCTCCTAGTATTGATGATGTAGCAGAAATTATTAGCAATCATAGCTTTGTTGACAATGACAACAAATCAGAGGACCAAGTAGCTGATGATAAAGAAGTAGAAGCTAAAGCAGATAACGACAAAGAGGAATCGATCGAAATTTCAGACGACAAAACTAGTAAGTACTTTTTTATCTACTCTCGTTTTATTTTTATTAATACGGACACATAAGGGTGTCGCCAACAAACGAGCTAGGGGGAAGATAATTAAGGATGGACAACCTGTGAAATAGGTATAGGTAGGTATAAAGAG
Organism: Galerucella nymphaeae; assembly: GCA_963978555.1. Lineage (NCBI taxonomy): Eukaryota > Metazoa > Arthropoda > Insecta > Coleoptera > Chrysomelidae > Galerucella > Galerucella nymphaeae. Next base: position 16,655,190 of record OZ021709.1, read on the forward strand.
TTTTTAGATACAATTCATCAAAATCATAATGACACACCAACCTAACTTCATAAACTTTTTTTGTTAGTATCCACATTGAAAATTGCATACTGCAATAATTATGGTTAGTTGCGAGCAAGACCTTGCAAAGTCAAAGTGTAAATACATCGCAAAAAAATCGTGAAATGTATTGCGGGCTTTAATCATATTTCTGCCATACTAAGCATCCTGAGCATCCAAACAATAAATAATTAATATAAAGTCACTTGAAAGTCGTTTTGTACTACCCGAAATAATCGTCTATCCCAATCGTAAATTTCTTAATTCCGTTACAAGCTAGAGCTCTTTTTATGCAAGTGTTTTGTGCCGTTCAGTTTCTAAACCAATTGAAGCAAATGTGTTTATTTATACGGTGCCGTCGCGTTTTGCCGACTGAACGTTTTCTAAATCACGCCGTCGTGTTCTAGAGAACGCTGCGTCAAATTTGGAATTTTTTCGCTACTATTCATCTACGTACCTACATGTCGTAGAATAGGTCTATTTATAGAAACGCCAGAAGTACTAGTACCGGTTGTAGGCCATCAACAGTGACGGATCTTTGTAAATATAATACTGAAATCTCTAAAACGTTCTCAAAAACGTCTATATAAAAGTAATTTTAAAAACGCCACGTTGAACGTCGAGCGACCGAAAACGCTCGCATAAAAAGGCTCTAAGGGTCACAACGGTCTGCAACACACAACACATATTGGAAACAAATACAGCGCACGCGCCATTCCTTAGGCGCATGCGCAAACCATGCGCAAACCACGTGAAGTGAAACTAAAGCTAAGAACCAGAGTAAGAACTTTTCCAGTGGAATTGAATTTACAGTTGGTAGTATACAGATGTTCGTAAAAATTATGTCTATTAGTGAACCTTTACTTAACAGTAAGAATTGGAAATTGGAATATTAATGTGATAAAGTTTGCAAAATGCTGATATTTCATGCAGAAAGATTACTTGGAAATGTATCAGAAAAATGTTCGAAATTTAGAATTACAAATATTTTTAAAATAGTACCTATTATGGATGCCTTAAAAAATGGTTCTGCTCAAAAAGAAGATGGCCATTTTAAAAAACAACTTGTTGATGATGAGAAAATAAACTCTGTAAGAGATTGCAGTACAATAAAAAAACACGAAGACTTTGATCAATCCAATATGGAAGGTACCTACATAACCTACATAAAATGAAATTAATTGTAAAAAACACTGAATCAGTCAGTCATATGCTTGTATTTTCTTTTAAGTTAGGTTAAATAAATAATAATGTTTCTATGAATTATGACAGCTGCTAACATCACCTAAACATACTCTGCTTTAATATAAAATATAATAATAGTTTGACATTTTCCAATAGGTTGCCTAGTTAATTATATAACTGCTTCATTTTAATTAACTTAGGTTTAATTAACGTGAATTAAGTAAATTATAACCTCACTTTTTTCAGATTATTTTTTTAGTTTTGAAACATACTCTGCTTTATTATAAAATAAAATAATAGTTTGACATTTTCCAATAAGTTACCTAGTTAATTATATGACTGTTTCATTTTAATTAACTTAGGTTCAATTAACGTGAAAGTAAATTATAACCTCACTTTTTTTCAGATTATTTTTCGTTTTCATAAGATTTTAATGTGTATTTAATGTTCTTATGGAAACATAATTCATTGAAACAATTCTTCATCAATAAACTAAAATAGTCAATAGTATAGGAGATAAATTTGTTGGTGATATTTAAAGATAATATTAATCTGTACCTACCTTATATATTAGTGATTTATAGTACATAGGTCAAAATTTCTTTTTTTATTTTAGAAACAGCAGAAGAAAAACCTACGTCACCTTCAGCAGGTAAAAGGCCTTTGTTAGAAAGTGATAATGAATCATTGCCAGTAGCTAATAAAAAGATGCGAATGTCTGAAGAATCAACAGATGGAATTATTTCGTCTAAGCAAGAAAAGAAAAAAACAAATGCAGAAAAAAAATCCCAAGAAGATAGGAAAAAATCCATATCGACAAGAAACGATAAAATGAAAACCTTAATAACATTCGAAAAGTTCATGAAACAGAGAAATTTAGGAGAAGGAAAACTAACCAGATCCGATCTCGAACAGTTTTGCTTACAAAAAATTTGCGAGGCGTTAATTCATAAAACAGACACTGGAGAACTGCACCAGACAATTAAAAAACAGGAACAAATCATAGATACTCTACGAAAAGACATTCAGCAACTTTCAAAACAAACCAGAGATTTGGACATAGTAAATAAAAAGCTTATGAATGAATTGCGAACCCAAAATTTAGGCCAGAAACCTTTAGTACCATTAAAAATAACTAGATCAGTGGGTTTGCAGGTAAAATTGAATGCTGGTAATGAACAGACCACTCGGAGGAAATCTCACCCTGGTCCAGCAACTACACCTCGAACTCCTACTACCCCAGTACTTCCTACCGTCCTAAATCGTCAAAGAAATATCCAAGCAAACAATAATGTTGTTCGACAAGTGGCATCGGTAAGCAAATTATTTTTTTAAGTGACATTCGTTTTATTTATTTATTGTTTTAGGCTACCTCATCAACACCGACTCGCAAAGCTCCAGCGACTGCCCCAATACTAACACAAGCCTTGCAAACCCGCCCATCACCTACACCGCCAGCTGCAACTTCGCCAGCAATTATAAAGCGGCCCCCTTTGATACGACCAAAAACTGCGGAACCGCAAAAACCATCAGCTCCCGGTGTAATAGATCTAACCGACGAAGATGACAGAACTGCGAAAAATATACCACAAAAATCGTTACTTAATAAAAATGCCGCTAACTCTATGAAACTTGCAAATAAACTAGGCGGTAAATCTACGTCGCTAAAAGTTCAATCCAAAACTCTAGCAGTTGGTCAAGTTAAGACAACTCAGAGTGGAACTAAAGTAGGTTTACCGACAAGAACCGTGACCACGTTACCGCAGGGGGTTCGGTTAACGCCCGCCCAAATGAAAAACGGTATCGCGATACCTGCTAGTGTCGTCACTTCCACAGCAGGTGGAGCGACACAACTTATGTACGTAGTACAACCGAGCTCTACTGGCAATTCTGGCACTGGTGTACAAAAAGCCGTGCTTTTGAATTTCCAGCCTGCTACCAACGGTGTTCTAAGTAAGTATTTTATCTTATCATCGGTATAGTGGGAAGTTTATGGTGGGTAAAAGTTTCTGTAAGTTTTGTGGTCAATAACGATGATCAACTCTTCACTATCAAACAATGTACGCTCTTTAGGCGCTGCAATAAGTCGTACAAAAAGGATTAGCAGAAATTAATAGGGTACACGCATATTTCACATTTTGCTTAGATATTAATTTGTAATAATAAAGTTGATATCAAAAATAACTAATAATTGGAAATAAACCAGTTTCCATTTTAAATTACTTCTAAATTTTAATGCACTTTCCGACCAACACCCGAGGATTTCCGAGCGCTACCGATGATACGTGTGATGTCATACTTTGTTATTACTTTTGTCAATATGGCCGGTATTGCACTAGGTTATGTGTAGTTTTGTGCTTATATTTTATTTTAATTAACTATTAATTGCTTCATCGATGAAAAAATATCATTTATATGTTTGTTTGAGACCATTACGTGTTAGTGTGTGCTTTTTTGTATTTCTAAAAGTCAACGTAAAGTGGACATAAATATTCGATATTTCCGAGGATACTTTGAGACATTTAGAAGAAAATATTTTATTTACTAGTTCAGTGACGATTCTTTCATATTTTGTGAGAAAAGATATGACTTGCGAAGGTTTTGTAAAAGCACAAACTGATAACTTGCCCAAAGTATTCTTATTTATGCTGCTTGAATTTCTTAAGTCAACTGCTTTAATGCAGAGGAAATAAAAGGAGTTACATCATACGATTCAAACTATGTATTATATATATTATATACAAACCATATTTCGACGCCGTGTAAGAAAGTCACTGTCTCACGAGCCGTTTCCACTATTTTTCTTACGAATATACTCAAAAATGACTTAATCGTGCTTTTCGGCTACCCACTGGGAAACCACTGAATTTCACTCCTGTTGTATAATATTTGTGCACATTTTCAGTAGAAACTTGATGAGCGGTCGTGAGAAAAAAATGTTTTTTTTGCTTTATCCACTTTTAAAGCTTTCAGAAACAAATTAGGTCACAAAAACTCAGAGCGTGTTACACGATACACGAATAAGAACGTAAACAAGGACTGACGGTTGGGACAGCCATCTTTATGACGTAAAACGCGTTTTTAAAGTCTTTTTAAAAGTAAAGTTAATATTTTTTTTTTAAATGAGCATGAAAGGTGTTAGGAAACCTGATAAATAGTCAATTTCCACCAATAGCAAAATTTATGCCTGTACCCCATTTTAAAAGTTGAATAAAAAATTCTATCTTTAATATATTAAAATAATCCCTAACTTGTTTTTTATTGCAGCTTCAGCTTTAAACGGATCCACAGTATCAATGATTCCTTCAAAATCGTCAAATATTCAACTGAAAACCTTACCGGTGACTAGAAAGCACCCTGCGCCATTACCACTTCCTCCACCAGCCACTATTAACGCGTCGTTAAAACCCTTGTTGCCTAAGCCTCATTTAAGTATACGAAAAACTGACAACGGTATCATCTTGCAGTGGCGAATGCCTTATAATTTGGATATTTACGAAGGTATTGCTAGTTACCAACTATTCGCTTATCAAGAAACGAACGCACCGCCTAGTACGGATATGTGGAGGAAGGTTGGAGACGTTAAAGCTTTAGCACTTCCAATGGCGTGCACTCTCACACAATTCGCCGATAAGAACAAGTATTATTTTGCCGTGAGATCCGTCGATGTTCACAAAAGAATAGGAGCTTTCAGCGATCCGGAAGAGATCTCATTGTAAATAAATATTAAGATTTGACTGTGTAAACTTCTCTCTATATATAATATGTTAAACATCGAATATAATATAAGAGTAAGATTTACTTTTTTTATTTATGCCTTAGAGAATAAAACATTAATTCGAAATATTGTGTTCGTTTCAATTTCCCTTGTTCAATAACTCTGTGTTAAACAGTATATAACGACTTTTGTTTGTTTCTGTTGGCTTATAGCGTTTTCCATTGACAAAACTAGGGTGCACTGAAACTGAACTGAGTGCAAAATTTGTGTTCCATTGGCTGCACTGCACCATTGTTTCATATTCCATTGGAAAACTAGTGCAAGCGAATGTGCACTGAGTGCAATTTTTTCGTCACATGCTCAGGAGGTAGTTTCGAGTATAGTGCAAGAGTGCAGAATGGCGGCGAATGATGAACGGTGCGAATTTTTATTATCATCGTCATCTTCGGATGATACCGACTTAGAAGGTAATTATTAACGAACATTGCTCCAAAAATTCAAAACTACATTAATGATGTTGTGGACTGACAACTTTTCTGTGTTCAATTGATCCTGCACTCAGTGCAAAGTATCAGTACACTGGTGTAGAGTACGCTCGAACTTGGTGTTAACTTAGTGCATGCCAATGGAAAACGGTATTACATTTGTTCCGAGAGAAAACAGTGGAAGTTATGAAAGGAATTCTTTCCGATTGAACATATCGGGTATTAATTCTAAAATGGCCCTACACTTAGTGCAGTGCATTGCAGTGGCTCTGGTCATCAATTCAATTCTTGACGGTAATAGTGTAGAACGTTCCCCGTGATCATTTCTCCATTCTACTCTTCACTGCTTTAAATGTGGAATATCAAGAAGGAATCATGAAACTGGAAGCAAAGTTATTGATGGTAGTAAAATAATGAGAGAGCCACCCTTCTATTCTATTCAAGAATTCCCGTTATCTTCCACGCCTTTATCTCGATTGTTCTACTCCGAAGTTCTCCAAGGATTGGTGCCCTGTTAGCAAGCGGTACGTGGGATATCCAAAAGGGGAAAATTGTATCAGTTGCAAACTTTAAGCACAGAATACCTCACCCACAAAAAAGCGACACCTTCGTTGTTAAAAACAGCATCCAATCGATAACGTAATTTTATTGTTACGTCAGCTGACAGTCGCTATGAGATAAATAACAGTTTTCTGTACAACACGTCGTTCTTAATAGTTATTTTGGTCGTGTACGAATGGATTTGTGTTTGATTTAGTGTTTTTTAGTCGTTCTGACTGAAAAGGATCACTAAATCAATACAAAACCAAAAATCTATCCAAATTATTATCCCCAGGACAACTGTTATTAATGTCAACTTGTCAGTTGGTAGTCATCCCTAAGTCTACTTGACACCCATGAATGCATGTACAAACAGCAGTGAAACCTATGATATCGCTCCTAGGCGAAGTTCAAAGTTCAGCATGCACTTGGAATGGAATATAAACAAATCACATCTCAAAGTAATCACTAGAATCTATACCACACTGCTGACTCATATACCATCTCTTAAAATTGGTAAAGTAGACCAAGCATATTTTACTAAGTAGCAGATGAGACAGCATTGGCAATGTAATTGTCCGCTAGAGTTTTAAATACCTGGGACAGATCTACTTGGAGCCTCATCAAGTTACATACCTATCTCCCAAACTGGTAAGCTTCAGGAGATCTGATACTGATATCTATATAAGGGCGTATTCATTGAAATTAGTGGGAGAACTCTAGAGTGGTATGATTTTCTTACACTTTTAGTGTTTCTGAGTGGTATACTCAAAATAAATGAATGAAAATACAAAATTGCTGCATTTGCTTTTGGAACTTGTCTATAAATAGTAAGTGTACTTTCTTTTTCTCGCTGCATATTAAGCGACACATTAAGTGGCAAAATAGGTAAAATTTTCAAATCCTTCATCATTATGATTTAGGACATAAAATAAAACATGTTATTGTACTTTTATTAAAGGATTTTTACAAATCAATACAAATACAATAAATCACAGAAACTATTATTGCCCTTTTTACCTAATTTGTCATTCCCATGAATAAATCGCAGTTCATCTACCTGTTTTCACCGATTTTTCTTTGTTTTGCTAATTCTACAAAATCCCTGAAAAATAAATACAATAAGGCCTGATTGAATATTCAAAAAACATCGATAATAATGAAAATTGCCCAGGAGAATAAGATAGTATATATATATATATATATATATATATAAATCTTATTGCAGTGAAAGTGAGGTTATACAAAAAAGAGTCAGTTTAATTCCATTTTATGCTCAGGTGGAGTATTATCTAATAGTATAGGCATATAGATTCAAAGTTCAAAACTTGAGTTATAATACTATTTGGTAAAAAAAGAATCCCAGAAACATCACCTTTCAAACCAAAAGTGGAACAAATAATTTGAATAATTTATAATATATGTACTTACTTAATAATCACATCAATTTCAGGCGCTTTGTAAATATATTTGTGTTGGTATCCGTATTTTCCTTCAAATTCATGAAACATTAATATACCTTGCGAACTTCGCCTGCACCTCTTACCTTGTTCATATAACTGTAAATAAAAATAATTAATTGGATTTCTTAGTTAGAGAATGAAAGTACCTACTCTTTTTCCCAACTTAATCGGTACAACGTGGTCATCTTGAGCATGTAAAATCAAAATAGGTGCATCTACACCACATATGTATTTATCGCTTTCAAAAGTGAACCCATTATTATACATCGGTTCTGTAAATGTATAACTAAACCATGGTAAAAATCTAAACATCTAAAAAAACATGGGGTTAAAACGATATCCAGTTTTATTTTTATTAACATTTCCAATATAAGCGAAAAAACGCACTATCCCAATAAAAACCGTTCCTGGAACGTGCACTTCACTGGATTCCATTTCTAGTAGTAGACTATCATATCGTTGGAATGTCATGAAACCCATAAAATGCAATATTTCATTTCACATTTTGCTAGAGATATGATCTACTATGAATGGACCTTAATAAAAATTGGATAGCAAAATTTTGTAATCTTAAACTTCAAAATATTATTGATTGTCTAGTTGTCAAATTTTTTTCGTTGTGTCAGATAGGGACCAAAAATTATTTAATTTTCAGTTCATCTTGACAACGGTAGCTGGAGCGCTACCGAAACGTCGAAATAAAAAACATAAAAAAGCATTATTGTGGTTTGATTCCAAGAAATATAAGAGAAAAATGAATATATAATATGCCACAAGGAACGTACAGAAGATATTTGATATTATCATTCGGATTTGATTTTATAGGCGGTTTAAAAAGCAAATCTTACCCATGACAACGGAAATTCAGAGCATTCATCTCTAAAATTATTAAATGGAGATTCTAATATCACACCGGTTGGTTCTATTCCCCTTTTTTGAAGAATAGATAGAGAATGTATCGAAAGACTAGTTCCTAGTGAGTGACCCCAAACGAACAAATTACCCTTAGTTCGTTTAGCGACCCAATTGTACATAAATATACAATCTTTGACCAATTTAGTTTCAGAAGGTTGGTCGTATGTCGAATCACCATAACCTAAAAAAAACAAAAACATTGAATAAGTATAAGTATTATATTATTAATTAGAGAAAAAATTACAAATAAAATCAATAATACTAATAGCTTTTGAATTATCATAAAATATTCCTTATGAAAAAATGAGGCGAACATCAGAGTTTATTTTTCAAGAAAAACTTTTTTGTCTGTTTTGAGCGATTTTTGGTAGAGGCAAAAGTTATTGGCCTCGTCACCGACATGCTATTGTGACATGTGTGCCTATTTATATCATGTAACTCTTTCATGCAGGAATGATGAAATTGTTGAAAGGAATGAATTTGCTTCTAATATCAAAGGGGTGATATTCAGTGAGACCTAAAAGATCTATTGTGCACCTTATAGTATAAATATAGTAGCTCCTTTCCCGGAAGAATTTTAGAATATCTACACGCTTTAACATGTATAACATGCTTTATAATTTTGAATATTCAAAGTTAACTGGGTATTATCATAATTTTAAACTTTATATTTTTGCATTTTTATTATAAAAGATACCTAATGATAAATTTTATTAAGTACTTACTTCTGTAATCAAATGCAATAACATGGAAATGGTTCCTCAAAATTTTATACAGTTCTACTCGATGCCCTGACAACCTTGCACCAGCATTACCATGGTAATATATGATAACATCTTTACCGTCACTTAAGGCTTCTTCGAAAAACTGATCAGTCTCATTAATTGCGTCATAATCGTCGCTTAATCGTGTCGGAAGAATTTGCCAAACTCCCAAGGTTACGTCGTCATCAGTTTTTAAGTAAAAATTTCGCGAATTGGGCAAACCGTATTTATGAGGATGGGCATAATCGGCATTATATGGCAAATGGACTAAAAATAACATTTTATTAACAATTCAATTGTTTCAATCCTTACAATGTGGAATATTTTCATTATTTTATCAAATAAAGTCAATAAATCCACAACAGAAATATAAAGCTCGCTTCCCACGGTCCGCGATTCTACAGATCATCACGCACAGCCGACGACCACGGACGGCAACGCACGCAGAACAGGGCTCTTCCCACGGTGCGTGTCGGTCTGTGTAGATCTTTTGCTGCTCTTCATTTCAAAATGCAAAATGAAAGAGAACCGCAGCGCACCTTTGAAGTTACCGCCTCGCGACGGATACCGGCGCACCGCCTGTGTTACCACGGACGAGACCCTTCCCACGGTGTGTCGTGCGAGCTGGTCCGCGTCCGTCCGCGACAACGCGCACCGTGGGAAGCCAGCTAGATATTAACTTTATGCCACATATTCCACAGCTCTATTACAGTTTGGCCGCTTTTATTTAGAGCCGTTACAAGTGGCGTAACAATAGGGTGGCAGGGCTGGCACAATGCCATAGGCCCCCGACCTAAAGTGGTCCATTGAACAGTGCTCAAAAAAGGGAATAATCTGAAGTCTCCAAAAGTATACCAGAATGCAGCACCCAGCACCAGTGACTTTCCAGAACAAACACAAGGTAATAGCAAAAATCAAATTAGTTATATTGGAAAGTGGTATAAAATATTTATATTTATATTTATCTATATATAAAAAAACTTACCGAAATTTAAAAACAAAACTGCCGTTTGTAACTTGTAGGAATATTTAAAAATCAAAGGTATTATAACAAAAAGAACGAATGAAATTAGTAGTAATACTTTGACAGTGACAATGGAAATTCTGAAACAAAAAGAAAGCAATATAAACAAAATTAGTAGGCCAGGAGAGGTATGACGTCACAAATGTCAGTCAAATTAAACATCATTTTATTTACAGATCTGATCACTTTTTTACCAACTATAGGATTTGAAAGCATCGATGAGCAACATGTGCCGATGTAATACGGTTCTATCTCTAAACATGTTGACGTGAACAGAGAGGAACAAAGGAGAGGAATGGGTCCAACAAAGCGCTATGCGTGTATTCGCTACGAAATTATAGAGATTGGAATACCGTTACCCAATGCTGGGTAAAAATGTAACCAGATATATTAATACATCGCAATATTTAAAAAAAAATATAGTAGAATCAATAAATCATTAACTACCTGATAAGTTCATTTAATTTTTTTGACAATGATGACATTTTTCATCATAGCTTTCCTTGTCTACTGGATATTTTGGTTGGTACACATTTTTGTGTGTATTATTTCAAAAATATTTAACTTGGGTTTGATACAGTAACCGCAGTTTTCAGTATAGAGAATAGAGACAAGGAGATCAGACTAGTATACGAGAAAAAGTGTCTAACAATAAAATAGTAGAAAAACAGTTCACCAAAATGGCGCTAATGTGAGAGAGAAGACTGTAATGCAGTTAAAGAAAGAGAGAAGCGCCTCCTCGCCTCTTTTTTGGTAACAATTTTTCATAAAACGTTAATTTATTCACGTATTCAACACTTGCCATTGGCATCCCACAGTTCCGTGCTCAACATACATTTAAATTCAATTTTCCATAAATACGCCATTCCATCCTTTACATCCATAGCCTTTACATATCAAAAATTTGTGGTTTTCAAGATATTCAATATTTTCAATAATACACCACTGGATCAAGCATTGACAAATGTTTTTTTTTATCAAAATATGCTTTTTTAAATTTAAAAAAAACCTGCCAAATGTCAAATCAATTAATTCATCCATTTTAAAGTTATCAAATAATAGTAGTTTGTACAACTAGTGCGCAAAGCGTCACTTTTCCTACGAGCGCAAATCTAGCGAGTGGGAAAAGTGATTTGCATACAAGTTGTACACAATATTTTTTCTGCAACCACATTTATTAATGAAAAAAAATAAGAAATTCAACTGAGTTGAATTGTCAAAAAAAGTTGGTCATAGGTAGCTTTGTTTGACATTTCGGTGCGGAAAAGTGCCATAGCGTGTAATTTTCGCATTACTTTTACAATGGTTATCAAAAGAATTGAGAAAAGGCCTGCTTTGCGTATAAAAATTTGTGTAGAAAAACGTGTTTTACATAGTGGTTGTAGGAAAACACATTTAAATATTTATAACTTCAACACCCCGTATTTCGAAAAGTACATGATCTGGACCCCCCAATCCCTATATCATTTTGTCCAATTTTACGAGAGGTATCTACATGCAAACGTTGTAAGTGTCATTTGAAAACACCCTGTATGAGTTGAAAAACGTATGTATCAGTAGTGAATAAAATTCAACTGTAATAAGTAGAGTTTGTTCAATCATCCTTTGCCGTTACGTCATAATTGGTGACGTATTCTGCTGTTTTACGTTTGTCTTATATTAGTTAAATGTTATTTCACACTTAACCTCAAAATTATAATCAATGTTATATTTTGTTAATAGTTGTTTTCAAAATATGACAACTGAGTTTTCAAAAGTAACAAATAAAATGTTCGTCGACATTAGTTAAGAAATACGTTGATGTCGTGAAAATTCTGTCCCATCCCTTTCATGAATAAGAGATCAAGATGGATAACGTACGACGTAACGGCAAAGGATGGTTAAACAAACAATAGCAACATATTGTTATTTTATTTGAAATTTTCCAGTTGTAATTTCAATTGTTTAAATTATTATCTACAACTATTTCCTTTGAATGGTACATTATTTAACGAGAATTTAAATAAAAAGTTCAGTCAATGTTAGTAGTTATAAGCGAGTAAAATACTTGACCTTTTCCACGACTTGCAATTATTTATTAGGGAAATTATGTAACATGGCATATTAGAAAATTAATATTTATGTATGTTCACATGTAAAATTCTAACAATTGGTGACATGAGGATCACAAATTTCAACATTTATTACATAATTATTATTCGAATAAAATAACCTTTTGATTGTGTATTATTTTATAATTAACATGTGAACTCTCAGTATTGACATAATCAAATTAATAGCCAGTGGTATCGCTTTGATAAAAAATTTAAGATAATTATTATCGATAACAATACGAGTAACTGTATATGATAATTTGATATTCAAAAAGTTGAAATGTTAAGTTGGAATCATACAACATCAACTCAACTAAAACTAATTTAAGATGAATCTTATCTTAATTTGCTCGAAACCTCATCTACCCTCAAATTGTGAAGATAATGCAAAACGATGATCAGATCCCAGAAAATGATTTTTTTTTCAACAGGATGGCGTTCCACCACTATGCAGCTCCAGTACGTGACTTTTTAGATCAACATTTTCCAGAACATTGGATTGTTACAAGAAGAGGTTCCATTGATTGGTCCCCATAAGATTGCTCGAATTTTGACAACTTTTTTTTTACTCACATTTCCAGCTGGTTTTTGTCATACATTTCAACACTTAACAGAAAAATGTTAGCATGTCTTCAAAGTGAATCGAAATACCTTTCAAATTATGTGCCACTCGACGCCCCACAACCATTAGTTAACTATGAAAAGTTGTCGCCCTAGAAAACAAAATCGACGAGTCTCAGGGTTTGCCGGAACAACCTCCCCTGCCAGCAATAATTGAGGTGGACTGTTTCTAATGCGCCACCCTGTATATTAATTTACACTCCACATTGTTTTATTTCAATTCAACATAGGCGACCTATTTAACATTTTAAATTGGTTGTTTTGAAAAAAAGTTCATTTTCAAAACATTCCTACATCTTGGGTGTGCGAAAGACTGCTGAAAAGAGAAGAAATAAACCCTATCTCACGATACTTATACTCACAATAATTAAACCTACAATTGAAATAAATGACAGCGTGAAATATTTATAATCTACTAAAAATGTTAATTTACTAAAAACAGCCATTGTTGGACTTTAGTAGTAATTAATAAATAGTATTTGTATTGGGTCTAAAGTTTAGTAATATCAAAAATATTCACTTCCTTCCACCTAAATATCATTTCATATTGTAAAAAGTTGAAGTAAGTACAATTCTAACATAACATAGGTATCAATTAATCGTCTTTAACAAAGTGGGCCAAGCCGATCAACTCAACTTTCACTTGATGCTCTGAATAATGTAACATATTAAGTAATAATAATCACATTTACCTTTTATACAAATCAATCCTTTTTTTATTAACTAAATGCCAATAAGAAAAATTGTAATAATGAACTTTTCTGTCGGTCATATTAACACTTCACTAGTTCTAACTAACACGCATATCGAACTGTATGTAATATAAAGAAAGAATAAAAAGAAAATACAATGTTATTACCCACGAACGACGGTTTGGGGGTGGGGACAAGAATATTTATTTTCAATTTGAATCAGCGAATGTGGAAGAAAATTATACACAGATGATTCGCGGACAATTTTTTTTATCTAATATTGCTGGTTCACCAATTGGTTCACAATTATTGAGATTTAATATAAAATTATAAAAATGCAAAATAAATAAAATCATAGACAAAATTAACGTAATACTCATATTTTTTGAGATGTTTGTTAACTTAAAGGCCATTGACCTTGTTTGGCAGTAAGATAACTATAATATCACATAAACATGTTTTTAGTTTTTAATTATTTCCAAAAATTATATACTCTTGTTTATATGTTCCTATACTATAATTTCTTCTAGGTATTTTGGTTTTCCAAATGCCAATGTACGATACAAATTAAGTTAAAGCAACGACAAAAGAATTATGCCCACCACAATAATGCTTCACTGTACTCTTATTTTGGGAATAAATATTTGGCATAGTTTTGCATTACTGAACTACCCCATTCATGAAAATGTTCAATCACTGATACAAAATGAATGAGTATGTTAGAACATACTACTATATACATTTTAATAACTAATTGTTCTCATTACTGTTAAATACAATTTAAGTGTACCAAAACCCAAATCTGAAGATATTGAGAATACTTACACATCATAGTGACACAATGTACCTAGTACACATGGTACGATACTGCCAACTGTCAAATTTACTAAAATATTTCTTAAATTGGATTGCATTTTGGAAAATAATTTCAACTGAAATCAAATACATACAAACATACAATTATAGATGATCTCAAATTGTGATACACATTTGTAAGCAAGTATAATAGAAGAAAAAGCTTATTTAAAGCTATCTGAAACAGGAATTTTATGATAATCACTACTCAGCTGTAGAAGATCCAAAAATAAATAGATGTTCCCTTCAGAAGAACTGCAATAGGTTAAGAAGCTGCATTGTTTATTAATTTAATTATGGTTAACAATAAAATTGAATAGCCTTCTATCTTACAAGCTCAATACTTTTAGAATGATGAAATTTACTAATATCCATTTTAAAATTTTGAACAGCATTTGATAATGAGCCATCCACTTACCTCATCTGACAATCACCCTGAGATAAACAAGTAATTACTGCACCTGGTTTTTAGGAGTTTCTTGAATTTTAATTATAGTGCTTATTTCGATGTTGTTTTAAATGCTTATATATTTTAAAAGCTATATTATATGACTCTATAATAAGGAAATTGAATCATTACAAAACAATCAAATAACAAATCTTAAATCTATCCAAATAATTGTTTAGCCTCAGGGCGACTTTCATCATTTAGTTGTTTCATCAAAATGAAATGAATATATAGCTGTATGCCTGTATAATTATCAACTTACCTTCTAACTACACGTCTTTTTGGGACAAATAACATATTATGCATTGATCCACATTGAGTTTAGCTTTAAGATGATAAATATCACACAAAAACTGAAACAGAACAATAGAATTATAGGTACTTATGTATATACTTTAAAATTTGTTAAGAATCGATAGTGCATACTAATCAATTAAATTAATTTTGATTAGCAATATTTTCATATCTTATATTATGAAATATGGACACATTCAATTGACATAATTTCTTGACAAAATCTTGAACGGAAATGTATAGTTGTTTAATTGGGTATTTTTAAAATTGTTCTTTGTTGAGTATTTCAACTATATTTTATAGTTTAAAATATATGTACCTAATCGGAAGATTATAAAAATTAATATACACATTTTATCCTTAAAACTGTCGTTAAAATAATAAGATAATAATGTTTCCGGAAATAGGGGTATTAATTTAACCCACTTAACATACAAGATTTATATAATAACAAAAAAAAATAGTGTCAGTGATAGCGTATAAAGGACATTATATAATAAGCAACAATTCAACTTACTTAATGCAGAAGAGTTTTCAAAATTTTGAAATACTTGAACTAGTTGAACCAGTTGAAAGGTCAGTTTTGCTGTCAAAAAAGTGAGGTTAGAGGTTTGGTTTTGTTGAACCACAGATAACCTGATTTGATCACGACCACAGAATATTGAATGCAGAGATTTTTGACCAGCATCAAAATTAAAGTTTTCTTTCAAAATGCTAAGAGATAAAATGTTTACAGTTTTCTGTAGTTATCCTTTAAAGCTCTCTTTATTCATAGACAGCAATCTATTTTCTGGGAAAATTTCGGCTCTTAGAATTTCTATCAAACAATAGATTACGCCACCATGGTATTATTTATGATATACAATTTTTACTCTACTTTGTTGATTTCTAATATAATGGTACATATCTTGGTGTATTAGTACTTAGTAAATACTATTTATTATTTTACAAAATACTGAACGCCGCTTTCATGAAGACTAATGTTAATAGAATAAATGTCTCCATCTGCTGGTCATAATCGTTTAACTGGTTGCATATGTAATAGTTAACTTTATTTTGGTAGTTAATTGTTGTTTCTTAATTAAAAACATTTGTTTTCTTAAACTGTAGTAACTATAGTGAAACATTATCAATTTTAGGTAACTTTTCAAATTTTTTTTATTTAATAATAAAACGGCAAGAACTGTTCCATCTGTAGGTGAAGCTTGGAAATAACTGCTGACTTTTGTCAAAATTAAAAAACAAAGACAAAGACAGAAGAGTCCGTTCTCGTAAAAGCAAAATGAATACAATGCATTTCGAACAGAGACAACCAACATTCGAAGTTTGTTTTGTAGTATGATTGGATCGGCTTTTATTTTTCTGTTTACATTTTAGTTAGTGCTTGTTGTGAATGAGGTGCGAGGTGTATTTCAAAAGTTTCTAAAACTTGTGATCATTTTTTTAATACGGGAACGGGAATGAAGATGAACTATTTGCATGTGTTTTGAAGATTCCAGAATTTCAACTTTTTTGCACCAACGGTTAGTAGGTAATATTATTTCATTAACTACCAATTTGTAAATTGTTTATGCAATTCAAATGCAAGTTACAAATTTATGCATAACGTTTATTACTGTAACAAAAACTTTTTTACGTTTGCTGAGCATTGTAAATGTTATAATGAAAAGTATAAAGTTGTGTTTCTAAAAAAATGATGGGATAGAAAGGAAGCAGGTAGATAGGTATTCACAAAATTTCAAGTACCTATACTAGAAATTTAAAAGTTTACTTTGCATTATTCGTCAATCTCTATTTTGCTACATAAATATAATCAAAGTCAATTAGGTATAAATTAGTATTTAGTTATGTTAAGATAACAATAACCAAAGACAACACACAAACTATATTATCTTTCAAAATAAATAAATAATTTGGTCTACACTATTTGTAGGATTGTTGGATTAATATCCACGGAACATTTGTGACTTTTGTGTCTACGAAACGAAAATATCTAGAAATAGATTTTAAGATGTGAGCAATACTTTTACTTTGAATCTAGTAAGTTCATATTATATGTGGGCTTACAAAGATGTAAAAACAATTTTTAGAAATGTCTTAAGGGTGCTCTTCCAGCACCTTTTAAGAAATACGTTAAAACATTAAAAATATGAATCTTTGAATTTAATAGGTATTTTTTTTACTGGTCAGGTTTTTACCTTGAAACTTTTAAATTTTTATTTCAGTGAGTGGAAGGATGTATTTTTATAGTTTTTAAATGTTTACTTATAGAATCTATATATAACTACATTGAAAGTCGTATTTGATTGAATACATTCATTAATGTACAATTGAAGATTCTACACTTTTTATTCTTTTGAAGATGATCAGTAGTTTTAAGAAATTGCTTTCTATAGGAAATATCTAATGCTGCACAATGCAATCCTTTGACTTAAGTTTATTTACCATAAATTGCAAAAACCGGGGCAAAAACTAAGCATGTGTGTTCTTTTCCCTTTGTTATGTGACTCACATGTAAGAAACGAGCTTAGCAGCCCATACAGTGACTGTACTACGCAGCCCATAAATATCAGCTGCATCTAGTGGACTTGCTATTAAGATTAGTTAAATCTTAAAGAAGACAAAGTTAAGTTAAAAAAATGTAGGGACATTTTGGTTTGAAAAACATTCTTTTGTGACAATGCTTGACGTTATTTGAGTTTTGAATACTCTCGTATACAGTAACGGATGTGATGGTCGTAACAAGTAACCTTTACAGGTATATTCAGGGTATATTCTCCCTCAATATGAATCATAATTTTCATGATTCACTCAGTGCTGGACATTACTACGTAAAGCGACCTAAGCTTTATTTTTAAAATAAAATCAAAAAAGTAGTAACTGACACTTTATCCAACTCTTTATCCAACATAATGATAATGCATGTACCTATTTATTGATTTTTCAGATTATTTAAACCAAAACAAGGGGGACTCTTTTTTTTACGAGATAATATTCAGTAAAATGTGCATTAGGCTTGTAGGTGTATCAAACAATCACCTAAAGCATTTATCGCAACCCACATTCTGAATAAATATCAATATCGATATTGGGCTAAGGTGATCATATAAATTGCCTGTTTATAATTACATTGACGTTATTGATATGCTTTTCCAGTTATTTTATAAACAGGATTCATTCCATAAACAAATACTCGAAATCATCATTTTATTTGAACTTGTGACGCGTTTCGCTAACACAGTTGCTTTTATCAAAGGAGTGAAGGTTTTATGAATTTTACCTACGGAATTTTTGTAATATTTAATTAACAAAAGTATTAAAATTAGACCTGGAATTAAAGTACAAATAGTGCCTTAATACGGAAAAACAGTAAAATTATTGAATAAGTTTACTGGAAATTAATTCACAACAATCATTCCTGAATTATATTCTAGGTATACAGGGTGTCCCACGACGAGTGAAAACTATCTGTATATGGCAAAATACTTATAGTAAAATCATGAAAAATTTTATGTTTGGTTTTAGGATACGATCTTTTCAACTAAAATACTTTTAAAGATGGCCGACTTCCGGTTCAACCGGAAGTCGACTGTAACTTTGTTATTTTAAATGAAACGCCCTGTATATTAATACATTTTTGAAATCTACGTGATATTTTAGTATACTTTTATCTGAAAACTTTTTTTGAAAAATTCACACTTTTTGTGTTATTGATTTTTTTGTAGAAAATTTGACCGTTGAAGACCCTTATAAATTATTTTTTTACGAGGGAACCCTTGAATATATGAAAATGGTTTCTCTTCGGTTGCCTTAAGCAAGGTCAAACGTATTCGAAACTATGTTGAAAAATTTTTCATTTAATACAGGGTATGTATAAAAAGTGTTCAAAGTTTAACTTCATAAATATCAAATTTCTTCATTTTTTTAAATAAAACCACCCCGTTTTTTCTATTTTAATGCATTCAGGGGAAAAAAATAAGGCAAGTTCATGCATACTTTCCTATACCTAAATCCGAGGGGGTGACCACTCTTGGCAATACATGTACATTTTGCTGGAAATCATTGGCAATCATGAGAAATCGCTAGAAATCCCATTGATACGTAAATCGCGGCAATCATTGTGGCAACATTGAGAAAATTGGTTTTGAAAATTTGAATTGTATTACTGTGACAAGTACGTCTGCAAATAGTATTAACCGAGGTATTAACATATCTAATTGCCAAAAAAATCTCTGTAGATTATAAGTGCCTACTACTGTCAATAGCAAAATAATCAAGACTTGTTTGGTTTTAGTTAATTCCAACACGAGTATATGCGGAACAGAAAAAAACGCACTATATGAAGACGCTTCAAAAATTTTATTTTCCAAAAAAACTTCGTGATTAAAATTATCTGTTAATTCTAAACAACTTTCCTTTATGCCATTTTTCAAAATTCTTTCGAATCAAGGTACATTACTCTTGAACTCAAACAACTCTCCATTATAACTGACTATCTTGAAATTTGGGAAAATTTGAATACTAATTTGTTGGAAAAAAATAAAAATATTATATTTACAAAGTACTATGAAAAATTGCATGTTGTCATATTTTACTGATGCAGCGTTGTTCCTTTTTGCCTTTATATTCATCTTTCACTATAACTAAGCAGCCTAGTAATATTGAAAGATCAAAGTGAATAAAACTGACAACGAATATCAAAATTTTTCCGATTTTAGAAAGTGGCTCTAACCCCGGTTCCAACGATTTAAAACTATTAAATACCTACCCAGATGAAAAAAATATATAATCTTATCAAAATTATAGAGTTCGTCCATAATAATGTCAAACATGAACTCTCTTATCAACAGGCAATCATCTCGCAATCGCAGAAATCAATGCTATTTCCAGTGCAGTCGTTGGCAGTCCTAGAAAATCAAAGTGATTTCCATGGCAATCCTTGGCAATCTTTGTAAATCATCGAGATTTCTAGGGCAGTCTTTGACAATCGCTAAGAATCCGATTGATTGCCAGGAAATCGCATCATTTTGGCAATACATGTACATTTTCTGACTGAGTGGTCACCCCCTCGCCTAAATCTTACCGTTATCCAGATATTAAATGTTTTCTGTAAATTTTTAGAGATGCAGGTGTGGTCTAAATTTTCATACAAGCACTAAGAAATAAAAAAGTCTTTTTCTTCATCTGTCTCTAAAAAAAAATCAAATCAAATTGTTTTTATTAATCCTATTCCAACTTTTAGTCGTTTCCGAGATATTTGAGGTTTTAAATTGTTATTATATTTTTTAACAAGTTTAAATTTTTCATGTATACTTTTAGTAGGCTTTGTAATAAATGGCACTTATTTAACTGACCTTAGTTAACATCTAGAGAAGATTGTGAGCTAAGAGTTCGAAATTCCTTCAATTCCCTTTCTGAGATGATGATTAGCCGTGCGACGAATGAAGGTATACTGAGAAGGGTTGAAAAATGCATTGAAGTTCAAGGGAGCAATTTTGAACATTTACTTTAAAACATCAGACTATTTTTCTTTGGCTTTTAATTGTCCATAAAATTTTGTAGCATATCTTATTATTCTCACAAATGGTTTAACTCGATTAACTTTTGCTTAAAATGAACCGAATAGCTTCAAATTGTTATTATTCTTTTAACAATGTGCGATTTCGATCGCTGTCAATCTGGATATCTTCCTGCAAATAAAGCACATGTTCTTGTAAAAACTTTGTCATATTTACCATGTATTAAAAGTAAATTCACACAATAATTTTTATTTCTTAGTGCTTGTATCAAAATTTAGACCACACCTGCATTATCTAAAACCTAGAATACAGTTATCAAATATCAAATTTTTTAGTATACGAGTTTTGTCAAAAAATATTAGTTTCACTCAAGAGACAATATCAAAAAATGTTACTTAAAAAAGTTGTTCAGAATTAAAAACTTCGATTAAATATTATGTAACATTTTTCGATATTGTCAAATTTAAAGGTACTTTATTCTTGAGTAAAATTCATATTTTTGGCAAACTTCGTATACGACTGAAAAATTTGATATTTGATGACTGTATTATAGGTTTTAGATAATGCAGAACTTTTTTTCCCTCCACCGTAGTCTTTTGGCTTTAACTTCATAAACGATATCTTCTCCTTCTACAATATCTTCAGTCTCATTATTGTATAGGTCACAAAGGAATCGCTGTCAATGAAAAAGCTGACGAACTGGCTAGAGCAGGATCGTCAACCCTGATGAACGGACCCGAACCAGCTTTGGCATTCCCAGATGCTCAACTAGGTCATAGTTAATATGGTGGGTAAAAGAACAACACAATAAACACTGGAAAAATACGTCCAGGCAAACACAAGGGAAGAAATTAATTAAAGAACCATCAGAAAAAGTAACTAAAGAACTGCTCCCAATGAGCAGGAAAAACTACGAGAGGACTTCTACAACCAGCCAGCAAAGAACCTGGGTGCCGATTCTCAGGCAAGGGAACAGCGCTCTCTGGGGGAAGAGATCTTTTGTCTTTGTCACTGAAATGACAAAGTAAACAAGCGAAGCGAAGACAAAAAATGTGTTCTCTTGGAGAGCGCGGTTCCCTGGCCTGAGAATCGGCACCCTGTATGAGCTAATATAGAGAACGGATTGACTGAATAGGCTGTAGTCAGAACACCAGGTGGATCCACAATAAACCCAGGAGGCTGTGTGGTGGTGCCGGAGAAGGGACGGCTCCCTGAAAAAAAAGCCGCATGTGACCTTGTGTCTGCAATTCCCATGTCATTCAATCGTTTTTTAAATCTAAAATGCCCTTCCAGGTAACCAACCAGGATCCTGATTGCTATCCTATTCTGGCTCAATAGATCTTCCTTGAATTTTGGCGTGGACTCCTTGATGAACTTTTTGGCTTGTCTAATTCCTGATGTCTTGTTCCTACATTCTCGAGAGTGCTTTTTCGTCCAATTACTGCTTTGGATACACTCGTATTTGGAGATAGATTCTGCATTGGATTGTGTCCCAAAATAACACAATGATAATAATGTTAAATTAATATCAGAACCATAATAAAAAAAATTTGCTTTGATCAACGAACCCTAAAAAAAATTAAAATCACATGTGAATTTTGTCAAGGTATAGTTATTTATGAACCAAGGGCGCAATTAAGGTGTTTGCGACCCGCCGCGTGGAAATTAAAGCCGAGGGCCTTAACCACTCAAAGGGCCGCACACACCATTTGTGTCAGTGGTACATACAAGATTTTATGTACGATCGCGAGTAATTATGTAATTCAGATATTATTTAAAAAAAATTAGAATAAATTAAAGATGCACCTGCTTTAAAAGTGAAACAAGCAACAAAACTGGTGGTTGTTTGTAAAAATTTCAAACACCAACACCTCGACCAACAGCAAAAGAATGTAAAATTGAAATTAATATATCAAAATTGGAATAAAGTATTTGAAATTTTTTACTGGTATTTATTCAACTGTTTGACACGTGCAAAGTGGCACATTGTAGCCCGGCGGGCCGAAAAGTATCAAATTGCGCCCGCAAATTAGGGCGCAAATAGGTACTTTGTGGCCCGATCGTACATAAATAAATTTTTACTATCGTAGTTTAAAAGATACCGAATTTTTTGCGAACAAACCATTGCTCGGACGGAAAAAACGCAAGAGACCTTTCTTATTGCAAAACTCTTCCACTGCACGGTGATATTTTATTTTTCATTACCTTGTTCCCAGCGCAAAATATTGAAGAATTTCGAAAAAAAAGTTTTTTTATTTGGGAAGTCGATAGACTGTTAAATTTTTTTTTATATTAATCTACATACCTTAAGAAGGTATTTAGTTCAGATCTTCGAATATTACAGTACCGAGAGGTAAGCGTGTACTATTACAAGATACCTCTTTTCCCTGAAATTATTGAGACATTATTTTCATTCATTTAATTCCAAAAATATACAGGGTGTTTGCATTTATACCTCTAGTAAAATTGGACAGGGTCCAGCTCATTTACTTTTCGAAAAAGTAATAAAAATTTAAATGTTTTGATTTGATAACTTTAAAATGGATGAATAAATTGATTTGATATTTGGCAGGTTGTTTTTAATTGTATAAAGGCATATTTTGATAAAAATACATTTGTCAATTCTTGATCCAGTGGTGTAGATTTTGAAAAATATGTCACTTTTCTCCTCCCATTTTTCTCGCCACTGGTATTTGTAGCTATTTTTAATTAATTTTGTATTCCTCAATGTTTTTCACGTAAAAAACACATAATCTTTACATATCAAAAAATTTGTTGTTTTAAAGATATTTAATGTTATTATGAAATCTACAACCTAATTTTTTAATAATAAAATGGAAAACATATTTTTTTAGTATTTTTTTCAATAACCTTCAAACTACTAATGGTTAAAATATGTATCAGAAACTAATTTGTGAAAAGACTCTTAAAAATATTTGTCCAAACTTGTGCTTTTATTATTGAAAATGATGCTGCAAACTCATGAAAACATTAAATATATTATCTTGAAAATTACAACTTTTTTGATATGTTAAGGTCGTGTGTTTTTTATGGGAAAAACATTGAGGAATACAAAATTAATTGAAAATAGCTACAAATGTCAGTGGCGTGAAAAATGGAAGGAGAAAAGTGACATATTTTTCCAAATGTACACCACTGGATCAAGAATTGACAAATGTTTTTTCATCAAAATATGCCTTTTTCCATTTAAAAACAACCTACCAAATGTCAGATCAAAGTAAATGAGCTGGACCCCTCAATCCTTATATCATTTTGTCCAATTTTACGAGAGGTATCTACATGCAAAAGGCTGTAAGTGTCATTTGAAAACACCCTGTATAAAAAATGTCTATTCTGACAGAATTATTACTCCAGATATACACAGACTATTTATAAAGAATATTTTAGACAAACTATCGCTATTCAATTTTTAAGCAACTGCTTATTAAATCTAGGATTCTTCAAACTATCTTCCGCATAAATTGACGTTTCCTATACACGCACGTTTAATTATTGTACCATCTAACCTGCGGTGGATATATTCAGCCAGAACGAGATGATTACCCTTACAGTTCCTGTATGTTTTTTATACTATTGGATATTTTAAATTAACCGCATTGAAAGTTTCAATACAAACGAGGAAATTGAGATAATCACTAAATAATGGAATGTTGATGATTATTACCTCTGTACATGTAGAATGTTGATTCGTTTTCCTACAAAAATATATACATTTATTAATGCCATTAAATGTAATTTCTGCTTTTTGTAGTTAAAAAAAACCTACCTAGAGGTCTGGAGAGAAAATATAACATATTGTTGTTCAAATAGCCTGTAAAAATGTCATTTTGTACAAATATAATCAAAATAATATAATATAATTGTTTTTTTTTTTAGAAAAAGTATAGTAAGCACCTAGTGTCAAAAACATCTTTAGTCACGAGTTTTCTGTAGCACGAATGGAGTGAAGCTGAACGTTTTTGACATTTGGTAATTAATATACTATTATAAGACGAGCTCAAATTGATTCTGTACACTTTTTTATTCTCTTATATGAAATTATAGCTAAGGAATTGAATGTCATTATCTGGATTCGGTCATTTATGCAACTATACTTTTTCTGTTGGTAAAACTGTAATTTAAGAAGCCGTATTACATAAAACTCATCAATAGATATACAAATTAAAGTGAAATAAACACAGGATATTTTCTAGGAAGTTAATGCGACTTTAATGAATTTTGCTGATATGAAGTAAAAGGCTTTATTCTTGAAAATAACTCGAGAGATACTTGACGCCAGGTATACGAGGTAATACGAGGAATGTTGGGAAATTTATTAATGTGATTCCGAATATCCTGTTGAAATTTATTGGACTAAATGATTTACTGTCGGCCACGTGCCTGACCCATGATTCCACAAAAACCCTTTTAAAAATCACTGCAAATGATTTACTGCCTGACCCATGATTCCACAAAAAGCCTTTTAAAAATCTTTTGATTAAAAACCACTGCTCTAAATAGATAAAAAACAATTCTCTACTCTCTACTGTAAAAAACAGATTTTCGTCTGTATAATTACTAATACATCATTTTATTTTATTTTCAACTTTCCATTACAACTTCCTGTGGTCCCCTTGCAAACGACAGTCACTCTTTTGTTCGGTTTGCATGACCAGAAGTTCCAGGTGTTTCAAAATCATTTAAATAGCAACTGACGAACGCACGTTTAATTTATGTTGTTTGTAATGGTAAAAATGCCCGCATAGCGTTTCTATAATACCGAATGGTCTTCAGATCCGTTAATATATTTTATTAAGGCGGGAAATAGGGTGAGACAGCGTGTTCTCAAGGATTTTCATTAATTTTTCTATAGTATAAAATATGAATGTAATTTATTGAAACGGGTTTGTTTTTTTATCTTAACATGGATACATAGGAGGAGAACAGTAATTTTGCAACTAGGTATACCTATACCTACCCTATTTCTTTTTCCGTAAGAGCATACTTAGTGCCTCATTATTCATTCAAAAATACTATAAATATTGGGTGAGTCTTTCTTTTTTCCTATGTGGAATGAAGTGATAAAACAGGTTGGTTTTACCACAATTAAACTAACACGTCCTGTTTAGCCTCGGCTCAATGGGTTAAAGATGATAAGCTAGTGAAGTACTATACAGGGTTTTTCGAACCTGCGACTTCTCTTCCCAAGTTAGAGCATCAAACCATAAGGCCATAGATATATACGATTTTATCAAGGTTTTGTATATATTATAGGAGTAGATCGTATTAGTTTTTCTAGTGTGTATGATGTATGTCAAAAGCAGAAGTGACGTTTTAAATAATTTATTGCTAATTGCAAATATTCAAATAACTATACTGGTGTTTGATTGATATTACCAGAAAATTTTATAGGGAATGTGAATTAGACAATGAATTGAATACTTATTCAATATATAATTCGTTCAATAACGTAAGAATTTATAAGCTATATAAATATAATAAACTATACTATATATACTTACTTATATTGTTTTAGTTTGACAAAAAATGTAGGTATACCTAAACAGGTAATTCATAGTCGTGGACAAAGTATAGTATTCTACTCGCGTATAATGGCTATTATTCACCTTCGCCTTCGTGAATAATAGCCATGATTATATGCTATATTATACATTTTTTCTTGGTCCCACATATAGTTCTTCCGCGATATTTAGACAGTGACTAGACGAAGCAAGATCAATAATCGAAACTACTTCTGTAATACAAAACATTAAAAAACCAAATTGACTGTGCAAGCATTTCATTGATTTGAATAATATGGTTGTTGACCTAAAAATATAAATTATAATGTTCTCAGTAATTGTCAAGTGTAGGTAGATACTATGTAAGATCCGACAATTTTCAACCACTTTATGATCACTTCAAATATTATCTATTGAACAATAGATTAAGTTGTCGGCTATTATACATTGTAGTTTGAGCGGCTTCTTATGGGAAATAACTCGACAAAAAGGCAAAGAAGGTGTAGAAATTCTATTTGAATTTCTACAATAGATTTCTTAAAACTAAATAATTCCGCATAATTTGGATTTACCTCGTATCTGTCTTTTTCGAATGTCGTCTGGTCACGTAGGTTCAAGCGAGTGCGCAGAAATTTCAAATTAGCATGTAAAACCGTTGATTGAAAAATAAGTAATCAACGGTAAAACGACACTTTTGAGTAAAAATTGTCAAGCATACAAGGTCGTTCTTTCTTTTTGATATCAGTTTTCTATCGAATTTTAATCCCCAAATTATGGGGCTTTTTTTTTTCTTAAATTTAGTATCATTTGGTGATGTGAAATTGCATTACTCTAGTGCCAATCTGTAAGTAATGTACATTTTCTATATTTTGATTAATTATTGTTCATCGTGCGGCAGCGGCCATTAATGATGGTGGACCGGCATTTCATGTGCTCCTGAAAATAAAGGATTGCCAACTCTTCTTCAAATATTGTTTTCGCAATTTATCGTCTTACGACCTTTGCTTAATCAACGGTCCAATAGTGATTTTCTCCGTTTTAATTTAGAGTTTTCGGTTTACCATTTTTTTTGTGTAAATATAAAAAACTTTGTTGCTGTACATGTTTTGTTAAATTTCGCAGTAACCGAAATCTAGAAAATTTATTCAACAAGTTTTTGCCTCGATTGTGTGTGATTTTCAAACTATTATAAAAGTTTTATTTGCAAGTTTTCTTATCGGGGCAGAAGAAAAATCCTAATAAACTTTGCTACCGGAAGGTTGACTTTTCATTAATAACCCATCATCCAAATTTTTTAGTTTCACTAATCTAGGTGTCTGTGCCTTTACATAGACTGGTCCTTCGTCCATCTTACTGTAGGTGTAAACTTGCAGGTTAAATTTAAATTACTACAACAGGCTCCCAACAGATGGAAAAGAAAGGTAACATTTTTTTTTCACATTCCATTTTATCAAACTCGAACCAGAATTTTATTTTATTTTATCGCCCTTTCCACTCCATTTGTTTTTGGTCCTTCGAGCCGGATCTGTCTGTTGAAATTACATTTTCGTAACTATTGTTTCTGCCATTTTTCACCTTTCACAAATTTTTGTTATCTTGAATTTCAAAATTAAATTCATACATTTGATTTCACTCAACCTCTGGTAGCATTCATCGAAATTGTGCGCGTAAAGAAAACTTCCTAATTTCTCCAAGTGACATTTCGTAACAAACTTAAAAAACTCAGTTTCGGGCTCCGGTGTGTGCGGAAAAATCGCTACGGTTGGCAACTCCGCTTTCTGGCCGTCATCAAGCCTTGCTTCAAATCTCCCACGCAGACAGTAAGCTGGAGAAACGCAAGGATCTGCGCAAGCTGCTGACTAGTAGTCGGCTATTTTCTTTTGTGCGAATCTTCGTCTTCCACTGAAACTGAAACTCCATGTACATCGGAAAATGATTATTTGCTTTGTCTTTGTATATATTTAAATAAGTAGCACTAACGTTTTAGATTATTCTATAACTAATTGTAGGTATACCTATTTTTTGCTGTAAATATACTCCGTTCTCTTTAACATTAGTAAATATTGTCGCATTTTATGTAGGTTTTCTGGTTTATATATATAACGTTATTCTTACATTCAAATAATTTTTGGGCTAATGACTTTGGAAATTTTAAATGAATTTATATATACCTAGGTATTTTTCGTATAAGAAAACTTTGCGTGATTAAGCATATTTACCTACCTTTTTGTTGAAAAATATTTCGCTATATTATTTATCTAATTAGATGTACCTGTGTTATTTCGCCATCTTTGCAAATTTAATAATTTTTTGTCCATAACTTTAAAGCATTACTGTTGAAATATAACTTTTGTATTTGGTAAGCTTAATCGCAATATATTTACTATTCCAAACAAAATGAATTTAACAACGTTGCGTAGACAAAGAGGCGTCTGTATAGGCCAACTCTCTCGTTTAGAATCATATATTAATGATTTGGATGGTTCGGAAGAATCATATATTTTAAAGGTAAAATTACAAAATTTGTGTGGTTATCAGGATAGTTATAATCGACTTCAACTTGAAATAAGTCCACTTCTTTCGGATGATGAAAATAATTTAGAAAACGAAGTTCAAAATGAAGTGGCTGATAGATTTGAAATCGCTATTGCTTTTCTACAATCTTGTATCGAAAAACGTAGTAAAGAATTATCTCTTCAAGAGATTAATGACGTTTCTAATGTAGCCTTACCAAAAATCAATATAAAACCATTTACAGGAGCGGCCCAAGAATGGCCTGCTTTTTATGATTTATTTTCTGCTGTTGTTATTAATAATAGTAAATTAAAAACTGACGGGGAAAAGTTCTATTATTTAAAAAGTTTATTGCGCGGTGACCCGCTGGATCTTATCTCAAGTTTGAGTCTTACTAATCAAAATTTCAAAGTCGCATTAGAAATTTTAACTAAAACATATGATGATCAATTTAAATTACTTATCTCTTTGTATCAAACCTTGATTGAGCAAAAAATCGTGACGAAAAGTACAGCAAATGAATTAAAAGATTTTTATATTACCTCTCGAAAAACTTTTGATTTGATTAATAATACAAATCATACTGATGTTGTTAAATTTGAGGCATTAGTTATTTACTTACTTGAACAAAAATTGGATCACGCTTCTAGACGCGCATTCGAAAGTGACAGAAAGCCGGGCACAATACCCACAGCAACTGAATTTTTTCATTTTCTTGAAAAAAGGCAATCGGTCCTAGAGAATTTAAATGTATTTGAGCCTGGGCCTTCTAAACAGACTGCCAGGAAATCTCACCCTCGTAATAATAATATTTCTTTAGTAACTAGTGTAAATACTAAGTCTAATATAAGAACTCAAAGTTCAGGTTTTTCTCGTGCAAAATGTTTGTATTGTAACAGTTCTGAACATCCGATTTATGGATGTAAAAAATTTATTTCGTTAAAACCAATGGATAGATATAATTTTATAAAAACAAAAAAAAGTTGTATAAATTGTCTTAATATTAATCATAATGTTTCGGAATGCAAATCTTTAAAAAGATGCGAAACTTGTGGAAAACCACATCACTCATACTTACATTTTGATAATCAAACAAGATTGAATTCAGTTTCTTATGATCGTGATAATTCAAATAGAAATGATTCTTTCTCTAGAGAAAATACTTCTAGAATACATCAGCCGAATGTAAATATTGTAAATAATGATAGTCTTAATCAAAATAATCCCTCTTCCAATCAAACTTCTAATCAAACTTCTCTTCATACTGTTTCGATTTATAATAAACTTGTTCTTTTACCCACTGCACTCATTAATATTAAATGTTCTAATGGTAAACAAATTGTTGCTAGAGCTTTGTTAGATTCTGCCAGCCAAATGAGCTTAATTGAACGCTCGGTTGCAAACCAATTGAAGTTGCCGTCTAGAAAACAAACTGTAAATATTTCGGGATTGAGTAATATCAACTGCACTAATAGTACAGAAATAATCGATTTAGAATTTAGTTCGCTTACGAATTCAAATAATAGATTTAATGTTTCGTGTTCCGTTATTGATAAAATAACTCATAACCTTCCACAATTTTCTATTTCTCACGACAGTTTGGAATTACCTACACTGGTCAAACTTGAACTCGCTGATCCTTTCTTTTTTAAAACTGCACCTATCAATGTTTTGTTAGGCATGGATATTTATTTTAGTCTTTTCAAATCCAATATCATCAATTCGGGACCTAATTCTCCATCTTTTGTTGAAACTCATCTTGGTTATGTGGTCGCAGGTCCAATACCTCGACGCCAAAATAACTTCTATCATCAAAAAAATAATATGTCGTTTTCATTTCTCACTACTTGGAATGCTCAATCAGAGCAAGAATCTAACTTGAATAAATTAATGGAAAATTTCTGGGAATTAGAAAATATTCCTAAATCTAAAACGCTTTGTTCTGATGAAGAATTTGCAGAACAAATTTTTCAAAATACTACCAAAATCTTACCTTCTGGTCGCTATCAAGTAAACATGCCGTTTCTTGAAAATCAACCCATTAAACTAGGTCAATCATTTTGTATGGCACGTCATCGTTTTTCCACACTGGAAAAGAAGTTTATTGCTAATCCTAAGTTATTTCAAGATTATGAAAATGTAATTTCTGAATATTTAAAACTAAATCACGCTCAAGTGATTCCTCTATCGCTCTTCAATTACCCTACCAATGAATTAAAATACTTTGTTCCTCATAGGGCGGTTATTCGAGAAAATAGTTCCACGCCTGTGAGGGTAGTTTTTGATTTCAGTGCTCGTACTGATACTGGTATATCCCTAAATGATTTAACCGCAAAAGGGTATCAAGTACAAGATAATCTCTTTGATATATTGTGCCGATTTCGGTGTTTTAAATTTGTCCTCTGTGCTGACATACAAATGATGTACAGATTTATCGATATCAATCCAGATCAACGACACTTCCAGAATTTTTTATGGAGAAATTCCCCTTCTGAATCTTTCACTTGTATGCAACTTTCTAGTTTGAGTTTTGGACAAAATTGTTCACCTTTCCTGGCCACACGCGTATTGAAAGATATTGCTGATCGTAATCCTGAGTATCCAAAAGCTCAGTTCGCTCTTTTATCACAAACATATATGGATGACATTCTAACTGGTACAAATACTGTTTCTGATCTTCCAATTATTTATTCCGAACTATCTTCTGTTTTAAATCAACATGAATTTAAGCTACATAAATGGAAATCTAATTCAACGCATTTTTTATCTTCTATTTCTCAATCTTCCACAAATGAAGTTGATATAAATTCTAATGAGTGCCCCAGTAAAAGACTAGGGTTGAAGTGGAATCCTGTTTCCGATTTATTAATGATTCGTTCATCCAAAACTCAATGTCCTTCTGTTATTACTAAACGCGTGATTTTAAGTTATATTAGTAGTGTTTTCGATCCTTTAGGTATAATAAATGTTGTCGTAGTAATAGGAAAATTGATAATGCAAGCTTTGTGGCATGCCCAGTTAAGCTGGGACGAACCAATTGTCGACTCTTCTATTTTGGAAAATTGGAACAAGTTCCTTTCCATAGTTGCTGAAATTTCTAACCTATCAATTCCAAGATATCTAATCAATGACAAACCTATCTCATCCATTTCTTTGCATGGTTTCTGTGACGCCAGTCAATTAGCCTACGGTGCCTGCGTTTATCTCGTCGTTCAATATGTTGATCATACTTTTTCTTCTCAACTGATTGCTGCAAAGTCTCGAGTAAATCCGTTAAAAAGTAAACTCACTGTCCCAAAACTTGAATTGTGTTCCATGGAACTACTTTCTATTTTATCAACTCGATTAGTTCAAATTCTTCAAAATAGTTTAACTATAGAATCCATAAATCTTTGGTCCGACTCCCTTGTAGCCCTAACCTGGGTTAGAAAAGGAGAGTCAGAAATCCCTTTTGTCAAGAAACGTGTTCTCACTATTTTGAATAATAGTGTAGATTCTACGTGGAGACATATTCGCTCACATTTAAATCCTGCAGATCTTTTATCTCGCGGAATCTTTTCTTCTGATGTTCGCGCATTTTGGTTCCATGGTCCGTCTTTCTTATCCGAAACTAATGATTTTAATACCCTTGATACATTTAAATTCACTGAACAGCCATTAAAAATTAGTCAAATATCTCTCCCTCTTATTAAATCTCCTCCCGAGTTTTGGAAAGAAGTATTTTCTCGAATCTCCAAATTTCAAATCTTACAAGGTGTCATTGCCCGAATTTTGAAATTTGTCTCAAAACTCAAAACAAAAACTCTCGACCTTTCATTATCAGTGGACGATCTATGTCTTGCTCATGATTTCATAATCAAGCAAATTCAATCATTTCATTTTCCAAAGGAAATTTCTTCACTGCAAAATAAAAAACCGATTTCTAATCCAAAACTGCTACCCTTAAATATTTTTTTAGACCGCAATGATATTATTCGTGTCGGAGGTCGCTTAGAATTTGCACACCTCGATTTTAATCAGAAATTTCCAATGCTGCTCCCTCAAAATGAGCATGTAGTAGATTTAATCATTGAAAAAGAGCATCGTCGATTGGGACATAGTGGTGCTCAAAATGTTTTTGGAAACCTAAGACTTCGGTATTGACCTTTGAACGGAATTCGAAGGATTAAATCAATTATTAAAAAATGTACCATCTGCTATAGATTTAATGCACAATTTGCTTCTCAAATTATGTCTCCGCTTCCCTTAGACCGAGTACAGGAGTCTCGTCCCTTTTCCAAAGTGGGTATTGATTTTGCAGGCCCCATTCAAATTCGTTCTTCTAGATTGAGGAAAGCTCCTCTTACCAAAGCTTATATCGCCATTTTTGTATGCATGGTTACTAAAGCCATTCATATTGAATTAGTAACAGACTTAACGACTGATGCTTTTATCGCCTCGCTTAAGCGATTTATTGGTCGCCGAGGGAATCCCCAAGTTATTTTTTCTGATAACGCAACTAACTTTGTCGGAGCTCGTAATCAATTACGAGACTTATCTTTATTTTTCGAATCAGATCCTAACTTGCAGCACATTCTTTCGTTCACAAAACTCAATGAAATCAATTGGAAATTTATTCCTCCCAGATCCCCCCATTGGGGTGGGTTATGGGAGGCAGCCGTGAAGAGTGCCAAATCTCACATGACCAAGCTCTTAGGTACAACTCATTTAACTTTCGAAGAACTTTCAACTTTATTAATTCAAATCGAAGCTATTTTAAATAGCCGACCATTATATCCCCTATCAGATGATCCTAATGATTTATTACCATTAACTCCGGGACACTTTTTGATTGGTGCTCCTTTAACTGCTTATCCTGAAAAAGATCTCACTGGTACTCCTAATAATAGACTTTCCTATTGGAATTTGTGTTCCAAACTTAAACAAGAATTTTGGAAAAAATGGTCAGTAGACTATCTGCATAGATTGCAGCATAGACCCAAATGGTGTCAACCTCAACAGAATCTTGTTGAAAATCAATTAGTTCTGGTACGATCAGAAGATCGCCCTCCCTTAAATTGGCCTCTTGCCAGAGTAATCGAATTATTACCCGGTAAAGATGGTCAGGTTCGAACTGCACGTATAAAAACTGTTGAAGGAGAATATATACGACCCATTGTAAAATTAGCCCCACTTCCTTCAAGTAATTAATTTAACTTAACTTAATTTAACTTAAAATGTATTTATTGTTATATATTCAAAGAAAAAATCTTTTTTTTTTTTTTTTTTCCTTTTCCTTCTGTTTAAAAAATTCGACATAATATGACGAAACTCATACTAGGATCACGTAGCAACAAAGATATTGATCTGGGATATATCTGCGAGTAGGCTAGATCGGGTAGTGAGTTTCTAATTTAGGTTAGAACAAAATTAAACTAAAATGAATTGCTAAATTTGTAAATAACTTTTGATATACTTTTCTTGTCGCCCCCCCCCCCAGTATGTAGAAATTCTATTTGAATTTCTACAATAGATTTCTTAAAACTAAATAATTCCGCATAATTTGGATTTACCTCGTATCTGTCTTTTTCGAATGTCGTCTGGTCACGTAGGTTCAAGCGAGTGCGCAGAAATTTCAAATTAGCATGTAAAACCGTTGATTGAAAAATAAGTAATCAACGGTAAAACGACACTTTTGAGTAAAAATTGTCAAGCATACAAGGTCGTTCTTTCTTTTTGATATCAGTTTTCTATCGAATTTTAATCCCCAAATTATGGGGCTTTTTTTTTCTTAAATTTAGTATCATTTGGTGATGTGAAATTGCATTACTCTAGTGCCAATCTGTAAGTAATGTACATTTTCTATATTTTGATTAATTATTGTTCATCGTGCGGCAGCGGCCATTAATGATGGTGGACCGGCATTTCATGTGCTCCTGAAAATAAAGGATTGCCAACTCTTCTTCAAATATTGTTTTCGCAATTTATCGTCTTACGACCTTTGCTTAATCAACGGTCCAATAGTGATTTTCTCCGTTTTAATTTAGAGTTTTCGGTTTACCATTTTTTTTGTGTAAATATAAAAAACTTTGTTGCTGTACATGTTTTGTTAAATTTCGCAGTAACCGAAATCTAGAAAATTTATTCAACAAGTTTTTGCCTCGATTGTGTGTGATTTTCAAACTATTATAAAAGTTTTATTTGCAAGTTTTCTTATCGGGGCAGAAGAAAAATCCTAATAAACTTTGCTACCGGAAGGTTGACTTTTCATTAATAACCCATCATCCAAATTTTTTAGTTTCACTAATCTAGGTGTCTGTGCCTTTACATAGACTGGTCCTTCGTCCATCTTACTGTAGGTGTAAACTTGCAGGTTAAATTTAAATTACTACAACAGGCTCCCAACAGATGGAAAAGAAAGGTAACATTTTTTTTTCACATTCCATTTTATCAAACTCGAACCAGAATTTTATTTTATTTTATCGCCCTTTCCACTCCAGAAGGAGTGGGCTGAAATGAAAATCAAAAGGTAATCATTAATTTGCACAGTGTAACAGTAATAGATATTCAACATGGTATGATATAAATGCAATATATTTTAATATTTAATAAAATGTTTTTTCTGATTATTTTCAGGTTATTAATTATTATTTTCTTTAAGCAACACACTTGCTTCTACGAGCACATATCAGTGCTTTTATTTTCTTCTTTCGGCTGTATTTTGATCTGAGTCTCGTTCAGGCAGTGGCAGCGTATTGTATATTGCACCATTGTCTATTTCTTTTTATTAGACAATGATTGCACGAAACTAACAATATCTTTTTTATTTTTCATGCTGATATTCAAGTCATAGTGTTTCAAAAATGTTTATGAGAATGGTGATAAGAAAAACGTTACGTTAATTGGACAATCTTCAACACTAGAAGATTAATTTTAATCTCTCCCAGTGAGATAGGAATTACTGAAGCTAGTAATATTATACTCTTCGATGGGGCGGCGGACTGCTTAGTTGGAAATGCTTGTACGCTAGTAGGGGTGCCTTGCAAGAGGTTGTCTTGGAAATGTCATTGGGCTAGAGTAGAATATCCTAGGTGCTATGCTTACCTAAAACAAAGGCGGATTAGAAAATTTTGTAAATTTGAATGTCATGGACCACACAGCTTTTGAGGTTAAAAAGGAAGATTGGTCATGAATTATACCACGTATTCTTGAGTCAAAAAAAGGTTGATTCAACCCCTCTTGCCTATATACAAAAGTGCATATAAAAAATAATTGAATTAACTTTTTTCACTTTGCTTGCTCATTTATTTTTATTTCTTAGGTCAGCACACTTTTGACTCCCCAACTTTTTTTCTGGTCTAGAATTAACAAAATATGGACCGAAACCTGTATTCTTAAACTTTTTTGCTCCTTTGTAATATTGTAAATATTTTAAATTGGAAGCCACCGCTTCAAATGTCAATTTCAAAGTATTGAATTACTAAACTCTACTGTATTTTCATCAATATAATGTAAATTTATAATAATGACAGCAATCAACTAATCAAACTACCACTATAACACCAAACATAAGATTTCCACACTTGCTTAAATCGTTCGGTAAGGCTCTCGACTATAATACAGTTCCAACTTTTATAATAATAACCGTTGGCCATTAAAATTAGTTTAGTTAGAGGATGTGATGGAAGAAGATACAAAAATAGATTTTTAGGAGATAAGCAGGTCAGTAGTTAGATTATGCAAACTGGGAAATATTACAAATCATCATAATTGGGTGCCAACTAAAAATATAAACAAAATATTTATATAATGAATAATGTTATTTCGGTTTCAGCTTTGAATGTTTTTTTTATTTCATCGGATCGTTTTACAAAATAAACAGTTATTGACCACTCAGGTATTGACAGTTTTATGACAATCCGCGCGCGCTGAATCGACGACCAGTTTCCATCAACAGCAGATTTACAAATTCCCAAAGTAATAATGTCGAAGATGAAATATTCCTCTATCTATGTTTTCCTTCAATCAACATAATAAACAAAATATTTCGATGCCAAAATCAAATTTTGACAGGGGAGAAGTACAAAACTGTAGGGTGCGCTCTAATCGTTCAAGCTGATTTCTCACTACTACGCGTTTACCCTGTCGTCTGTACACTGTCATGTTGTCGCTCTTCACCTAACCCATAGATTATGATGTCCTACAGTTTTTCCGAATTTATAATGATAATAGTTTAAAGTTATTTGTCCACGACCACCTAATAATAAGTGAATATTTCACCTCCTTACAAAAGGAATATGGTACCCATATATCTACTAGAGTGACTTATATGGTTCATAATACACTGGAGTGTATTATGGTTCAAAATAGACTGACTAGAGATAGGGGTACAATATGAAATAAACTATTAAATCTGTGTATTTTGTTCAGAAAATTTGTTTCTGAAATACATATATCGTATCGATCAAATATTACAATTTTTAGTATTGTTACTTTTCATAACGATATTTTCTAATAAAGTATTTCAAAACAATATATTTATAACAGTGCGTTGTATTGATACTTTGTGACTTTACACAGTATCGCCCATCTCTATATATATTATGTCAAATTATTCTAGGTAGAAATTTACTAATTTTGAGGTTAGTAATACCAAATCGTTACTGACTTTTATTTAATAAAGAAATTAAGTGTCATGGACAAAGTACTAGTAAGTAATCAGTTCGGAAACTAATACCACGGAATACGGAATACTTCGACAATCGGAAGGGTCTCTTTCCATAGAACAATAAGTAGGTACGCGCAGCTTTTGTGCGCAGTGACAGTCTGTCGAAAATGGGATGTGTTCATGTCGTTGGGAAGTGCTGCTAGCTTTAATTTTGGGATCACAAATTTGAAGTGTCATTTAAATTTCTCTCTGACATACAACGAAGAGTCGACGGAGAGTGACCCTTCCAATTGTTATAGTATTCCGTGCTAATACTTTTTTCTGTAGCCGTCCCGAAAATAGAAAGTTCGGTATGATTTATTAAATCGAAAATGAAACTTTTCACAAATCGTACCGAAAGCTGCTATTTTCGGAATGTTTTGTTTTACTTTCGGGACGATTTTTTTACTTTCGGAATGATCATAATAAATTTATTTATAGTTCCACTGTATTTTCAATTTTCCGATCCAGAAATGGAAATCGACAACGATAGTGAGGAAATAATTATTCCACATAAAATCAGTGTAAGCTGCTCATTGTACTTGTACATAAGTAATATTTATAGTATCTATCTCTATTATTTTTTAATATTCTGTCTAACGTTTGCAGAAAAAATATTGTACGTAACGCTACCCGAAAGTGATTTTAAGGGATGAGTGGGCAGAAGACTGCGAGTTACGTAAATAACTATTCCACTACTAGCCCGTCCGACGCAAAATTTCAATAAAAAGTAAAATAGTTTATCACATTACGAGTAGGGAAAGTGACACTTTCACACTAGTGGGAAATATCGAATAAATCGCACCTCCTAGCGATAAAATAACAGCAGAAAAATAATCACAAATAAAACGTACTCGTTCATCCGTTTTTCCTTTTCTAATATTGTTCTTTAATTAAGAGCATATAATTGAAATCCTTCAATTTACAAAAGTATGCTTCTATCAGCAATCAACCATTTAATTGGAACTGCCAACGCTCTTCTAAATGTGTTCATTGAACTAATATTGACCGTTTCATAAATATTTACCTATTTACAAATAAGTCCATTTTTTATAAATACATTTTTAAAGCCACCTACTTTAGCTCCCACGAAAATATCATTAACTGTTTTTATTAGGAAATAATCTCAAGAGTTGTCGTTAATTTTACACATAGGCGGGTGCTCCGCGAAGGCAATGCTAAAAATAATACTTGAAATTACTTAAATTATATTCAACACTATCAATTGAAACATACCCAACGGCCGGCTAGGACACCGTATGGTACTTATGGTAGTGGAAAGTAGTGATGGGCAGAATCGAATACTCTTGAGAATCGGATACATGGTACTCGAATCATTTTAGGGATCGAATGCTTATCCGAGTACTGAGTTCTCGAGAACAAAGATTGTAGGTATATGGATGAGTACGAATACGATCGAACACGAATACTTGTCTGAGCGAACTCGTTTTGTTCTCACTATTCTTAGGTGGTTATTTGTTAATATTCATTTTCTGTAAGGTAGCAGTTTAAGATTTTGGTTTCTTAATTTGAAATAAAAGTTGATGGTTTCTATTAAAATGTTAATGAAGAAAATATAAAATATACAGGATAGTGTACATGTTTCGATAAATGTAAAAATAATAATGATTCCAATGAAAAACAAAAATAAATTCTTTAAAAAATGAATACGAAAATGAAGAAAATAAAAAAAAGAAAATATTATAAATAGATGGTATGAATATAAAAATAAAAATCGGAATCTGCTGACAGTACGGACCATTATTTCTCTATGGTACGGACTTTTATTCTCGAGTTTATGCGATCAACCATGCCGAGATCCGAGAACAGCCGGTATTCGAATACTTGGATAAAAGAATCGAATACACCGAGTACTGTTAAGAATCGGATACTTTCCGATTCTTGGTATTCGAGTTCCCCATCACTAGTGGAAAGTGGTGTTGCCACGAGATGAGATGAGAGACGGCCTTCTTTCCCGTCAGACGAGATAAAATGGATCTCTCGCTCTCCTCTCGCTTCTCTCTTAATTTAAGCCAAATATAGTAATTCTCGAGTATGGAGTCTATTCTGTAACTAGTCCTTTAAAATTTAGAGGCCGTTAAAAATTTAACAGGCGCTGAAATCACATCTACCTACTTATAACTATATAAGCTATGCATATGTTATAATAGTTAACGACAATTGGTAATTCCATTTTTATTAGAGGCATCTGAAAATAATTTCAAGTTAACCCTCGTATACACTAAAAATGCTACCGAAAGTCTATAAAAGCTGGTTCAAAGACAGCGACGACCCCATATCTATGCAGCTTAGATCAATAAATGTAACACCCACTTTTAAAATAATAAAAAAACGGTATCCTCTTAATAAGTAGCTGGTGTAAAGTTATCTTGAGCGTGGTGATCGTAATAGATTTGATTTTAAGTGTTTAAGTGTTTGTTTAAGTGGAAAGTAAAAGATATCACAGTTACTTCTTCTATATTTATGTTTAAAAAAATATTTTAGTTGTTGACCTTGATCAAAATTTGTACGTATGTGGTTATTGACAAAATAGTTTATGAAAAGTTATAATGAAGTTTATGAAATTCTTTGAAATAAAATAACATCTTTTAAAGAAAATAAAAGGGTAATTGATAGGTCTGACAAACCTCAGTAAGTCTCTTATTATGAAATATGCAAAAAAAAATTTAATTAAAGTTAGTTAAAGTATATTTATTATGAGCTATATACAGGGTGTAACAAAAGGGCAGGTCATAAATCATGCCACATATTCTGGGGCTAAAAATAACTCGATCCAACCAAAGTTACCATAGTACAAATGTGCATGCGAAAAATGTGGCTGGCTGCAATAAGATATCGTCAGAAGCCGTTGCTTTTTCAGAATATTCGGTTTTCTTCAGTGTATTCAAAAAAATGGGAGTCATTTCGAACATCTAATAAAACTACACATTTGTAAATAAATAAGATCCTATCAAAAATTTTGGACCCTAGAAAAATTCATTGACTTTAATTTTTGTTACTCAAAAGTTTGGAAGCATAATGAAAAATAGACCGTATCTCGATAAAAACTGATTGTAAAAAGAACTAGGGAACAAAAAAGTTTCAAAAATAATGTGTTTCAATAATGGTGCCACAATAAGCATTAAATTGTAACGTGCACAAAAATGTTGGGGTAGGGTTTAGGGGATCTCAACTTCCATAAATTTTTAACGGGGTGCAATAATTCCTTAATTTTTTTTAAGATGCTCTCATCATAAGAAAGCCACTTGTCAACTTTCATTATAATATGTCAAACAACTGTTGAAATATTTGAAAAAATCAATTTTCATTTGGTAACTTCGATGGGGTGTAACTTTTTTCGCAAGCACATTTCTACTAAGATAACTTGGGTTGGATCGAGTTATTTTTAGCCCCAGAATATGTGGTATGATTTATGACCTGCCTTTTTGTTGCACCCTGTATAATATAATCATATAGGTACAGGGTGATTCATTAAGAATGCCCAATCTCTGAACTGTAGATTCTAGACCTCAAAATATGATGATTCTGCTCAACATGCCTTATGCAAATATTGCTAGTTTCCGAGATACGGGGTGTTCTGATAATTTGATATTAAGAGATCTTTACGAAAGCGGATCATAAAGTGTATTGAACTAAATGGTGGGCATTTTGAGCATTTGCTTTGAAGTTTTTTATTTTTGCTTACAAATTTGTTATTGTTACATATTTAAGGAATAATAAAATTTTTTATGAAATAATTGAGATTTATTGAACTTTCTAGAAGCAAATAACTCGATAACCGATTGAGTTACACGAATCAAAGAAGAGTAACTTTTTTTTGTAGCATTTAACGCTTTTTAATATTTTTTTATTATTTTAGTTGTAAGCTTAGCCCAAAAAAAGTTTACTTTGATTTAATTAACACAAACAAGTGTAACTAGCGCCCTCTATTAGCAATGTTAAATTAGAGTGCAAATTATGATTCCTCATGCCAAAAAACGTAAAATTGCCAATTTTCAAAGAGAAATTGTGAAAACATAAAAAATTATTGCGAAAATCATAATTTAAATTTAAACTTTGAACACCCCGTATCTCGGAAACTAGCAATATTTGCATGTTGAGCAGAATCATCATATTTTGAGGTCTAGAATCTACAGTTCAGAGATTGGACATTCTTAATGAATCACCCTGTATAATACAGCAATAACATTGATAATTTGCAATAATTTTACCATAACTTTCCTCAAACATGTTGTTTTGATTCCTCAAGCATGTTGCTTTGAGATAAGTTGCGTCAGACTGCAATATTTTTATTCCAAGAATCTTCTATTTCACTTTGGTATATTATTTACGGACCACCCTGTATATTTTTGAATATTGCAAAAACTAATACTGTATCGTATTTTCTTAGTTTATTGACGTGGTCAGAGATAAATTTAGTGCGTGTCCATGTTGAAAGAATGAACGGCTAACAAGCGGTATGTACAGTACATCAGGTGTAACCCAACGACCGACCAGCCGACCAACCAACCATTTCCAAGAGCAACATTCTTGAGAAGGTTCTTTATGCATTGCATTCCTAAACGAAAGTGATGGCGTGAGCAAAGCGCCTTCAGATCCGGATTTTTCGTTTCGATCTTGGGAAATACCACACTGTCAGTACAGCTGTTGAAATATCTTTTGTTTTGTACTTTTTTTTAATATGTATAAATAAATAAAAAACGTTTTATATGAAGTTATCATTTAAAAACTATAAAGCACTGTTTTTTAAGATGATTTTGAGATTTAAAAAATTATATTATTCAATTTTTTGGGAGATACTCCTTCCTCCAGCTGGATATATAATTTAAATTTCCTTATGAATAAACTAAGAATTAGGATATTTTCCACCACCTTTTTTTTCAATTATTGATATTTTCTATATTGAAATAATTTTTTTGGAAGACGCTTTATACTCTTTCAAATAGAAATTTTAATTATATCCCACGCCACTATTGTTCAACAAAATAAGGTATATTTAAAAATTATTCTTCAAAAAGAACGATTTTTACTTACTTTAACTAAAATGTTGTCATTTAAAAAAAAAAGAAAATAACCTAACTTTTTAATGTTGGTAAATTCCTATTCAACAATTTTTCTTTTTTCAAAATGATTTTTATTTATTCTTAAAAGAGACATTAAGATGTTTTTTTTCACTTGAAGTAGTTAATAGAGGGGGATTTACTAAATCTAAATCTGTATATTTTAATTTTTAGAAATTATTTCTATATTCAAAAGTGTTTTTTCGATTCGCTAACTATAAATTCTATTTAAAGAATTTTATTTATTTTTCAGTTAGACAAATATATCAATTGAAGATATTTTAACAGCTGAGGGGACTAGGGGCGGAGTTATCGTTGAAAAATTATACTTAAAATTTTATTTTTTACTTTCGAGTTCAGATATAACTACATTCTTTTTTAGTATAACTATTTTTATATTAGTTTGTCCACGACCACCTAATAATAGTCAATATT
The DNA here is from genome assembly GCA_963978555.1 of Galerucella nymphaeae. Lineage (NCBI taxonomy): Eukaryota > Metazoa > Arthropoda > Insecta > Coleoptera > Chrysomelidae > Galerucella > Galerucella nymphaeae. Next base: position 16,698,083 of record OZ021709.1, read on the forward strand.
TTACCTCCTAAACCACAAATCTACTTGAGTAAATTATGGTTCATAATACACTGGAGTGTTTGAGGGTTATTAATTCACGCCGCATGGCCACTCAAAACTCACAATATGTCGTTACATAGGTGACTAGAGATAGGGGTACAATATGTAATAAACTATTAAATCTGTGTACTTTTTTCAAGAAATTTGTTTCTTAAATATATCGATATATAACTGTGAGTATGTCTTTGTTGAATCGTATGACCCGCACGATAAGACTGCATACTGACTATATTAAGGTACGTTGTTTTGATACTTTACACAGTATTGCGAATCTCTATATATGTCAAATTATTTTATGTAGCTACCACAACATTTTGAGGTTATTAATACCAAATCCATACTGACTTTTTTTAATAAAGAAATTAAAAGTCGTGGTCAGGTGAATAATGGCTATCATAAATTGCTCGTTTAATAATATACTATTATATCCTGGGCTAGGATAAAAATTCATTATTAACTTTTATTGTTCTCTTCCTTAGATTTACAATATCTGATAAGGTATTATGTGACGATACTTAAACAACCCTCTGTATACTAAACCTAGATTATCATCTCCTGATGATAAATCCTAAAACGATAGAAATATTACATCTTCTGTATGTTTGTTCATTTTTATTTTTGATAATTATTTTGGGTGGTATTTACACCACTGGCATTTTCAATAAGTTTTTTATTTTTCCTCAAGTGGGACGAATTACTTAGAAAATCTTAATTGCGTACAAATTACAATTTATCCAGCTGAGGTGTATTTCATCAAGACCCAAATGCCTGAATAAGATAATAAATCAATTGATTTCTACTGTGCACTAAAACTAATTTCAATCCTACACACGGCCTTCAAGAATAATTTCCATCAATAAAATTGTAATGTAAAGTGAGACATCACATTTATTTTTGTCGTAGGTAATACTATACGAGAACAATAAGTGTATTGTATTTTGAAAAAAAAATGCTTATCATTACGACTTTTATTAATCACGTCCCGAGTATTTTAATTGATTAGTCGAGTTGATGGCATTTTTCGGTTAAAAGTAACTGCTGTGTTAACGTTTTCAATCGAAATGATTTACTGTCACAGTTTTTATCTTTGTTGAAAATGGTTGGAATTTTGATGAACAATCGTTTTCTTTGTAATATTTGAGATATTTAACTTAAGGAGTGATGAAAAACACACTTAGTGTATTAAAAATTTGATCTCTCTTTTACATTTGAATGATATAAAAGTTCGTTTGACGTTTGTGTCATTAACAAATACTTGAAAATCTTGCAAATAATTTAGACAATAAACAAGAATAATACTTGTTATCAAAAGCTACTAGTATCTAGTGAACACGCCACCTCCACTGCGTCCTTCACTAGGTCTATTACGGCTTACCCCTAGGGATTACAATTCACCCCACAAGCCTGTGCTTCTGGTTGTATTTGGTGAGACTCTTTCGAAGACGTTCGGCTCTAAGGCCCAAGGCTGGGCACGAGCATAGTAAGTGCTCCGCAGTTTAGTCCTCCAAATTACTGAACCTCCAGTCCAAGGTCTGAACCAGACTGATATTCTTTAGGTGGTAATTTAGTCGACAATGTCCTGTAAGCAGTCCCAACAGTACGCGTAGGTTTGCTCTACTCCATTCCAGGATCTGCTTATTTTTTGTACTCGAAGGGTAGTGAGAGAGCCTCGGTATGTCTCCGCCCAGTTATCTATGGCTGATCTAGCAATGCCAAATGGTGCAGATCCGATAAATAGAATCTCTGATTTTTGTGTCGGCCTCCTCTTTGCCCTCCACTGCTCGATGCGCCGGCATCCAGGTCTAAATTACTCTGTTTTCCTTGCCTGCCTAGTGTTTCAGGGATTCTAGACAGTTATATACCAACTTAGATTTTTTTTACAACAGGTTGATTCATCAGATCTCTTGCAGCCCGTTCAATGGTGTATACATCAGTCTGAAAGACGGTAGCGTACCTGACCAGGCTGTCTGTGATTTCAACTCTCTGTTTCCTGCCGAAGACCGCCGGCTCCAGCTCTGTTTCTGGTTTTGAAGTCGTTACAAAAATTGTACATGAGTGAGGTTTTCAGGTTTTTGACACCAGTAGTATAAATTATGTCCAATATTTTTGTTACACCCTGTATACGCAGAATGGTTCACACGTAGCGCGTTTTAAGTATGACATGTGTTTACTTATTTAAACGACATCATCCGTATAAATAGTTTCGCCGTTTTAAATTTAATGTTTTTGTATTTTGCAATTTCGACTTTAGCTAGTATGTGTTTAAATATACAAGTTTTGCTATTTGTAATGTTTTCCAAAAAAACAAAAATATTACTAAAAAAAGAAGAAATTCATCGGGAAACTCGCTTATGTCAATGTAATTAATGACATTCACATTTATTTATATACATTTCTCAAAAGGTTAAACCATTGATGAAAAATCTCTACACTATTTTCTGTATTTTCCAGGTATTGTCCAAGTATTTATTTCTATTTTCATAAAAAAAGATGGGATTAAGAAATGTTTCAACAGAAATATTCTATATTTTCCATGTATTTTCAGGAGTATTTTTCTAATAATACAAGTAGTTTTTAGAGTATTTTCTGTACTTTCAATGTATTTTCTGTAATTTTCTTCAGTGATTTACCCCTCGACTGACTTTTGGTATTATGTACAAGTGAAAATTATGAAGACTGAATCTTATTTTTTTTTCACCCTTAGCTGTGTTACGCCTGCGGTAGGTAATTCCCGAGTCCTTGACAAAACATGCAGCCTTTATGGAAGAAATCGTTTTGTGTTTTGAATACATAACGAAATTGACAGTCTCTCTTACATAAAAATGATTCACCGTTCGACCAATTGCTTTTGGATGGATTTATTCGTTGACTAACTATAAAATTTCTACCTCTTTCCTGTACACTCTAACCGAATAACCGTAAACCTTATTTGTTTTTCCTTTTAGTCATAATTACCAATGTTTAGTAGGCGTAACAAAGAAATGCTAATCGTTCTAGAACCGCAGGAAGTAAAAATATTCACAAAGTTTTTTTCTTCGACATTGTACAATGCATTTTAATGAAAACTATTCGACCTAAATAATTTTTTAAGGAGAGGCTTTTATAAAAAATCTTGGTGTTGCGAATTCAACAGAATTAAAATTACCGTCAAAGAAATCGTAACGCCTCACTTTTTGTCAGATATTCAAAATAAAATATATCTATTTCCCAATTTCTTTCTATAAATTTGTATAAGTATTTTATTAAACGTGAATCATATGTTGTAGTAGAAAACTTTTGTGTGGAACTCGCGGAAATTTCTAACCTAATATTCTTGTGTTTTGATTGATATGTCAATGTTTTTCCTCTTTTCGGGTTTTCGTCTTCTGTCTTCCAATTTCAGGTGTTTCTTTTAATTTTGGAAGGAGGATGTTTATGGAGGATGATTTGGAAGTATTGGATATTGTATTTTCAAGAAAAAACTATTATGAAGAATTGGATGAAAGTATTAGAAATTCTTTTTCCTGAACTGTATAATTTGCCGATATTTTCTTATTTTTTACTGTGTTTTCCATTATAAACAATTTTCTTATTTGAAAAACAAGAAATTAATTCTTTGATTCTCAAAAAATTGACTCGTTAACAGCTTTTAATACGACTTCAAACCAAGGTCACCAGTGTTTAATAGTCTAAGCACCGTCTAAGCCAGAAACCATAGAGAAATTAATACAACTCAACTTAAAAAGCGAGGTTAACAAATGTATTTCAAACACTTAGCTAAGAAGCAGAGCAAAAACATTGGTGCAACCAGAAACAACCCTGTGCAACTGAACTTTAAATAAGAGACCCTTATAGCGTTTTCCATTGACAAAACTAGGGTGCACTGAAACTGAACTGAGTGCAAAATTTGTGTTCCATTGGCTGCACTGCACCAGTATTTTATATTCCATTGGAAAACTAGTATAAGCGAATGTGCACTGAATTTTTTTCAAGAGTGCAAAATGGCGGTGAATGATGAACGGTGTGAATTCGGAAGAAAAGCAGCAGCCTTTTGATTATTATCATCGTCATCTTCGGATATGATACCGACTTAGAAGAACTAATTATTAAACAACGAACATCTGCTCTAAAAATTCAAAACTTTATTAATGATTTTGTGAACTGACAACTTTTCTGTGTTCCATTGACCCTGCACTTAGTGCAAAATATCGGTACACTGGTGTAGAGTACGCTCAAACTTGGTGTCAACTTAGTGCATGCCTATGGAAAACGCTATCAAATTTTAAACTCGCCATAGCTATTCTAAGCTTTTGCTTCTATTGGTGCAAACGGCCATAAGCACCTAATGTCAAAAACATCTTTAGTTACTCGTTTCATTAGGCACTCATTCCGCTTTTCCACTCGTGCCTCAGAAAACTCGTGGCCAAAGTAACATTTTTGACATTTGGTACTTAATATACTATTTGTTGTCTAATTTTTTTTTTCTTTTCGTTAGACCTTTCTATATCTTTCCAATATAGTTTGTCATTTCGGTTTACCTTCTGTACTTGTAGGAATGCTTTTCAAAAAAAAATCCTTTCGCAATATTCTATTTCCGCAACTAACGATTACATTCCAAAAATATTTCGTTCGTATTTAATTGTTATTAAATCACCGGCCTTGTAAGAGAGATAATTTGAAAGATGTATGTATTTATATAAGCCGAGTTTGTTTGTTTACAACCGTTAACTTCAACTGAATAATACCTACATCCTTTTCTATTTACAAACATTCACCGAACTCATACATACCTACATTTCTCTCTTCCTACGTGCATATCATGTTCCGAGAAATTTTGTATATAAAAAAATTATGTATTTACAATATGTCATTTTGGGATCGCCTGGTTTCTTTCTATTTGAAATTCGTGTCCGTGTTACGATGGTTACGAAACCTGGTTTCCAACATTTTATGAATATATAAACAATTGCCTCATGATTACACACATTGTATACATGTTTAAATTTGGTTTTTATCTGAAAATGGAACGTGACTTCTAATACGAGTGATACACAAAATATTCTTCTGTGTTCCTTGTGGTATATTATTTTTTTTTGTTATTTATTTATACTTGTCTAATTTCTTGTCAGATGGGAAAACAGGGACACTGGTTGATTGCTAGTGAATTTGTTGTTAGTATTGTTGATAGTTGACAATAATGTAATAATAAAAAGTATGATAGCAAAAGTTTTTGTATAATAGTATATTCTTCAACGAGTGCGGAATGATGGCTATTATTCACGCGGATGAAGTTTCCAAGTGGAATCAACCAAGTGAATATTAGCCATTCTACACAAGTAAAAAACTATACTTTCTCCACGACTAAAAAAATAAAGCATCCAGTGAGAATCGAACCCCAATCGTCCGCGCCAGAGTCGACTATTTCTACCACTAGACTATTTATAGAGCATGTTTATTTTCAAAAAGGGATACGTAACATACAGTTTTAATCGAAACCCTTACATTTATAAATGATAATTGGGACTTATAACTAAATATAACTACTGTTGTCCAATTTTTCCTCTAAATATTACGTAAAATTATGATTTTATCATTATTTTGACGTTTTAAAAGAGACGATTTGATTTATTCATTTTAATTCATTTAAGCGTGAATTCTGATAATAATAAATAATAAATGTGATTGGCTAACGAGAGTGAATTCTTTTTCATTATTCACTGGTGTGAGAAGAATATATATCATTATGTAGCTAAATATGTAAAAATAATTTGTGCGTTATTATTTAGTCGTGGAGAAAGTTATTTTCCCGAAGAAAACTTGTCAAGTTAAAACGCATATATACTCGTATACATTGTCGAAAATCTTGCTGGATTTTTTTCTATGAGTATCTGTATTAATAGTTTGACCTATATCAGAATCTAACAAAATATAAACACTATTAAAAAGTCAATCAACTGCAAAATTGTTCAAACCATATTAATAATCAAAGTTATTATTGCTCCTATATAATGTTGATAAATAAGTGTAAACTAATACTGTAATAATTAACGTTAATAAAATGTTCTATTGAATAATATATGGCACTTGAAGATTACGTCACCAGTACTTAATGAAAAAAAAAACCGTTTGTTTATATACCAGATATCAACATTCGTTGCGCAACAACGTACATGTGATAATTAGCATTAGTTTGAATGAAATGTTCATAAATTATGTCTTTCGTTAAACTAGCAACGTTGCCAACGTAGAAAAATTAAATTGCTCGTTGTGCGATGCTAAGGATATGAAGTTGGTATTTCTATGAACGTTTTAATTGGGAAATTCTTCGCAAATTTTTTCTTGACATAACTACAGATACTAGGAGTCTTTTAATTAAGAATATTTTTTAAAAAGGAATTTTTAATTATAAGCGCATTTGGAATATTGAAAAACATTTAAATCCTTTTGATTTCCTACTTGTGACATACCCACGTACACCCACAAAACGATCTATCACATGTATCAACATGACATACTCCTCTACATGTTCAAATTCTTTGATGTGTCACATGTCAAGAATCAAGATTCGCTATGGAACTTTTGATATACTACTTTGTGACATAACCCCGTACATGCAACTTTTAATACCGCAATCGTTGACAGGGGAGTGACTTACAAAGCTATTGAGATAGAAAATTGTTCCAGTCTCTTTGATGCTTTTGGGGCAAGGACAAGGAACTTTGAAATGTTTTCAGTGCCGTTTGGCTGCCTGTGAAGATGGAAACTGAATATGTTCTTTACTGCCTTTTAATTTCTTCAACGCATTGGTAAATCGTCGCCATTTCCGCTTGGAAAATTGTGACGTGCGTATTGACCTAACGATTCCTTTTCCTTGGAGCCAACCATATAACCTCAGCCTGAAAGGAGGAAAACAATGGAAATTTTTGTTTAATTAGAAGGAATAAGAAAGAAAATTTTTCTGGACCAATAAATTTTACAGTAAGCTACCTTTAGGAATGTAGAAATATCTAGGTTGGTTCCTGGTTGGGTTTGGTGTTAAGATCTGCATTGGTCTAAGTTTTCGCTTTCTACCCATTGTTACAATCTTATTTAATGGTTTCTTGTATTATTTTAAGATAAATTTCAAAAAAATTTTTTGATACAGTTGAAATTATTTAAAAAATCCTTCGAGCCGGATTTGAACCAGCGACCTATGGATGTCTACTTTTACTTAGTCCTCTACAGTCCACCGCTCTACCAACTGAGCTATCGAAGGTGTATTTATTTTACGGCGAAATTAAATTAAGGTTAAAATTCATAATCAGTCTCTAGAAAACCTGTTTCATTATTTAAATAAATTAAGAATTTTTACTTTGACTTTTCGAGTGAAAGTGTAAATATGTGATTGTTGATGTGTTGAATAAAATTATTTGAATAAAAATGCCATTAGTTTAAAATTCGCGCTTAACCAAAAATTATTAATGTCATAAGGAGTGAGAACATGACCAACGGCAGCTATGGAAGTGATTCTCAACCTAACCCCTCTACATATGGAGGTGGAAAGTGTAGCAGAAAGAACAAGATATAGACTAAGTAGAGAGGAAATCATAAAAAAACCAGCTCCTCACTTATTAGAAATCAGACAACCTTGGACATGCCACAAGACAGTATGATGAAAAAGTATGACTTTTCGAATAAATTCGCTACGGAGTTAAGCAGCAAGAAGGAATAGGATCCAAATACCATTAACAGATTTGGAAAGAATGCCATAAAATGGTACACAGACGGCTCAAAAGCAATAGGAAGAACTGAGACAGGAATGTTCGCACCAGGAACCAAACACTCCGAAAGCTTGGGAAAAACCCCAAGTATCTTCAAGCGGAAATCCACGCCTTAAGAAAGTGCGCCCAGTTCAATAATATTGATAAAGGATACAGAGGACAAAGGATTATCATAATAACAGATAGTCAAGCAGCCATTAAAGCACTGAGCTCTTGTGTAATCAGTTCTAAAATGGTGTGGGAATGCCTAGACAAACTCAATGAACTGGGCGAGAACAATGGATGGATTCCAGGACACACTGGAATAGAAGGAAATGAAATAGCTAACGAACTAGCAAAGAGGGGGTCTGAAATACCTTTCTGGGGGCCTGAACAGAGAAGATCTGACATTGGAAAGATCTAGTAGGGCTTAGGCAATCGAATATTCTTCTGGAAGACTACAACCTGTTGAGATCAAACGAATGCATAAGTCAAAGTAAAACTGCGCTTAGAGTTTTAACAGGGATCCTAACGGGACATTGTCATCTGAATAGGCACCTGAAAAAGCTCAAAATAGTGGAGGAAATAGAATGCAGCTATTGTGGCATGGAAGAAGAAACCTCCATACACATACACAACACTCCAGAATCCTAGAGCACATTACCTGGGAGATTACTGGATAGAAGAGGAACATTTACCTAAGTTGAAGTCTAATCCTAAAATTCCTACTGGAAATAAGACTAAAGGAGCTACTAGTTTCAGACACTCCCCTCAGAAACTAAGTAGAAGTAAGGGGGCACAATAGATCTTTTAGGTCTCAGTGAATGTTACCCAAAAGAAAAACACAAAAAAAGGAGTGCGTCAATGATCTATGTGTGTCTTGTTAGGTGAGGAGCGAAAACAGATGTGTACTCATCAGTCAGTTAGGGAAAAATCAGCTTGAACGTTTTGGGCGCTCCCTACCGATTCCTAGATCGACACTCAACATTTAATTTTGACATAGGAAAGTGTTGTTTATTTTATGTTTATTACAGAAAACGTTATTACCATTGGAATGAAAATCTTCTGTTGATGGAAGCTGGTAGCTAACCTTATCCCACAAAATGCCGATTACCTGTGATTCTCGTGGTGCAATTGGAAACGCTGTAGTGTAGAGTGTGAGGTATACATTGAATGTTTTATTAACGGTCACTTTGTACCCAAGTATAACTCTGACACTCAAGCGTTGAGTGAAAAACGACTCAAGGCATTCCGTCTTAAATTTGGCTATTAGTGGAAAATATGGTATATAAACCACGGTGGTGAAGACATTTATAACCTTATCCCATTCGCGAAATAATTTTGGTGCTCGGACAATAATAATAGTCTTCACCACGTTGGTGTAAAGAGGATAAACATTCCAAGACCACCCCAACCATAGATAACCAACTTATAGATAAGCACCTGACCCGTAGAATATCTCAAAACTATTTTTTATAAATGTATTTTGTTTCAGGCATGTCTGGGGTAACTCTGGCAGGTGGTGGCCCTGCAACCGCCTTGGGTGCCAGCAATCCAGGAGCGGTAGAATTAAAAGATGCCGCTGGGGGTCGTGCCCTTAAACTACAAGCTGACACACCGCATTTGGTTAGCATAGGAGGAGATAGATTAAGTACATCAGTCACATTACATCCTATACCTCAAGGTTTGTGCATAATCTTTATTTTATTTGAAAGAAATGTATGTTTTGCCTCAAGACGCAGCTATTATAGTCAGTATCATACCAAGAAAAACCGCATGTAAATAAAGACCACGTGTGATCTATTCTAAGTCGGCTACGTATTGGACGACGAAAATTAAAATTACTGGACGTATTTTAATAGATAAGAACATTATTTCAAAAATTTGTTACGTTGGTTTTGTGTGAATATCAAATATTGACATTTTCAAAAATATTATGAAACGCATGTGGAATTCGGTCGTGTTTATGCACCATAGACCGCAACAAATCGACAGAACACTGAGCAATAGTTTCTTGCAAATATTATTACAATATTTCGAGATGGAGTGTATTAAACTCACGACGTTAGCGTCAAAATTTGACTTCTTTCAGCACGTGTGCTTCTAGTTGACTTTATTGAAGTCTTACCGGATGCACAACATTTATTTTGTGTGGATACAAAAACAACGACCGAAATGTATTTTTAAAAATAAAATTATCGACAACGAATGTTTTCATCTACCTTGAAATAAGAGAAAAAGATGATGAAAAACAAAAGCTAATGTTATATTAAAAATAGAGGTTATTAGTTATTGGAAGTTGAAAATTGTAGAAATTTGATACGCTGTTGATTTTCAAGAATTGATCATTTTATTTTATGTCTATTTCTTTGATCCCATATTTTACCACCAAAATTGGAAGGAAGTAGTAATTGCTAACACTGTCAACAGACGAACCGATAGAAGTGAAAGTATATAGGATGACCTATAATATAGAACGCCTCTGATAATAACAGTGAAGCAGTGTCGAGGGCGGTTAGTGCATGGATAAGTCACTGCGGAAACATTGTGGTAGAGCCCGTACAACCTAAAGTGAAGTAGCATACTATAGCTAACCAGAATTATACCAATGAGCACAATGTATACTGTTAGATATGCCGTCTTTCGGAGGAGACGTCCCGAGTCTATAGAAGTTGGGCTCGATGAAGAACCCTACCACTGTTTGGGACACAAGTCGGCTCGAAAAAATTTGCGGTTAAGGGTATAGTGCTCCCGGTGCCGGTGATTGACATTGACAACCAACTGACTTACACCACATGTCAAAACACACAAACTTCAACTCCAACTGACTAAGCAAAGTTAGGTGTCAGAATCGTCTATTGAGACAATATTTGTCATGATACTATGTGCCGCCATCTGTGAGAGAAGTAACTAGTCTGTCAGTATCATCATTGGTTTCAACACTAATGACACAGAAAGGTGTTAGCACAAAAGTGTTACACTAGAGCACTTCCTGAGATTCAGTAAAGATGGTTGCCAAAACAAAGGCTAACAATTCTGACTTGAAACTAACGAATGAGATCTTATCTGATTGGAAGCACTACAACTCGTGAAAGATTCGTGCCTTGCAGTGGTGGCGCCAGGGGTGGGCGCGGTTGGGCGAGCGCCCAACCTAAATTGTTCTCGCCCAACCGTCTGTCCAACCTGTTAAATGGAGAAAAATAATAGCAAGCCTCATGAATAGAATAAAAGAAAACTTAAACCATCGCTTTCCTGTGAACTTTAAAATAGTGTCAGAATGTTTTTTTATCCCATTTATTAATACTAGTTCACTAGTTGAAGTTTTACAAATCTGAAATATTTAAATTAGGTACGCGGATATCTGTATAAACCGAAATAATCCAAATTTTTACTGCCCACCCTCCAAATTTTTGTGCCCGGTATCGGTCAACCGAAAAGAAAAAGCTGGCGCCGCCACTGGTGCCTTGAAGAGAACGTTCCAATTTTTAGAAATAAAACTAAACTAGATGCTATACGAATAGAAAAGTTCTTCCACAAGGTAGAGTACAACTGTTGGGAGGAACGAAAATATCCGCAAGTGAAAAATTGATTCCAAATTGAATTGGAGGACACACTTGAAGGACACACTACAAGGAAAACTGGCAATGCAAAAGACACAAAGTAAAACCTGTAAATTACGACCCGATAAGTCCAACTATCAACTATGGAAAGATATAGTCAGATGCAGTCTTATCGTGCGAGTCATACGATTCAACAAAGACATACTCAGACTCAGACATACTCTTTTATTGCGTTTAATTATAACTTCCAAATCAAATTCGAAAGATGAATAAGACAGACTTATGCAATTTTGACGGGAAAAAGAAGGATATGTATTTAGTTTTCAGCGATTCTAAAAAGTCTTTCACCAGCAGAGTTTTTATTTAAATATATCATATTGTCACTTTGACAATTCAAAGTGACAATATGAATAATAAGTAGCAATTTTCCGTTTTTTTTGTACCCTCAAGCAAAAAAATGGTACTTAGTTTGATGGATTATTTCGAGAATGAAAGAAGAAGTGTAATCTCACATTTTGGTAACCTCTGTGTTTACTGATTTGATACATATGGTTAGTAACCTTTGAACCCGCTCGATAAGAGTGCCTTTGACTAGAGTCTGGTAGGGAAGGCAAAAGTAACTTTTGTAGCGAATATATTAACTGTCATCGAAAGACAAGCTCTTCCTAGTATTACCTGGACACCCTTATTTTTCTTCCTCATATGAAACTTTTTGTAAAGATAGAGACAATATGACAATAATGGCGATACATTTATCTTATTCCGAATAGTACACATGAAGTCAGTGGTGATAAAAAAGTATCCCTAAAATCAGTGGTATTAAGAATGTATTCCTAAAACAAAACCCCAAGCTTTAATTTCTGGAACGATATGATAATTTAAATCAAATTAAATAAGTATATAATAAATAAATGCACATATAACAAACAACTATAAACTTAAATCGAAAAAGCAGCCTAGAACTTTTGATGGTTCCCTCGTAATTTATCTGGTACGTGAACCAATTAAGAACCCTTTTATCTTGAGGCAGCGAGATAAAGATGAGCACTACGTCAGTCAGTCAGTAGTAATAATAATTAAACAAAACGTCGACGATATTCTAGAATAGAATGTAACACGAAGCACAGGTACCTGTGTGCGTGTGTTCCGGAGTAGAACCAAAGTTAATCAGCCGCCTTTTCGACGCCTTAAAAAAACGGATAAAGATTTTGAATTTGTCGAGAGACCCAGCAGCGTCTTGACGCCGGGAACGCCGTCTGGAAACGGTTGTTTTTTGTTTTTGTCGTGACCTATAATGTTTTAGAACGACAGTAGCGCCGGCATTGTGTTATTTTTGTGTTGTTTAAAAGTGATATGTTAATTTTGGATTATTAACAGGCTCTATATTAGAAGGTATTTTTGAAATATTAATTTTTTTTATATTCAACTTAAAATTGAAGTGGTTAATTCAACTAAAATTGTCTTTAAATCTTCACATTTCACTACTAAGCTTGTAAATTACGTTTTACTAAATTCTTGTCCTCTAAGATCCTTATACAACCTTTGTCTGTCTACCCGTAACAGTCTATCTCTTGTAACAAGGACAAGACATGACAGTGGTATGTTTAGTATAAAATTAACCTTCCCTAATCCACAAAATTTGTGGTAGAAGATCTTCAGTTAATTTTCCAATCACAAGTTTACTTCTAAACATTCATCAATAAGAAATTAAAAATACATTTTTTTGTGTAACTCCTGTTTGATTAGAAAAAAAAAGGATTTTTTCTAATTTTTAGTTAGGGATGTAATTGGGGCTGCATTCTCGTTATTCTTTTTTGATAGCGTTCTTATTAGCCTCACCTGTAAGTATGTATAAATACAAGATGTAACAAAAATATTGGCCTCTTCTCTTTTGATCTCCTACATTTTTTGTAGCATAAAGTGTAATACAAAATCTCTACCGGAATGCAACGTCCAGTTTGAAATATCTTCGTCATCTTAGTAAGCGAAGAAAAAAATATTAGCTACTACCCAGACAGTTTATTACCTTCTCCCTGTATAAAACGGAATATTCAAAGTTAATTTTTATTGACAACGTTGGAATGAATTGATTTTTTTTCACTTGTCAAAATCTGACAGTTTGATGGTTTTAACCAATAGCAACCACATTATTCTAGCCAATCATTGTACTAATAATTCTGCTTCTTCATCGATAATTCCTTGTTTATATCGAAACGTCAAAATTTGTCATTATTGACAACTGTAGTGCTTCGAAGTTTATTGAAAAATGAACACAAACCGATTCAGTACCATCACCCAAGAGAATATTGAACATTTAATACAAAATTCCACTCCACAAAATTGTTGAAAAAAAATAATCTTCCTAAATACAACTCGTTCTTGAAATTTTATCACATACTTTTTTATTTTAATCACTCAAACTTGTTTATTTGAGGCAAAAACATTCAAACAAACCGAATTTAGATAAAATCACTCCTCCTAATGGAGTCGTGATTTTATCAATCGGTTTGTTTTCATATTTTTACCAAATAAACAAGTTTTCGTGGAAAAGAAAAAATTTGAAGCACTCGTGGTATTACCTTTGATTATTTTTTGACGTTTCTTAAAACCAATGAAATGCTTCCTTATTTGTCACAAGGGTAAGTTTCAACCTATTATGTCAATATTATAAATCTCTTGTGATTATTCTCGGGAATAATTACTGTGGCTTTTATTTGCCTAGTGTTAGATAGTTGTCAAAATAATTACCTAATTGTGTCAACGCGATATATAAAATGGGTGAAGAATATCGGCTTAGTACCTTTTCTGATGCAGGAATAACAAAAAAGATTTTAGAAACTATTTCGAAAAATACTCTAATAAACAATCAGTCTATATAGAGACAAAAGACCTTCACTTAAGAATTTTTGAATCAAAAAATAATCTAGTCAAATATAACTCGCGAGTTCCATAAATTAAAAAATAATTTTGCCCAAACTTGCTACCATTTGAAAAAGCCAATCGAGCTCTGCGGGCTCTCGTGAGTTTCGCCTGGCAACAAGTTTTCAATAAATCTGCCAAATTATTTTCAATTTATTCTCACTCTCCTGTTATATTATTCCTGAAAATTTGTACATCTAACAAGGACTCATGACAATAGAATACTTTAATAAGTTTGTTCCAATATCCTGACCAGAATCATCAAAATAAATTATCCGACCTACACTTAAAAAATAATTGTTCACCTTAATGGCGGTATAAAATTCTTTCATTCGCTTCATCTGATAAAGTGTTTTCACGGAAATGAATTTACATTCTTCGGCAATTCTCTGCTTCAGTAAGTTTAACGTTAACAGCTGCGTAACGTACACCGTAGTCTATTAAAAAAAAAGAATATTGGGAGACCTACAAACAAGATCACTATAGTGTTTTTACAACAATGAGCTAAGTTCGTGTACAGAGTTCAGTTAGTTAACGCACGAATATCGCGAAGGTCGAAGTTGACTCGTCCGTAAAAACAATTGTCGCTTCTTGTTTGTTTTGATTTACTAGTGGTGCATTAAGCGAGGTGTAGAACAAGTTCGCGAGCTGTTCTCGAATATTTTCAGAGCTTGGTAGTTGGTACGTACGCGAGTTCGTGAACAGTTCTAGAGCAGCTCGTAAGTTCGTTGTGGGCTTTGAGTCCAGGCGGTAAAATCAAAGGGTTCGTTCGTGAATAGATTAGATTAGATTAGATTAAAATTGGAGTGGCTCTTTGTCCTATCCCACTGCGACCTTTGCAGATCTATTGTGGTCCTCCCTATATTAGAGCTCGATATCCAGCTTTATTCTTTTTATTAGACTTAATAGCCTGGTTACCGCCTCCTTTGCGTAGCTCTCTGCCTTCGGTTTTTCTTCCCCGAATAAGTGAAACCGCAACCTTGCTAGGCCTTCACACTCACAAAGTACGTGCTCCGCGGTTTCTTCTTCTTCCTGGCAGAACCTGCATAGGCTGTCTTCTGCTAGTCCAATTGTGTGCATATGTTTCCTTAGCCTACAGTGCCCTGTGAGCATTCCCACTATTATCCTCGTCGTTTCTCGACTTTGGCGTAGTAGGTCATGTGACAGTTTGGCCGAAGGGCTTTTAAGGAATAATTTAGCGTGTCTTTGTCCTGGGGTTCCATACCACCAGTTCAACGCCTGGTTGTTTATCCATTTGTGGATGCTTCCTTTACTTAGGCATTTGGCAATTCCACAGGAAGGTTCTGGCCCTATCATGACCTCCGCTGCTCCCTGCTTGGCTAATTCATCGGCCTTTTCATTGCCTTTTATTCCTTGGTGGCCTGGTACCCAGGCTAGGGTTACTTTATTATGACTACCTAGTCTGTTGAGGGCCTTGCGACATTCCCACACCAGATTCGATGTTATCTTATATGAGCGTATCGCCTTTAGTGCTGCTTGGCTGTCAGAGTAGATGACGATTCTTTGGTTATTCACCTCCCGTCTTATCAACTCTTCTGCACAGCATTGCACCGCTATTACCTCTGCCTGAAAGACAGTGGCATGTTTCCCTAGGCTTAGAGAGATCGCTATCTTCTCCTGTACCCCGTATATTCCGGCTCCTACTCCAGAGTCTGTTTTAGAGCCATCAGTGTACCAGTTGAGATTCGCCATTATGGGAGGCCCTGCTTCCCAGTCCTTTCTCTCTGGAATTACGATTGTATATTCGTTTTTAAAACTATATTGTGGGGCAATCTGATCCTTTGGCATTCCCAGTATTGGATCTGCCTTTATTCCATCATATAGTTCTTTGTAGACCTTACCGTGTTCTTGGCTTATCGGAGAAGGTCCCTGTGATAATCTGTGGCTAACAGATCTTGCATTTCCTTGAATAAGTATATGCAGTGGTGGTAGGTTTAGTATCACCTCCAGAGCCGCTGTCGGAGTCGTCTTCATGGCCCCTGTGATACTCAAGCAGGCCTGCCTTTGAATACCACTTAGCTGCCTTTGCGCTCCGATCTGCAGTGTCCTGGGCCACCAAACAACTGATCCATAGGTTATCATTGGCCTCACAACCTGTGTATATAACCATTTGGTCATGCTAGGATTCAATCCCCAATTCTTTCCACACATTTGCCTGCATCTTCCAAGAGCGATTCTGGCCTTATGTGCGGTTTTTTCAATGTGGGAGTTCCAATTGAGCTTCTGGTCAAATATTACCCCTAGGTATTTAACTTCATTCGCAAATGGAATCTCCACTCCGTTGATTTGCGGCTTTTGTAGTCCTTGCAATTTTCTCTTTTTTGTAAACGGTACCAGTGTAGTTTTGTAGGGGTTCACTGCTAGTTCCTCCTCCCTACACCAGCCACTCACTATATCAAGCGCCATTTGGGTGCGCTCCGATACTGTGTCTGGAAACCGTCCTCTTATGACGATGGCAAGATCGTCCGCATACCCCAGGCACCGAATACCTTTGTCTGATAGCCGTACTAGAAGCGTGTCTACTAGGATCGCCCACAAAAGGGGCGATAAAACGCCTCCTTGAGGACAACCCCTTTCCACACCCGCTGTGATGGTTGCCTCCCCCAGGGTGGATGTGATTATCCTATTCCCTAGATTAGCTGCAAGCCACCCGCAGATGATGGGTTCGACCCCCCTTCTTTCCATACACCTTGTTATAGATATTGGAGAAGCATTATTGAATGCTCCCTCTATATCCAGAAAAGTAGCTACTGCTATTTCCTTGTCGTCGATCGACTTGGACAGTAGCCTATTTAAATCGTCCAGAGCCAAGTCTGTTGACTTACCCTGTTGATACGCATACTGACTCTCGCTTAGAGGGCGAGTTTTCAGAGCGTTGTCCTTTATGTACCTATCCACTAGCTTTTCCAAAGTCTTGAGCAGAAAGGACGTTAGGCTAATTGGTCTATATGACTGGGGCGTTTGGTCAGAAATTCTACCTGCCTTCGGAAGGTATATGACCTTCACCTTCCTCCATATTACCGGAGTATGCCTTAAAGCTAAGCTAGCCTTGAAGATCTTACTTAGTTGTGGCGCTAATGCCTCTTTACCTTTCTGCAGTAGTACCGGATAGATTCCATCCTCCCCTGGTGATTTAAAGGGTTGGAATTCGTCTATGGCCCACCTTATCTTATCTGGTCTTGTAATGTCAGTGGCAAGTTGCCAGTCTTCCCTACTGGGTCTACCTGCCTCTTGGGGATTGCTGACTACCTCCTGCATACTTAGATCAATGGTGGCTCCAGGAAAGTGTGCTTTTGTCAACAGCTCCAAACTTTCCTGTGCCGTTTCTGCATAGTCTCCGTCCGTTTTCTTGAGGAGACTCACCTTGTCTTTAGAGCCATCCTTGGACAAAACTTTGTGGATTCGGGAGCATTCTGTGGTCTCTAGAACCTCCTCACAGAATCTTCTCCATGAGTCCCTTTTGGCCTTCCGGATCTCCTTATTGTATAGAGTGAGCTTACTCCTGTATAGGTCCCAGTTTTGGTTGAGTTTGGCTCTATTAAATAACCTTCTTACCTGGGTTCTTAATCCCTCCAGGTAATTGTTCCACCAAACTGTGTTCCTTTTGCGTTGCCTTGTTCGTTCTGGGCAGTTTTCTCGGTAGGCATTCAAGATTGCCTCATTAACCTGGTCAACTGCCACTTCTAGGCTTTCTCTCCCTTTTATAGTGACTGTCCCTTCCTCAAGTGACTCTCTGAGGGATTTATTGTATCCTTCCCAGTTCGTCTCTCTTGGATTTCTGAACTTACTCATTATTAGGGGTGGTGACTCAAGATCGAATCTTATATGCCTGTGGTCGGAACATGATGGTTCCTGTGAAACCCGCCAAGCTACTATGTTATCACTTATTCTGCTGGTACTCAAGGTCAGGTCTAATACCTCTTTCCTAACTGCCGTGACAAAAGTAGGCTCAGTACCTTTATTGGCAATGAATAACCCTTCCCTAAGTATGAATTCATAAAATGACTCACCTCTTTTATTGATGTCCGTGCTGGCCCAGATGGTATGGTGGGCGTTGGCATCGCATCCTAATATAAGCTGCATGTCCCTCTCTCGGCAATAGTCCACTGCAGCCTTTAGTACCTGTGGAGGGCATGCTGGCTCGTCTCCCGGACAGTAGGCAGAACAGACGACTACACTCTTCGTCCCGCCCTCGGTTTGGTATGAAAGGACTCCTATAACAAAATCCGTTCGTGAATAAGTGGCGAGCTTAGTATGTATGTATGTCTAAAAGCGCGGTAAGGGACTGTAAACTGTGCACTACTAAAGTGCTAAATTCTATAAACATCTCAACGCAAAAGCATAAAACTGAAAATTAAAATTTTACATTAAATCATAAAAGAGGCGCCAAAAGATTTACAATAATTGGAAACACCTTTTACTTTGAAATAACTGAACGTTTTCGGGCACGTGATGCACTCACTCTATTTTAAATGCAAACAAACGTTGAAAAAGGACCCGAGAGGAAATTTAAAATTTTGTTTGTTTTGGAATTAAAAATACTCTCGGGGAGGCGGATGTGTGTCTGTGTGCTGCTGCGTTTTGTGTTGTCATCGACATGTGTTTTTTATTCGGTTAGTCACGGCGTTTGCTTTGTCATTGTTGTTTTATTGGAGGTTTTAGATAAAAACGTTAATTGTTTACTTAAAAGGCCTTTTTCAAAGGTGCTTATATAACTACTATACTGGCTTCCCTTTTAGAACTGTTGGAAATTTTCGATCGATCTGTGAATAATATAGACACAGTATCGCCCATCTCCATATTTGTTAAATTATTTTACGTAGCTCCCACAATATTTTGAGGTTAGTAATACCAAATCAATTCTGACTTATATTTAATGAAGAAATGAAGGGTTGTGGACAAAGTATAGTATTCTACTCGCAATTTATGGCCAATATTCACTCGGCTGACTTGCGCCCCTGCTCGAAAATAATTAATGCCTCAAAATTCGCAGCCTGTATATCTAAACCAAAATAAAGAAGAAAAAATCTGCAAATTATTGTATTGAGTGGCCCACTCTGTATAAGTGGAGGAATTTCAGATTCTCGACCCCTTTCAGTATAAAATTTAGACCCCAAAGCATCGTAGATAACTAAGTTCAAATTATGAGCTGCACACTGTAGGTAGGTGTACAATAGACATTGTTAATCCGACGTGATCTAATTCGAAGCTCCCTGAATCCAATTTAAGACCTCTTAATCAATAATTAATTACCTTATTAAATTTCCTGCTTGGTACTTTTAAACTTATCATTTTAGATCAGACCGGTCGAACCAATTTATGAAAATTGGGGACCTGCGGACCCCTAGTTTGGTTTCCCCCTCTCACTGCTGTGTCATATTGTTTTAGATTAATTTGTGATATTATAGTTTAGAAATCTACAATAAAATTTATAACTTGAGTAAAAAAAATTTAAAATTGCCATGGGCGTAGCTAGTGAAGGACAGGGAGGTGCAATTGCTCAATTGAAGCAAAAATAAATTAAATAATTTTTAAATTTTAATAAGTTAATTTTTTGAGTTGGGTGATGTCTCTGTAGAATTACAATATGAGGAAAAAAAATTAGCAGAAGACAAATTAACGGACATTGAAGTAGCTGCACTTTTGGAGGAAGCTAATGTGGAAAGTACCCTACGAAAGGTAAAAACCTGGATCAGGATTACATTGGGTGAAGACAGCCTCACTGGGTTGTGTTTGATGAGTGTGCATCATAGAGTAATAAATAAATGAGAGATGTTGAACGTGTAGCGTTTTGTGACACAAAGTTACCACTAGCGCCTACTTTGGCTACTAAGTATAATTAAAATTTTAAAGTTTTGTTTTCATTCGCCTTTCCTTTTTTTCCTAAAATTTTACATTTTGGACTACCATGGATCATGGTTTGCCACCCCACCTGTTATACGCCCTTGAAAACTGTAACCATAACAATGAAAATCTCTTTGAATATTAAATTTCTACGTTAGATGATTGTTTAAATTAATGTTTAAGGAGAGTTGAAGGCGCGGCATAAAATCCGAAACGCTCTGTCCGTAGAACAACAATAAACGTTGTCTTGAAGCAAAAAACAAAACAAAAACAATCCCTTTATATCCACGTAAACGGCAATCTTCATCCGACCTTCACCAATGCCGATGGACAAAGTTCATTCAACGAAGTTCGTTGACCCGCATACGTTTCGTCTCTCATCCACTTTCAGTTTAAAATGCACTGAATATATTTTCATAATTCAGTAAATAATTTGTCATCTTCACGACTCATCACAAATAATAATTTTTTCTTGTGGTCTCTGTTTCAACATTAACCTTGAAGATTCCTTAAAAAAGTTGTGGTAACATTCTTCATAATTATATTAAAACGGAAGTTATAACTGAATGAGATTCTTGTATTCATTTCCGAGCTAACCTCAAAATAACACCTGGAGGAACCACAAAGGAATGCAGCTCTGGTCGGTGGGAGAATATACGCACGTTTATTGTGCTGATAACTGAAAACAAATTTCAGTCAGCGGTGGGTAATAGTATATTATACACCAAGATGGTTTTCATTATTTTTATTAACCAAGCACCAAAATTATTTTGCAAGGGGTTTTGCCACGAACGGAATAATTCCGAGGCTTATAAATATCTTGACCACCATGGTGTATGTAGAATTTTTTCCACTGCATACTAGCCAAATTGAGGAGAAAAATTGAAAATAAATCAGAGAAACGTTTACCCCGTCGTCTGACTGACAAGTACGTTGCCAGTTTACGATGTTTTATGAACGCACTCCTTATGTCATCAGTCATTTTTGGTTGAGCGCGAATTTTAAAATAATGGCATTTAAATTCAAATTATTTTATATTAATAGGTAATTTCAAGCAGCAAATATGTTAAAGACAATCTCCTGGGTATACAACAAAAGTTTTTGTTGAAGTTGGATTCCCAAAATATTTGAATTTGTGAATTAATAGTCCAGTAATGGAGAAATTCAACTTCTTAGTGGGCTAGAAGAAGCAATAATTGTCAACTTCACAGTTAGTAGTGGAAAAATAAGTATACTATAAACTGGGTTATAACTCCCTTGTTGGTCTTGATATATGCATTGACCAAGGCTGCCGAAGAAGTCCTTCGCAGACAACCAATGCTCCGTGAAAGTTTCTGGATTCGGCAAATCCAAAAAACAATAATTTTGCTCAGAAAAAATATTTTTGGACCCAGATAACCAACGAACTGAAAGCTTTCCCATTAATATAATTTCTTGTAGATTTTCAACACTCTTGACCCGTCCCCCCAACAAAATATGGAACGGCACTGGAGTAAACGTCTATATTTACACTTTTTCGCCTCTTTCCAAACATTTTAGTTTGGAAAATATATCTCTTCACCATTTCAAATGTCAATTTCAAAATACTGAATAATTTAAATCTAATTTTTCAAAAGTAACAAAAACAACACTGTATAATTTCAAAGAAATTTGACAGGGTCTAATATGACGGGTCGGAACGGGTGAGGACAATTCGAATCAGTCTGAACAAATGTCGCATTCAACATTCACCCACTTACTTCACAGTTTTAATTATGTCTGAATTGAAGTGTTCGTATGGAAATTAATTTAATTTTATTAGGTCAAACAAATTCAGTATGTGAGTACATTGTGCTCTTGTAAAATTACGAGTGTCGTTAAATAATTTTAAAACTTCAGATTGTTCATTTAAGTTAAATAAGACCAAAAATAGGATGGAAAGTGTAGTTTAGCTGTCCAAGCACGAAAAATTACACATGTACACATCGTACATATCGACCTGGACGTTGGTGTTCTCTTGGACTTCAGGAAACTGTTTATACCATTCGAAAAACACGCGCACAAGATAGTGTATTCTCACTATAATCCTCATCTCTCTCCATGCTTATAATGTTTCTCTGTACTTTGAGCCAGCACATGATGAACATAACCTTAAATAATTCACGAATGTGTGCAGCTGTTTGGACAAATTTTAATCGGAAATAGGTAGGAATGACCTTGAAGATAATTTGCAATGTAAATAATTGTACAAATTGGAAAATTGACTGTAAATGTACCTTGACAAATAATAATTGAAAGTTTTCGATTGGTAATACGGTTCTGATATCTATATTCAATATTTAAAAGACAATATTTACTCAGAAAATAAAAGATCAAATGAAATCCGTATTTTTCGATTGTAGCTTGTAGACCATGACTATATACCTAATAGAATTATAAATATTGCGGTAAAATGAAACACTTTCTTTTTTGTTTACTATCTCAATGATTTGTTTTATTATTATAATAATATTACAGAGTGATTTATTAATAACATAGAAAATCTAAATAGTAAATATTATGATTTAAAACGAAACACTTGAATAAAGTAAAGCACGATTTTGAGATATGGGGTGCTTTATGTCATAATCTAAAAACTGTTTTTGTTCGTTATTTCACCACTATCGAATATTTTTCAATCATACCTGTTAATAGATACATGATGTCCAGAAACCCTCTGCCAAACGCCACTTACAGATTTTATATCCATAGAACCTTTATCCAAAAGTTTAAGATTACATAAAACCCTTTATCTCAAAATCCTGCTTTATTTTATACAAGTGTTTCGTTTTAAATCATAATATTTTACGCTCTAGATTTTCTGTGTAAAATATTTATAATTTTAAATGAATCTCTCTGTATATAGCACGATTTTACAAAAAAAAGTAACTACTGTAAGAGTTTTATTAATTCTTTTAGCAGATAAAGTTGGAAACTGTTGCCGTTATACAGAAGTTTTTTCTATTTTTAACCTAAATTTTAAATACAAGGAACAGTAAAAACATTCAATTGTTTAGAAGATAACCGTATATCAATTTAAATCACTGAGCTTCGAAAACCAATTTTATTTTAATAAACCTAATATCAGAGGAAAAATATTAACAAGTGCTTATGGTTGGTTCTATCTTGGACATTTAACCCGTTTAAATGTAATTCAATGTCCTTTGGAGCATTTAGCCAGAGAAGTAGTTGTTTTTTATTATATTTCCTTCAGTAACTTATTTGTCAATTTCCGTTTGAAAAAATATTCGAAAGAATTGTTTTAACGTTCACAACTTTCAAAGCAAATACACAAAGTATAACTATAGTCAAAAGCGCTCTTATCGTGCGGGTTCAAAGATCACCAAAATGTCAGTTTACACGAATTTCCACTTTTTCTTTCAGTCTCGAAATAATCTATCAAACTAAGTACCATTTTGTTTTGCTTGAGGATACAAAAAAACCGGAAAATTGCTACTTATTCATATTGTCACTTTGAATTGTCGAAATGGCAAAGCTGACATATTTAAATGAAAACTTAGCTGGCGAAAGACTTTTTAGAATCGCTGAAAACTGAATACTTATCCTTCTTTTTCCGTCAAAATTTCATAAGTCTGTCTTAATCATCTCACGGTTTTTAAGTGGAAATTATAATTAAACGCCAATAACGCCATAAAAGAAAACAAAAACTGTGAGGATGCCTTTGTTGAATCGTATTACCCGCATGATAACTATTTTTTCTGTAAAAATTCTGAATATATTTACTTGGTTTATGTTTTTATACCAAATTTTCCTGTGCTACGAATACCAACCCACGTGTTTAATTAAACTATTTTTTTTCCAAAAAATTTTCACTTTCCGAGTACTATTAACCTTAAAATTATGCCGATGTAAATAAAAATCTCCTGTTGCAAGGAAGGTGTTCTGTAGATGAGAATAAGAGGATTTGTTTGAAGATTCAAAGTTTAAATATTTACAGTGTACCAAGTGTTGAATGTAAAAGATGGTTTAATCTGTTTACGCAGCGCTGCATGTGATACATTGTTTGATCTAAACTGATTATTATAATTAAAGTAACTATTTCCTAGTGAGAGTTTCTAAAATAACATGCTGTAATTTGAATTAAGAGAACAAGGAATCATGAGAACATTTTCCAACGACAGAAATAGTAGAAGTACATAAAAAGTGTGAGCAAATAACCTGGGTAGGGTTTTTCGCAATCTGTATTTTGAACTGATTAAAATAAATATAAAATTTTACAGTGGGTGCTAATGAAAAATAAAAATAATGTTATTTAGATCAGTAGTTCACAAGTTACTTTTTTCTGGGACTATTTTCCGATCTTTTTTAAATTCGTCCGAGATCGACAATTGAATAAATATTTTGAATGAAATTTTATAGGTTTTTACCTCATTTACATGGGAATCAAGAAAATCTTATTCGACATATCTAGGAGACGATTGATGTAATTTTCTAAAATTAAAATTATTATCGTTTAGAAACAATTAAGATCAGTTTACATCGTTAAATATTGAATTGAATCTATTTAACACTGCGACATCTGCTGGTTTGTCAATATAATTTAAATCAGGGCCGGACTCGAATCATTAGGTAAATTTCTAGTCCTTATGCTACATGGTTAGGTGCACAGAAAACATAAAAGTTAAATCGCGGTTCGATTCTACGCGGTGAAATTTTTCTCTTTTTGTTTTTGGAGCACGACGGCGAAGTGTTTTAGAGACCAGTTATCCACGA
Organism: Galerucella nymphaeae; assembly: GCA_963978555.1. Taxonomy (NCBI): domain Eukaryota; kingdom Metazoa; phylum Arthropoda; class Insecta; order Coleoptera; family Chrysomelidae; genus Galerucella; species Galerucella nymphaeae. Next base: position 16,722,936 of record OZ021709.1, read on the forward strand.
ATACTTTACGCTATTTTTTTTTATTGGTGCACTTAGAAATCATAAATATTGGTATCTATTACTACTACAAGGAAAAGTAATGGAAATGGAACTGACAATGAAAAATGGTTGAATTCGTGATGACATTAGCTTACCTTGCGTTGTCATAGAAATGTTAATAGTATCAAATTAAATACCATTTCTTCCAATTTGAAAAATCGAAATATTATTATTTCAAACAATATCAACCGCACTTTCCATTTTCATTTATAAAATTGAAATTGTTAAATATTGTTCAAATAAAGGTTTTGACCTTACAAAGTACCTACTCCTGTCAGATCAATAATAAAAAAGTTGTCAATCAGACATTTATACCATTAGACATTACAAATGCATTACACTTCGTTTCTCGAGATGTTGATGTTGCTATGGTAACTTTAAAAAACGCGCGTGTTTTAAAGTTCGTTTTAAACACGCTGGGGCGTGCTTTAAATAGGTAAAAGGGTTTACCAATAAAAAAAACAATATATTTTGTAATTCATAAAGTTTTAATTATTGATATTTCCTAATACCCTTCAATATTCCTCTTCATTTATCAAAATGTTTTGAAAATTTTCATAGTTTACAACATTATTAACTTCTTTCCAATCAGTTTTTTATTATTGTTTATTAATTTCGATCTCAAATATCGAATTATGTTAACATATAATATTATGTGTAATAAACGTTAAATTTTAAAACAAATGGTATTTTTTTGGCACAACAAATGTTATTTAATTGGTATGTCAAGGGGTTAAACCAGAGGGAATTTAGGAAAATTAAAAGTGCATTTGAACTTATTTTTAAACGACCTCTCCACATCTGTTGTTATTTTTCATGAACGCTATTTGGTAAAAAAGTTCGCGTTTGACAGTTTTGTACAGGAATTCCTAGTGGTTTAATGGCCACTTGCACCGTCATTATAACAGTGGTTTAAAATTTAACTATTAGTTAACTTTGAATTTTGGCTTGCATCGTGATTTAAGCCACGGTTAAACTCTTCTAAACCACTGTTAAACTAAACCACTGATTTTGGAGGCTTAAATCGATAATAAACCACAGTAGTATGAATTCTAACCTAAAAAACACTCAAAACTGATGTGTCTAACTACGAAAAAGTCTCTATGCGCTCGAGTTATTTGTTAGTTTCTAAAAAATGGATTTTTGGGAACACGACAACGACATATTCTTTGAAGATGATATATTGGATATAATTGATATGGGTTTTCCACGAAGGGTATATGATAGAACCAACCAGTTCCACAACATGGATAATATCTAATATTTTTCAAGAGATTTCGACTCTTCAAACCAACTATTCTTCATCTTTTTTTTTCAATAATTCTTTTGTATTTTGATATTATATCAATGAGATTTTTCATTTGGTGAGAAATTTGATCTTCGCACCTGTTTCGCGCTGGTGGAGGTTGAATCCCTCATTACTTTACGCCTACCCTTGTGCTCCAGAAATTAGGAACACTTTATTTCGCTAACCTGAAGCAAAAATTTCACCAAAATAGGAAATTCCCGCGACTGCCAGAAAATAAATAATTTTTCTAACCTCAAAATACCATTGTCTGACTGAGACAGTCTCAGACTGAAGTTAGGTGTTAGTACCAACCGATTGTAATTTAGCAAAACTTCCCCAGATTGATTAGTTTATTTTAACCAAGAACCCTAAAATTACGGTGCAAGTGATTGTAATTTAATCGATTGTTTAAATTTTAACAGTTTGTTATTTTAAACAGTGAGTTAGCGAATACGGTGCAATCGGCCATAAGTGAGCGTAAATAACACAGTTAATCCGGTCAATTTAAGCCTAAAATAAGGAGGAAGGTTACATAAATTCCCAACAAGCTGAAAATTGGCATAGTTGTTCTAAATATCATTATAAAGAAAACCTCAAAAGTCCTCATCGTTCCGAGGTGTGCTAAAAATTTGGCACGGGGTCAAAGGTCAAAAAAATGAGTTTTTTGCAATTTTTAGCAAAACGGTGAGTTTTTTCGCAAAATTACTCCAGTATAAAATAGTAGATCACAAAATTCTATACAAAAAATATATCCATAATTTTTTCCAAAAGCCACCATTTTGGAGATATAACGCTTTGAAAAGTTGGATCAGTCGTAATCCCCTTATTTTGCACACGTACGCCACATATGAACGTCACTAAAGGTGTTATAGAACCAAAATAAGTTTGCTATTAGTGATTGTAACTTGTCTATGTAAAATATAAGTTAAATCATGAGAATCTCAGGTATAATGAAACCCTGTTCGTAAATTTGTACGTCAGTAACAAAAAACAAGTCAACTTAGCTGCTCTTCCTCCAACCTCAGTAGCTGCTCACCAACATCTGTTTCGGGTATATTATCAAGCTCAAGTGTGGCTTGGTAATCAGCTGGACCCTAAAGACTGGGGTTGGAAGTTGGTCGACAATACACTAGAGCCAGTTCAAACTTTACTTCCACCAGCACTTGAGAAACTTCTCAACACAATATTTTGCAACTGCAAAAAAGGATGTAGTGCAAAATATGGTTGCGAAAAAGTTGGACTGTTCTGTTCCCTGGCATGCACACACTGTCAAGGCCGATCACGCACGAAGGTTGAGTCACCAATTCTCGAAGATTCATTTGATACCGATCAGGAATCGCTATCGGGACAGTTTACGTGTGAAATGGAAGAAGAAGAACAAGAGGACGAACAGGAAGAAGAACGAGAAGAAGATCAAGAAGAAGAAGAAACAGTAATCTTAGAAAATAATGAATCAGACGAGCTGCTTTTTATTTTAACTATTTTATTTTTTATTACACCGTCGTTATTTTTATCAACTATTATGTATAATATTATTTTCCAATAGTTTTAAAACATACAAAATCTCAGCAGACCCGTGGAATAGGCTTACTGGGAAAACCATGTTGAAAAAACGCGCTAAGGACACTACCTCACAGGTGGCGTGGAAACGTATGCAAAATAAGGGGATTACGACTGATCCAACTTTTCAAAGCGTTATATCTCCAAAATGGTGGCTTTTGGGAAAAAAATTATAGATATTTTTTTGTAGAGAATTTTGTGATCTTCAATTTTGTACTGGGGTAATTTTGCGAAAAAGCTCACCGCTTCGCTAAACATCGCAAAAAACTCATTTTTTTGACATTTGAACCCGTGCCAAATTTTTAGCACACCTCGGAACGATCAGGACTTTTGAGGTTTTCTTTATAATGATATTTAGAACAACTATGCCAATTTTCAGCTTGTTGGGAATTTATGTAACCTTGAATGTGTAAATAGACCGGATTAAGTATACAATAAAATGTGCCGCGAATACGTATTTAATATGATATGGATATGGAGTGAATAGAGGTGTTGGGGTGGTATAGAAAAATGAAATGGGTTTGTATAAAAAAATGCATAATACAAATACAAAAATAACTAGTATTTAAATGTAAAAATCACTACATTCACATTGTTGTCAATTCTTTGACGAATCAAATTATCTTGGTAAATTCAAAAAAATGAAAATATTATAAATGTAGTAAAAAACTGGGTTTAGTGTCAAATACTATTGAAAATTCGATAGCCCGACCAACTGACATATTGAAACTGCCTAATAATATTAGAAAAAAATAAGTAACACATGTTCTCAGTCCACCTCTTTCCGAGATATCACTTGAGAGATGGTGACTAAAATTAAGTTTTATTTTTTTTTAATAGATGAGACTTTTACTTGATGTAGATCCATACTAAATTATGAAATAAGACAATTTATTTTTTTTCTTGAATTTCATTAAAGCTAGAATCCTTAAATTATGTAATTTTCACTAACCACTGGTATTCTTTCAATATAAATAAATACAAGAATAAAACTTCTTCAAAACATCTCGAAAAAAAGTTTTGATATGAAATACATTAAGGGTTCCTAATTTCACCCCCGTATAATGATCGGTATAATGTTACAGGAATATTGAAAAAATAACCGTGGCTCTTTGCAAGTGCACGAAAATGATCGAATTTCAAGTTTCTAGCTTCACTGAAATTTAAGAAAAATAAATAAAAACACAATTTTAGTCACCACCTTTTAAGGGTGATATAGGGGATATATGAAATGGGTGGGCTGGGGAAAATCTGTTATAGATTTAATACGAGCAATCACCTCCTGAATTTTGTCGCATACCCTGTATATGTAATCGTTTGTACCATGAACTCGAAGTCCAACACTGGTTTGCTTTATTACTTTTAAATTTTCATTCGAATTTTGATAATATTGTAAACACGCTAACCTTCTATAGTTTAGCTTTTGGAATCGTTAGGTATTAGGTATATGTATATTATACAAATAATTTAAATAACTGGTTAAAAAACGTTTTGAAAATTATTTTCACATTCCGAAATAAAAGTTTGTTTATAAAATCGATTCGTGTGACTTATGTAATATTCAGTTGTTTTGTGGTCGTCTGGTATGAGAATACAGCTGTTTTGTTGTTCTGCTTTTATATTATGTAGTTTTTGTTGCCGCTATGTTTGGTAGTGTTTTTAATTTTAATTTTAATCGGTTGTGTACTTTCGTCATATGTGGTAGTTGTGTTGCATTAAAACCATGGTAATTAACATAAAGTATGTGTATGCGCATAAATTGAACGTTCATGGCGCCAAGGCTATTTGTAATTGGAAGTTTTTTTGTTTTCCAAACTAATACTAATTGACTTTAAAACGATATTTTTACTATAATAGTTTGTGGAATTTTTGGGTACACCCAACCTAACCTCCATTTGTATTAAGAATAGTTTTGAAGTATCGTGATGACATTTTGCCGGACTGTTCTCGTTCAAAGCAGCATCATTTTTATTAGGTAAGTAATTAGGGTTTACGTTAATGTACTTTTTGTTTAACGACGGATATAACTATAACTAAAGGTACGGTACACTTAAATCCAACAAATAGATTTAAACTGGTAGATAACATGTTGGCAAGAGACAACAAAGTGACTCTAATACAGGTGCTCGCAAAAGAAGAGATTGCAGGTAGTGAAATGGTAGAACTGTTAGCTAAAGAAGGTTCTAAAGGAGACTTTATGGGTCCGGAACCGTTTTGTCGAATAACAAAGGACTCGACAAAGGATTACATGAGAGGGGAAATCGAGAACTGGCTAGATACGGAATGACACCTCCATACAAAGAGTTTTATTGAATAAGGTAGACAAGGTACTCTCATCCAGGCTGTTGAAACTGGTTAGGAGACATTTCAAGACCTGGTAACTGGACACTGCACCTTGAGGAAGCAAGAAAAGTGAACTCTATGATGAAACACCTACTCACATACTCTGCACATCCGACCATTGGAAAGATCTATTAGGGCTTAGACAATCAAAGATTCTTCTGGGTGACTACAACCTGTTGAGATCAAATAAATGCATAAGTCAAATTAGAACTGCGCTAAGAGTTTTAACAGCGATACTAACGGGACATTGTCGCCTGAATGGGCATCTGAATAAGCTCAAAATAGTGGGGGAAGAAGAATGAGGATATTGTGGCATGGAATACCCATAGCTGGGCATAAACTCGTTAATCCGTTAATCGTTAATTAACGAAGTTAACATTTTGATTAACGGATTAACTTTTAAGTTAACTTTTAAAAATGTTAACGGACACGTTAACTTCCGTTAATATGCAGAAGTCCGTTAATCGTTAATCCAATGCCTACTATTTACCGCACGGCACCACGGCGCGGCGCGAAAAACAGGTTCAGACAAGTATGAAATGAATGACAAGTGCCGGGCGGCTCGTGGCAGCGCGTGAAACAAAAACAAAACTAGATATATTTGGCCGGCGCGTGCGAGTGAGAAAACTGCGAAGAATTTTTTTTCGTTTGATCATTTTATTACTTAGCGCCGGTGCTTACAGTGACGAGTGTTTTGTTTGTGAGTGTAATTTAGTTAGAAAAAGTGTTAACTTCCAGAACCTAAACCAATAAGTTTTTTAAGTTCACTAACGCAACGATATAAAAATGTAATTTTACACATATTAACGGATTAACGATTAACGTTAACTTGCGTTAATTCTTCCGAAATGTAACGCTTCAACGTTTAACGAAGCTAACTTTTTTTGTAGCGGATTAACGATTAACGAAGTTAAATATTTGATTAACGGTGCCCAGCTATGGGAATACCAACATACTTTCCAACTGCACATCACTCCAGAATCCTAGAGCACATTACCTGGGAGATTACTGGATAGAAGAGGAGCATTTACTTAAGGCTTGCAGATGTCCTGAAATTCCTCCGGGTAATAGGACTGAAGGAGCTGCTGGTTTCAGAGATTCTTCTCAGAAACTAAGTAGAAGGGCACAATAGATCTTTCAGGTCTCAGTGAATGTTACCCGAGATGTTACCCCAAAAAATACATCACAACAAATGAAAATCCTTCCAGTTGAACTAGTGCCCTAGATAGAAGACACGAAGCTTCTGGAATTGCAGTAGATTACATGGGAAATGGTATAAACATTCAGTTCAATTGTCTGGGCTGTCGAGCACGACCCAAACGTATGAATGATGAATGAATTAAAGTTGGGCTCGTTTTCTGGCCTTGTGACACAATATACTTTTTATTACTCAATAATGTTATTAAATTTAATATTATGATGGAGGACACTACTTACCCTAACAATTTTAATGCAGAATTAAAAGTACAGGTGATGAGTGAAGGTTAGATTATTACTTATGATTGTCAGTTTTTCAACTTTCATGGCGTTTGAGGTAGTTTGAGGTAGTCTCTCTAATATTGCATTTAACAACATTGTTAAGTAATAAAGTAAATTGTATTTAAGCCCAAAATCAATAGTTATTTACGTAACAAGTTCCGAAAGTGATGTAGGCAGTTTCCAGGACGAATCGTAGGTGAGTCCTGGAAGTCTGCGAGTCCCGTAAAATGACTTTCGGGTAGGGTTACGTACAATCTTTTTTCTGTGGCCGTTAATTAGATAAAATATTAAAAGATAAGATACTATCAACATTACTTATGTACATTAATTGTACAATTAGCAGCTTGCACTAATTTCATGTGGAATAATTACTCGAATAATTATTTCCTCGATACTTTTGTTGTCGATTTCCATTTCTGGATCGGAAAATACCGAAATTTCTATTTTTGGGACGGCTACAGAAAAATTATAATAAAAAATGGATCGTTTCTCATAAGGGTGACAAAAATCAAGAAATATTATCCGGTCTTGAATTTTATCTCTAATATAACGAGATTAACTTTATGGCAAGTCGAGCTAATAAGCAGGAAGTCATTTATATACATTGATGTTTAAGTATTTCTTGAGTTATATAAATTAAATAAATTTTATTATCCACATTTGCTGAGCAATTAAAATTGATTCTGAGGATTGTGTAACCGTAGCTTAAGAAATAGTTTAAACATTTTCATAGTGTTTTTAATTAGCAGGAAATTGTTTATTCTAAAACAAAATAACCATGACGTATATGTTAAGTATTAAGAGAAACCAGTTTTAGGTCGGTAATTTTTGACGTTTACAATATCATGTTGTAATTTTATAAGCTGTTTCAATTTAAATAATAAATTATACTCCAAAAAATTTGCCAAAACTTTCCTTAAAACCCCGTATCAATATTTATTACAATTTAGTTATGGGAATTTTTATTTAAAATTTGAATAAAGTATATACGGGGTGGGGTGATGCTGAAATTGGAAGAACTTCCACTTTTGTTAAATAATTTGATTATTATAAAATAGGATAAAAATTAAAGTGAAAATATTTAAAGAGGTGCCTCGTTAACTGAATATAAAATAACCAGAAGCCTTTGATCAGCCCTTGATTAATGTTTAATGACCTTGTGCTCGATATAAATCGTTTGCTTTTTTACGAATTCAATTTAGAAATCAAATTGGTGAAATGCGCGATAAGTTTAGGTGTCTTTATTAACTATTTTGAAATTATGTTCACTACAAAATTTGAACGTTTCTCTGAGCCAAGCTGGAAAAAAACATTCTTTTTTGGCTGCTGCAAACGCTGTGCTCAATTATTTTCGATGAGGCTATATCACATTCCGTTCATGCTCTAATTAAATTTTGAATTCAAAATCTCACCAATCAAAAGATAACTTTTATAGTTTATAAAATAATATCAGGATGATTGGCTTTCATTTCTAAAATTATAGATAATTTTAGATGGACATTTTTTTGCTGCTTATGGTTATATTTTATTCAAATTCATGTATATCCCTTAAACACTTTGTCTATTATTATATTAATTTTTATTTTATTTTAATTTTTATAAATGTCCAGTTCCAATGAAATATTTTTACCCTATATTATTATTAATTTTCTACTAGTTTAGCTTTTCCTAATTTTTTAAATTATTATTATTACATATTGTGTTTATTTCAAGGTCGCGTAACGGTAGGATGCGGTTCCGGAGTTGATATTCCCATCCAAGGAACAGGAGTGCTATCCTTACATTGTCATATTGAGAACAGCGAGGGAATAGTGACTATATACCCCTTATCCGAATATCTGTCTATTGATGGGGTGAGGGTTACGACCCCTACGAGATTATCTCAAGGTAAATATTAGTGACTATGTATTGGAAAATATTTTTCAGCTTAATCCCTTCTTATTGGAAATCTCGACCCTTCCAAATAATAATGAGTTTGCTCTGTGAATAGTATATAAGTAACATCACACACCACTTACCTCTACCTATGGTTTTAGAGAAAATGGTACCGAGAGGAAAATTTCGACTTTTTTGAAGACACCATTTCACATATTTTTTTTTAATTTGAATAGCCCAATAACAAGAGCAAAATTAAAATCATGTCACAATAATCGAATCTAAAACATTATTATTTTAAAAGTTATAGTGATAATAATAGATAATAGTGATAACAAAATAAAACTATTACCTTTGACATATATTAATTTTTGGTTATCTATATCCAGGTTGCATGCTCACATTCGGCAGATCTAATTACATGCGATTCAATCATCCCGCCGAAGCGAAACTTATGAAATCGGTGCTACCCAATCCAAGAATCTCGATGGCTCCAATAAATTTCGAACCGGACAACTCCTTTATGAGTAAATTCAACAAGAAACCTCCCGTAGCACCTCGGAGAAGTCCCAGGGAATCTCTTTCGGATAGCGGAAGCGACGAACCTCCGTCGAGTATAATGATGAAAGTGTCGAAATTCGAATATCTGGCAGCTCAAAATTACAAGAAATCCATTTCGCCGAAAGTGTTTCCTTCCAACGTCGCAACTGTCAACACTCCTCTCAAAGACGTCATAGGTTAGTACATTTTATTTTTTTAGTAGCAATTAAGGTTAGTTTTTGTTCAATTAAATTTTTCTCCTTAATATTTAAAATGTATTGTGGTTTAATAATTATTGAAAAACGAGTGAATTATTTTTAAAAAAACTGCTTAAATAAACTGTACGAAAACTACAAATAATACCACCGAGCGAACGTCAAGAAACTTTTGACACTTGTACCTTGTCATTTGTCAATTTTCAATTCAAAATGGTATCACATTTTCCATCTATTTGACACCGTTGTTTATTTGTACTCAAATTTTATTTCTTATTTCAGGTAGAGCACCGCCTGATCTAACGAGCTTTGCAAAAAATCTACCACAAAGCGCTCTAAACTACGCCGATCTTAACAGCAACGAAAAGCTCCAAGGCAAAAACCAACCCCAACCAACATTCTCGAAAAAATCACACCAAAGCCAATACGTCAACGTCACTGTGAACGAAACGAAAAACATCAACAATAGAGTCATCATATTCGAAAACGGTTGCATTCCAAAAGACCAGATCGTCAATTTCGATAACAACGAATTGAGTAATAAAACTTCTAGTACCAATAAAAATATAAATGTCAGTAGAGTGACGACACCATCACCTAATTTTAATAGAAATCCCAATTTCCTTAGAAGCGTTACTCCTAATCCCATTCCTAACGGACCTAAGATCGATCACAGGAGAAGCGGATCGTTAGGAGAACTGGTCGATTTCAATTATGAAGGTTACGAGGAGCTGGAACGAAGAAAGTACGATGCGGAAATAAAGAGGAATCAGGTGAGCAAACAGCAATCTGTAACTGTATCTGTAAAGTAGGGAGGGTGAGTGTAGGCTCACAGCACTTAGATCACATGTGACCCGTTGTACATCCTCTCGAGGAGTTGTCCTTCTAGGACCTAGGTCATCGTCCATCCTGTCAATCCTTTATATCGGCAGGAGTAGACCAGGACTCACCGAACACACATTCTCTTATTGACGCTAACTCCGATACTCGCATAAGCCATTCTTGACAGTTTTATCCTCCTGTTCTCACATCCTGGATAGATGTGTGTCCACTAGCCCCATAGTATGGAGGTGTTTCCTTAGTTGATGGTGGCCAATCAGAAATCTTAAAGCTAAACCTAGGTTTTTTCCTAGGGTCGCGAAGGTGATCCTGGCAATGAAAAGCAAGTGAAAATAAAATGTAAAAGATGGGGGAACACGGGAGATGAAACTGTTTTTGCAAGGTTAATCGTAAGATGAGATGTAGCATTTATGTAGAACCTGGAATAATATCTCAACAATGTCGAGAACAATTGATATTAAATAAGAGTGAAATAAGGAAAAAATTATTATTTTATATAAAATAGTTACGGGACAACCTGTTTATTATTATTAACACGTTGGCTGCCAAGAGGTACGGGGTGTGTGCCTCACATGAATGTGCGTTTTGTGCTCCGAGGTACATGTTGTGCCACATGTACTGATAGCCTTTTATTTAGTGAGGCACCGCGTATGGCTCTCAAACGCCTATTCTTCCTATGAAAACTAATCAAGTAGCCCTTGAAAAATATTTTAGGTTTGGATTTTTTTGTCATACTTATGTATTGTGGGTTAAAATTTCTTGCACAATCCTACAGACTTTTTCTTATTGGAAATTAGGGATATACTATTGAGTAAAAGAGTAGCTTGTAATAAAATAAAGTGATTTGCTGAAATAATAGATTTATTTCTGAAGAAAAAAATTAAGTTCTACAACTGGAGTTACATTCTGAATACTATACACTATGATCATGAATCCGAAGTCCATCTTTGTACTTTTTATTTTTCATTCCGAGTCTCTGCGTTTCCTCAGGATTTTCCTTATATTCGCTGTCACTTTCACCTTCCCTTCCTGGCAAATAATCATCTGAAGATTCACTACCAGCAAATGGATCTTCCTCTTCGTCCGACATTATGGTGTCCCATAGTTTTTGAAGATACTTTTGATTTTGTGCGTAACTCATCTCGATGCACTCTTCACTCAATTACGTATGGAACAGAACGGACGCGCAACTTATGCAAATGCACAGCAGTCCCTTGGACTGGTTAGGATTTGTCTAAACATGTTAAGGCATAGTATTCGTACCTCGCGGCACAAGCGATTCGTATTAAATACTCTGTGCCGTGAGGTACAAATGCTGTGCTTTATTGTTTTTTGCGAAAATGCCGAAAATACGGAAAATAATAACAGATATAATAATTTTCAAAATAATTATGTGCTCTACCAATGAAATAATTTTAATTCCCGTCATTTTTTGCCACGGCTGGACCAAATTTTTCTTACTCATGGCGGCAGTCAACGTGTTAAGAATACCTCTTTTTTTAATGTTCTTTTCAATCACCATCTATTCCATTTATTACATCGATAACTACCGAACCGTACGTGTGTTGATTGAAATGATTTATCATAAAAAATTGATAATTGAATATCTAGAACACTAACGCCAGCTTTACGCTAGAAGATTAAACTCGTTCGACCAACGTCGACAGACACCTACATAATTTCGTACGTTACACAAATAAACTTTTTTTAAACCCCGTTTTTATCTATGTGTAAATATTTATTTCGTTGGATAACCGATCCAATACAAGACTGTATAATAGGTGGCTTCAAAATCATACTAAGACAGTAAATTTCCTGACGTAACGTACGAACTTTATCTCGTAGGTTAATAATATGTTTTTTTTTTGCTTATAAGTTATTCGTAATTGATTTGTCGTAGGCGCAACAAGATAGAATCAAAGAACAGGAAATCGAAAAGGCGGAACAACAACGATTGGAAGAAATTTTGAATATGTGCGCGGAATACGAGAAACAACAGAGCAAACCTATGACGCCTAATAGGTAAGTTTGTTTATTGTATGTCAATGTTATAAATTACGTACTAATTATCGTAAAACTTGTTTCCTGGTTCGTGAGAAAAGAATGGAAGCTTTGGGATAGTTTCTATATTATTAATTCACTTTCTGATGCTTCTATAAAACTTTTTGGGTGAACAAAAATGTTAAAACGAGGATGAAACTATGTATTAGCTGAAGCCATGAAACATATGACAACATTTTACAAATTTCGTACACTACAGACTACAAAAAGGAAAATTTTTTTAGTAATAGTCCAAAACAGGAGTAACTTGTAGCCAAACATGGAAGCATTAAAATGGTCTCGATATTCTGTATCCAATGTCTCCACCTTCTGATGCTTCTGCGAAAAAAAAATTACAGAAAAGGATAAAGCTTCTATGTATACTCAGTATAATTTAGCAAAAAAATAGAATTTTTGAAATTTCTAGGAGCTGTGTTTATGAAGAAGTTTTTAAACCAAGCCTGTATAAGCTTAAAATTTCAAACAATTTACCATTTTATATATTTTTAATGCTACAGAAGGTAAAAATTGGTATTAATAATTCAAAAACATCATATTGGGAAAATAGATTAACGTGAATATTATACAATACAGTAGGTTTTCACGATTACTACATTTACAAAACTATTCTTCGCAGTAATAAGAAATGTATATTTTTATTTTTCAGGATAAAAACGAACGGTTCCCTTCCTAGAGACAAAAGAGGACAATACGCCCCACCGTCACCTAGCTACAGCTCGACACCTCCACCATCTCCTTTAGACATACTGCATAACGAACTTATGAAACAATCAAATCAAAACAGCATCGATCACGTCAAATTAACTTACAGTCCTCCCAACGGCGTGAATTATGAAAATATCGACTTGGTGACCGGAGAACAAGAGTTTAGGAACGTCGAACGGAAAAGTCCTTATGAAAATGTTTATGTACAGCACAATCCACCGGGACCTTATCCGCCGTCGCCGAGGACGAGAATTAAAACTTTTGTGACATCAAATAAAGACAAGTGAGTAAAATATTAAATGAAATCGTTAGCAAATGATATAGTGATAAATTCGTGAGGGGTCGCGAGAATAAAATTCAAGCCATGCGCACCATCCTACCAATTATTTAGCTTATAAGCAAAACGATAACGCTTACGTTATTCTTTAATTAACTTAACTCCAAGAGCTCACCCATATCTCAAATGTGGTTTTTGAAAACAAAAGGGTTCAATAAAACCCGAAGTCCAAACCACAATATTTTATTCTTGTCCAAAAAGGGGACAAATAAGCTGCTACTAGTTTCGATAAATGATTACCATCATCAAGATAAAAGGTATACTAAGAAACAAAGATCTCATGGAATTATGTCAAATCTCATACAGAATAACTATCAAGTAATGTAAAGCAATGTTCATAGTTGAGAATTAAAATTGAGAGCATAAGATTATTAAAATTAAATTTAAATTACCTTAATGAAACATTCACAACTGGAAAACTGTTAAGTTGTTCCCATTAAAAATTACTCATAGGTATGGTACTACAACATGACACAAATAAATGTGGTATGGAAAGAATAGAAAATTGAAGTTATAATGAAGAAATGTTAATAAACTTACTTGAAACGAATGGAGGGTATACTGTGGTGACGATTGACGGCTGTGTCTTCTTTCTGGGTGTTGTTGGAAAGTTATAATTGCGTTGTTGTATTTAGTTAGTCGGAGCATATATAGATACTTGCAAATGTACCAATTTCACCGAAAGCTACATCTCCTCGGAGTAGCATGGGATATTTTATATTTTCTAAACAATCCTTGTTAAGTCGGGGCGGGTTGCTAGTATATAAACAGAAAGTTTCATAAATGTTATTTCGGATCTAATATTCAATCGTTATTCTTTAGTCCATAGACAGGTTAGAACCTTAACTTCTTCCAATGTAAACTAACAATCACTTGGAAATTTATACATCAAAATTTATCAAGATCCTTATGCAAATGCAACTAATTAAATATTAGTAGAAATCCTTTTTTTAAATATATTTATTTATATATAAATATGAAACAGGTTAAGATAAGAAACAAAAGTAAGTAAACTATTGTTTTATAACCGTTTTTTTTATCTAATCTCCATAAAAACATTCTTTCTAGGAAGAAATTTTTCATCCTGACATCACCGATAATTTATGATATTATAGGACTTGCTTGTATAATCAAACGTTATGTTTAAATTATGTTTTATCTAAATTACATTGCCCTCATTTTTATTCATTAAATATTTTTTTGAAATAAAAATAGCATACAGTGAAGTAGCGTTGTAGGTTTTTGCCAACCAGGGCCGACTGAAAATTTGATTTGCTGCCTACCAATTTTTTAATTATCATTTACAAGTTTGAATATTTTATTCTTCGGACCTGATGTACATGGTCCTGCTTTAGAAAGAACATACATCTGTGGGAATAGATGGTGTAACGAACCCACAGGAACCCCTCTGTTATACTCCATAATACAACAATGGAACTTCTTCACTGTTACAGTTCTCTAAGCCCATTTTAATACTATTTATTTTGTTTCAGTACAACAAAGGACACTACCGAAATAATCGACAACAAATTCGCCATCTTAGAAGCGGAACAAATACTATTGAGAGAAGCTGAGCAAATTCTAAGACAAAATCTACACAATTCCAAGGAATTCCCACCGGACCACGATATTTTCGATTTTCCCAACGATAAATGTACACCCACACAATTCGTTTTTCCATCTGAAGATCCTAACGATATCTCCGAAATCGCTACGTCTCCTATAGATAACAATATAATTAACAAAGACTTTGAATCTAAAAATGTTATTGATTTTAACGGTACTGACGAATTGAAGAAGAAAAGATACAGCAATAATTATGATGAAGAAGATAGAAAAAGATTCGAGCAATTGAAAAAAGAGAAGAAAGATATTTTATCAGTTGTATCGAGGATAAAACGCCAGATGGCGGAAATTGAAATACAGGAAGAAGAATTACAAAGGGAGGTACGTTTTCCTCAATATTATTATTGTTTAAAAATATTTAATTATCTTTTTCTACTCCTGTTTTATAATATACTTATTAAAAGACTAAAATCTGTATCATAATGAAATTCATTATGATACAGATTTTCATTATGATACAGATTTTTAAGCCAATAGGAATGCGACATTCGCACAATATTTAGTATATAGCCATGGATACCTGGTTGACATTTCTGAAATTAATTATATCAGGTCTGTGGCCTGCAATAAAAGTGTAGCACTGAGCTATACGATTTTATTTATTTTAATTATGTTTTAATGCTTCTTGCAGTTTACAAATGCAATATACATAGATATTCCCAAATTTAGTAATTTTATACGTATTTTTTCACAGATAGACCTGAATTCTTCAAAATTATATAGCTCATTGCTACACTTTTATTGCAGGCGAACAGACATATTAAGTGACACTTAATTTGATAGCTGTCAAATAATTTTGATTTTCAAAATAACTATATTTAAAATTGATTTAACTAATAATTATTGATTAAATAATTTTTATTAACCAGAGTAGAAAAAATATTGTATGCTACTTTCATGTAATGGCCATTAATACACTCGCATATTATATACGAAACTCGCCTGCGGCTCGTTTCGTATCCTACAATATGCTCGTGTCTTAATGGCTATCATTACATGTTCGTTGCATAAAATACTATTATTGGCTTACAGACCGAATTGGAAAAGGCACTAATATCGGGCGAAAATAAATCTAAATTACTCGAATTGGAAAAAGTAGAAACGAGGAAACAGAAACTCCAAAAACGATCGCAAAAGATCGAAGAAAACATGAAAGACTGTCAAAGAAAACAAGAAGAAGACCAAAAAGAGTGCAAACAAAAATTGAAAGATGCTCAAGAACATATGGCCAAAGTAGACGAAAAACTACGCTCCACGCAAAAATCTAGTCCGGAATACGAACAAGTTTTCGAAGAATATCTTCAGGCGCAAGAGCAGCTGGATAATGAAAGAAAAGCTTTCGAAGATTTAGAGTTTCACCATTTAGAAGAGGAGGCCGATTGGTTGGCGAGCAGGGAAGAGCTCCAGAGGGAAATCGTCGATCTATCTAAACGAATCGATAATTTGAAGAATCATATTGAAGATTTGGAGCAGCAAAAGGTAAGTTTCTTCCTTTCTATTTCTTACGCAAACTTCTAGGTTTTTTTTGAAGAGAAAACTTTTGGCGCGTTGAACAAATCTAATGGTTGTAAAAATTCAATTTACCTTGGGTGTTCGATACAATTTTTATAAGTGGTATCAGAGGCGCACAATGAAATATTTTATGGGGAATCATTTATTATTGTACAAATTTCCATCCACCTTGGGCGTACTAAAAAATTTCTTTAAGGAGTTAATTTATTTGTGAATATCTCATCTTATGGGCTTACGATGAAATTTTAAAGGAAGTTTATTTTTTTGTGAAAATTTCTCTATCATAAGCGTACGTTGAAAGTTTTATTGGGAACTTATTTATTTGTAAAAATGTTTACATTACGGGCGTACACTCCGCGTCATACAAAACTGGTACACCTCTATTTTATCCATGTAAACCAAACTTAACTAATCAAAATGACAAACAGTCATATGTGTTAAGTTGGTCAAAGTGCATTATCCACGATGCCAGCACATTTAAGTGAATTCGATAAAATGCGAATAATTTCTATAAAAGAGGATGGTTGGTCCATTAGACGACTTGTCCAAGAGTTTAATAGAAGCAAAACCATAATTTAAAACTTTAAAAAAGGTGGGATAACGATCAAACTGTTAGCAGAAAAAGAGATACTAGAAGACCATTTATAATTATAGTGGAGCAAGACGATGCATCAACTGATTACTCAAGGGAAAATATATTCCATTCCGTAAGACATGCAAAAGTTGCAGTAAACTTATCAATAATAATGGGGGTATGACACGTTATTAATTATTGAATTCAAACTTTCATGGCTTCCATGCTACCATGGTCTGTGATCTATTTGTTATTTCATTTATTTGAAATGTTTTAATTCTGAATTACTTGGATCTCGTGTCCAAATCTGAAACTGTTAACTATTCTATTGAAATTTTGTTATTTTTGAAATTTTATGGCTACAAATGTACAATTCTTTAAATCAGGTATTTTAATTTTTTTTAATTCCGTTGTTACTGAAACATTAGTTTTCTGCATCTATTACATGCTGAAACGTGAACTTTGCGTTCATCGTTTCAGTTTAAATTTTTAAACGTTTTCTTTTTTTATTTTTCTTAACAGATTAAAGTAAGCTATCCATTAAATTTGCTCTATTTTTCCTTTAGTTTTTCTTACTTTCTTTTTTTATAAATCCATAAAGTAACAAAGTCCTGCGAACTGGCTTAGTTTACTACCAAATTTAATTGGTTAGTTAGGCAAGAATCTGAGATATATCTTAACATAATTTTTTATGGGGATTTTCATATAAATAATCAGTTAAAGCTTTGTCTAGCTTTATTATAGTTAAAACTGGTCTTCCAATTCCTATTTTTCCCACAACAGTTTGATCCTAGTCTTACCTTTTTTTTAGTCAGTCATCTAATAAACCAACCAATTTTATTTAAAAAATATTCGAACCTGTAACAATGTAATACTTTTGTATTTATTACAATATCACACTCTTTCTAAATTTAAGCTAGTTTCTGTTTGTGTATAAATGATATTAAAGATTTTTATTTTTTCCAATTTGTTTTATTGCTTCCCATAATTTAATTTCATCATTACATCTACTAACATTTTTGTTGAGCTGACATCACTGCCCTAGAAATTTACACAACTACAAAAACACTATTTTTGATTATAATAATTGTACCAGTTTTATATGACTCGTAGTGTACGTTAAATTTTCTTATATATTTTAATCATTTTCGTGAAAATATCCATTTACCATGGACCTACGAAAAAATTTCTATTGGGAGTTAATTTCTTTGTAAAAATTCCCATATCATGGGCGTAGGATAATATTATTTTCAAGAGGTTCATTTATTAGTGTTTTTATTTATGTCAGTAGTTTTCAAGATCGCCTATTTCCATTTTCTTTTATTGTAGATGGATACTTCGAAGACGAACGCAAACGAATTCAAAACCATAGAACGTCAAAAGGTGGAGTGCATGATGAGATTAGAAGAAATACGAAATAGACTAAAAAGCATAGACAACGAATTACTTCTTTATTCGTACGAAGAATCCGAACAGGATAATTCCAGCGACACCGATAGCGACAAATCAAAAGATGTCGAAAAAAGACTGTCTAGCCTATCGTTTGGTAAAATCACCGATATGAGCTGTTCGATTATCGTCAGTAATACCAAAATTCCCGACGATGACACCTACAACATGTCGCAATCTTTTAATGAAAAAATGTTCCAAGAAAAATCTATCCTCGAAATTGGAATTGGTGAGTTCTTAAAATTCAGATACGTCAATTTTTAGTAAATTTATATCTACAAGCAATCCATTGATATTTTTTCGGAAAATCAACTTTAAATACTTGAAGTTATCTTTATTTTGGACGCACTGTATATAATGAAATTTGCGATCAATTACGATAATTTTTTTTTGTTACAGAAAAAAAATTTCCCAGTCAGGACGATATCGATAGAATAAGCAGAGTAACTTCGGATACGCCCATCATCGACGAAGGAGGACAAGGTTCTCTGGGGAGGAAGACAATTGAATCTCTGAAAGAAATCGAACGTAATCGACACATACATCTCTGTCAACAAGGTGAATATAACCGATATACAGATTGCGAAAAAGCTTATCGAGCCATGCAATTTACATAAGTACAACAAGAAAAAACAGCTTGAAAGAGGGAGAAAGAATAATTGGGCGTGGTCAGCGAGGGTGTATACTTATTTCCCGAGGCTGGCCGAATGTTCATTACCCCCCTATATTTAACCAGAAGCGCAGATTAATTTGTACAAATAATATTTTTCTGTCGTTTTTGTTGACTTTTTTTCGAGCTTATGCACTATTTAACACTTTCATCCGGCAACAGTGTCCTTTACATGTTAAGAACATACTGAATACTACCAACTAGTGAATTCTCTCTCTAAAGGACACTGTTGCTGGATGAAAGTGTTTAGTTTCACTTAATAGTGCATGAGCTCGAAAAAAATTCAATGATAACGAAATAAAAATATCATTTGAACAAATAAATCTGAGCTTATAGCAGCAGCGGTTAACAATACAGTATACACCCTTGCTGACCACGCCCAATTATTCTTTCTCTTTCTTTCAAGCTATTTTTTTCAAATTTTCCTTGTCGTACTCGTGTAAATTGTATGGTTCGATAAGCTTTTTCGCAATCTGTAGGTACTTAACAGTTGGTAGATAATAGATGTTTTATAACGTTCATTTTCAGGATCACAAGTAATAGAACAAGAAAGGCAAAGAGTCAACGCTCTTAAGCAGAGAGTGCAAGAGGAGGTGAAGAGCAAATGGGCGCAAAGGATACAGGACTGCAATTCGTTGAATTCCTTGGAAGAGTCGGAAGAAACACATAACGGGTGAGACATTAATGCTTTAATATTTTACTAGTAACTCAAAATACAATTGCAAAGCAAAACGTCTTATCTGACAAAGAGAATATCACTATTTGGATGGACACTATTTTTTTGTTTTTTTTTGTGTACATTGTTAACTGCAAGAAAGTTTTTTTTTAATCATGGGTAGCATAAAGAAAATTCGAGTGACGAGATGACGAAAACTCTATGGTTATAAATAGTTGGCAAATGTTATCTAATCTTAATTCCTTTTATCTTCTATTGAATCTGTTTATTGAAAATCTATTTTCGGAATTCAGTAAATAATAGAATTATTTTTCTCATCCTAAACACGACCAATAATGAATTTAGAATTATTAAAAGAAAACATAAGGTATGTATTTTCATGCTCTATTAATTTCAGGATAGACTATACTTATATATGCAAAGAGTTCTCAAAAGTACAAGCATGTCTTTACAGCGTCCTTACCCTATATATTTTCAGATGACTTTACCCCTAACGATACAAAAAAATCGTTTGAGGTAGTTGTTTGTAATTTAAATTAGGAGGATCAGCAATATTTAATAATTTACAAAATAAAATTGAGAGAAAAAAATGATGTAGCATCGAAATTACCTAAGTTACAGTTAGAGAGCTCTAAAGTTGAAAGAAATTTGATTTGTTTTTGCGATATTGAATATTTTTTAAATGAAATCGAAGGACAAATAATATGTGGTAACGTACATCAGTGACAGTTAGAGAGCTTTAAAGAAATAATGAAAATACATTTTTATTTACAAATCTTAACAAAATAAGTGGTTTTTGAAGATATATGAAGTTATTTCAATTTTATTTAATTTTAAAGTAAGCTGCTGATAATTAGTCAATTGTATCGTTCTGGCAATTAAGCATAAACATTTTATTTATGTGCTGCGAAATTTTGATTATATACAGGGTGTGGCAGATAAGCGCTTGATAAGAAATATCTTGATAACTGAAGGTGACAGAAACATGAAATGGGGCTTCTAGTGGTGAAATATTTAAAGAAAATATTGCCTTTTTGTCATATTATACAGGAAGTTGTTTTTTCAAATATACAATTTATTTTTTTAACTTTAATCCAATTATATAAAATCCTTTCTGTCCCTTCTACATATTTAAAAATCTTATTGTGCAAGCACTTGGGAGATTTGGTGACAAAATTTTATTCCATAAAAGGAAAACATGAGGCAAATGTCGATTTAGTTTATTTGAACTGTCGTCAACGCTGTGTGGGTTTTTTACTTTGAAAAAAAATGTTGCGATTTGGAAAGGAAACTTCACAGTTAATTAGAAAATTTATTGATTTTATACAATTTCCTCAGTAGGTTTCAGGGAAATCTCAGTATTGACTAGAAATGAAAGTGGATATATTCGTATTGCGTATTCGTATTGTCATGTGCCCCGAAACTTATTAATTTAACGTCTGTATGATCAAGTGGATGAAACATTTTCAGATAATTTATTGGTTACCATACCATCTGATTGGTAGAAAATTTTCTCTCAAATTATATACATATCTGGATTTTTTATCCAAATAGTTCACCCCTATGGAACCTCCATATTTCCATTATTTACCCACCAGCTCCCGCAATCTTTCTAATCGACGGTTTTTTTGCCGTACGCTGTTTACACATAACTATCTATAATTTTTCTTACTCAAATCTGTTAAAGCTTTAATGGCTTTAGCATTTAAAACCAAAACAAACAGACTCCATAAATCAGTGCTACAGAAAGAATATATTATAATCATTCAAATTACTTAAACTTGTGAACTGTCATTTAGCATAAATTATTCTGTTATCTACTAAATTATAATATTTTTATTTTCAAAGACAATGTAGCTAAAAATATCTTTTATAATGTTTTTGATTTGTTCCAACTTGTTTTCGCCCTTGACCAACGCTAGATTTATTAGATTGACATTCTATACATGTTCTATTTCTGCTCAGTCAACAGTTCTAATGTATATAAAATTTATTCGTCCGTCCGTCCGATAGTGATTTATAATTAAAAAAAAAGTAGATTTTAATGAATGTTATTCAGGTGATTTTTCGCAACAGTTTTCGATAAGACCAAAGCAATTAGTTTTAAAAACTGAGAGAGTCAAGCTTTCCTATAAAAAAGAAAAAAGGGAGTTATTTCTAGTTGCCAAAAATTGTGGAATTTTTTTGCTATTATCTAACAAGATTATTTTAATATACTATATTATTTTTAAGCTCCATTCATTTTCATAAACACCAAAAAATGTATGCAAACGAAAATGTTTATGATACTTGAATTAATTACTTTATAATAACCCCCCTTCGAGTTAAAAATAGTTATTTTGTTTATTTTAAGAACATAAGCGTTATATTTAGGTGTAGAATACGCCAACATAGGTTTGCATTAACTTATTTGCCGTTTAATTGTTTTTATATATTTCTGTTGATCAGATTGTACACATCTGTCATTGAATCAAATTGAATTCAATAAATGTCAGAATAAAAAGTTGAATTTTACAGATTTCTACATTTTATCTACACACTACTACAATTTGCTGGAGTATAATGCGATAAACACAACCTAAAAATCGAAGGACTAAAATTTGTCAAAATCTAATCTACTTTTCTCGTGAATAAAATTTGCCATATATCACTGGAAATAATATGCAGATTGTTCTTTATTTTATCTTCACTTATATGTAATCCCCCCTTTAGACTCGATTTTGATCAACTTCAAACCGATTAAATATAGTAGTAAAAATGTGGAAAAAATTTTCCACACCAATATGTCAAATTAATGATAAACTGGTATTGTCAGAGAACTGTCAGTGCATTTCTAAAATTATTTTGCTCGTGAATAAGTGAATCCTCACGCTCGTAGAAAAACTATTGTACCTTACACTTGCGAAAAATGTTTTTCCGTACTTGTTAGGTAAATAGCTATTACAGAATATATATGAATCTTTATTTGTTTTCAAAATCAATCTTCGAAATCGTTAACACAGCGGTAAATATTAATGACTGATGATAAAGGACAATAAAGTATATAATGTAGAAAAAAAATGGATCCACAAAAGGAATAAATATTTTAATAAATTGGAGATTGAAATTTC
Source organism: Galerucella nymphaeae (assembly GCA_963978555.1). Lineage (NCBI taxonomy): Eukaryota > Metazoa > Arthropoda > Insecta > Coleoptera > Chrysomelidae > Galerucella > Galerucella nymphaeae. Next base: position 16,745,835 of record OZ021709.1, read on the forward strand.
TACAAAATCTCCTTTAATACTGTATGTTTCGAGATAAAATAATTTTAATCCGCGTCACTCACAAATATTATTTAATATGTTATAAAATGCGCAATACACCTGCCTCAATAAATATTCGTTAGTGATTATATCGAATTTAGCGTTGAATTGTCTTTATTTTGTTGCAGTGGCATTGACGATGAACAGATAAATGATTCCAAACAATCGATCGAAGATCAACATTCAAGAGATTTGGTGAGTACACAGCTGTTTTACTATAGTTATACAACCCCACAACATTATCATTCAACTTTGTGTTAATTGAACAAGCTGGACCCCACCAACTTTTGCCGAAGTCTAACAAAAATTTAAACAAGGGCATAGGTTCTGTTGAGTGCTGCTAACTTCCATCAGTGGTAAATGTTGTGATTAAGACGCACAATATACTGTATTTTCTACAACTTTTATTTTATTAAATTCTGACAAGTATATTATTTGACATTAATACATTCTATCAATATATGTATATAACAAAACAATAATCCCTAACAACTAGAATGTGATTTAGTGTAGATTAAATAGTTAAGTATTTCCTACACTCCTACACTAACTTATCATTTGATTCCAAGGTAACTTCGCAGATATTACAATCGTTTTTCACCCAATGATTTGGTAAGTAAATCTGCGACCATTTCTTCACTGCGTAAATACCTTAAATCAATTTCGTTTCTCCTAATAACATCTCTTATGAAGTGTTCTTTAATTGCTATATGTTTAGATTTAGATGAAACTATTGGGTTACTTGCTAAATTTTGTGCAGCTTGATTATCGTTAAAAAGTAAAATATTCTTATGAAAAATGTGCACGTCGTTCGCTAACATTTTTAAATGCATGGCTTCCTTGGCAGCTTCAGTCAGACTCATATATTCAGCCTCAGCGGTTGGCAATGCTACTGTTCTCTGTTTTCTTGCTTCCCAACTTATAGCTCCTCCAGCAAATGTAAAACAGTATCCTGTATAAGATCTTCTATCTATGGAGCATGATCCCCAGTCTGCATCTGCATACCCAATAATAGAATTTTCCATTGATTTTTCAAAAACTAGGCTAAGATCTTTTGTTCCCTTTAAGTATCTTAAAACATCATTGTTTTTCATCTGGTTTCTTTCTTGCTGCAATTCTTCATATAAATTTTCCTTACAATTGTTCTCTATAAGTTCATCTTCAACTATATTTTCTGATTGGTATATTTCGTTTGAAATTTCTTGAGATTCCATGTAATTTTGATTAGGATTTGTAACTTCTATTTTTATATTTTCATGGGATTTGACTTTATCAATTTTTTCTTCATTTTCTAACAAATTGTATTCAGTTTGCTCTTTATAGTTGTCTTGGAATTTGTCTAAAACTTTTACGTCCCTTGCAATAACAATTTTTTGATGTTGAGGTATCCATATTCTGTAAGCTTTTGATATTTCAGAATATCCCACAAAAATTCCTTCTTGAGTCCGAATTTCAAATTTTGATTTTCTAGGATTTTTATTTAAAACAAATGTTTTTGATCCAAAAACTCGTAAATGTGGAGCACGACCAATCCATAATTCAAATGGTGTTTTGCCATTTATTTTTCGCGATGGACATCGATTTAAGAGATAGTTAGCTGTATTTATAGCTTCAGCCCAAAACATTAAAGGTAAGTTGGCTTCAATTAATAAACATCTAGCTTTGTCCATCAAGGATCTGTTTTTTCTTTCTGCCAAGCCATTTTGTTGCGGTGTATAAGGTACTGAAAGTCTTCTTTTTATTCCGCATTGTTTTAAATAGTTATCAAACTTTATGTGACAATATTCGGATCTCTCGTTATCGGTTTGTAAATATTTAATTTTCTTGTTTGTTAGGTTTTCCACTTCAGCTTTGTATGTTTTAAATGTATCAAAAACTTCATTTTTGTGTTTTAGAAAATAAACTTTGCAATATTTTGAAAGTTCGTCAATAAATGTTACATAATATTTAGCTCCTCCTGGTGATTGAATGCTAAATGGTCCCCAGACATCGGAATGAACAATTTCAAGAAGTTCTAGTGTTTTCGCAGTTTCTCTATTTGGAAATGGTTGTCTATGAAGTTTTCCTTTAATACAAACTTCACAATCTCCTATATGATCATAAATGTTGAAGTCTAATCCAATAATTGCTTCTTTCTTTAAAGCGGTTTTCAGATCATTTTCATTTAGATGACCAAATTTTCTATGCCAAGTTATTATGTTATTTGATGAGAAGTATGAGACTTCTTGTTGATTTTCTTTTGTTTCAAGATAATAAAGACCATTCCTTCTTTCAGCTTTAACTACAGCCTTTTCATTGTTATCAAGGATAACAGCATATTCTTTGTCAAACATTACTTCATAACCTTTGTCTGTTATTTTGGCTACTGATAGCAAATTCGTACTTAGATTTGGAACATAAAGGGTATTTGGTAAGTTTATTGTATTTTCAGTTGATGTAATTTTTACTTTTCCGATTCCTTTCAATGGTGTACTTTTGTCTTCTGCTGCTAGTTTCAAGATTCCATTTTCTGAATTATCATGAATTTCAACCAATTTATTTATTGAAGAACAAAGATGAGAGGTACATCCACTGTCTAAACACCAGGACTCTTTGTTCACACCTTCTCGTGATATGGAGGAGAAACATACATCTTCTGCTTTAAATGTAGCTTCTTTTGACGGAAAATCTCTATTAAAATTTTTAGATCGGCAATTTCTCGTTAAATGGCCAAATTTTGAACATTTGTTACATCTGATGCTTCTCGAATTATTATTTGATTGCTGGTTTTGACTGGTTTCACCTCGTTTTTTATCTTGATAATTATGTTTAAAGTAATTATTTTGTTTATATTTTCCAGCAAATGCTGATTCAGATGTACTTGAGTTATTTTTATTACGAGCTTCATCCTCTTCTAATATTTTAATTTTCAAATTTTCTGGTAATGGTAGCTCATCTCTTGATTCGATGGCTATACGAAAGTTCTCGAATGATGATGGTAGGGAGTACATCATTATACTGAGTAAATCATTATTTATCTGTATGTCCATGTCAGCTAATTTATCTATATTTTCGGAAAATGTATTAAGATTCTCTCGTTATCTTTCATTTTATGGGTAAGTAGACTTTTTAAAAGGGTTGCCTTACGTGCAGGTCCTTTACTTTCATAAATACTGCTTAATTTATCCCATATTTCTTTAGAAGTACAACAATTTCTGATTTGTTTCAATTCATTCGGGGAAATCATCAATATTAATTCTGATTTAGCATTTAAATCTTGTTTTTCCCAATATTGTTTTATTTCTTCCGCACCATTATCTGCAGGTTTAGCTGCTTTACCTGAAGCATATTCCCAGAGGCTTGCTCTTGTTAGTACGGCTTGAGCTTGTAACCTCCAGGTGTCATAGTTGTTGCTATTTAGAGCTTCAATTCGGAAACTCGTGGAAATATGCATCATTTTATTTATCAATGGCCCATAACCTGTTGTGATTAGACGCACAATATACTGTATTTTCTACAACTTTTATTTTATTAAATTCTGACAAGTATATTATTTGACATTAATACATTCTATCAATATATGTATATAACAAAACAATAATCCCTAACAACTAGAATGTGAGTTAGTGTAGATTAAATAGTTAAGTATTTTCTACAGTAAACTATCTTAGGATAGGTACTTGAATTTTGAACAAGGTTCTTCTATAGATGAATTCAGTGAAATTCAAAATGACCTGCAAATTACTGGTTTTTGAAAAGGGTCCGATCTGACCACTGGACACTGTACTTTAAAGAAACATGAACATGAAAAAGTTGGTGAACCTATATATATATTTAAAGTGTTAACTAAAGAATGATATACCTACTCACAAACATTTGACATAGTACAAGTCTGGACTGTCGAGCACAATACAAAGGAATTATTAACCTGAATCTTACTTGTAATAGTTAATTATATTTCGAAATACTTATACGATTTATGTAAGTGTTCCCCCTAACCTACGTTCCTGAATTCCTTTATTTTTATACAACGATCATAACAACCTTCTGCTAACATTGATAACAATCACGTAGCTGTTACAAATTCTAGTTTAGACAAATCTAGAAGCTAATGAATCTCTTCGATATGGGTGTGTTGATGAATGAGTTTCAGACCGCGTTATTATCAAGATGGGACGGTATCATGAGAATTGTTGCTAAAAAAGTAACAATAAAAGCCAATCATTTTTAATATAAATATGTCATTGGAACTGGTAAGTTTGATTTGGTGCATAAATTACAAACAGAACAATAACTGCCATGTAGACTACGTGAGTACCTACAGTACTTCAGGTAGCAGATTGCTCCTATCGAAAGATTTTTAGCGAAAGACAAAAAGTAAACATAACCATGTGGTAAATAATCAACACCAATCATATAAATTAATCGGTAGTTCATTAGTAAAGCCAGAAAACTTCGGAGATTAATGAACTCAAGATTCTATTCCTATAAACTTCGAGTGACATCTATATATTAATAAATCAACTAGTAAACGGACGCTTAGAAAACGTTTTATTTCAAATCAAGAGAATAGTGGGCATTGTGCTCTATTAATTGTATCTATTTTAGCCTTTTCCAAATAAAATAATAAGTCCGGTAAATTTGTTTTTTAACGTATAGAAATAACCACAGACTGCTGAATCTGAGGCAGTTCTTGGCATATACTCTAAAACGACGGATTTATAATTTTACGACTTATAATACTTATAAATCAATTCCCTGCACTCCAAATATTAGAAAAACATATTTTTTTAAATTTTAGCAGATGTGCTTTTTTACTCTGTCAATCATTTAACATTTCTCATTACATTGATCTTTAAATTTTAAAATCGTTGGTAAATATTTTCGAAAGGGGACAAAATTCACAGAATACATTATTTCTTAAACAGCAATTCTAGAAATTAAGTAAATACCGGAAGTTTCTTTTCGACTGTTTTGCATTTATATTGTTTTGAATTTATATTGTTTTGAATTTACTTTGCAGTGCCGTATTTAAGGTACAGGCTGGCAAATTAGTTATGGCAATCGGAAGTTTGACAACGTCGCTGTCAGAATTCGTTTCGTTTAAAACTTTTCATGCGAAATGTACGTCACCTGCTCTACCCGCCAACTGCGTTTACAACGTTGGCAAGTTGTATGGATTTCTTGCGCATCGTAAACTGCCAAAATTAATTTGCCAACCTGTACTTGCGGCCATATGCCAAATTAACTCCAGTGGCCGAGGTGGAACTTCCTAGGATGTCAAGACAGTTTCAGCCAAAAATAGACGAGAGTTTCAATCATGTTATTTCTGTTATTTTATAAATATATTTTAACAACTGTGATATGTGATTTGTTTCTAAGTACCTACGAAGGGAAGGGAATAGGGATGAGAAAGTTTATATTTTTTTGTGATTAGTTTTTTTTCTATTCAAATTCCGAAGTGCCTGGGGAACGCATGTCTTTGAAAATATCCGTCTGCTGTCCCAGGGAAGCTGGGATGATATTTTTGTAGGTTGAAAGAATACTAATAAAAAATTGTAAATATGTCGCATAGTTTTTAAAAACAAAACAATAAGGCACTCGTTCTATTTTAGAAGTAATGACGCACAATTGGTTTAAAACAAAATTGTAATATTACTAGTCTAAATTCGATACAGTATGTTGCCGAGTATGTTGCATTTCAAAAATAAAAATATACAAAAGTTTATATTTTTTAAATTGAAAAGTTATTTTTATCTGCTCAACGAACTGTGGCGGATAGAAGTGTCTAAGTAGAAACTAAAAAAACGATGAATTCGAATTTCTATTCTAATGGATGCCGTGACATAAAATTTCACCGAGTTTGAGATATTGAAAAAAAAAGGGAAATAAATGAGACGAAAATAACGTGAAAGGAAAAAGAAAGAAGCTAACAAATGGTAAATTATAGACTCTTGTTCGAGATGGAGCCATAAAGTGATTAGTAGTACAAAAAGATGGGAAGGAATCTTTGGACTATTAATATCAGAGAGGTTCCAACTTTTATGTGTACTGGCCGACCACTTGTGCTTACATAATATTGAATTTTCAAAAATTTATCAACTCTAATATGTTTTTAACAGCTGGTATCTTGTAACTCACTTGAAGTGATTCTAATTTCTAACTTAAGTGAAGTGTAGTATTAAAAAAACTCGATAAAAACACTTATTAAGTTGTATACATACAAATAAATTGAAATTTGGTACATGTTACATAAAATCGCATAAAATAACTAACCTGATGCCTTTGTAAGGTGAGCGGATGTAACGTTGACATGGGCTTAGCAAAAAAGTGACAGTTTATTATGGATATTATAAAATTTAGTGGAATTTCTAAATAGAAATGCTTCCAAGCTATACAACATTTCATATTTTCCATGACTATATAACATATCGTGTCTTTTCCCCATTCTGTTTGATAAAAGTTGATTCCAATCAGTTTCCAAGTCTATAATGTCGAGAAGATTTATCTATGATTATATGTAGGGTCCGCAAGGACTGTGCGTGAGGTTGATGCAATACTTAAGATTATTGGAAACGTAAACTAATTCACGATACTACATAAATCGTGTCGTAAACAATTAAGATAAATTGCAGTATAAATAATCAAATATATCCGTACATAATAGTCGTGGAAATAATTAACTGAAACAAGTTTATGTATATTACAATAATTGCGAAAATTATATGTGCCAGCTGCCAAATCAAAAGAACTAAAGTGATTCAATTACATTACATGCATTCGCACCATCTAAATTGTTTAGTTATTTATACGGTCTACTGTGTCGTTAAAATATGATTTACAATATTAGTTAAATCCGTTATTTGTGTTGTTTATGGATCTGTAGAACAGTATTTTATTTGTTTTTATTATTCTATTTTTTAATTATCGTGAGTAATTAAACAAAAATCTTTTTTTTATATTTATTTTAATAATTAAGTTTTTATTTTCATTCTGGTCCCTGTCATTAATAAAAAAATTCTACAACTGGACAATCAATAATATTTTGAAGTTTAAGACTGAAAGGAATTTGTCGTCAAATTTTTAAGGTCCATTCGAAGTAGAGATGATATTTTTGATAAAACGTGAAATAAAATCTTATAGTCTATTTTGGGAATAGGATCCAGTGAAGTGTTTCTCGTCTTCTTAACTATTCCCATTTTGTAGTTTTACCTACCACGTATTTTTTAATCATTTTCACTGTTATAAATCAAATAAATTTAATCTCTCCCGTCCCCTGTTCATTAAAAACTAAATTCGACAGGAAACGTAGGGTGGAGCATATAGATTTACCGCATACATCCTTGCGAGATCGCCATTCACCCCACTCAATTTATCACGACTCAGAGAAAATAGCGGTTATTTCAGAAAATTGTATTTTCATTGCCTATCCCGCCAACTATTATATAATATCCTCCATCCGAAGTTAGTCACGGGGAATCTACGGACGGTGATATTCTAACACTGTGACTCCGAAAATAATTAGATCTTACGTTAGTGAAAAAAAAAAACTGATTGTAACTTTGTAATGACAAAATATTAAATTAGTGCACCACCACAATATTGGTTTACGAAAAACGTGAGAGATAAATTTTTTTTTGAAAATACGTAGTTTTTATTGACATATTAGTAAAAGATGTCGTTGTGGATCACTTACGTTAGAGCTGGCTACAAGAGCAGTTTGAAAAAGAAGGATAGGAGGATGGTAAGTAATAGTTTGACAAGTAGATTTTTTTATTCAACTCTCTTGTTGAATAAAAGTATCATGTTAATGTTGATTATTTTAGCGACAATATTTTTATCTTTTCTATAAATATAACATATACAGTATATTGTGTATTTAGTATGTGGTGTAATAAAATGTAAGAAGCAATGATATGATCCACATAAGAAAGTCGACAACTTGAAAATTGTGTTGTAAACTTGTATTTCTAATGTTTTTTGATTCCGTGTTTCAGTTATTTTCTACCCACTCGGTCATAATATAAGGTTAGTCATCCTAATATCATTGCAATTAGAACACGGGTTTTGGCTGAAGTAATGTAATATAACAGCTGCATACTATTTATTAGAATAATAAGTATTATAATAGAATAAACATGAGATTAAATAGGTTAGTATAAAGTAGATACAAATTGGAATAAAAATAAATTAAAAAAAATACGATTTACAATATAACTTATTTTTTGATAGAGATAATAATATAATCAAAAATTAGTATCCTGACCCAGCACTTAGGCTACATGTGATTCATTTTACATCCTCTCGAGGAGTTGTCCTAGGTCATCGTCCATCCTGTTCTTCCCAGGAAGGTGGAGAGGTAAGGTAACTAGGAGACATCTCCTTTATATCGGCAGGTGTAGCCCAAGACTCACCGAAAACACACTCTCTTATTGACGATAACCCCGGACACTCGCATAAGACATGTCTGACAGTTTCATCTTCCAGTTAACACATCCTGCATAGATGTGTGTCCACTAGCCCCATAGTATGGAGGTGTTTCCTTAGTTGACAGTGGCCAGTCAGAAATCCCACTGTTATACGTAGGTTTTTCCTGATCATCGCCAAATATTTCTTCGACGCCAGCTTCCCAGGGTCGTCCAGGGTGATCCTAGCTAGACTGCATCCTTTGATTCCATCCCATCTCTTAATGGGTTGAGCATGGGTGTAACGTTTCGCTAGTTGTTCCGCAATTGTCGAAGTCGTTGGGCCGTAGGTGACACTGGGTCCTAAAATTTTTAATCCAGTCGCTTCCCTGGCTAAATAATCGGCAATGCGATTACCTTCACTACTGTCGTGCCCTTTAACCCACCTCAGGATAATATTGTTATCTACTAGATCCCATATAACACGTTGTTTCTTCAAGGCCAATAGGGCTTGTCTACTATCAGTGCAGATTGTTATGTTTTTGCCAGAAGTTCCTTTTCTGGTTAGATTCTGGTGAGACCTCGTTGAAGATCATTTTAAAATTAATAAAATTGTCATTCTTATTGTTAATATAATTGGCAGTATCAAAACTATATACAATTATGCTTACTAATAATTTTATATCATTGTTGATAAACACATTTATTTATATTGCCCTAGGGTTTTTGTTAATGACCTACATTAACGAGTACAAATCGCACTTGTCCGGTTTGTAATTTTTCGTGTGGGTTTTTTTATCAACAACTGTTCGAATAGACGCAATAAAATTTTAGCAAATCGGAAAAATGTAAGTAGGTATATTACGTTAAAACAAGCAATAAAATTTTTCGTAGTAAAGTAGTGATTTTCTTGTACCATATTATATTTAATACTTTTGTTTTTTATCAAAAGTTTACAAAATACGCCCACCGTTCGTTGGAATATACGTACATTATTACCAACCAAATTGATCTGTGCTTCAAACTGTCAACAATTTTATTTTATGAATAGCAAAAACGTCACATTATTATCAAAGAAGAATCATTATTTTGCAAAAAAAATATTATTGTTTATGAGTTGAAATATGACCCATTTCAAAACTCTATTCTAGTCGACATGTAGCATAAAAAAATAAACTGCTTAATACTTTTCTATTGGAAATTATTGACTCTATTTAATTTTTGATGTTTTTTTTTGCAGTCACGAGGTGAATCAGAAAATGCGGAATCGCCGAGACCCTTGTCGGAAACCAGCGAAATGAGCTTGGAAGTTGGTACTTTAAATCGAAAAAGAAAGCCAATAAGTGATAAACAAAGACCATTGACGAGATATCTACCTATAAGAGGTTCAGATCTGGATTTACGACAACATATTGAATCCGCAGGTAGCTACCACATTTCAAATACAATAGGGTAACATATTAAAAATAATTTTTACAAATGAATATGCCAAAATCGAACCTTTATTAAGTTATATAACTTTTTTTCAATTATTGTAGCATATACTATTATTTTGGGTGATTTTATCTCTTATTATGCCCTTAGCAGAAAGTATTTACCCTCAGAACCAAAATAACATTTGCACTCCATCCCTTCTATAAATCTGCTACCAATGAACTCTAAATTTCCCTCTCACTTGATACCATCTTGTAGTACTCTCTCCCATTTTGCTCACATCTCACATTGGAAAATGCATACCATCCTGTCAAAAAAGCCACATTTTCCATCACTCCTACAAATACTATCCAGTTCCTAAATGACATCAAACTTTGATTCAAAAAATGAATCCAACCTTATGTTAGTTTTTACTACCTGAACTTCTTAACCAGGAAGGAAGTAACTATTGTTGGAAGGTTGTGAATCACACCATGTTTTAGTGTGCACACTAACATGTTTATCTGATTCTGATGACTTCAGAAAATGTTCCCGTTTGTCGTCACTGCAATCGTTTTTGTGAAATGTGAAACATATCCTCACTGACTGCCAGATCTAGATGGCTGTATGCCAAAGCGAGGACTGAACCTCTCCAAAATTGCTAGGCTGTACAGCCGAAATTCTGTATGTTGAAATGTCACAAAGAATCTGATCTCTTCTGCAAATTATTTATTAGCGAATGTCCATAGCTTGAATAGTGTGAAAATTAATATAGACTCAAATCAAATACACTTGTTTTCTATAGATTTCAAAAATGTTTATAAATATTTATTTACTATGGTCTTTCAGAGGTTAGGAATGATAAAGGATCCGTTCCATAACTAACTGTTCAAAACATTTTCTTTTCTAAACTGTCCCCCCCTCCATCCCCTAATATAGCACATCATACAATTGACCAAGTTTGAAGTTTCTAGGCAGAAATATGCTTAAAAAACTGACCTATAGTCTTGTTCAAAGGGCGCTAACTCCCATAGGAAAAACTTTTTGATAAAAGTAAATTAGATTAGATGGGCACATCACAACATCTAGTACCTATATATAGTTTGCGTTTAACAGGAGAATGTGATGTGTTTAAATTCGGCCCAAATTTAAAAACACAAACAGTATGAGAGTTGATGTAGGTATTCTGATAGAATGTTGACTTTATTTATTATGATTTAAATCCTAATCGAATTCCAATGTTACTATCACATTTCCCAAAATAATTGGAAATATTTCATCTGTAAAATCCCCTATATTATAACTTCTGCAGAACCACAATTTGTTTTTAATTGTTTAGTTAGTGCATCAACTCGTTTCAAGAAAGTCCTATAAATAATATTAGGTTTTTTGGTTACCGGTTCCTCTGCCTCTTTCGCCAAATATGACAATAATATACAGTTGATAATTTAAAAAATTTTAAACAAACTACCCTGTAACACAACACATTTTATGGTAAAATCCTCATATTTTGCCCTCAGGATTCCACAATAACTAATATATACTAATAATATACTGTATACAGGGTGCGGCAGATAAACGGTCAATTAGAAATATCTCGAGAACTAGAGATATCTGAATTATGAAAATTGGCATGAAGGGGTTTTGAATAATGAGCTATTTAATGAAAATATTGCCGTCACCATTCTACTTCCGGTTATACCGGAAGTTGCACATAACTTCGTAATTTTTAATGGAAGACCCTGTATATTTTTCAATTTTAGAAATATTTACGTTATTCCGAACATTTTTTCTTGTTACTTCCCTATACCTATTTTGAACCGTTTTTGAGTTGTAATGTTTTTTATATGAAAATTACACTTTTTTACCATGTACATAAAATTCAATACCCTCTAAAATAATTTGAATAAAAGTTTGAATTTCTTAGGAACTATTCACCACATACCGCTTTATCGTTTACCCTGTGAAGTTCCCTTTTTTATTATACAGGGTGCTGTCAAAATTGGAATTAAATCGGATTCTTTAATCCTCGCGTAATTCCTTTTTTTCAAATGGGACACCCTGTAAGTGATTATTTATTTTAGAAGAATACGTTGCCCACTATCGATATGTATTACTATTCCCTATACCTATCTCCTGCTATTTTCAAATAAATCAGCTTCATTCATTTTTGTCAAAAAAAATTAATTTAACAAGTCGCTTATGGAATATTCTGACAGATGTCAGTTATTATTAATATTTAGTAGTCATCTTGTTGTATGCCGTTGTGTGGAAGGTATAATTATAGTTTGCCTTTAATATTCTTGACAAAATAATAATGGCACATTCAGGATATACAAATGATGATTTTTTAAATTTAATTATGATTCACGGTGAGTATAACAGAATAGTATCCAGAACTTGCCGTGTATTTGCTGAGAGATATCCCGAAAAGCCTCGACCAAATCATAAAACTGTAAAACGTTTGCTGCACAACTGTTCCCAGTTTGGTCAGTTTAAAAGTAAAAGAAATAAGCCGAAGACCCATGTCGATAATGAGAATTTACAAATAGATATCCTGGGATATTTTGCAGCTCATCCAAATTCTTCCTTAAGGGAATGTGAGAAACTGCTAGAGGTGTCGACTAGAACAATTCACAGAATTTTAAAAAAACATAATTGGACCCCTTATTCGTATACACTAGCTCAGCATTTACATCCTGGAGATTATGTGAGACGTGTAGAATTTTGTGAATGGATTTTAATAAAATGCCAAGAAGATGCAGATTTTACAAAAAAAATTATTTGGTGCGATGAATCGAAGTTTACTAAAAATGGTTTGTTTAACCGTCATAACAGTCACTTCTGGAGTGACGAAAATCCTCAAGTCACATGGGATAGTAAATTTCAAGTGTCATTTTCGTTTAATGTTTTTTGTGCTGTGAAGAATAATAAGATATTCGCTCTCATGATTTATGACGAAAATTTAACCGGAGAGCGTTACTGCAACATCTTACAGCAAGTAATTGTACCAGCAATGCACGCTTTACCAAATAATGAAGCTAACGAAGCTTGGTTTTAACAAGATGGTGCACCAGCTCACAATCTTCGAGGAGTAGGCTCATTGCTTGATGGAATCTTCAACGATAGATGGATAGCTAATAAAGGTCCCTTTCTCTGGCCTCCAAGATCCCCACAATTGTCACCATTTAGATTATCATATTTGGGGATATGTTAAAAATAAGGTATTCTCTGAACCTGTCACTACCAAGGAAAATATGATAAACAAAGTCCTTCACGTCTTTAATGAAATAAATGAAGAGTCACTATCAAGAGCTACTAATGAAAATCTAATTAAAAGAATCCATAAATGTTTGGAGGTTGATGGCCAGCATTTTGAACATTTGTTGCATTAAAAAGCTGGTGCCTCATTATCTTGGATAGTATCTTTACATATAATTGTTAAATGTTTAACTCAATAAATTAATACCACATAGCCTACAAAACAATTAATTTTTTGTGACAAAAATGAATGAAGCTGATTTATTTGAAAATAGCAGGAGATAGGTATAGGGAATAGTAATACATATCGATAGTGGGCAACGTATTCTTCTAAAATAAATAATCACTTACAGGGTGTCCCATTTGAAAAAAAGGAATTACGCGAGGATTAAAGAATCCGATTTTATTCCAATTTTGACAGCACCCTGTATAATAAAAAAGGGAACTTCACAGGGTAAACGATAAAGCGGTATGTGGTGAATAGTTCCTAAGAAATTCAAACTTTTATTCAAATTATTTTAGAGGGTATTGAATTTTATGTACATGGTAAAAAAGTGTAATTTTCATATAAAAAACATTACAACTCAAAAACGGTTCAAAATAGGTATAGGGAAGTAACAAGAAAAAATGTTCGGAATAACGTAAATATTTCTAAAATTGAAAAATATACAGGGTCTTCCATTAAAAATTACGAAGTTATGTGCAACTTCCGGTATAACCGGAAGTAGAATGGTGACGGCAATATTTTCATTAAATAGCTCATTATTCAAAACCCCTTCATGCCAATTTTCATAATTCAGATATCTCTAGTTCTCGAGATATTTCTAATTGACCGTTTATCTGCCGCACCCTGTATATTGCCATTCTTAGCATACCATATCTCAATTTAAAAATTATCTGTGGAAATACACAAAACTTTGTTTGTGTGTGTTAACATCGTAATTATTTTGAGAGGAATAGCGAAAGTGAGTCTATCAGCTTGTATAATTCATAACATCTGTAACACACCGATCAGTAGCCAAAGTGTATAATTTAGTCAAAATGTTTAGTTTAGTCACCGAATAATTTAGTGTAGTGATTGTTATAGACTATTAAATATTTTTGTAGATTTGGCCAAGTTCCATTATTAAGGGACCATACTTTCATTTCTAACCAACTAGCTTTTACTCGCGTTAATGTCATTGAATTGGTGTTTAAAAACATGGAAAATTGAATAATTTGAATAAAATTTAGTCTAGAGAAAACCAGAAAACATTTTATTTAAGATACCTCACTGCATGAGGAAGGTTATAATGTCGGGAGGCTGAATAAAAAAGCTGGTCAACCAATAACCATCTGTCCCTATAATAGTATATTATTCAAAGTTAATAATAGCCTCTATATATGCGAGTATAATACTATATTTTGTGGACGATTATCAATTACCTGTTTATACATGAATTTATTTGTATCTCTTTTCTCCAAATTGAAGTTTAAAATAACTTTTGTAAAGTTTTCTCCTTGGTGAATTCATTATACTCTGTGTTTTTTTAGAGCAAACACTTGTGTGGATGTTTTATTGAAAATATCATGGCAGAAAAAATTGATTATTTTGCAATTATAAGTAAAATGTATTGTTTTTTCCTTAATTTATTGGGAAATTAAATCACAATGTTTTTTATATTTGTTTAATTTACAAATAAAAAAGAATAATGCATACACCGCAGGGAACATACTGTAGATAAAATGTAATTATTTATTTCCAGGTCACCAAGTAGTGCTGTGTCCTCATGTGATTATAAATTCCAGTATATGTAGAGGCTACTTACATAAAAAAGGCTCAAAATTAAATGGTTGGTCCAGAAGATGGTTCGTTTTCGATAGAAACAAGCACACTTTTGCTTACTACTCGGACAAAAGCGAGAAGAAACCCAGAGGTGGAGCTTATTTCCAGGTAAGACAACAAAACTAATCACTAATTGCAATATTTATTTTAATAAATTATTGTTTGTTACAGGCTATAGAAGAAGTTTATCTCGATCACTTAAATAGCGTAAAATCTCCAAACCCCCATTTAACCTTCATCGTGAAAACCCACGAACGTCTCTACTACTTAATGGCACCGTCTCCGGAAGCTATGCGGATATGGGTGGACGTCATCTTCACCGGAGCCGAAGGTTATCGGGAATTCGAAGCCGGAACTTGATTTTTTAATATAAAACTTTTGTTTTGAGTTACAAATATAAAGAAATCTATTTTCTTACACATGTACAATTTTTATCGAATCGGACGAAAATCTTCTTAGGGACGCATATTTTTCTATTGAATTTATTTAGTTTTATATATAAATTTTGTATATAGGGTTTCTAATGTGATTTGAAATTCACTGAATGGTGGTTACCAATGATTGTTTTATTTGGTATATTTTTAGAAGACTTTTTTTGATCTAATGTATACAATGATAGTGGCCTTCGAATGAAAACACATAAATTCATTAGATTTTACGATTTTGTAATGTGTTTTTACACTACTAAGACTGTAAACTCATTTAATTGTGTTAACACCTATTAAAGTATATTAATATTACATAATTTGATGTTTAATTTTTTTATGCAAACACTAACAAATAATTCCTTCCCTTTTACAATATACTGATCTAAAAGCGATTTCACAAAAAGTACCCTTTCTTAGCGCAACATGCACCTTTCGGAATGTCATGCTGTGCCAGCAGTCGTAGAGTATACTGCCTTCAGCACAAGGGTAGGCAACATGAGAGCCTCGCTCGGCCCTTTATGCATGCTCCTGGAAGTTCCTTTCAATACGCCAGCGGACCTAACATAGTTGATAACGTCCCCGTCCTCTCTCATCATTATGAAATAAAACAATTTTAATTTGTTAAAATCTACATAAAATTTAAACTTAAAGTTGTGACTCGTTTCGCTAACACAGTAGCTTTATCAAACGAATGGAGTTATAATTAAATATTATGTAGATTTTAACAAATTAAAATTGTTTTATCTACTCCTTATATTATATTATATTATATACTAATTATTCAACTGCTTTTAAGCAGGTTATAGTATCTGTAAACGAACAGCGTGAGTTATAATAACTCACTGCTTATAACTCACTATAATAAATCGGAAATTCTTGAAGGTATTTACGAACCGAATATCAACGTGGCTCTGTACTCTGTACTTCTGAACAAGCACAAGCCGGATGGGGAGTAATGTCACTTGTGACACATGATTAATTTTGACGTTTTCAAATTAAGTTAATACCGAATTCTTATTATTGTGAATTTTGTGCTGAAAAAGATGAATTCAGATAGTGAAGATGAATTATTATGTACACCGCTAGAAATAAGACAAATAGCTAATGTTACCATACAGAATTTATTGCCTGAAAAATCCCAAAACAAATATAGAGGTGTATACAACAATTTTCAAGATTGGTGTAGCAGTAAGGACATTAGGTCATCGTTTACAGAAAACGTACTTTTGGCATATTTTACTGAACTTAGCACTAAATATAAAGCATCGTCTCTATGGACTTTCTACTCCATGCTAAGAAGCACACTCAACATAAATAATGGAATCAATATAGAGAATTATTTAAAATTACGTGCGTTTCTTAAACGTCGATCAGAGAAACATGTAGCTAAAAAGGCAAAAACATTTACGCCAGAACAACTTAATAATTTCATAAATGAAGCTCCTGATGAGAAATATCTGGCGACAAAGGTAGATCGATTTCACAATAATTCAATCGTTTTTATCATTATATAATTTATTTTAGGTTGCTTTAAATTAATAATGGGCATTATGGGTGCTTGTCGTGCAGCAGAATTATACTCTATGCAAATTACAGATTTAGAAGATCATGGATCTATTTTTATGGTCAGTGTACCAAATACAAAAACAAAAATTGCCAGAAAATTCACTGTTACGGGAAACTTTTATACCGTAGTTAAGAAATATTTAAATCTTCGTCCTACCGATATATCGCAAACGATATTATTCTTTAAATATCAAAATGGAAAATATCATTCACAAAGAATTGGCATTAATAAATTTGGAGCAATGGGGAAAGACATTGCTACATTTTTAAAATTTCCCGACTGTAATTTATATACAGGGCATTGTTTTCGCCGCTCATCGGCAAGTTTATTAGTAGATGCTGGAGGGGATATAACGGCACTAAAACGACTTGGCGGTTGGCGATCAACTACTGTGGCTGAGTGGTACGTTGATGATTCCGAAAAAAATAAGAAAGACCGCAAATAGAATATACAGTTCTATAACACCTCAACCAGTACCTACATCATCAACATATATGCAACAAACACAAAAAGAAACAATAAACTTCCATAAATCGGTCCCAAATATTCAGTTCACTGGTTGTTCAAACTTTACTGTTAATTTTATTAATAAACAAGATGAATAATCACAACTAAAGTTTTTAAAGCAATGTTATAGGTACCTATTAAGATTTGTTAATAAAGTTTTTGTCTGTACTTGTGTCTTAGTATTTATTGTTATAGTCGTAGATAAAGTATAGCATTCAACGAGCGGTAATGGTCATAACTCACTTGATGAATTACAGCACTCGCCTGCGGCTCGTGCTGCAAACTTCATCTGCGTGAGTTATGACCTACATTACCGCTCGTTAAATAATATACTATTATTTCATAATTCAGTATGGATCTACATCAAGTATACCTGATATTAGCAAAAATTCGCTAAACACGGATTTCCAATGGATATGATCTACCGTCTTATCTTCCTTCCTTTCTGTTAAGTGCCTCATTTTTAGTTGATGGTCAGAGCACCTGTTTCAAAACGTAAATTCCGCTGGGTCGGCTGAAATCACATTTGTCCACGACCACCTAATAATAAGTCAATATTTTACCTCCTAACAAAAGGTATATGGTACCCATATATCAACTGTCGTGAATTATGGTTCATAATACACTGTAGTGTATTATGAACTAGAGATGGGTGTACAATATGAAATAAACTATTAAATCTGTGTATTTTGTTCAGGAAATTTGCTTCTGACATATATCGTATCGATAAAATATTGTAATTTTTAGGATTGATACTTTTCATAACGATATTTTCTAATATTGAGTATTTTAAAACAATATATTTATAACGGTACGTTGTCTTGATACTTTCTACAGTATCGCCCATCTCTATATATGTCAAAATATTTGATGTAGCTGCCACAACATTTTGAGGTTAGTAAAATGCCAAATCGTTACTAACTTATTGATTAATAAATAAAGTGTCGTGGACAAAGTATAGTATTCTACTCGCAATTTATGGCCATAACTCACTTGGGTGACTTGCGCCCCTCGCCTGCGGCTCGTGACGCAAACGTCACCGATCGTGAATTATGGCTATCATAAACTGCTCGTTTAATAATACATTCACCCCAGGAAAGGAATGCGAAAATAGCGACATCCAAACAACTAACCACAAACAAAAATTCATATTAACAAAAAGCCATCTCGGTTTTGTAGTTATTTATTTGAGTAAACCTTTTTTGAAGTTATTGTTCACGCACTAGTCTTGCCACTATTAAAACTGTGGAGCAGGTAGAATCTAAAAGTGTTTGAGCTGCTGATTTTTAGCTAAGGCATGTCTCGCGGACCTCACGGTAACCATTAAACTTACCATGTACTCGGACTGGTACTGACACTGATATTATAGGTGTGTTCCTTTTGTCTGAGATCTCAGCTCACTTCAGTTAAAGTGATCCGAGATAAATTGATGTGAGTAAACACCAAAAAGAACGACCTACTCAATTTCTTTATTTCCGACTCAAGTCCAACTGATACCCCCTACAACACATTCAGCATCGGTGAAGGGGAGGAAAAATCTCAGCTCACTTCCAAGTGAGTAAATAAAAAAGAACGCGCACATTACCGATGTGAGCTGAGATTAACTGAGATCTCAGTCAAAAAGAACACACCTAATATCTGCTATCTGTAGAGATGTGCATATTTTTTCCTCGATATGTTTCTATCGGAAAGTTTTTTGGCAGCTATGAAGATACTATTTATTTTGAACAACATTGGCATATTTTCTCATAGCCCATTTTTGGTTCATTAAGTTCATCCAATTGGTGAATCCAGATCCCAACTTTTTCTCTAAAATTTCATTTTTAATTTACATAATGCACATGCACATAATTAAGATTGATTTTTGGATAAGTTTAATCAGCCTACTGGGACCAGAAGAGTTACCTCTACCTAGCCGTTGAACATTAACTTTTTGCAAAATAATTTACCTGATTTAATGGACGTTTCCTTGTATAACAGTAATAATATTACTCCTCGAGACAAAATATACAGGGTGTAACAAAAAGGCAGGTCATAAATCATACCACATATTCTGGGGCTAAAAATTTCCAGAATATTCGGTTTTCGTTAGTAAAACGGTGCCGACTGTGTATTCAAAAAAATGGAGGCCATTTCGAACATCTAATAAAAACTACACATTTGTAAATAAATAAGATTCAATCAAAAATTTGGGACCCTCGAAAAACTTGAAATTTCATTGACTTAAATTTTTGTTACTGGAAATTTTTGAAGTATAATGAAAAATAGGCCGTATCTCGATAAAAACTGAAAATTATAAAAAGTACTAGAGGGGACAAAAAAGTTTAAAAAATGTGTTTGTATAATGGTGCCACAAAAAATAATCATTAAATTGTAACGTACACAAAAATTTTTAGGGGGGGTTTAGGGCATCTCAACTCCCATAAATTTTTAACGAGGTGTAATAATTCCTTAATTTTTTAAGAAGCTCTTATCATAAGTAAGCCACTTGTCCACTTTCATTATAATATGTCGAACAACTGCCGAAATATTTGAAAAAATCAATTTTCATTTGGTAACTTCGAAGGGTTGTAACTTTTTTCGCATGCATATTTGTACTAGGGTAACTTGAGTTGGATCGTGTTATTTTTAGCCATTGAATATGTGGTATGATTTATGACCTGTCTTTTTGCTTCACCCTGTATAAAATAACGTAAATCTTATGATAAAGTAAAAGTTACACCACTGCATTCTTCACGGTTACATGAATATTTATTCTGTAATGTATCCTTCAGAATTCTAACTCAATAAAACATTACATTAAAACAACAAAGAACCATGGAAAATTATAAATGGTAATAAATACAATAGCCATTAACTAGGCCAAGTATCATAATTAAAATATTTGTTCTCGATAAAGGAAATTTAATTAAAACATATTTCCTGATCCTGAATTATATTCCGTAAAAAGACAATATACAGAAGTAAACTGTTATTATTGAGAATTTGTCTTTATCTTCGGTATTTTAGCCAAAACTTGATAAGAGAGCTAAAAATGTATTAGTTCTAACAAAATATAGGGACATGAGACCCTAGAAGATATTTACTGGCGGTATGTAATGGTACTCAGACATATGTTCACATTATGGATCCGTGATTTGGTGTAGCAATTGCCTGCAAAATATGGCACTCTATTAGACTGCAGAGACCTGGCGATTACAGGTAAAATCTTACCACTTCCACGGGAGTGCTGGAGACCATTCTCAACATAACACCCCTACTTCTCCTCTTGAGAGATTAGCGAGAAATGCCACCTACATTCTTCCAACTGTGGTTTATGAGCTCGTTCACGTCCGGATCCAAAATAGTCCGCTGCATGATGCAGCTAACCAAAGATTGAACTTGTTGAAAGACTTGGAACAGTATGCAACAATCCCTGTTAAATCTGGAGCATATAGTCCCCGCAATGCAAGAGTCTATTGAAATGAGATACCAGACTTAGGGCTAGCCAAAGCCTCTATCAAAGAACATTCAAACCTCAAAGCAGAAGCTTTGCTAAACATGGACAAGGAGATCAAGTCTGTAATCGACACTGCAGGGAAATCAATAATCCGGGCGGAATCGGACAGGTGGAAAATTTCGATTGTCGTCTCTGTCCAGTCTTCAAGATGAACCGGTGGAATAGATTCTGTATGGCTGCCGAACGAACTACAAATCATACGAGCTAAAGTCGTGCTCCCTGATGATGTATGTATAACATACTAATGGTAAAGGAAGTCTAAACCTCATGCAGGGTAAACCAATTTTTCCACTATAAAATAGTTTTTAGAAATATTCAATTGGATTATCAAAAGGAGCCATGTGAAATATTTCCTATCGGTCCTAGAAAACATCAATCTATTACAAAATACATCAAAATTTCTTAATAGTTCTATTAATAACCAATTGATAATGACTTAAAAAATGACGATATTTAGGAATTGGTGTTAGTGTAAATAGCCTATCAGTTTCAGAAGTATTAAAAAATCATTAACACTGGAAGAACGGGATTTTCCAAAAGACTATTATCTAGTGTGTTCAGAATATACCGATACATCCATTATAAATGTTATTGGGAAAAATACCTCCGATACGCACAATCTTAAACCATATTTTTTCTCATGTATCATGAATTGATCAATTCGGTAGGAAGGTTTTCTCGACGTTATAATAATCATGCATTTTAATTTCTTTTATTTATTTGGATGGTTTTTTATTATTTGCAGATTTTGTTGATATCATATTAGCCATATAAGTTCTCCAAATTCAAACTCCAGCAATGTTGAGAGAAATTTCTCTTGGGGAACTGTGTTAAAACCATAGGTTGATTGGTGTACTGAAAGGAACTTCCAGGAGAATGGAAAAAGGGATTGATGAGGCATAGGTGCTGTGGGGTTTCCTACCCTTCTAAAGTATTAGATCAGATTGACGGGTTTATTTAGTTCAATTGACATATTTTTTCGATTTTTTCTACAATAATATTTCGTATCGTAAACTAATTTTTTATTATCTATATATTTTTTTAATTCATTCAACAATTAAACTTAAAAAAAAACATAAAAAAGTGGGTACTTACAAAATTCATAAAACTGATATTGTTCTTAAAAATGCTATAAACTTTGTTTGTTTCTGTTATTTTTGGAATATAAATATATTTTTAATTATTCATGACATCATGATTTCAATAAAATTATTTTAAAAGATAAAAGGTGTTTACAATTTTAGAGCAATAACAAATCAAAATATAAAATTAGAACAATTTTACAACTATATTTTTATGGAATGAAATATTATTAAAAAAAATATATAGGAGTAATCAACTGAGTATGTACCTAAGGTATATCTTTGTTCGTTCATTGTTAGAAATACAACCTTTTTGATTTCGTGAAAATTCTTTCAACATATTCATTCAGATAGGTACCTACCCGCCTGGAAACTATCCAAATATGACTTACCTTATTTGGAGTTCTTAAGACAAGTCCATGTGACGTCACGTCTGATTATAAACAAGTGTTCTTTACACAACAGGTGGTTTTTATAATTATCTTGATCGTGTGATTTAATTTTGGTTTGGCGCTTTAATTGCTTAGGTATTTTAAAAGCTATAAGCTGACTGTTTATAATAAAAAGGATCGTTAAATCATACAAAAAGACAACCTCAGATCGACTGTCATTAGTGTCACTTGTCAGTTGGTGGACATACATCATAAGCTGCCAAATTGTTTATAATTTATGAGGATACTTAAAACGGTTTACTTTTATACTATCAAAATAGAGACAAATTTTAGAGTATTATAGTGAATTTTAAAAACAACTTTGATGAATAAATTCCAGTCAAGATTACATTCCACCTAACTTGATACTAATTGACATATCTAATATTAGAAATAATAAAACTAGTAATAGTATATTTGGATAAATTTTATTTACTTGAGTATAAACAAGTCAATATAACTTAAAATATAAAAATTAAAAAAAGTATTATCGCCTGCAACATAACACTTTTTTTTGTGTCATAATCTTAGCTGGATGTATTGTTGAATATTAAAAAATATATTATACAAATATTATGTTGTTAAGTTTATTCAGGTCACAATTTCATACCCACTGAGATCAGCAAGCTGGCAATGATCAAGCCAATATCTGAAAGAAAAAAAATTAAATAATAAATTGCAATAAAAATGAAGATTTAAAGAAAAAAAAAGATATTTCAACTAATTAATTAGATTGACTTAGGTCCAAAGCGAAGTCCATCCAAAAGTGCGATTTCTAAATATAGTCAGATGCAGTCTTATCGTGCGGGTCATACGATTTAACAAAGACATACTTACAGTTTTTGTTTTCTTTTATTGCGTTTAATTATAACTTCCAAATAAAATCCGTAAGATATGCAATTTTGACGGGAAAAAGAAGGATATGTATTTAGTTTTCAGAAGTCTTTCACCAGCAGAGTTTTTATTTAAATATGTCAGTTTTCTCATTTTGACAATTCAAAGTGACAATATGAATAATAAGTTGCAATTTTCCGTTTTTTTGTACTTAGTTTGATGGATTGTTTCGAGAATGGAAGTACTGGAATTTCGTCAATCAGTGTAATCTCACATTTTGGTAACCTCTGTGTTTCTGATATGATACATATGGTTAGTGACCTTTGAACCCGCACGATAAGAATGCCTTTGACTATACACCTGTTTGTTGAACAGTATCATCCCAAAAGTATAAGCATGTGTTTGTTATTGGTACTGTTTGTTATACGTAAACCGATTAATCAATAAAGTGCTAATAAAATCATATGTATGTATTTATTTTTCAAATTAGGATTAAGTACTGTTCAATTATATAATCAATACATGTACTTTCGTACTCAATTATGTAACAGATTTCATTGTTTGCAAATTTATGTACCTACCTTTGCCTCCGTACCTATTTATTTAAATTGACAAATATGACTCATCTTTTTTTTCATTTGATTTTTTTTAATTACAACCGGAATGATTCTTCTACGTCATCTTCTTGAGAAATAAAACCACAATCTGTTTTATCTTTTTACTTCAAAGTTTCAGAAGCGGTTCAATTGAAGTAAGTATAGAAAAAGATTGTGGTGTATTTCACAAAAAAATTATCCATGTACCACAACGAACACACAAAATAGTTTTCTGTGAAGTACTCATTAAACTGCTTGATTAATTCATTACAATGGATCTTGAAATTTTCTAGTATATCAAAATTAATATACAGTGTGTCCCAGGAGTTCGTACCAAAAACTTGGGAGGTGATAGAAAGACTAAAAATAATTATGGTATTTCATGAAAAATTTTTCTTTACGCCTTTCGTTAACGAACTATGGGGCTCTAAAGTTGGGAATGAAAAATGGTTTTTCATTTACAATTATTAAATGGCTGATTGGAAATTAGCAATATTTTAACAGTTAATAAACACCATAATTGCACACTTTTTGGCATAATATACAAGTCTATACTTGTGAATTCAGATACCGACTAAGTTAAATGGTAGATGCGTCATTTTTTGGTAAGTACAATTTTTTCAGTTATAAATGCAACAATTGGCTTTTGTGAACATTTTTAGAGATATCAAGTCCTCTTGTGGCATCGCGATAACATTAATGATTTAAGAGATATGGGCAATTTTATGTCGCATTGCACACCTATTGGCGCATTCACATTTATTTTGAATGTACGATTACAGGAAACATGCTGTATTATTAGTAAATTATTAATAAATCGGTACAGTCTACATTTATAAAAATAAACGTTTACTTTGTTCAACCATAAAAAACTTTATTGAAAACGAATAACATTACTTTAATAAAAGTAAAAATTGCCACAAAACCCTGAAAAATGAACTACATTACATTAACAGATTAAAAAACAAGTAACCATGTAATTAACGACATTAAAAAAGTCAAAAGGGTTTAAAAAAAATTACAACAAATGTTCAATATGGGTTCCTCTTACATCCACTCATTTCTTTCTAAATATTAAAAAAAATCAAATCAAACATTCATTCTATGCCCTTCATAGATATTAGATAATAGATAGAACTTGTTTTGGTTACTTTTAATCACCAAAACAACAATTCAGTACCATCCACTTGACTAGTTCCCTCTACAAATATTTTCATCAGATTAATGAAAATTTAATAGGTGTTTGCAACAGTGCCGTAACTAGGAATTTAGCGCCCGCGGACAGTGTTAAGGTAGCGCCCCTATTATATACATTTTATAATCAGATGAAAACAGCTTTTTTAAATAATTTCCTTTTTTGGTGTAAACAAGTACAAAAAGATTGAAGTCGACATTGAAATGAAATAATAAAATATAATAACTTAAAATACAAAAAAAAACTCTGATATTGATATTATACCAACTAAAATACAAAATTAGCAAAAAGCTAGGTAAAATAACAAAAAACAAAAATTAAAGATAAATTTTATGACATCTGCAGAAAACATTTCAAGTGATTTACCAGTAAGAAAATAAAAATCATCTGCAACGCTCTGAAGAGCACAAAACTGGGAATGAGTTAAAATGACATCTACAATTTGATATTCAGTTTGTTGCCTCGTCACAGCAAGAC
This sequence comes from Galerucella nymphaeae, assembly GCA_963978555.1. NCBI lineage: Eukaryota > Metazoa > Arthropoda > Insecta > Coleoptera > Chrysomelidae > Galerucella > Galerucella nymphaeae. Next base: position 16,771,373 of record OZ021709.1, read on the forward strand.
TCGCTTAGATAAGGTTCTATTTTTTTAACATTTCGCTTTCTTCTCATTGTAAATTCTGGTTCCATATCTATGTACTCAGAAGTGTGATTATCTTTCTGAAGGACATTTTCAAGCAAATTTCCCATAAGGGATTTAATGAATTTCCTCAAAAAGCCCTTTTATTAAATTAGACCCAACCAATACCGTTACAGATGTTCCCTGCAGAAGTATATTAGGTAATTTATTAATTTTACTTAAAATAGCGTTTCAGAAAACAAGATCAAGACATACCATCTTATAGTCCAAAAGCAACATTGAAAATGATTTAGTTAGAATTGGCAGTACCAGAATCTGAACTAGTTTGGCTTAGTAGCGCCCCTAGCGTAATTAACCACGCAATTTGCCTTATTCTACAGATGATATGCAGCATTGCCTCGGTTAATTTTTTTTTTCTACATTCATGCAAAAAACAACACTTTTGTGCACCACATTTAATGGAAAAAGTGGTACTTTATTGCACTAGTGCAATAAAATATTTTATTGCACTCATCTGTCATTCTTGTGTCAGTTTTGTGATGATTAATGACAAACATAAACATTTAAATTAAATAAAAATCCATAGCAAGTACCTGATCCTGCTTTAATACAACAATAATATATGTATATGGTTCATACAACAGCCTTTTTGGTGTGCGTCATCGTTTGTTAATGTCTTTCTAACACATTACGTGGAAAGAAATGCAAAAAAAGTCAGGTCTTTGATTAATCCTAATCAAAATATCGCAATAATGATTCGTTTAAATTTATTACAAACGTCAATCCTAATCATTGACTTACCAAAATTTGATTGGTTGATGTTCAGATCAAGCGCAAGCGCGACCTATCAATCGTGAAAAATGTCTTTATTTAAAATAGGCATGCAGATATACCTTTCGTATTGTCAATGTGTCTGACATCTTTTTCTACTGTCCCACTGACAGTTCTTGTCAGGTCTGTACTTTGTTGTTCACGGTCAATTATTATTTATGAAAAGGAAATATGAATATTATTGTTATATTTATTCGAATAATACAAAAATATGCCTAGATACACGGAAAACATTGGCATTTTGAAAGTTCTCAAGTATTTTCAGTTAGAAAAAGAAGCTGGTAACTATTAATTTCGTAACCTTGTCGAATTTTGCTGAATGCGATCCTGATGATTTTATTTATCAAATTTAGGGTTAGATATTTGTCAAAATAGCAAATAAAATAAACGACATACCCAAAACCCGAATATACGTCACAAACGATGACGCACACCAAAAAGGCTGTTGTATGAACCATATCTTACTACTTAGTCTCAACGAGTTACAATTATTTCAAAAATCTTTAATTATTTGAAATTTAAATGGTCAAGGCGAAAACCAGCTATGATTGAGTACTGACAAGGTGGAGGCCATAAAGATACAAAAAAGAAGAACGAGTTCAGTTTTATTAGGTTAGATTAGCTTCTTGACATATTTATGTTCTAATTTTCCAGTTTTTGCATGAATTTAGAAAAAATATTGTATGCAACTCTTGCAAAACGTGTTTTTTGCACTCGACGTGTTGTCCAACTCGGCCTAAAGACCTCGTTGGACAATTTCACGTCGCGTGCAAAAAACACTCACTTTTTGCACTTGTTGCATAAATAACTATTATAATCTGTAAAAAATATGGACTGATTGATAGTGCTGTTTTTTTTGGAAACTGTAATTAGAACTACATAATACGCCTAATTCTTTATTGTATAAATGAATCTGGTTCTTTCCTTTTTTTTTGTAAAAAAAAACCTTTTTTCTATCCAAGTATTTGGCGCCCTCCAAAATCTCGCGCCCGCGGCAAGTGCCGCCCTTGCCACGCCCTAGTTACGGCACCGGTTTGCAATCTTAAACAACAAAATATTTTCTTTTATTGTCCACATTAAACAACTTAAACGAAATAATGAAACATAAGATAAATGATATTCTTGCTACTGAAATATTAAAGGACATTCTGTATCATTTGGATGAAAAAAAAATTAATGACTCGCCAACATGTGCATAGCAAACGACTGGATGTCATTGACCGTTTTTCCATTGAAGCTTTGTACTACAAGTCTGAGAAAGTACTTAAATTAAAGACATAACGCCAGGTTAAGGCAATGTGTTCCAGCTAGCATTTTATGAACCGTTTTGGAAAAGTATCAAGTATGGTTCATACAATAGCCTTTTTGGTGTGCGTCATCGATTGTTAATGTCTTTCTTGCACATTACGTCGAAAGAAGTGGAAAAAAGGGCAGGTCTGTGATTAATCCCAATCAAAATATTACAATAATGAGCCATTCAAATGTATTACAAACGTCACTGACTTACCAAATTTTGATTGGTTGATGTTTAGATTAAGCGCAAGCGCGACCTATCAATCGGGAGAAATTTCTTTGTATAAAATAGGATGCAGATATACCTTTCGTATTGTCAATGTGTCTGACATCTTTTTCTACTGTCCCACTGACAGTTCTTGTTAGGTCTGTACTTTTTTGTTCACGGTCAATTATTATTTATGAAAATTGATATGAATATTATGGTCATATTTATTCAAATAATACAAAAATATGCCTCGATACACGGAAAAACATTAGCATTTTGAAAGTTCTCAAGTATTTTCAGTTACAAAAAGAACCTGGTAACTATTAATTTCATAGCCTTGTCGAATTTTTCTGAATGCGATCCTGATGATTTTATTTATCAAATTTAGGGTTAAATATGTGTCAAAATAGCAAATAAAATAAACGACATACCGAAAACCCGATTATACGTTACAAACGATGACGCACACCAAAAAGGCTGTTGTATGAACCATACTATTTAGCACTTGCACAAATGATTCCTGAAACGGTTTTATCACCAGGGCTGCTATTTTCTAACTTCTGCGAAAATTTTCGTATACGAATGCTCGTATACGGATTTTTTTCGTATGGCAAGAGCTTTTGGTATTTTGGAATCTATGCGAAAAGCAATTCGTCTCGCACAGCTGTCTTCGCATGACTTGAGCCGGCAACGCTGTGTAAACGCATATCTACCACAACTCCAACAAGAAAGCGACTAGGTTAGCTAAGATTATTTATATCAAATTATCTTTTTGTCAGGTTAATAATACTTTTAATAATAATATATAATCTACAAGTTTGTTTTTTTTTCTTAAAGATTTGTTGTATAGGTATAAAGTATTTGCTGTCAGTTTGCAAAAATATTTTAATAACTATGAATGAAAAAAAGAACGGGAAATACAGGGTGTCCTAAATAAGAGTGACTGATTTTAAACATGAATGCCCAGCTTATTAATTGCTCCAAAGAGATGGGGTTTTCACTAGTTTCACTAGTTTATCAAAAAGATTTTTTCAGGCTTGGCTGGCATTTCATCTCATCAACACAGGGTGTTTTAGTAATGTTGGTCGAATTCAAAGGGAAAAATATGTATTATTTTAAATGGATCACCCTATAATTTTTGATCTCATTCGAAAGAGCAATCATTCTTCTTTCAAAAAATGTATAGCTTTCTATCTTTTGTTTCATTAACAACAAAGATATTCGAGGTTTCATGTAGTAGTACATTTTCAATTAGTAGTCTTATATGAAAGTATTCTGAAGCCTAAAATCAACTCATGATAATCCTAACTTAGCAGAACTTAAAAATATTGTCAGGAACATTATTGAAAACATTCCGCAGAAAATGCTAGAAAATTTATTTGAAAATTTAAAATTTCGCTTGCAGTTATGCATAAACGAAGAGGGTAGGCATATGTAGCATATATTGTAACTTTTTGTTATTCGTTCTCTATATGTATTGAATAATGTTATTATGTTTTCTAACTAAATAAACTGTTTGTCAGATTTGTTGTCAACTGTTTACGTAATCAAAAATGCATAATATGATTTGATTTTAGGCACCAAAATACGTTCATCTAAAACTACTGATTAAAAATGTACTACTACATGAAACCTCGAATATCTTTGTTGTTAGTGATACAAAATATAGAGAACTATTTTTGGTAAGGAGAATGATTGCTTTTTCGAAAGAGATCAAAAATAATAGGGTGATCCATTTAAAATAATACATATTTTTCCCTTTGAATTTGACCAACATTACTAAAACACCCTGTGTTGATGAGATGAAATGCCAGCCAAGCCTAAAAAAATCTCTTTGATAAACTAGTGAAACAAGTGAAAATCCCATCTCTTTGGAGCAATTAATAAGCTGGGCACTTATGTTAAAAAATAAGTCACTGTTATTTGGGACACCCTGTATAATATCATCCAGTAAAAAGACGGAATTAATAAATTTTATGGAAAAAAATCCACAACTCCGATCTAGAAAATATACTTTCAAGAGTTCACAGATGCTGTGGATGAACATTACATCAGATTCAAAGCATTAGTATATACGAATTCATTAATTCGCATCCCTTTGACCATGCGATGTATTTCCGCACAGAAAACTCGCGTACGGATATTTTTCGATTGCTCGAAAATACGGTTTGTTTAATTTCATACGAAAACAGCATAATTCCGTATACGGAAGTCATTCGCATGAGTTAGAAAATAGCAGCCCAGGGCCCTTCTCAAGGGTCAAGTGAGAAAATCACTTGAAATTGGTGTATTACGGGTTGCGTGAAAAGAGAATGTATCTCTCAGATTATGGAACGATAGAGGAAAAAAAAACTATAAGAAAGACGATAGAAGAGATAGACCGGAGCTTTGATGCAAAATGAAGTATTAAAAATTCTTAGCTTCTCATCTTTCGTTTCACGAAACCCGTATTACACCAATCTCTTCAAAGTGAATCAGACATCGAATTGAATACCTACTTATTTAATATAAAATTTGTACAATAACGTAAGAAGTAATAAGCTATAAGCATACGGCTCGCGACATAAACGCACCTTCGTGAATAATAGCCATCATTATATGCTTGTTGAATAATAAACTATTAAATGACAACAAATATGTTTCTATATTTAAATTTACACTATTGAAACATTTTTTGTAAATCTAGTTTTTACTGGGTGTGAAAATTACCTATAGGAATGAGGAATCAAAGTTTAAGAGTTTTACTGCTTTTTATCTATCCCCTAACAATAAAGTAGGTACCTGGCAATTGGCACCTACTCACCTAAAAGTTTTTCTAAGCTGTTTGCATTAATATAAAAAATGTTGAAGACTGTATATAGGAAATTGTAAAAAAAATTGTCCATGGAAACAAAACATTTTAGTTTTACTTTATACCAGTAAGAACATGCTAAGGAAATTAGTATTACCCTGAATATATTCAATGTACTTACATGTTCTTGAGATCCTGTATCCTTTGGATGCAGATATGGGAATCTCTTTTTTATCAACAAGATGTGATATTCTTGGATCAGCACCCATATAGTTGATGTTATCACTGCTGTACATTTTTTTTAAATATGACAAGATCTCCACTTCTTGCCATGATCCATCTGTCAAATAACATTGGGAACACCTTTCTTTTGAAGGAAATTGAATCTTTTTATTGTATGGGTCTTCAGAAGGATCTCCAGATAACCTTTTATTTACTTCATTATGTGCTCTCCATAACCAAAGCACAGATTCTTCCCAAGACAAGACATCGAAGATTTTACGATTTTTAGCCATTTGCTGGAAATGATTACTGCAATCTTCACAACTGAAAAAATTTTTTATATATCCGTGCATTGCATCCAAAACCAGTTTTGGGTCACTATCTTTGGTATTTTTGGGATCAAATGCAGCATTTACTGTCAAAAAATGAAATAATTTCCATAGACCACAGGGATAGCCACGCAGTGTTGGTGAGCTTCCTCTGCAGCCATACCATTGCTCAGGACCAGAAAATACATTTTGATCAGGATTACTAGCATCTTTTATGTGATGGTATATGTGATGACCATCAACAACTGAATTAAAATTTACATATTCTTGAAGGTGCTTTAACAATGATTTTCCTTTATAACCAAAAGGAAAATACTTTTCCAAGATAGAAATATATTTTCTAAGTGCTTCTAATTGTTCTCCTTTAATTTCTTTGTGATTTCCTACTTCTCTTTTTAAAGAGTATCTTAGAGCATTTTCAAGATCTAATTGGAATACTGTGTCTCCAGCTTCTCTAATTTTATTTATTAATTCTATTTCTTCTTTAGTTGTACCTTCGGTCACTGGTGGTGATTCAGTTATAGTAGTATTTCTCAAGATCTCATATGGAAGATAAATATTTTTAGATAATAAAATTTCACGTATGGCCATTTTAATACCTGTTCTATCTGGAGAAGATGTATTTAGATATTGCAAATCGCCGCTTTTTTGTATTAAATATAAAGCTGGCAATTCTTCATATATCACATCAGTTTCATTATCAAATGCATATCTTATTACTATTTCTTTCACTTTATGAAAATCCATTATAATTGATGCCCCTACATCATCATCAGATTGCTGCACAATCAAAAATGCAAATTCTGGAGATCCATCAGCAGTTTTATATACATTTGATATATCAGAGCTCTTAAATGGTTGTAAATTTGGAAACTGTTTACCTCTATTATCATTTTGTTCTTGAATTATTATATCAATTAGGTTTTTTCTATGTTCTGAAAAGTTTGTTTGAGAATCTGCTACTATTGGCAGTCCAGTATTTTCAGGTGCTTCTTGATATCCTTCATGGATATATCTAAAGGTGGGATACCTTGTTATACCAAAATATTCGCACACTGGAGCATTGTCCTCATTTGCACAATCCAAAACTGCAACAGCCACTAAATCAGCCCAACCTTTAACATCAGTACCAAAAGCCTTTACCTTTGGCACAGCTCTTTTACAGTAACCACACCAATTGCTATAAAACTCCACTAACCAAGACCGATTACTGTTATAAACACTGGTATTAAAATTTGTAATTGTCAAGATTTCAAGATCATCATTGGTTGAATATAATCCAGGTTCATGATTGGTACGATTTCTCAATACTGCACACCATGTTATTTGGATCAATATTATCAACAACAAAAAATTTATTTCCAAATTATATGCAGATGATCTCATAGTGTCTTACACTTCTCACATTCAACTTACAACTAATGATCTCTTAGTGAATACTTGAATTTAAATTCGAAAAATCCCCGTGACTAAGCAATTCCGGTTACTTATATATATTTATCATATTTGGTTTCCATGTTAATAGTCTTTAAATGAAGTTCACCTTGACACCTTCTCGAATCTGACCTTTGAAAGAGGTATGAAAATTATTATTTTCTTATACGGCGCACTAGAAAAGAGTTTATTATTTTCTACTTACTGTGTGAATTAAATTGTTACCTGCTCCACTCGAAACTGTATTTAAATAGGATTCTTTCATTCAGACGTCCATTATTATGTTAGTTGCGGTTTTATTTTTTATTTGAGATTTTTCTGTGATATGAAAACTAAAATTTTGTATTTAAACGCCAAATTGAATGCTAGATTTATTAATAATATAAATATGTGTTAAAGAGCAACGATCAGCATCCCCAAATTCTAATAAAACTATATTTTCCCAAGTATTATAACGTTATATTATACACATCAACAATACACAACCTTCTTTCATCACAACAAAATATAAACTGAAAAGTTTTTTCAACATAATCAACATTCGAAGATATAAATTACCGGCCCGCAATCTGTCAACTGATATTATTATTCTATCTCGTTCTAAAGAGTTCGTTCCATATCTAAGCATCTTTGTCTAAATTTTGAAACGATCACATTCAGTAGAATCTGAATATAGAATAAATGAATGATTGTGTCTACGTTTCTGTTAGCCGTGAACTTCTCTACAAGTTTATTAAGAAAAACTCATTTTTTGGGGTACTTAAACTGTACTATCAATTGTAATCTGCAGCAAGTGGTTCCTCCAAAACATAGGAGTGGAGACTCATACTGCTGCTCAGCTAATATATAAAGAAAAATAAAAAATATTCCTAGTTTTATTAAACTGGTGCATCAGATTGCAATGAAAACTTTAGTTAGTTGTTGTTCACTCCAGAGAAGAGAAAAACACATAAACTGATATTATATAGATTTACCAAAGAGAAAAAAATCCTAAAACATGTCTAGTTATCAAATGGATTTGAATTTGGACCAGGCCCATCCCTTCAAACTTTTAATGACAAAAAAAAAACTAGTGGCAGTAATGCAAAACAAAGGTAAGTTTTTAATAAATTCAATAAAATATGATTGATATTATAATATATACACAACTCAGAAATATAACAAATGAAAAACATTCACTAGCACTGTAAACTCATATTAATAGCTTTCTGTAAAAGAGTCTCTTCATCGTCCTCTTCTGGACTACTGTGGAAACTTTGCTGCATACTCAACCTGAGTGCTTCCTGTAGATCACTCTCTTCAGTTTCTTGAGGTATAATTTCTCTATCCTCTGTTAAACTTAACTGGAGTGCTGCTTGCAAATCAGGGTCACTTTCATTTGAAATGTTCTTTACAGGTAGTCTGGGTACAGAATAACTAGTAACTGCAAATTTCAAGATATTTGGGGTTTACTTAAAAAGTGCCAAAGCATAGCATAAAAGATTACTTACTTGTACTATGTCTTAATACTTCATCTGCAGTACATTCAGGCAGTTCTCCTAATACAGCAAATATGGAATAACCGTCATTTTTTAATTGTGCCAAAAACAATGCTAAATAAGTATCTGATATAAGCTCAGGTCTTGAAAGAAGAGAATTTAGGTTGAACCATTGATTACCAATTTTTCTTATTGTAAACCAGTGATCTCGAAAGTTGCATATAAAGGCAGCCATTTCGCTTGGATTGCTATGAAGTCTTTCATCGGTACTAGAATAAGGCACTAATTCTAATCCCCAAACTTGTAGAGCGCTACTTATTACTTGAACAGAGAAGTACCCACTGTCATCCATATTTCCAGATGGTTGTTGTAAAAATTTGTGGTACTCTTCACTTTCTTCACCACATTCTAATAAATTGGACATACATTTAGAAGCCACTATTTCTTTTCTACAGATCATCACAGTAAAATATTCAAAAAGTGTAAGTCTTAAACTTGTATCAACAAATGTGGTGTAGTGGCAGAGTAGTATTTGAATTCCAATATATTTTTTTAAATATATTCATTCTGAAGACAATTATGTGAAAGTGATAAATGATTATAACACACACTGACCAAATATAAATGTAGAAGAATGATTTTAAATAGGTAGATCTTGACAATGTCAGTTTATAAGTATTATTCTATGAATGTCTACAGAAATCTGGTATACACCAAGTATATAATTATGGGATAGGTGTTTGTTATATTCAACTCACCTGCCATTCTTTCTCTTTCTTCATCATCTAATTTTTGGGCTAAAGTACTCAAGTCAACAGCAGTAAAATAGGGTCCTTGCAATAAGGAATTCAAACAATGCTGTGCACACAGAGAGCCTTCTTGCTGAAATTCAGAATAATCAGTAAATCTGACCTACTTCTATTTACTCCAAATAACCTTTTCATGGAATATTGTATCCATAGTAGAGAAAACGATGAAGTACCAATTAGAAAATGTACTTTTAAATTAATTACCTATTCTGACTCAAAAATAAAAATAGAGTAGCGTAATAACATGAGTTATTTGAAATCTGGTAAAATTTTTAGGCATTTTTATCAGATTAATGATATTCTGTCGTGCTTTTTCATATATTTTAAATAAAACTGGAAGTCCTTAGTCATTTCCAATGAGTTTTTGACATTTCACTTAAATTATCACAAAAAATATTTATCAAAAACTCACAGTCACAAGCTGCAACCAATAAAGTTGAACCTCTTTTGACGGTTTTTGTTTTTCTCCAGCATGTTGACATTCAACATGGCGGCATGTCGTCAGTGCTGTGCTGTGTCGTGGTGAGTTGAAATTTTAACAAGTTTTCGAAAATAAACCGCAATATTTCATCAAATCGTATGTATAATCCTTCTTTCAGCTACAACCTGTAATGTAAAAGTATTATTTTCACATAAATATTTATATAAATCTGTATTAAGCCAAAATATATAACCCCCTTTTCTCTGCTTCGTTTGTGCCGCAGATCTCGGCGTAGTTCAATTTCCAATTTGTAAAAACATCGTCAAATATTAGATTTCTTTGTGTACAATTAAACACCGTTTCATTATTACAAATCTACGCCGAATATTAAAAAGTGAAACTATAAATAAATCAATAATTTGAACGTTTACCTGTCCCTTGCTCAGAAGTTGATCTCAATTGCACTTCTCTGTTGATGTTCTAATGATTACATTGGAACTATAAACCTCTTATTTTTTATCAACCATTTAACAGAGAAGCCATTCATTTATTGACAATAAATTGAAAAAATGATAAATAATCCCTAAATAATAAAAGTGACTACGACTACGACACCTATTGCCGAGAATATTGGAATATATAGAGATTTTTTTTATGTTAGTGCCTACAAATAGTATGAAAGTATTTAACAGTACATTAATAAAACACCACAAGATTTTCATCTGGCCATTGTGTCTAATATATTGTTTTCTCTAATATGAAAATTATTTTCAATACCTATTTTATATCATACGGGTTGAACTTGTTATAATCAAACTATATAACTATTTTTTTGCTGTCTATAATAAGGTAGTAGTCAATTATTTTAGGAAGAGTTTGTATAATATTTACCAGTTTCACTTACGGCAAAATTACATTGTGATTTATTAGTTGAAATAAGATTATTAATACTTAACATTGTTTCAGCTTGTGTAACTAAGAACCTCAAAATTTAGCATAGAAAATTCGAAGTAACAAGTATCCAGCGCAACTACGGGCCTTGAAAAAAATTATGAGCATTACAGCACAAAACGCACCCAGCACGCATTGAAGACATCTGAGGATTTTTTATTTAATTTTTCATACGTTTCATACAAATTTTGAGTGACTGTGAGTTGTCATTTTTTATACCATAGGACTGTCTTTTTTCACTTGATATATTGTGAACTTGTTGGTAATTGAGTATAATATATTGTATATTGTGAATGAAATCATTTTGAAGTGGGTAATTTTTTGATTCGGCTGCCATAATTGACTTTGGGGGGGTATTTATTGGATAAATACCGTTTTTTTAACCATTCTGTGATATTCACTACACTTAAGAAACAATAAGAGAAGTGCAAAGAAGAAGAAGAAGCAAAAATCATTGTACCAAATATGTCCACGAATCCTCAGTGGAAAACCTTCCAGCCGCCCCCTGACACTATCACTCAGGATACTAGTATCATGGATTTTAAACCTATGGCCAGTACTGGTAAGGAACTTTATTTAACATTTACACTAAACTATGCATTACAAAAATATGTAAGCCAGTGGCAAAACAATATTACCTGCACACTTTAGCAAAAACAATTAGTGGGTCTTTTCATTAATAAATTAATTTTTATGTATTTTAAATAATAACTGTAGACAAAGGTGCTCTTCGTAAACGCAACTATCACTTGGATTGACAGATGAACAATTTTTTCTGATTCTGTGGTAAATTTTTGTTAAAAGTAGGCTGTTAATTGTTCCTTTTGTAAAAGTAATGTATTGTTGTGGTAGATTTCTTTATTTTTTATACTGAAAAATTGAAAATAATCCAAGAAATGAGTTAAGGTGAACAAGAGGTAGGAGGTAGTGTAAGCCTCAACTTATTGAATGAGAGGCAAATCATTGAAATAATGCTGCATATTCTATTTTAGAAATTGTAGTTCAATAAATAATACATTTCCTTAAACACAAGAGGCATACATATTTACTTTTATATGCCTTCTAATATTTGGTAATATGATATAAACTTTTTATTTGTAGGCAAACCTTCACAAGCATTCAACTTCACCCGATCGACTTCATCGTCTCGTTATGGAGATTTTCCATTGCTGCAAGAAAAATCTCCATCTTACAACAACGGTTTATATGGATCTTCGAGTACCACACATACATCTCCTCGTTTTCCTATCGGTACTTTCTCCATAGACAGCACCAATAACGTCTACAACAGCAGTGGTGATAATTCGTTGAATAACACCAGCATCTTCTCGAATGGAAATAACAGTAGTAGCAGTTACAACAATGATTCTTCTAATTCCTCGAATTTAGGTACCAGAGAAACTGGAATCATTGAAAAACTTCTGGTAAGTTTATTACAGTTGGATTTAAAAGTAATAACATGCTCTGTCCCATTACATTAGAAAAACTGTTTCTTTTTAACACGCTTTTATTAGCTTCACTTGTATTCTTGATGGTTTGTAACTCTCAACTCGCTACACTCCACTCCGTTGGGTGTATTTATATTATAGCACCGAATAATCAACAAGGATCACTCTCAACCCCGCCTTCTTTTACGATATTTTCATGACGTCATTCTGTGGCATCGTCGCAACTATTTTTTCGGAGTCTGTCGGAGTCAGACTCCTCACACGAATTATACTTGGAGACAAAAATAATAGCGATAGTGTAATCTTGTGCTGACAAGTATTTGGTTATCCAAGTATTTCCGACAATTAAAAAGCTATAATAAAGATGCTGGATATACATGATAAATAGAGAAATTGATTTGGATAAAATCATTGAATTAACAAAGTATTCTAATTATTGAATTAATATTAAATTCAACTTGAATGAATTTTAAACTCAACTTTGAAATAAAAACGTTAAAGTCTAGATGGTTTTTTTATTGGCTCGAAACAACTTTTACAACTGTCCGCCCTCTGTTGGGGAGTCCCTATACTATGTACCTGCATCAGTATCACTTTAAAATTTGGGCACTTTGAATTTTATTATCGAGATTTAAAAAGTGGAAAATAAATATATTAAAAAAAACTAAGAAACACGCTTTTATAATGGGATAATCTAAAAAGCGTGGGGTGCTCCATATATCTGTTCTTAAAAAAGCACCCCACATTTGTTCCACAATAATAATATTTATTGTTTATTAATTTATACATTAAAATTATTTTCTACTTTTTAGTTTATCCTATTATAAAAGCTAGTTTTTTAATTTTTTTTCAACTATATTTATTATTAATACACTTAGATGTTATTTAGGTACCTACCCTATTTCGAAATGGTATTAAACTTAGCAGTACCTAACTCAATAAGTCTACATTTCCTATTTCATTTTAATTATTTAATTGTTGTTTCTTTAAAGTCTACATTCCAGTAACAATGAAGATGGAACCATCTTATAGCTGTACTAGTACTCTTCTGAATATCATATAACTGAATTCTCTTCTCTTGATACATATAGGTACGAAATTGAAATGGGACCACCTTGGAGCTATACTAGTACTTCTCAGATCATAGTTAGATACCTAACATTTTATGGAATTGTATAAACCTTAACAAACCTTGATTTTGATTGTTTTCTTGGTGTATATTTTAAGTCCAATGTCCAATAGTAATAATATTAAAATGGTACCTTGGATATGTTCCAGTAGTTCCTTACTTTGGGATAAATCTAATCTAAAATTATACCTGAATCACTTTATACTTTTAAAATGGTATTAATTTGTAAATAATTTTTATTCATTTCAGCACTCATATGGATTTATCCAATGCTGCGAACGTCAAGCACGCCTCTTCTTTCATTTCAGTCAGTTTAGCGGCAACATAGAACACCTCAAAATTGGGGATCCTGTCGAATTTGAAATGACATACGATAGACGCACTGGAAAGCCCATCGCCAGCGCAGTTACAAAAATTGCCCCAGAGGTAGTAAGTAATGTATTAAGGTATATCTCCCTGTGAATTAGTTGTCGATATAATTTATTCCGCGAACTTCAATAGGTAAACATTTGATAATATGTAGATTAATCTAGATGCATTCTTAACTGTCTGATTCAAAAATGTTTTTTGCTCTTGATACAGTTACAAATATTAGAAAGAGACATTATCGTCATGGTGTTTGTGTAAAAACGGCTGCAATGAAGGAGTTCAGTTTAATAACTGACATTTGACATAACTGGTGACTGAATAACAGAAATGAAATGGTTACTTGCCAGAACTTCCTAGGATTATGGGCCACCGATATGTTGAGTATTCAGCTAAAAAGTCAATTTAAATTTGAAGATATACTCTTCGAGGGTGTATTCATTATTTTAATAAAGCAATATAGATGTTCGCAATGATAAAAAACGTACAAAACCTTATGTTTTGAATGGTAGACCTTAATTGTCATTCTTGTCAGAAAAAAAAACACATTTTGTTGGCCACACTGAACTTAGACTGAACTCTATTTGAGTTTATCAGAAGCAATAGGTTGTGAAAATAGAGCTTACGTCATTACCTTGCATTTTTAACAATATATGACATTTGATAACCTCAAACTCCAGACGGCTTTACTCAAGCAGGATGAGATTAACACCCCTTTCTAATACGTGTATCCTTTTTATAATACAAAGCTACCAATGTCTTTATTAACTAACGTTTCTATTATTTGTACTAAAATAATAAACTTTTTGTTTTAATTTGTCAAAATAAATTCCCACAATTTCCAATATATATTTATTTAATAGCGATTGTTTTTTGTTATTTTTAATATTTATGTAGGTTATGAGTGAAGAACGTGTGACTGGTACAGTAACCACAGAATTGAGGAATGCAGAGGGCTCGGCTGGAGACACCACCGGTAGAATTAGCTATGAAAATCGAGGAGAGTGTTTCTTCTTGCCTTACACCAAAGATGATGTCGAAGGGAATGTTACTTTGAGATCCGGCGACAAAGTTAGCTTTCAAATTGCGACTAACAACCGGTAAGTGTCAATAAAATCAATTAATTTGCCGTCTTTTTTATATCTACTTGATTTTTCTCTCTATATATTGCGATAGATTGTAGAGCTTGAAAATTTAATTATAACTAATGTACTAAGTAGTGTTTTGGATGGTAGGATTTTCTTTTTGTCCACAAAACTTATCGACACTGCCAGGTAGTTAAATCTTTTGTTTTTAGTGGAAACCTTGGTGCCTGTCACGTCAGACTGGAGAATCCAGCTCATCCTGTAAAATATCAAGGCGTAGTCTGCTCCATGAAGGAGAGCTTCGGTTTTATAGAACGAGCTGATGTAGTCAAAGAAATATTTTTCCATTTTTCCGAAGCCAAAACCAAAGAAGAATTGAGATTAGGTGACGATGTAGAATACATTATTCAAACACGAAACGTAAGTCAAGTCACATTTGATAATTTGTTGTTCTGAATCTAATAATTATTCATTTTGCTAAATTATTTTTTCGTCAGTATTTAACATATCTTATATTCGACAAAAATGGACATAAAATTTTATCCGGTTTTAATACAGGGTGTTTTCAAATGACACTACAACGTTTGCATGTAGAAACCTCTCGTTAAATTGGATAGAATAATATAAGGATTAGGGGGTCCAGCTAAATTAATTTTCTAAATATGGGTTGTTGAAGTCTTTAAAATTGATTTGACATTTGATAGGTTGTGTTGAAATGTAAATGGACATACTTTGATGGAAAAACATTTTTTGATCATTGATCCAGTGGTGTACATTTGGAAGAATGTGTCACCTTTCACCTCCCATTTTTTACGCCACTTGCATTTGAATCAATTTTTATCCAATTTTGTATTCCTCAATGTTTTTGACGTGGAAAACGCTTAACCTTTACATATCAAAAAATTTGTGGCTTTCAAAATATTTAATGTTTTCATGAAGTCTGCAACCTAATTTTTTAACAGGTAATAACATGGAAAAAATATTTTTTTTATATGTTTTTAATAACTGCCAAACTACTATAGTCCATTTAATAACCAGGAGGAGTAATTTGAAAAACCTTACTCACACCACTAAAAGTTACCAGATTAGTTACTAAAGGGTGTGTTCCGAAAAAGTAGTCAACAGTCGTGTTCCAAATCTATTAAATATGCCTTGATTGGCGCAGAAATCAGCCATCCATTGCCATAAGTTGATTTTTCGTCTGTTCAGAAGCTGATTTAGATGTTTATTGTAGATAAAAGATGAATGTATTTGCTTTTTGACGGTCTTAAATGACCTCACATTGTTTTACCGAACTAAGCGAAGAGCTGGTACTCGAAGTAGAAGGATCCATAATTGCAGATATTCAATTCAATTTCACTCAGTTTCAATGAAACTGAGTGAAAATAATAAAATAACAAGAGCGGATGCGATGACAAAATTAATTATATTTATCTGTCAGAACTATCACAAATAAAAATTATCAGCTGATGTCAAAACTAGATGGTGTTGTGTGAAACTGGGCGAAATGTGACCAATCAGAGGTCTACAGAATTGCCATCTTAAATTCAAATTACTCCTTCTGGTTTTTAAATGAGGTATAATGGTTAGAATATGTAACAGAAACTAATTTGTGAAGCTGCAATGCATCTTAAACACTGGGAGAAGTCTCTCAAAATATTTGTCCAAACTTGTAATTTTCTTATTGAAAGGTGATTCTTTTCTTTCTTATTTTTAGAGGAATTAAACCACAATGTTTTTTATAGTTTTTATTTCAACGTTTTGGTTGCGCACTTCATAAAAACATTAAATATCTACACTTTTTTTGATATGTAAAGGTTATGGGTTTTTAACGTAAAAAACATTAAGGAATACAAAATTGATTGAAAATAGCCACAAATGCCAGAGGAGTGGAAAATGGGAGGAGAAAAGTGAAATATTTTTCCAAATAGACACCACTGGAACAAGAATTGACAAATGTTTCTCCATCAAAATATGTCTTTTTACGTTTAAAACCAACCTTCCAAATTTCAAATCAATTTATTCATCCATTTTAGGTTATCAAATAAAAACATTTAAATTTTTATAACTTCAACACCCCGTATTTCGAAAAGTAGATGAGCTGGACCCCTCAAACCTTACATTGTTTTGTCCAATTTTAGTAGAGGTATCTACATCAAACGTTTTAAGTGTCATTTTAAAACACCCTGTATATTTTTGGTATTAATTGAATGAAAATAACGTCTTAATAATTTAAGGGAAAAGAGGTAGCTTGTAATATTACACGCTTACCTCCCGGTACTGTAATATTCGAAGATCTAAAGGCTGACATTATGAAAGGACAAGTACTAAAACCAATAGATCGAGGACCCCGTAATCCCAACGACGCTCTACCGGGTCGCATCAGATACAGGGCAGCGGATCATTCAGAAGTGGAAATATCTTTCAGTGAAAAAGATCAAATGGGCGATTTTACTTTACGTCACGGTGATTGGGTGCAGTTTCAAATAGCCACAGACAGAAGGGACGCCTTAGACAGAGCTACACACATTATGTTGTTGGACGAAAGCTTTAAGTAAGTTTTTTATTGAATAATTTTACATTAAATTTAACACTATTTTAATATAACACTACAGGTAGAAGTGAAAACGTATTTTGTATGTTGTTTTTCCTATTTAATAATAGAGGAGTTCAGTCTAAAGTCAGTGTGGCCAACAAAAAGTGGTTTTTTCTGACAAGAATGACAGTTGAGATCTACTGTTCAAAACATAAGATTTTGCATGTTTTTTATCATTGCGAACATCTATATTGCTTTATTAAAATAATGAATACACCCCCTAAGAGTATATCTTGAAATTTAACATGACTTTTTAGCTGAATACTCAACATATCAGTGGCCAATAGTTCTAGGAACTTTTGGCATGTCACCATTTCATTTCTGTTATTCACTAACTCTGTCAAGTGAAAAAAGTAATTAGAAGAATAGAGATACGCCGAATTGGAAATGCTATAAAAATCTAATCAAAAATGGATGTACAAAAATAAATATAATGACATTTGACATAACTAGTGACTGAATAACAGAAATGAAATGGTGACATGCCAAGAGTTCCTAGAACTATTGACCACCGATATCATGAGTATTCAGCTAAAAAGTCATTTTCAATCTCGAGAGATACTCTTCGGGGTAGTATTCATTATTTTAATAAAACAATATAGACCTTAACTGTCATTCTTGTCAGAAAAAAACACTTTTTGTTGGCCATACTGACCTTTCAGACTGAACTCCTCTATTCAACGAAATTTTTTTTGTAGAGTATCGGGCGAGAAAAGAGAACAAGGTGTAGTGTGCTCGGTAAAAGAAGGATTCGGTTTTCTGAGATGTGTCGAGAGGGAGGCGAGGCTGTTTTTCCATTTTAACGAAATATTGGACGTCGAACGCACCAACGAAGTGCAAGTAGGCGACGAGTTCGAGTTCACTGTCGTTCAAGATCAGACGAGCTCGGGCATGTTTTCAAGCAATCGACAAAGTGCCATTAGAATGAAATGGCTACCGCCAGGTATGTATCGAATGAAGTTTTTATCGTAATTTTTAATTTTTGAAAAATAGTATATTAAAGTATAAGTGGATATTAAGGTCTTTAAAACACGCGCGATTTTGTTTACTTTATAGTTCTTTATTTTATGTAGACTAGTCGTAAAGGACAAACTAAACAATATGTACAAGATACTTATAAATAACTTAAACTACACATACCGTTATGTGCAGGTTTCCTTTAATTTCCTAACTCAGAAATAATAAAATAAATGAATGACATGACGAGAGCACTTACTCGTATTAAAAAAAATGAATTTGATGTTGTCTCTTAGACCGCTAAGAAGCAAGTCATCGCGATTTAACCATTGAGTGTCCCTTTTGCATTCAAAAACTTTCACCTCTGTTTTTCATTCGAAATGGATGAGGCACTCAAAAAAACCATTAAAGTCTAAAGAGAAAGTTGGTGATACAAATCTTAAACTATACAATCTTTTCTAAGAAAGCCAGACAATAGTTAAATATAGGAATATCTAGGAAACCTAAACACCCCGTGAACTGGCTTAGTTACTACGAAATTTAATCTGTTATTTAGGCAAGAATCTGCGATATATTTTCCATCACTTTTTTTTAGCGCCAATCATAATCTGTTTGTTTCATTGACGTTCAACTTAAAATTTTTCGTTTCAAAACGTCCAGGTTTATCTCTGATGTAAAATCCGATGTTTTATCAAATATAAAATCAAATGAAAAATCCTATAGTCTATAGGCACATTTTACTGACGTTTTAGTTGAATTTTATTTGTTTTCAGACACTGTACAGTTTGAAATTAGAATAGAAAACGACCTTACGGGTATTGTGACAAGTGACTTACCGTTGAGCAATTGGAACAATAGAAGTCCCACGAAAAATCAAAACGGTACAAACGGAGAAAATAGTAGTCCAGAATGCGGATTGATCGGTTATAGCATTAGCGGAATTAAAAAGACTATTTCGTTTTATGCCAAAGACTGCAATCCAAAACAAATTCCAAGGGTTGGAGATAAGGTAAATATATCTGTTAGTGATTATCTTCCATTTGATTGGTTTTTTTCTATAGGTACAATTTAATATCAATCAAGTAAAGAGCAACAAAGAATTCGTAGCAGTCGACGTACAAATCGTATTGCCGTCAACGCAGACGAATGGAATCAAACAGGTCATAACGAGGAGTGCAAATAATACGAATACAGGCGGACAAATTTATCAAGGATTCATAGCGGCGTTGAAAGACGGTTTCGGTTTCATCGAAACTATGCAACATGACAAAGAGGTTTTCTTTCATTTCAGGTAAATAAATTTCGTTGAAACTTTTTCCGACAATTTAATATAAATATTTTTTTTTTCAGTAATTTTGAGGGAGAATCTAGCAGTTTAGACTTGGGTGCCGAAGTGGAATATAATTTAGGTACTCGCGGTAATTCGGGTTCTTGTTCTTCGGCCGAAAATGTCAAAGTAATTCCGAAAGGGACCATAACGCTTCCGGAATCTAACGGTGAAATAATGGAAGGTACCGTTGTAAGACCATTACGTTCAGTAAATCCCGATCAAACGGAATATTCTGGACTTATAAGAACAAAAACCGAAAATCCCAATGACAAAGTGCAAGAATACGAATTCGGAATCATGGGATTGGTCAATAAAAGGGAATTACTACAGGTAATGATATTTAATTTTGATTTTAAAGGTTAACACATATTTTCTTTGTTTCGTTTCGTTTTTGTTAGGTTGGTGATCACGTGCAATTTCAAGTCGATACAACTGGCAGAGCTTCGAACATAATAGCCGTTAGAAAGAAATTGAAGGCAATGGTCGATGCGATCAAAGGTCATTTCGGTTTTTTGGCGTATGAAGTTGAAGAAGGGAAAAAGTTATTTTTCCACATGACAGAAGTAAAAGACAACGTCAGTCTGCAAGTTGGAGATACCGTCGAATTTGTACTTGTCACCAATCACAGAAGCGGTAAATCGTCGGCTTGTAATGTTGTTAAAGTCAGGTTAGTGAAATTTATTTTTTTTTCCTTTTAAATTTTGATTATTGTGAGAAGCTGCAGAGTTTCAGTGTGAAAGATGGGAGGGTTTAGAGCTTAGAAGCATCTTTCGCCTCGGCATTTGTTAATAATGTTATAAAGTATTTGAATATGACCACATTATTACTGAATATTTAAACAAAAATTTGCCTCAGTATTTCTGGTAGTGCAATATCCACTTTCTTAGATCGGGGAAAGTAGGAGGCCACTTGGACCCAGCTTCTTATCCATTTCTTCGGATAGTTTTGATTCGTATTTCTTACAACGAACATCATGTTGCAAGCACTATCCAATTTTATTTTTTGAACTTCCAAAAAGAGTATCTATCAAAAACCGCTGGGCCTGTTCTCTAACCCTAACCGATCCACATTTTTCAAGTTCTAGCATTAGGGGCCATCTATAAATTACGTCGCTCAAGTGGGGAGCGACAAGTGACAGATCGCGCCAAACATATTTTTAACGTCACGAGTTGATATTTTAAATATTGCAAAATTTGTTAATACATTTGACATAAGTAGTGACCGAATAACATAAATGAAATGGTGACAGGCCAAGAGTTCCTAGAATCATTGACCACTGATATACTATTGAATATTCAGCTAAAAAGTCATTTTAAATCTCAAGATATGCGTTTCGGGGGTATATTCATTATTTTAATAAATCAATATATATGTTCGCAATGATGAAAAACATGCAAAAATCTTATGTTTTGAATGATAGACTTTAGCTGTCATTCTTTTCAGAAACAACACTTTTAGTTTGCCACAGTGACTTTAGACAGGATTCCTCTATTTTAAATTTTAATGTATTATTATAGTTTTGGGCAAAATCGAAAAGCTTCTATTATAATTAGTTCGGTGGCGACCAATTAATATTAACTATCAACTAACGGTTTCTTTTATTAATAACTCTGGATCTGTGAAATTGGGAAATTTTTTTTATTTTTCTAAACCAAATAAACCAACAAAAGTAAATAATTCATACATAAACACAGACCAAATACAGTCGATGGAATATAAAGTACCACAGTTTAGACAGTGGCAAGTGACATTTCATCTCATGTAACACCAAATTAGACAGGAAATAACAATCTGACATCATTACACCCACTTTGATATCACGGACAATGTTGCCTATACTTTCGTTAGCGGTTTGTGACACAAAAAATAGCAATAGTTTTTTTCGTTCAATATACAGGGTGTAACAAAAAGGCAGTTATAAATTATACCATATATTCAAAAAAATGGGAGCCATTTCGAACATATTATGAAAACCACACATTTGTAAATAAATAAGATTCAATCAAAAATTTGGGACCCTCGAGAAATTTGAAAATTCATTGACTTTAATTTTTGTTACACGAAATTTTTGAAGCATAATGATAATAATAATAATCTCGAAAAAAGCTGATAATTGTTAAAAGTATTAGAGGCCAAAAAAGTTTAAAAATTAATGTGTTTGAATAATGGTGCCGCAATAAGTATCAAATTGTAACCTACACAAACATTTTGAGGGGGGTTAGGGTATCTCAACTCCCATAAATTTTTAACTGGTGCAATAAATCCTAAATTTTTTTAAGATGCTCTTATCATAAGAAAGCCACTTGTCAACTTTCATTATGTCAAACAACAGTCGAAATATTTGAAAAAATCTATTTTCATTTGGTAACTTCAGAGGGTTGTAACTTTGTCAACTATTCAAATCATTTATTAGCAAACTCACTCACTCTTTCGATTCAAATTTTGAAATTTTGCATATAGAACCTAAATCCTTCAAATTAAATCTTTTAGAAGCCTTAGAGATAAATAAGAACAAATATTCGGATAATCTTCTTAACGACCAACTTGATATTAACAATTCTCCCTTATTAAACCTTTTTACCTAGAAAGGTACCTGTAGGATTGTTGTGAATGAATTTCCAGGTAAACTTGTTAAATACTTTATAGTAGTTAATCCCATATTTAGACAAATTCTTTTTTCATTTTTATTTCATTTCCTTGCAAATAGATTATAATTTTATTGTGAAATATCCGTATAATTTAGTATTAAGGCACTGTATAAATTGAAAAGTTCTCATTATACCTCCATTCGTTTGACAAAGCTACTGTGTTAGCGAAACGCGTCACTTTAAGTTTTAATATAATGTAGATTTAACAAATTAAAATTGTTTGATTGCATAATTTACTATGGATCTACATCAAGTAAAAGCCTCATCTATTCAATATTATTTTTAGTCCTAGAATATGTGGTATGATTTATGACCTATCTTTTTGATACACCCTGTATATTCTTATGACTTATAGCACATTCTCGCTAATTAAAATTTTAGTCAAGTTCCCTACTATATTTCATGATATTATTTTCGGATTATGATATTGTATTTAGTATTTCAAATGTAGTTACTGTATTAATCCCACGTATTTTTCAGCATGGTAGTGTATATAAAAATTGAAATTTTTCTTGATTGATTTTTAGCAACTGCCATTTGTATTACAGTGATGTCCAAGCCCGACCGGAAAGACTAATAAGTAGACTGCGAACTATTTCGGTGGATGACACGGGACCGAAACTCATGGTAATGCGCCAACCGAAAGGACCTGACGGTTCTAAGGGATTCTCAACTGAGGCACGCTCGAATCGTATACCCGGTGTCGTGCCTAAATAAATAAAAAACTGCATAGTCAAGTCATTCTCATTAATGTCATTTACAAAAAAAAACTGTAGGAACTAACTTACTCTTGTCTCGTAGCAATGGAGTTGGTTTAATATACTGTATTATATAAATTAAGTGATGTCTAAGTAAGAACAATACTTTGAAGGTTCTAGACAAGAATAGCTCGATATAGACTTTCTCCGATTTCGATCACGCCGCACTTATTAACTTTACGAATGAATGCACTAATAAAAAGTCGATAGTTTATAATATTAGAACTGAAATTAACATTTAGTATTACTGAATTTGTAGAATTAAACTTATATTACCGGCGAGCACTTACTATTACTGCGGATCTACTGATATTCGACTCTGTCTTCCGTCCTCTTCGACAAATCTTAACATTTTTACCGCCTTTGTTCTGATCATATCCTATATAGAACCACAAAATAAAATCAAGACAATATTTTAAAAGTAGATTGGATAGATGCAAGGGATGCGAAGTCGAATTGTGATTCTTTTCACAAAAGTAAGTTGATTAGGGCCTGAAAGTGTTTCAACTGTTCCAGATTTAAAATAGCCTATAACAAGATACATTTCAACGCCCTCCAATATTCATAGTATTAAAATTAAATAATGAAACCTTCAGTGCTTCCTTCTTACTCCATAAATACTGTAAATTTGTACTTTGTAAGATTTTGACAATAATACGTGGATTAGTTTCTGTTCCTTTTTTAAAAACGTTTGACTGTTCCACATTTAATAAAACCAAAAGAAAATTACTTTTCATCTACATCTACAAGGTATTGGAACTATGTCGAAGTTTTGTTTTGTTTTTGCAACAATATTTGCATAAGCCCTCTCCGTTGTTTAATTTTAATTATCTTCATTATTGCCAACATGAAAGTCCTACTGTTCTATCCAATTAGACCAGAAGTTTCGCCAACTGGAGGAGATATTTCACTAATTTACAGTACAATAAAAACTTTAAATAACATTTTTGAAATTTCTTAAAACGCCCCCAAATCATTGAAGTTCAACGGTGCTGTAAATGTGTTCCAACTTCAAAAGTGGAATGGTCTCTACTAGATATTGAACTAGAAGTATCAGAGTTACAGCCAACTGTAGGATCATATGCAATGGCTGCCTGACAATATAAATGAATTGAGGAACAAAAAATTAACTTGTTGGAACTGTAATTTTTTCAAAAATATGTTAATTGGTATGTGTTATTTTTCATGAAAGTGTGACTATACCAGTTTTAAAAATCGAGCACATACAACTATGGATATTTGCAAAAAAAAACTCGCAAACTTTCAATGCAAACTGTAAATTTGAGTAGATATTACGAGGTGGAATACACCTTATTTTTTTTCAAAAACTGGTTTAATTTCTGCCTGTTTCACATTTAAAAATTAAAGAGAAGTCTGTTCCACTGAATCACACACATTTTTTTTCCGATTCTATGTTTGCATAAAGTCATAACTTTTTGAATAATCGATGAAATGTTTCAAAATAAAAAAATGTTTGGCAGTTGTTTATTTTTCATCCAATTTTATTATTTTTTCAAATTTTCACTCAATGTAAATTTTAGTAGTTGGTTTTTTTATTAATTAGTTCACCTCAATTTCGCTTAGTTCCACATTTTAAAACAAAATGCCGTTCCACATTCAAAAATGCAAAAGAGTGACGTTCCACTTTTAAAAATCTAAGTAAATCTCGGAAGAGAGGACTGTTCCATATTTTAAACAGCTGCAGGCAGTTAAACTGATTTCTCGGTACAAATTTGTAACGTTTTAAATAAAAAAGGAAACATGATCAGAACATTTGGACGGTTTTCCATTTTTCCTCTCATTTATAAAATATTATACTTAGTCTTTAGCATTCTTTTCTTACAAATTAAATGGTAAAAGTTTTTTATTTCGAATAATTTATTTCTCTGGAAAATATGTTTGATATAATTTCTCCGAGTAAGTGCTCTTTATGAAATAATTGGTAGTGTTCGGAGTGTGGAGAATGAAATGCAAATTAGACATTAGGGCAGCATAGATATTTTTCCTTGTAGATTTACCAAGTATAATTCCGACGTATTTTTAAAGGAAACTTCCCAGTTTTTTATATAAAAAAAGATTATGAAGCTTGACATGTTTAAGATAATTACGATGGCCTTAGCAAATGTTAGATATTCAGATTTTAAGTTATTGAAATATTAATAAATTTAACGGAAAATTTTTTAGTGTTTTGTTTTATTATTATTTTTTTACTAAAAATAATGAAAATATTTCGTTTCCAAAACTTATTGTGTTTGGATGTAGGTATCCGTAATCTATTAAACATCATCTGTGATGGAAGGACAAATTTAAAGCTGAAAAATTGAAAGTTTGGTGTTGGCTTTCAAATAAAGCTGACAAAATTCCTTTTGATTATCTTCAATACACTTCATGTGAACGAAATGTCTCTTTCGATACAGTTTTTTGCATTTTTCTTTTGGAATTTGAGTACGTTGTCAAAATTAGAGCATATAATCCTTCACGGATTTTTTTCTGCAAGGCCGTTAGTTAAATATAAAGATGTAGTTTGATGTTTACTGGTATTCTTGTCTAGAACGACTGTTAATGGAGTAAAATAACGGTAAATAATGTACAAGTATTTGAATATTGTGCATTTATATAAAATTCAGTAGCAAGTTATTGATGTAATCGTTATCCTTATAGAACAGACTTTGAATGTGAATATTTTGTTGTCGTTAACGATTTTCGTTTTCATAATCGGTAAGGAATATATAAATAACTGGCTTTTACTTTACCAGTGGCGTACGATATAGTAAATTGAATATTTTACTCCATTAAAAGTTTTTAAAAACATTGCAACAAAAAGTCTAAACAAGGGCAAGGAACTCTTTTGGTTAACATATACACCAATATTAGTAGCTAATATTTATACAAGTTAAAATTTTGAACAAAAAAAAATATTAAATAAAATTAAACTACAAGTTATGCTGTGCTTGATGAAAAACAATTTTAAGGATTTAAATGAAATTAAACACTGCTTAGAAACCAAAAAAATGAATAAATAAAAAATTATATTAAATGATAATCCATTGACAAATATTAAATACAATGAATTTACTATTAGGGTACAGAGTTAAGGTATTAGAATATGATCTAGAAAAGACTGCATCCGTAAGTAAACTGTACATTATAAGACCTTTTGTAATTTTTATTTAGATGTAATATTAGTTTGCAGTCTTCCAGTACCCGCAACAGCTCTTTGTATCTCAAATTACGTTATACCAATAAATATATTATCATATTTCAGTCTTCGGCAATTTTTAAAGACTTACAGTACAAGAAAATGAAATTTTAAATGCCAATTTTGAGATAAATTCGTGAATTAAAATTACTCTGAAGTAGGTACCCAAAAACCATTTGTGAGGCGTACAATGATGAAGTTGTAGTGTAGATAAATCTATTTATTTTGAAACTTCAGAAAAATGTTTTGCTGTTAAATATTGTTGCTTGAATAATAATTCTATTTCTTGATAAATTTCAGCTGGGACTTTTTTTGTCATCAATTTTAAAAATAATAAAACTGGGACATGATTTCTGCGCTGCGTTATGCTTTTACGACCTATGTATGTGTCTTTGGACACCTCTGATGTAAAAGATCTCAATGAAAACTTGGGCGATTTTTAGAGTGGTCTGCTCCACGGCGTCAAGACTGTGCAATGCAAGATTTCTTGATCGTAAGCATGCGCACTGGATACGTAGTTTCTGCAATTTGATGCAATTGCAATTTTTTCGGTATTTTGCAATTTCTATTACATGTAAGGCGCAATTATATAAAGAAATCTAGTTTCTTTTATGTTACCCACTAACTATTTTCAGTCGAATGATACGTATCTGCTGATTGTGGTAACTGTTGTTTTGTCATTTGTGATTTGATAATCTGAGTTTTTCAGATTTTAAGCAATTTAGATACTTCAGAGTAACATGAAAAATTCTGGATTTTATCTCAAAGTTCTCATTATTTTCTTGGACGATTGTATGCTACGCCACTGTGATTCCTGAAAAAAACTCGATTTCAATGATTTTTTAATAATTATTAAAAGCAGTATTGGATGTACGAGCGAAATAGGTTGAGAATTCATCCTTGAGGTACTCTTTTTTTATAAACTTGATCAATTTTTGTATGCTCACATGTAACAATGTGAATTTGCAAACTACATTATAAGCAGCGCCATATCTACACATTGACTCAGTGGAACCAATCCCGCAGTCAATAATTCCAAATTAATAAATAAATAGAAGAACTAGAGTACAAATGGAATTCAATACATACTATTCATTAATACACTTTCGGGCCCCACAACTCGGAAATAGTTTTCAATTTCCGTCTCTTTATTGGACACATAGATGTGTAATTCACTAGAGCGAAGCACGTTCGTTATGCTAAAGTGTCATGAGATCACTAACATCTCATAATTTTACTGATGTTAAACAATAAGTGGGCTAGAAAATAATGAATAATCGAATCCACTTGATGCAGGGATGGTAAAAGCCATTATAACATGTTGCCCCCTCCCAAATATAACTTGTAAATATTACTTAGTAGGTAGGCATAGGAGCCCGTGGTTATAGACTCGAACCCGGGATCTTACTAAGGCGCTGCTAAGTTCGTTACTATGAGTTGGTATATTCTGAAAGCTTTAATTTTTTTTAAAGACAAAATAAACATTATATTTACATTATTTATGAAATTGTCGATAGGAATCCTTGAGGTACTCTTTTCGTTATTAAATTGAATTGTAGCCAATACTAGTACAAGATTAGACCCTTATTTACGGCAATCACCCTTTAACAATATCGCCCGGTGTAGATGCTCAGTATAAAGTGCACAGTCTGCTTTATAGGTGTATTGAAAATGGATACAAATATTAGAAACAGATGTCAACGTTAATCGTTTTACGTAAAACCGTCTGGAATTATTCGATTTAAAAGTATAAAATGTCAAAGGTTGCCAAAAATGCAACTCGTAGATCGAGGCTCTATTTTGATTACCCTTGACCTCTTATAATAACAACCATTTTTATCGAGCGAGCGGTTTGACTTTTTTCTTACTCACAAGGTATAAACTCTCGTGTTTCTTTGACAGGGAAAGTCATTAGGTGAATCGCATAAACAGCTCCAAGTAAAATGTGTCGAATAATAATTTTGAATTTAACAATTTTTTATGTAGATTAATTTTCTGTGCGTATAAAGTTATATTTGTTGTAAAATATGAACTGACTCATACGTGGCCGAAAAAAATAAACAAGCTGTGTTCTTCTGTGATAGAATAGATATCATGCCAACCAAAGTAACTCCATGCTAAAAAAATATCTCAGAAATCAGACATTTCCGGTGTGGCTGTCTGTTTTTTTTTTGTTCTTAATGATTTTTAACGTAAGTTATAAGTAATTCCTATAATTTAATTTTACGTTTTTTTTATTGATTTGCGTTGATGTGGGTACTGAGATGCAGTTCTTGGAAAAAAAACTACAAAACATTAATTAAATGTGGATTATCTTTCTATTTGTAAATTGTTTTAATTTTGAAGGAAATAAATATATAAGTGAACTATTATTAGTAAGTGTTTTATTATTTGTACATAACCGAGATTCTCTTCTATTTGGTAAGTAAAATGAAAGTAATTTTTCATATCACTATACATTCGTACGGATAGACTGTTCCAATTCTCCCTTGGCCGGGGGTCGGACAAACTGTAACAATAAACAACAGGTAAGTAATTCAAATTATACTTTCTAGTTAACTTTCACCTTTGAGAAAAAGCTTATTGCATATCTCATAAAACACAACTTTATGCTAAATTAATTTTTCCCAGTTAAATTAGAATAGTGGTCTAAGCATTTATTATTGTTCTCAGAGTATGCCAGAGTTAGCTGTAACCTTCTAGGTTAGTCATTTTTGTCCCTCTAACATCAAAACCTTTTCGCCAGGCTTCACATGTTGTTGAGTTTTATTCACTCTGTTCTGGCGCTCATACTACTGTCTAATTTTTGTGTTTAGGTACTATTTGTCTTATGCAATATAACTTTGTACTAGCTACACATTTAAGTTAAGTCACTCCATAAATAAACAGGTATTCAAATCACTTGAGACGCAACTGAGAACCTAAGGTTTCATCCATTTGAAAATAATTTATGTCAGATCTCTCTGGGATCTCAATCTAATAGTATGAGGCTTAATAGGTCTATGAGTAGGTTATTATTTAGTAGCATTGTCTAAAAAAAAGTTAGTAGTCTTAGTAGCCACTACTTTGACTTTGAATAAGGCTTGTTATCTTTGAAAATGTTATTGAAGAAATGAAAAAAATTCAATCCTTATCAACATTTTACCCATCCAAAGAGTCCCAGCGCAATAAGTCATATGGTCGGGTCGTTCTTATTTTACCACTTTCGGATTAGACAGTTATAGTATTGTCTTTTAAAGTATTGTGTTCGTCGAAAATTTCAACAGTACCCAAACTTTATTTTCACCTGGTTTGTAACAGAAAACACCTAAAATTGTATCCTTTTTTTATGAGCGTATGGCCATATAAAACCCAGCTAGATCTATAAGATACTTTATTCTAGCTACTAGAACAAAAATTACCCTTTTTATAGAAGAAAATTCAATTTTTTTGAGTACAATAATGTTTTTCGTACATTTAGCGCCATATTGTCTCAACAATGACATGATCTTTTTGTATGAATGTTTTCAAAAGCATGTAGTTTATACAAAGGAATCTTTTATTTGTCATATGTAAAGTATCTAATAGAAAAAAGAAATGAAAAATACGATATTATAATAAAGGTTAGATATTATGAGCCCTTATATATTCATAAATATTGAGTCAATCACAAAATAGGTCACTATTTGGTCTACCCAAAATATTAAACATCAAGAAGGCATCACATCAAATGTAACTTTTGATTGTATTATATGTATTAGGGCTGTAGGAACAATATTGTATGCAACACATGCAATTTGCAAATATGGTGTTTGGATACCATACTTACCTCTACTACACCGAGCTCCAAAATATCCCGTTCCTTCGCACCTACACCTGTAACCTGGCTGCTGAGAAATCTGAATACAAGTTCCGTTGTGCAGGCAAGGGTTGTGAGTTTTACATATATCTCGTTTTTTACCTAAAATATTTCAAATTATTTTTTATTAGTTCTAATTCAGTGTAACAAATTGACAAATTTTGCATTTTTATTTCGTTTTATATCTACAATGATTTGAGAAAACAACCAACATATTACTTAATTTTACTTTCGTTCAGTTGGTTAGTCAATACTACATTCATTGATGTTATATTTGTTGCTGTATAGTAGATTTATTACGATCATGAAAATTTTTTCTGTTCTATCAGGTCTTATTATCGTATCGAACTCTTTGCTTCGGAAAGATAATGGTATGATTATATCACAACATATGTTTGGCAAGGTCTGTTATTGTCTAATGAGAGATTATAAACTTTTAGTCATCGAAATATCGTGAAATATACTTTACCTTTCAATGCATTTTGGCATTCCTGAATTGTGTCGTACCTATAATCTGATATACAGCCTACACCACATGAACACATTAAATTTCTTATCAAACATCCCTGTTTAGTTTGGTCTATGTCACAAGATCTACTTATTTCTATATCTGCAATAAAAAAACTATTATAAAAATTATTAAATTATGTAGCATCCTCAGTACTACTGGTGACAATTAGTAGGAAAAAATAATATTTTCTTTTATGTGTAGTATACTTATAGTTTGTAGACTTGTTCTATATTGTCTTCTACAGAAGATAGTGGGGTTGAGTATACTATTATACAATGTGAAGAAGTGTAGAAGTACACATCCATTTTCCAAAAAGCAAAAAATAAGATATAAACGTTATTGAATGCTCATTATGTTTAATTTCGAAATGCATATATTTTTTCAAATCTTATCAATCTTTAGGTGATTATATAACTTATGACCTTTTACATTCACAACAATCGAATATTAAAAATCGTGTGTTATCTATATAAGTAAACACACTTTGAAACTATTGTATAGATTGCAATGAGTTTTATTTATTCCTGTAAAGTGGGTAGTTGGTAAAATTTCTCCAGTCCAATCATTTTTATCTCGTTTGCAGCAATTAGTTCAAGATTATACTTTTTGTTTATTTTTTTGGAAAATGAACCACAATATTTTTTATATTTGACATTTCACAATAATTTCAAGAGAATTTGATGGAGAAATTATTTTATGGGGTGTTTTAAAATTTAGGTGATTTAAGATTTAACTACCTTTTAGTTATGCCAGAATACTGCTGTTTGCACCGATTACAGTTATCTTTTGGCTTTAGTAACTCATGATTAACTTTAACCTGCAATGATTAAAAGTGAAGTGTTTTGCGCCATTTGTGGTTATAGTAAGTAAATTGTGAGTTAGGTGTGAATGGTATCTTGACATTTAGGAATAGTTTGAAAAATGGCAATATGGTAATAGTGGTGTCAAATATGACAACTATTAGATATTTATAATCAAGGAGATAGTCTGCAGTAAAATAGCCCAAACAAAAGGTTGGAGTTTTCAAATATGAGCGGAAAGAGAAAAAGGTCAACAATTTTCTCTCAAAATAAAAAAATAATGTGCTTGAATTTAATAAGAAAGTACAAGCACTTAATATAGAATGCCAGGAAACAAGTGCGTTGAGCTGGAAGGATCAGGAACAGGCCTGGACAAATATTGAGAGGGAGTTTAATGCTCAATCAGATAGCTACAGATCTGTAGATGTTTTAAAACGATTTTACATATTATAAGAAGAAATAGACTAGCAAATCTGCAGCAAATGATAGGAAGGAATATTTTGCGGCTGGCTGCCACATTGTGAAAGATCCAACATATGAATTTACCTTGGAGATTCTAAATAATAGAACTGTTGAAGGACTAGAAAATGATTTTGATAGTGATGGGATATAGTAGA
Source organism: Galerucella nymphaeae (assembly GCA_963978555.1). Taxonomy (NCBI): domain Eukaryota; kingdom Metazoa; phylum Arthropoda; class Insecta; order Coleoptera; family Chrysomelidae; genus Galerucella; species Galerucella nymphaeae. The sequence goes on from OZ021709.1 coordinate 16,803,437, forward strand.
TATTTAAAATGGATTTTCTAATTCATCTTCTATTTGTAGTAAAAGATTTCGCACTACTTTCCAAATCTTTTTCTAAAAGTTGTTGTATCCATCCGTTCAAAGTGATTTTCCCACGGATATCTTTTTCCTGGAATCCCAAAGTTTAGTATGTCCAAGATTTCCAGGTCATCTTCATCTTCTTCAAAGCCCATTAAATCCATATTTTCTTGAACTATGAATTTATCCCGCAAATTCACCAAGCACTTTAGTTGAATTTCATATTGACATAACTCTAATTATTGATTATACAGGGTGTTTTCAAATGACACCTACAACGTTAGCATGTAGATAGGTACCTCTCGTAAAATTGGACAAAATGATATAAGGATTGAGGCGGGGTCCAGCTAATTTACTTTTCGAAATACGGGGTGTTGAAGTTATAAAAATTTAAATGTCTTTATTTGATAACTTTAAAATATGGATGGATAAATTGATTTGAGATTTGGCAGGTTGTTTTTAAATGTAAAAAGGCATATTTGGATAAAAAAATATCTGTCAATTTTACAAGAAGCTGAAAACACCCTATATATCTTAAGCCCTATACCTTATCTATGGATTAGATTTAACTATTAATTATAGCATTAACTCGATAATAAATCTGGTGCAAGAAATATTTTTAATTAATTGGTAATTAAAACTTAACCACATTAACTTTACTAACACTGGTGCAAATGGCTGATTATGATTGAAAAAATTGGTAGACAAGTGAAAATTTCCTGATTTATTATAGTTTATTAAGAATATGAAATTGGAAAAAAAATTAAAAATTCACAGACAAAAGTGTATCAATATTTAGATAAACTTTCCAAGTTTATTTTTTATAAAAATTTGGAGATCCCAAGAAAATATTTTTTGAAAATCGGGAACAATAAAAATAATTGTTTTTAATTTTAGTTTTTTCAAGAATATTAAAAAAAATACTTACATACAATACATACTAATAAAACAACAATAACTTTGCCAAACATGACTGAAACTGTTAACTATCCGACAAAATCCTTCCACAGAAACCCATGTAAACTTATACAATCACTGACAATTACTGCTTTAACGATTAAAGATGCGCTCTGCTCGTTGATAAGGAAGTCGTTGGCCTCTGTATCCCACTCTAAAATAAAGCGTTCAAAGGACCAGAGTTGAAAGTGTGATAAGCTAATAAAACCATAAAAGTATAGAAAATATTTATTGTGTTGATGACAATTTCATTATATCTAATAATAAGATGACTATTTCCTATAACTAAACGCCGAACGTTATGAAGATCGTTTTGTAAACAATCGATGATAAGAAAAAGGTCACTTTATCGAAATAATTAGATTGCAACAGTTTGCAACTGTATTTTTCTATTTAAAGGTTAATATATATACAGGGTGATTTATTAGAGCGATAAAATACAATGTACTATGTCTTGTAAATCCTAGATTACAATTTTCCTTTAGGCTGGTTACAAATGTCAATCTAAAGAATCACCCTGTATAAAACATAAAGAGAAATGGGTTGACACAAAGACGCCACCATACAAAGGGTTTACTTAACAAGTTAGACAAGGAACTCTCGTCCAGGTTGTTGATATTGGGTAAGTACCTATATGTATGTATTTTTGGGGTAACATTCACTGAGACCTCAAAGATCTATTGTGCCACCTTACATCTAGTTAGTTTCTGAGAAGATTCTCTGAAACTAGTAGCTCCTTCAGTCTTATTTCCCGAAGGAATTTTAGGATATCTGCATGCTTCAACTTAGGTAAAAAATGTTCCTCTTCTATCTAGTACTCTCCCAGGAACTATGCTCTAGGATTCTGGAGTGCTGTGAAGTTGGAATGTATGTGGAGGATGGAGGATTCTTCTTCCATGCCACAATATCTGCATTCTTCTTCCTCCAGTATTTTGAGCTTTTTCAGATGCCCATTCAGGCGACAATGTCCCGTTAGGATCCCTGTTAAAACTCTTAGCGCAGTTTTACTTTGGCTTATGCATTCGTTTGATCTCAACAGGTTGTAGTCACTCAGAAGAATCTTTTATTGTCTAAGACCTACTAGATCTTTCCAAAAAGGTCAGATATTCTGTTGCTTTCGGCTTCACCTATTTCTTCCAATATTACATTGGGACTGATTCCACAAGAGGGTTTAGGCCCACAGAAAGGTATTTTAGTCCCCCTCTTTGCTAGTTCATCTGCTATTTCATTTCCTTCTATTCCAGTGTGTCCTGGAATCCATATTGTTCTCGCCTAGTTCATTGAGTTTGTCCAGGCATTCCCACACCATTTTGGAACTGATTACACAAGAGCTCAGTGCTTTAATGGCTACTTAACTATCTGTCATTATGATAATCCTTTGTCCTCTGTATCCTTTATCAATATTGAACAGGGCGTGTACTTTCTTATAGCGCAGATTTCCGCTTGAAAGATACTTGGGGTTTTTCCAAACTTTCGGAGTGTTTAGTTCCTGAACAGAACACTCCTATCCCAGTTCCTCCTCTTGCTTTTGAGCCGCCTGTGTACCATTGAATGGCATTCTTTCCAAGTCTGGTAATGGTATTTGGATCCCATTCCTTCTTGTTGCTTAATTCCGTAACGAACTTCCTCGAAAAATTGTACATTTTCATCATACCGTCTTGTCGCATGTCCCAGGTGGTCTAATTTCTAAGAAGTGAAGAGGTTTTTTTTAATAATTACATCTCTACATAGTCAGTATCTTGTTCTTTCTGCAACACTTTCCACTACCATATGTAGAGAGGTGAGGTTGAGAATCACTTCCATGGCTGCCATTGGGCATGTTGGGTAAAAGAGACAGTTATACGGCCTTGGTAACTGGATACTACACCCTGGCGAAACATCTGCACGAAATGGGCAAAGTTAGTGCAGTACTATGTGCAGAAAATGTGAACTATATCATGAAACACCAACTCACATACTCTGTTTGGGTCAGAACGTACAAGGACTCAACCGGAAGCACTTTGGAGTGGAAATCCATCCAGTTCAACTATATAGAAGATACGAGGAGCTTAATATAGAATGGAAGTATATGTATATCTAATATAGGTAATGGTACAAGTATTCATGTGAAACAGAGTCTATGTATGTATACATACAGGGGGATCATTCACTTAGACTTTAAATATCTATTGCGCCTCTCACTTCTACTGACGTCCAAAAAGTATTCTCATAGCAGAATATAAAGTCGAAGAGCATTCCAAAGGAGTATCATTTTTAGGCTAAGCTTAGATTCCCTACTTTCTTAAAGATCTCCAATTTTTTTATAATAAAAAAAGAAGAAATTGTTTCAATTTATTTACAAAAGTTAATCTATTTTTTATACATTAATAATAATTAAAAATAAAATTATAAAACTATAACCAAAAGTTTTATATTCTATAATGTGTCCTATAATCTCTGCCACTTGGAATTCCACCGTATCGCCTCATCCTTCTGACTGCTTCGCGAAGATGTTTCGGTTGAATGGGTCCCGCATCTCCCAATTCCTCCATAACATCAAGTCCTGGAATGTTGAAAATAAATAACTAAAATTTAACAGTCTATAATATTAATATTTATTATTATGATTCAAATATCAATCCAACCTGCAAGGGATTGCATGCAATTTCTTTCAAGGTCAAAATATTGCATGATGAATCTTGCACGTTCTTTGACATTATGCAAGTCTCTTGCAATTGCGTCATGGTTGCCATCAACCAAAACGAATCCTTTTCTCTTCTGTTTTTCAAATATTAAAAATCAACACAACAACAAAGCACGGTTAGTTTTGCTATAGTCCAGTAAATCAACTGACCCAATTGATATATGACATTTGGTTGGTTGTAAAGCCAAAAGTAACTAGAATTCTCCCTAGAATTGTATCTTGCATGCAATAGAATATAAATCCAATAAATTGCAATTGCATCAAATTGCAGAAAAATTGCACCATGTCAAGCGACCTTTAGTTTCTTACATAGATCCACCTTTAGTTTAGTTGCACAATAATCATAGAGCAGGGTGATCCCTAACCTAACCGGCACTATAAAATTAATACAGAATACAGTAATCCAAAAAAATTGCAACTTTATATAAACAAATTTATGTACAATTATCATAGAATATATTGAACCCAGGAAGCATTTATATTTTAAAATTATCTTTCTTTAATAAAATAATCTGAATGTCAGTTTCGTAATTCGATATATTTTGCACCTCCTTCCTTGTTTACAACTGATATTTTCAAAATAACATAACAAATATTGTGATCAGATTTCAAATATTAAACATATTTTCATACCATGTAATTTCATTTGGGTAAATAGGTACATTGACTTTTGAGCTTATCGGAAATGGAAGTTTATCACATTTTAAATGTTATTTAAAAAAGTCATCACTTTAGAAAGAAATTGTGCTAACCATTCTAAACGTCACTACGGGGATTTATCAGTATCCAGTGTACATCAGATAGTTGAAGTTTGGAGTCGGTCATACATTATAAAGTAAACGCATTTTACCACAACATATACGTATAATATGTACTCACGTTTCAATAGCCGGCAAAGCAAGTTATTTTTGAAAAAAATGTAGGTCGCGATGCCAAAATATCTAATTTTTTCTTGTTTTCGAGAACTTAATGTTTTTGAATGAATCGCGGTTGTTGGAATAGAACAAAAAACAAGCTTGTATTGAGCTAATTTAATGCAAAAATATTGTTTTGTTGTCAAATTTGTCTCGTTGTGTTAGATAGGGATAAAAAAATAATGTTCATTTAGTTCATCATGATAACGGTAGCTGGAACGCTAACGAAACGTTGAAATAAAAATTTTAAAAAACATTCTGGTTTATTTCACCAAAAAATAAGAAAGAATGAATAATATACCACTAGGAACATACAGAAGAATTAAAGTAGTGTAAATAGTACACAGTCCCAAGATGACTTCCAGTAGATTGTTGGTTTTATATTTTTATTTATTTTTGGAATTGGAGAATTATCTAATACTTGTCATCTCAGGAAGTTTACAACTTGCATTCCTGCTTTTTTACCAGTCGATTGTTTTCCAATTATCATCCCATTCAATGTAAGGTTTGGTTCACTAGTCATTGTGATCGCACTTAATTGATAATGCAATTATTTTTCAACTTTTGTTATACATAATGGTGAAATATAAAAAAATATATTAAACACTGTATATTTTCAAATTTAACTCTACATAACAACAGTATTGCTACAGATGAATTAACCTACAGTTCACAAAAAAAACATAAACATCGAATCCGTACTTCAAGAGAAAACCACTTCTGAAAATATGTCAAATTTTTGGGTGCCAGATTTTTTTGACTATCAGTGTACATGGTCAAAAAATATTATATATTACTTCCATTACGTTTTCTATTCGGGTTAGTTGTTTGTTCTTCAAAGACCATTGAAAATATGTATTAAAATTGCTTTTTATCCTCTTTCAATCAACTAGTTTATTTTTTTTAAAACATAAACATCTTACAATTTAGTATTGTAATAGAAATAAATACATTTTAAATAACTACAGTCTATGAGTATTGATTTTATTAACAAAACAGGAAAGAACTGCATCAACCGAGATGTGGGAAGAGCTGACAAGGCTATCATACATTATATATGCACCATAATGCTTTTATCTCCTTTCAAACATATTCTTACAACTGATAATTATTAACAATGTCATATTTAGCAAAAATAAAATAGTTGTTGAATAATATCTCTAGAAAATGTACCAAAATCTAGTTTGTACTACTTTAACAATTGATAAATGTATTCATATGTGAATGATTTATTAGCTGGATAGTGAATATGTCTTTGAATACAACTGATGATGAAACTAAAAAAGCTTTTAGCTGACCTGTCCAACAAAGGTGTATAAACTGGAGTGACATTCAATGGGACCTAAAGGCACAATAGACCTTTGCTCTACTTAGTTCCTTAGGAATGTCTCAAAACCTAGTAGTTCCTTTACATTTACTGAAGGAATTTTAGGATATCTTCAGATAATTATTAGGCTTATAGGTGTTCTGAACTGCTATGCATTCTGCAAGTATGTGAAAAAAGGTTTATTCTTCCATTTTGAAATTCAAGTTATTTGAGATGACTATTCAGGTATCTTTGACTGTCTTACCCTCCTGTAGCATGTCCAGGATTTCTGATAGGTGAGGTGTTTTTTTTATTTCCCTCTCTATTGTACTGTACCTTGTCCTTGTCAATTGGTCTGACAATCCATGTCAGACCAATTGAAAACCTTATTTCTACAATTACAATCACCTAGATACTTATATTAAATACTTTCAAAGTATAATAAAAACAAGGCATAAGCAAGAAAACTTTAGCAAGCACATACAAAAGTATCTTTAGACCAATATTCAAGTATTGCTATATAATATACTAAACAGCAAACAGTGATTTGGATAACAATACAGACATCAGAGATGACAATCATAAGAAGCATCATAAAAATGAGACATGATTCATAGTCATTCCTCAATCCATCAATCTGCAAACCTCAAAAGTACAGCCACTATAGAGGATAGATTAATAACTCGGTCCGAATGGCGAATATAGAAATAATAGGTACGCTATTTGTAGGACAAGATCACACCTTATGTAATATCTTGCAGTTTAAAATCTAATCCTCCATTGTATGATTATAGTGCAAATAATGGAGTACTTTGGAGACTAGCTAACGTTTTTTTCAATCTTAACTTAAATATACAGTGATTGTGAGGAGTCCTTTTAACACAGCATAAATTAATAGAAATTTCAATATGTAATACCATGTGCAGAATAGCAGCTTTTGAAATTGTTTAAAACTTTTCACAGAATGGGAATTTTCAACTTAAATACCTAGCCTGGATGTCATTACTTCAGGAATCTTTATAAATTATATTAGTTATTCTTTCATTCAATAATTAAAATGAATGTACTACCTTCTTCTACTACTTCTCCAACAAATACTTTAGCAATACCAGCCATGGCAATTACAACATTTTGAGAAACAGAACAACCAGTTATTGTTTGCATTAGTCTCTTGATAGCTGCTTTAGGAAATGCTGATCTTCTATACATTTCATATCGATCCAACTGTTCCTCTGTGAAATTGGAAACTAAGACTCTGGAAATATAGGATTACTTTAATAGCGTTTATTGTCATGAATCGCAGTTTAATACAATCAGTTGTTAAAACAAAAGATTGTATTACTTACTGCATTTTTTCTCTTTCTTCTTCCTCCAATTCCCTTTTTGTTTTTGTCTCCTTTTTAGGTTTAGGTGAATTAGTGGTCTGACTTTGAGAAACTTGAGGTAGTATTATATCTGATCCAAGATCAAGTATATCTTCTTGTTTGATGTCAACAATTTGTGAAGCATTATTATAGTCCGAACCGAGATCTCGTAAGTTTTCTTCTATTGCCAAGCCCATATCGCGAGAATCATCATCATCCTCTAAAAGGTCTTCATCTGAATGTATATCATTTGAATCTAGATGATCTTGTTTTATATTTTCTAACTCTGATTTTATTAATATTTCGTCCATTGTAATATAACATACAATTGTTTGTCTTTCCTCTAAACTCTATACTGTGAATGTTTTTATTTTTTAACTGATTAGTGATTAAAAGTTTTTGTTGACACCAACATTCTGGGACTGGGAAGGTTTATTTTGTCACAGATCTTGGGCATAAAATTAAGCTTTTACTCGTTATTTCTATGAATATTGCTTAATAAACGATTGTAGTTATGAAATGGTTAATAAATTATCGATAATACAGTCATAGATAATACAAGACACGGAAATACAGTACAGGTTATAAAATATAAAGATGACTTATGTCAAACGTCATCTTTTCCAAGTTTGCATTTGGCCTCTGCCATAAGAGCTTTACGATCAGTTTTTAATAATTAGCAAATACTTATGGATCCGACTTTTGTATACTGTTATGCTCCGTATTAAGAAAAATAACTTTTATATTTTGAGAAAATTTAATTCTGTATCATTCATTCGCATCGGTTATTCGTTACTGGATGGTAGCGACCTCACAGTGCTAAAATTCTAAATGCTGTCAAATTAATTCAAGTCAAATCCACCGTGGGCGCTAGAAGTGATTTTGCATTTCTATGTTGCCAATAGCCCAATAAACTAGTTAGACATTTTTTCAAATTATAATAACTGACGCTTGTATAACTATAACTTACTACATTAATAACAATTTAACTTACTATGAAATAAATGTCATTAGTTGTTTATGGAAGAATTCAAAAATGTGTTAGAAAAGCCCTCAAATGCTTAGTAAATTTTTCTCATTGGCAACACTGCGTCGTAATGTCACTTTTCAGTCGATATATTTGTACTATTTGTTGAACAATAATTGTTTATTTTCTTCAAAATAAAATGAAATGTTCATAAACGGATTATAGGTATTATTGTTCATTTAATCTTACGTGTATATGAAATTACTGTAGTGTAGTACGCGAGTTACAAAGCTTCGGGAAGGTAAACGATTTTTGCTTTTTTTGTTTATCGAATTGTTTTTGTGTTGAATAAAAAGTTTATAGACAATGCAATAAATTCATTTAGAAATTCACATTAAGGTAAGTAGAAAAAACAACCCATATATACTCAGTATTTTTAGTCCAACAAACAATAAGAAATTTACTTTGTTGAAGTGCATTCTTTCTTATAACGCTGCTAAAATAGTAATTTATCCATTATGGCATTATTCTGAATTGTTGGCATTTTTTGTACTCAGTAAGTAATTGAAAGGATCGGTGTGCTTTTTAGGGGTGGAATTTATTGAATTGCTTTATCATATTTATTTATTGAACAAAGAGAATAGCCTCTACCCATCATATATTTTCAGTAAATCCATTATTTCATATAAATAATGTTTTTATCAAAATGGCATGTTTAAAGCTATTTCTGTTTTATGACAAAGTATAAAAAATAAGTTGTTATTATTGTTTAATGATAATAAATAATAATTCCAAAGTGCAGATTCAATACAACTTGAAATGTGCGAGACAAAAAAGGGAAAAATAGGTATGTGGATTATGGCACTATTTCACCTACTGATCCTCGAAACTCGAAAGGGAACAAGGTGGTGCAAATGACAACAAATTCATTAATTTCGATTAATTAATTGTAGCATTAGCTACCGTTTTGTATATATATTTTTTCATTTTGAAGTATTGTGATTTTGTTGGTAACCAATGTATTTTTTATTCTTGTGATTCTTCTTAAGTTTTCCATTTGACTATTTATCTAGGTATAGTGAGTTTTCTATTCTCATTATTAATTTTTATGTTATCCTGTGGATTAAAAATAAAATCCCTTACTTTTTTAATTTAAATTTTGTTTGGGTGATTGTTTTTTTTATAATTTTTGGAAATAAAAAATCAAAATTTTTTCATTGCTGTTTATCTCCAAAAAAACCGAAAAAAAACGGAATGAAGTAACGTAATTTCAGTTGACTTTAGTGGCCGTGAGTCATCCTTAAGATCAATCAATAAATTTTGGTTTATGCTGAAATATCACTATAAATATATATTATATATTAAATTGTGTTTTTTTTTATGCAGGAATATTCAAGAGAGATATTTGGATGGGGCTTGCTTTGCCCCTTGATGACTGCATTGGCTCCTACTTCAACTCCCTTAGATCCAGAAGGTGAGTTGTAAAATTGTATAAATACATTTTGGAACACATTTCCGTTTTTCGTTATATCTTTGTTTTTAAATCATATTAAACCAACCTATGTTGTGAAGCCTGAATATTATTAGAGGTTTTGTTAGTGATATTGTATAACTACTGTGTTTATGCGCTCGTTCTCTTCTACTAACTTCTAATGACTAATCCTTAGCCAACAAAGTGAAGACCTTATTTATAGAGTAGTTCCACTTGTTATAGTTAAAAACCATGATATATTTCTGTTCATGTGTCGAGATTTTGCATAGGACGGCATAGGTGGTTCGTGAATATTTGAAATAAAAAACGGTATTAACGTGAAATGAAAATTTATTTATTATCACAATAAAACACATTCAATAAAGAAAAATCGATGTGTAAGAAAAAATGCCAAATTAAATCATACAAAGAACCTTTTTACACCGACCTTGAAAAAATTGATACTGTGTAGGAGACACTCTGAGAGAATGTTAAATTCTAGTTGAACTGCAGTGGAATGCCTGCCCAGATGTGGAGGTTGCTCAAGTCAGTCCATATCATTTAGTGTCACGATATAGATGGCAGTGGTCCTAAAGTAGATCCAGATGATTTTGAACAATCTTCCCCTTTTTCCTTCTGCAATAAATTTAGTTTGTATAGAGTGCTATAGACTGTATGTTCCGGACTAGGCTCCTATAGCTGTATTTCCAATTTCTAATTCTTCCGGATTGGACTCCAGTAATTGATAGGTTTTTCAATTCACACGTTTCTGTTGGTGGCTTGCTTTCTCTGTTATTTCTGGACATATTTCGGTGAATTTTTGTTTTCGATCGCTTTCTTCAGTTCTTCTTTCGTCTCTTAATTTTTTTTGGCTTTTATTTTCATGTTTTTTTTCGCGTCAAGACTTTTGTAAATCACCTATATTTCCTTCTTTTATATGTCAACGTTTTATTTGTGTGAATCAATTTTTGTTGTTGTCTAAATCAATCAAAATTCAGTCCGATGCCAATTTTATACAAAAAATGTCGAATAGTATTCGTCAATAGATTAGATCGCATATACAAATATCAATATCTATCGAAGCAACAAGGTTCTTTCTTTGTGAAAACAACGAGACCTTTAGGCCGAGTTGGACAACATGTTTTGCACGAGTTGCATACAATATTTTTTCTACATTCATGCAAAAACTGGAAAATTGGAATATAATATGTTAGGGACTCAAACCCTTCTTCTTTTTCTTGTATCTTTATGACCTCCACCTTGTAAGTAAATCATAGCTGGTTTTCACCTTGACCATTTAAATTTTAAATAATCAAAGATTTTTGCAATAATTTTAATTAGTTAAGACTAAGTAGTGAGATATACAAATATTATTGTTGTATTAGAGCAGGATCAAACACTTGCTCTGAATTTTTATTTTATTAAAATGTTTATGTTTGTCATAAATCATCACAAAACTAACACAAGAATGACAGATGAGTGCAACAAAAATTTTATTGCACTAGTGCAAAAAAGAACCACTTTTTCCATTAAATGTGTTTCACAAAAGTGTTGTTTTTTGCATGAATGTAGAAAAATAAAATCTTTATCAGCTAATAACTAAACGTGACCAGTAAAAAACAAATATGAACATGTTTTGAGGAGACTCTAATCTAAACAAATGTTCAATGTGTATTTCCTTTTGGTCTATACATTGCAATTTTCGGATTCCTCTGTACAAGCTCATAAACAGATAACGTATCTTTTTACAGTTCTCCTTTCTAGATATAGAAGCAGTATTTCTAAATTTGGTTTACCATGTTTTAATGGTATCTGTAGCAGGAGGATTTTAATTGAACTGTCTTCTAAATCGTCTTTTAGTCTGAACATAAGATTGAGTTTGGGCATAAGAAAAAATATTGTTTGATTTTTCTTGTGCTGTACACTGCATATTAAGAGATTAAACACTTCAATTTTATTGAATATAAAACAGAATGATCGCAAAATATTTTTGTGATGTGACATATTAAAGCCTCATTTGTTCATTAAAACCAAAAGTAGACAATTTCCCTTGTACTACAAATAGTTATTGTTGCTGGGCGAATTTTTGAAAATTGAATTTGGTCGTAAATTAAATTAGGATACGTTACATCACATGATTTCGGTTAAAACTACATTAACCTTCGATAGCTCAGTTGGTAGAGCGGTGGACTGTAGCGGAATAAGTAAAAGTAGACATCCATAGGTCGCTGGTTCAAATCCGGCTCGAAGGAATTTTTTCATTTTTTTTTCTTCAATGATTTACTTGAAAGAATAGTACACGAATAGTGCCAAAAGAATTTTAACCCATAAGGCTCGTTTCTGCTAATTTCTCAATGAATATTGGCCAAAACTTTGAAAAATAAATTTAAATTCACATTCACTACGGCTTTCTACCTTTTCACATTATATACAGAGATTCATCTATATTTGACGTTTATTCCTCACACGAATTACACTTGGAGACAAAAATTATAGCGATAGTTTAATTTTGTGCTGACGAAGTATTTCCGACAATTAATAAGCTATAATAAAGATGCTGGATTATATATATGATAAATAAAGAAATTGATTTGGATAAAATCATTGAATTAACAAAGTATTCTAATTGAATTAATATTAAATTCAACTTTAATGAATTTTAAATTCAACTTCAAAATAAAAACGTTTAAGTCTAGATTGTTTTTAGAATTTATCACTGCTAATTTTCTCTTCAGCTCGAAACAACTTTTACTACTGACCGCCCTCTGTTGGGGAGTCCCTATACTACCTGCTTCAGTATCACTTTAAAATTTGGCACCTTAAATTTTATTGTCGAAATCTAAAAAGGGTAAAATAAATATAGTTTAATATTCTCTTGGGTGATGGCACTGAATCGGTTTGTGTTCATTTTTCAATAAACAATTATTTCCTTTCAACATACATATACAAAACTTTTACTTAAAAACTACTAATTATTATAAATATTAATATTAAAACACAATTTTTTGCATTCTATAAATTACTTAAAATTGCCGGTCCAGTGGAGTTATTCGGTGTTAGGGTTATATAAAAATATCTTCATTATTTTATATTTCCAAAAAATAAAAAATGCAACAAAATGCTAGAAAAGATTTTTTAATGGACTATTTTGTGAATATTTATTCACCTGTAGTTACAATAGTTATAACTTCCGAAGTAAAAAACTATCTAATAAGGTCAAAATTTGCATAATTTTACTTTCCCGCACTCATTTTACTTTCCCGCACTCATTTATTATTAAGTGACATTTTTAAAACCAAAATGCGTGCGGGAAAGTGGGTTAAAACGCACGGTCGTAGAAAATAGTATATTGTGCAGCTAATGGGAAAAGCTCATTTTTTCTCACGAGTGTGCGTTTGTGGCACGAGCCTGAGGCGAGTGCCGCAGCACACGAGTGAGAAAAATTGCTTTTCCCTCGTGTTGCACACTATACTTTTCCTACGACTGCAAATTAATGGATAATTTAACAATTTTAAAGTAGTATATTTCAAACAAAATAATAAAAAATAAAAAAAAGTACCAAATTAATGGATAATTTAACTATTTTAAAGAAATATATATTTTAAACAAAATGATAAAAAATAAAAAAAAGTACCAAATTAATGGATAATTTAACTATTTTAAAGAAATATATATTTTAATAGTTATTTATGCAACAAGTGCAAAAAACACGTTTTGCAAGAGTTGCATACAATATTTTTTCTAAATTCATGCAAAAACTGGAAAATTAGAATATAAATATGTTAAGAGCCTATCCTATCTAATCAAAGTCAACTCGTTCTTCTTTTTTTGTATCTTTATGGCCTCCACCTTGTCAGCACTCAATCATAGCTGGTTTTCGCCTTGACCATTTAAATTTTAAATAATTAACTACTTTTGCAATAATTGTAACTCGTTTTTGTAAGTAGTAAGATATACATATATTATTGTTGTATTAAAGCAGGATCAGATACTCGCTATGGATTTTTATTTAATTTAAATGTTTATGTTTGTCATTAATCATCACAAAACTGACACAAGAATGACAGATGAGTGCAATAAAATATTTTATTGCACTAGTGCAATAAAGTACCACTTTTTCCATTAAATGTGGTTCACAAAAGTGTTGTTTTTTGCATGAATGTAGAAAAACAAAATGATAAAAAATAAAAAAAAAGATAACAGGGCTGGGACTCGAACTCGGGCGGCTTGCGTAGCTGTCAAGCGCATTAAGCTACTGAGCCATACCCGCTTACGTTTAGTGTAGATTCAAAGTAGGTAATTATACGAGACTTCAACCTCTTTATACCAAATTTACTTATTCAAAATATACAAAAAATGTATTTTTAATTATTTTTTTTATATTGTAACACAAAATTTAGTTGAAATTTCTTTAAGCTTACAGAAACACCTTCTCTCTACTTTTAAAACACTACCATTTGGGTACTTTTAACCTTTGACGTTTTATGAGAGGAGTCCAAAGCATTCTGTAATCGAGGATTGTTGATTTTTTCTCTGACGTACCGTAGCCCAAGCCGTGGGAGAGATTTTTTCCCACGGCTTGGGCAACTTCTCCCACGGCATAGGCAAAGTGACACTTTGTAGTTTCGTAAATTGTGGGAAAAGGACTATTTTCCATAGCAGTCGTAGAAAAAAGTAGTTTCAAAACTGCTGTTTTCCGTATCGGCATAAGACTGCACTTAGTCAAAACAAAAACGTTTTAATATAGATGACTTTGATATATTTTCTGTCGAACGTAGTTTGTGTATTTATAGATCATAAACGTTAGTTAACCTTAATTTATACCAAAGGCACCGTTCATTATCAAAGTAGATAATTTATTGTTAACGTTTACCACCTACATAGAATCGCCTTTTGCGTACCTATCATGAAATATGGTGTAAAAAAAAGAAAATAAACTTTAAATTGAATTACATCAATCAAATTTCCTATTGCATAGAAGCACAAGAAAGGGTCGATAGCGATAAAGCAACAATAAATCATTGGACACATTTTTCGGTAAAAATTTTAATGGTATCCTCTTCTTATTAAGCCAACGTGGCAACTGCGCTTTTTTTCGGGTGACACGCCCATTGAATGGTCCGTTCGTTTTGTGTGCTAATTTTGAAAGTAATAAGAGAAAATGAAAAAGTACCACAAATGGGAAGGAAACAATTGTGGAAAATTTGACACGAACTATAGTTTTCATGTCAAAAGCAAAATAGAAAGTCTGAAGAAATAATAATATGTTGAAGAAAAAAATATTTAAGGCAAATTAAATATTTCGAAGGGAAGATAGGAACATTTTTCATAATTCTATGGATTAGGTAAGGAGCAAAAACAGACAGTGTATTCGTTATCGGGGTAAACGCTTCTCGTGGTGCGATTGTGAACGCTGTGGTGTAGACTCGGGTGTAGAGCGCTAAATAGCTATTTGTGTATTAAGAGCGGAAAGTGATACTTTGCCGCTACGAGTCGCGCGGGCAATCTGCCGAAAGAAGCAACGCACTTTCTGCTCGAATTGCACACAAGATTTTTTATACGGTCACC
This sequence comes from Galerucella nymphaeae, assembly GCA_963978555.1. NCBI lineage: Eukaryota > Metazoa > Arthropoda > Insecta > Coleoptera > Chrysomelidae > Galerucella > Galerucella nymphaeae. Next base: position 16,818,703 of record OZ021709.1, read on the forward strand.
TTATTTTTAAACAAATAATAAAAAAAAACATGAAAAGTACACTTTATTAGAATGTGATGTTAAAAACATGTAACAATTATTTATTATTTTTATTTATTGCCTACAATATTGAAGTTGAATGTATAGTTTTGTCCGTATAAATCAATACTATGAAAATGGGAATCTGCAAAAACGATCAAGAAAATTGTCAATCTTAACAACGTTATATTTGTAATAAGTTGTAAATATTAATTTTTATCTTGAACTAAGAAATAAATCCTTCACTGTAGTATTGAATCAAAATAATATCAATGTATTAGGTTTAAATTATTTTATAATTTCAATAAAATTAAACTTATAAAATATACACCTCCATCTATGCGAGCGGAAAAGTACGCTCTAGAGCGTAAATAATGTCAATTATGACAGATCACTTAAAACATCAACTTTGCGGTTAGATTTGAGTGTGCAAAAGTCTACTTTGGGTAGTGATCGTAGGAAAAATATATTAAATGTTTTATGAACGCTCACTTTGCATCCAAGTATAACTCTTACACTGAATTTTAGCTTTGAAATACTGTATAGTGTGTTATCAATTATTTTTGTCATAAACTTAGCTAATAGTGGGTAAAATTTCTTGAAGAAAATACTTAAACAATACCTGGAAAATACAGAAAATAGTTCACAGATTTTTTATCAGTGCTTCACTCCTCGATAATACTATAATACTAAATTCACCCACAACACTTGTATTAATAAATTATTATGCGATCAATACTGAAATGGCTAACTAATTAAGTTCAAAAACAACACATTTCTCCTAACGAGTTAGAGTTGAAAACTTCTCTAGTTGAGAACTTTTAGTTTTATAGGACGTAATTACTGTAAAGCAGCAGCTTTCAATTCTCCGCAATGCTGTTATGTAGACAAAACGGCTTGGGAAGTTTTACTGTCTTATTTGTTTTCCACTTAGGGTAGGGTGACAAGTCGTAATTTCCTACAGGACTTTTAATTCATAATATACAGGATGGGATATTTTTAAGAGTAATTAAAACATGGTATGAACGGACTATGAACACCTATCCATATCTAGGAGTTCATCCATTTTTCAAATGTGGTGTAAATTCAAAGAAAGTTTTTAAAAAGACACAAATTCTTGTCGGTTTTATAATAGGATTTTTGCCATAAAATTGTACCTATTGCTTGGCCTAATATATAGGGCCACGAGAAAAACCTGGAAATGATTTGTAGAATTGTAGGTCCACCGCTAGAGGGTGTTATTGGATGAAAAAAATTTTAAAAGCCAAATTTTTGAAGATAAGCATAAATTCAATGAATTTTTAAGTTTTCCGAGGGTCCCAAATTTTTTATTGAATCTTATTAATTTACAAATGTAGTTTTTATTATACAATATGTCTCAAAAAGTTGGAACCATATAGGAAACTTTTTTATTATTAATTCTAGGAAAAAAATTTATTCTTCAAAAAAAGTTCTGCATGTTCTAAAATCTGAAATACAATCAACAGATATCAATTTTTTTCAGCCGTGTACGAGGTATGCCAAAAAATGTGAATTTTACTCAAGAGTAAAGTACCTTTATTTTCCAGAATATTGACAATTGTTATGATAAAAAGTTGATTAGAATTGAAAGCTATTGTCAGATATCTAATACTAACCATCTGTCATGAAAAAATAATTTTCGTTATTTTTACTCACTCTTCTCTGTATTAGCAATGATAATTCTGTATATTAGCAATTTGCGTACGTAACGATTTTTAATCTAGGATGCACTGACGACAAACATCAAATCGCTAGTTGGTTTTTATAAAATACAAGAAATGGCGGCTCTGTTAAATAACGAAGAAAAAATAGAAACAATAGTAAACAAGCAAATTTTTTCGAAATAAATGAATGTAATTGCATATTTGAACATAGTTTTTGGTACTGATAACTTTTTTTCAATAACATTTTTCTATATTGTCAAATTTAAAGGTACTTTACTCTTGAGTAAAATTCATATTTTTTGACATACCTCGTACACGGCTGAAAAAAAGTAATATCTGTTGATTGTATTTTAGATTTTAGAACATGCAGAACTTTTTATGAGGAATACATTTTTTTCCTAAAATCAATAATGAAAAAGTTTCCCATATGGTTCCAGCTTACTGAAACATATTGTATGTTCGAAATGGCCCCCATTTTCTTGAATACACAGTCGGTACCGTTTTAGTAAGGAAAACCGAATATTCTGGAAAAGCAATGGCTTCTGACGATATCTAATTGCAGCCAGGTTGTAACTTTTTTCGCATGCACACTTGTACTAGGGTAACTAGTGTTGGATCGAGTTATTTTTAACCCCAGGAATATGTGGTATGATTTATGACCTGCCTTTTTGTTACACCCTGTATAATTAGGTGGTTACTATATGTTTCCATTTTTCCATTATTATTATTATTATCATTCCAAGTATGCACTTGCTCAGCACTTGCTGGTAATGTTCACCTATCCCGAGCGTGTGTAAACGCAAATGGGATTAGGCTCGGAAGTCACATATTTAGAAATTTACGGACAGTGTGACAGGTATTTAGGATGGCAGCCTTCTGCAGATCGATGTAAGTATTTTTGTGAAGACCCAGTTTGGTAAGGCTATCTTGTAGAGTTTTGGGAATTAGTCCCGTAGATGAAACGATGATCGGTACCACCTCTATTTTCTCTGCATGCCACATCTGTCTTACCTCAATTGCAAGATCGGTGTATTTTGCAATTTTCTCGTTGTATTTGTCCAGAATATTGTTATTATTGGGTACTACAACATCCACCAGATAAACCGAGTTAGCTTTTTTATCCACAACTACAATATCAGGCCGGTTATTCGTCACCCGTCTATCGGTGATAATTGACCTATCGTAGTATAGTCTAAAATCAGCATTCTCTAGCACCGAATTCGGATGGTACTTGTAATATGGGGTGTAGGTGTTCACTAATCCAAATCTGTTGGCCAACTTCTGATGGATGATGTTGCAAAGTTGATTGTGCCTGCGTAGGTAATCAATGTTAGCTAAGGCTGAACATCCCGACGTGATGTGTTGTATCGTCTCTGTTGTTTGTTGGCACCTTCTGCACTTGTCCGTAGCGATGTTTGGATCTTTCATGACAAATTTCTTGTAATTGTTGGTATTAATTACTTGGTCTTGAATTGCCGTCATAAATCCTTCTGTTTCTGGAAATAATGTTCCATCAAATAGCCACTTATTTGATGCTTCCTTGTCGATATGAGGTTGATTGAGGTCGTGATGATGTCGACCATGAAGCGCTTTCTGAGCCCACTCCACCTGTTTGTCAGAATCGGTAACGATATCAAGTCTCATATCAGGGCTTACAAGATTTAAGGGGGAATAGTTTTTATCTGCTTTTGCGACCATCTCATGCAATTCAATTATTATTATTTATTTCTCCGGGGTGAAGATGGCGTTTGGTTCAGTCCTATTGATAACCTTTACAAATAAATTATTAGTTGCTGTTGCTTTTATCTGAAAATAACTATTAATTATTTAATTTTAATAAAATAAATGTTAAATAAATTCAAATTATTATTTCTCAATGTAACATTATGTGCTCATTAATTTAATTGATATTTATTCGTTTGGTGGAATGAAATCAACCTTCGATAGCTCAGTTGGTAGAGCGGTGGACTGTAGAGGAATAAGTAAAAGTAGACATCCATAGGTCGCTGGTTCAAATCCGGCTCGAAGGAGGCTTTTTTTATAAAAATAAAATTATCTTTTAATACAACTAAAACTAATAACAGAACAACATGAACTTCGTATTCAAGTTTTATATCTAATATAACTTATTAAAAATGATAAGAGCTTCTATTTTAACATCGATTTTGGTTGTTGCAAACAGATAAGTGACTTTGTGGTTTTTTTCCGAAAATTATTTTAGTAACAACCTTGATTTTTTATTTAGACTCTAATCAAATTGACTTCGCAAATACACCACCAAACATATTGGATGTGGCACAGAATGCTTCTAATGATTTATTGCCACAAAAATCTATGACTTTTTACGAAACAAAATTCAATTCGCTCAAAGAATGGTGTAGGAAAAATGAAATGATAAAACATTACGAAAATGTTCTAGTGACATATTACCTAAACTTCTCTATTTGGATAAAGTTTTCGGTAGTAGAAAAAATATTGTATGCAATTCGTGTGAAAGGCCATTCACATTCGTCGAAAAAGAAAGGCTACTCTACGCACTTGTTACATAAATAAATATTGTATTTTGTTAATGAATACACCACATAATAGTCTGTCAGACCTACTTATGTGCTAAATTAAATCGAAATTTAAAAACTGTAACGAAACAAAACTTAAAAATTACATAAAACTTCCTCTCAAAGGAAATTTGTTTTCTCTTTTAATGGTTAATTCGCTTCCTCAATAATACAGGGTGGTGTAAGAACAAGGCAAATAAAAATTGAAATAATTTCTCAATTTTTTATTGTCAATAAATAATGATTGCATACGGATGGTAGCATATACTACGGTGCTATGATTTATATATAAAATGTACACTGGTATAACAAAACCATGATAATGGCCATCAAAGAAAATGGGTAAAGAGGAGAAATCCCAAACGGTTGAAAACAGGATAACCGCCTTATGTGCGCTAGTACGGGATTATAGTATCAATTTTGAAAATTTTCGTACCTTGTGCATGAATTTAAAAATATAAAATCAACCAAACCATATGTAATTATATAAAATGTTTTCAGACACTTCACAGTCGGTAAAATATGCAGGAATCTCCATCTTGTGATATTCGAGGTGAGTCAAGTTTTCAGTTTTCCTTCCTCTTCTCTCTTTTTTTTTCAATTTTCAAAAACATTTTCTTTTGTAGTTTGAATTTTGTTATTTAGAGTGAGTAATAACTATTGAGACAGGCTCAGAGCAGTTTGTTTGAATCAAATATTCCTTAATAAAATACTGCTGCTAAAAAATATACGTTATAGTTGATTTTTGTTTTGTTAATGTGTTTTTTTCGATAACGGATAAAAATATGGCGTTTAAACAGGAGTACCAATATTTTGTAACAAAAAATCACCGTCAAAAAAGTTATCAGCAGAAATCTTTCACGTGGCGAGACCTGTAAAAAAAGTAAAATAGTTCATAATAGTATATTATTAAACGAGCAATTTATGATAGTCATTATTCACGATGGGTGACAGTCACCCGATTGAATATTGGCCATAAATTGCCAGTAGAATACTATACTTTGTCCACGACCCTTAATTTCCTTATTATATAAAAGTCAGTATCGATTTGGTATTACTAACCTCAAAATGTTGTGGTAGCTTCGTAAAATTATTTGACATATATAGAGATGGGCGATACTCTATAAAGTATCAATACAACGTACCGTTATGAATATATTGTTTTAAAATACTCAATATGTATTAGAAAATATCGTTATGAAAAGTATCAATACTAAAAATTACAATATTTTATCGATACGATATATTTCAGAAACAAATTTCCTGAACAAAATACACAGATTTAATAGTTTATTTCATTTTGTACCCCCATCTCTAGTCAGTGTATTATGAACCATAATACACCCCATTTTATTATGAACTATAATTTAATCTAGTAAGTCTAGTACATAGACAAATTAACAAAGGTCTCTATGGTCTAGTAGATATATGGGTACCATATACCTTTTGTAAGGAGGTAAAATATTGACTTATTATTAGGTGGTCGTGGACAAAATAATATTCCCTGTGTAAAATTATGCCGCTGTGTCAAGTTGGATAATAATTGGTAATAATACAGTGAAATTATTAGCAGAAAACGAACCATTCAAATTTGCTCTTCACCTCTTTCCACAGCAATACAGGGTGTCCCACTATAAAGTAACACATTTTGACGGCTTATTCCTCGAGAATGGAAAAATATATCGAGGTGCAGTTTTCGCTAAGACCAATTTTGAAACGAAATTATCGGCTCATTTTAAATACAACACTCTATATTTTTAATACCATCTGAAAGTCCCTTTCTTCCCCCTTTCAAAAATGTATACATTATCTGCATATACTCAAGTTTTTAGGGAAATATTTAATTTTTTATTAAACTATCTCAATATCTTCCAAATGTAAATTATCACATTTTAACAGCTTGGAAACGTTATAACTCGAAAATGAGAAAAGGGATTGATGAGCGGCTTTTACTGAAATTCTTAGAAATGCTTAAACTTTTAATGACACCGTTTGCAAGTCTCAAAAGTCGTCTAAAATTTTCGTAATTAAACGTCGCCCATCGTGAATAATGGCTATAATAAATTGCTTGTATGATTCTGAAGAATCGACGATCAGTAGTCCTTATCATGCTCCACTAGGTTACACTAGGTCTTTCTTGGTCAAATCCTTCCTTGTGCTCTTTAATCCTAGGAGTCTATCTCTCCAATTAAACAGAACTTCACACTCGACTATAATTTCCATGCACACTGTAAGCGATTATCTATTATTCGGTTGGCAATGCTGTGTGTTTTTACCCTTCATCTCTCCTTATTTTCTAATGGATCAGTTCTTTTATATACATCTTCTATAATCGCTGGGCAATGCACAGAAAGTTGAAATTTTGTAGAAGCTGTACATTTCCTCCTCGAAAAGTTAATGGTACGGGATTGTCCATTCTGGTAGAATTATTTCGCCAGTTCATAGTTAACCAGACTTGTTTATTTCGCTTCCTGGTTGTCAAGTTGCTTTTTTACTGCCCCTGAACAATTATTGTTTAATTAAAAACTTATTATTTTTCTTTGTCCTCGTTGAGTTTTCCCATACGTAAACGTCGTTTGCTGGTAGTATAAAAACAAAACTGTATATCGAATGTAAATGGTTATAAACCAGTTGCGTTTCCTTATATTTCCGTAAATAGTAACTCACCTATTAAATATACAGTTAATACCTGTATCTTACGTCTAATGACTGTATCTGTACTAACAAGGCGATGGTAGCGAGCTGAGCTACATTTCCGTACGCATATCTATTGTTTGTTTTCTTGGAAAAGACAAACGTGAAAACAGCTATAATGGAGTTGTAGTGTTTTTAACATGTCTTGAGAATATTGTTGTCTCTATTTAATACTATAATTCTAATAAGACTCCAAAGTAATTATTATATTAGAAGAGAATTTTTTATATAAAATTTACCCCGTATTTAGAATAAACTAAGTCAGTCAATGCCCTTAGCGATCTTGACTCTGGGTGACACGACAAATGTTTCAATTGATAGTAGCTGGAAAAAGGCTCAGGGGCATTTCGCGGCCTGAAGAATAGACAGATTGAGACCAAAGGTCTTACTGACAGGTATATAATATGATCATTCAAAATATATCCTTGGCTTTTACCGTTTCCTTTCTTTTATGGGAGACGTTCTTGTACCAGGAGCACTTCAGCCTGTTGGCTAATTGTACCCTACTCCCAAATTTAGTACACCCTCACACCCAGCTATCCCCGTACTTTGTAATCCACTGGATGTGTGACATATGCTTCAGGTGGTACATTGGCTTGATTTATTGTTTCCTCGAGTCCAATGTCTCAGTCAGACAGAAGATATGGGCTACGATCTCGATATCCATGCCACAATGTCTGCATCTGAGATCTCCGTTATGCAGGTGATCTTTTACCGAGGAACGACCCGTTAGATAACCTGTACTGATTCTTAGCTTATTCCTACTGATATTCAGTAGGTTCGTTTAACACATGTGTCACCTATGAAGGACTTACTGTGTACCTGCTTTGGATTGTTGCCATTTTTGTACCTGATTGTACATGCTCGACATTTTTTTTAAACAATAAATTGTTGTAAGGTCGAACTGAAAAGGGTCGTGGACAAAGTATAGTATTCTACTCGCAATTTATGGCCAATATTCATTCGAGTGACTTGCAAACGTAACCCATCGTGAATAATGGCTATCATAAATGGCTCGTTTAATAATATACTATTAAACCTTCCCATTTTATGAAATGTAATATGAATGAAAATAGACATAACCAAAAACCTGATTATTAAAAAAAATTAACGGTTATACTTACATATTCATGTTTTTTTGTGAATATTTTATTCATATCGATCCAAAATGTAATCTACTTGAACGCGAAAAGATTTATTACCTTCGCGAATATTAAACGAGCAAAGGTAAAGATTATTTTACTTAAAACGATATATAGGTATACAGTAGCCAATGTTTACGTTATGAAACGCTTGCGCTTTTTGCAACACAAAGCTGAGTTGCCGGATCAATCTTACAGAAACAAAACAACTGTTGGGTTGTTTAAAAATCGTACGTGTCTAATATTTTTAATAAAGATTTTTATTATAAATAATAAAGTTATTACATCATTTAGTTGACTTATGGAAAATCGGTGAAAATACACAGGATGTTTCAAAAGTTCGTACTTAGGATATGATAGAGAGACAAAGAATTATAATAATACCTATTTTATATAAAATTTGTGACTTATTCCCATCAGTTTTTAAATCGCCAGTGTGCAAAAAATGCTAAGGTTAACACTCAACAAACATTTACCCCAGGAAATATTCCGATTCGGCCTTGCACATGGTTGTTAAGCAAACAGGAAGATCTTTAGACAATAGTGACTCCACCCTAGAAATAATAATTATAGATATCGAAGAGGTTGGGTGGATGTATAACAGTTATATTATGTCATGAATATGTATTGTAGAGGATGTCACACTGAAGAGTCAGCTTTTGGTTACTACTAAAAATTGTATCATGTTTTTGTTATAAAAATCAATTTTAAAGTCAAAAGCTGTTGATACTTGTATTAGATTAAGCTTACAAATTTTTGATATACAAAGAAGACATTTTCACATTAGTCATTTGTTTTATTAGGCGTATGTAAGTATTTTTGGGGTGACATGGTTACAAATGTCAATCTAAAGAATCACCCCATATAAAACATACAGAGAAATAGGTTGACATAAGAATGCCTTCTTACAAAGGGTTTACTTAATAACTGTCGTCAGGGCTGTATGTATGTATGTTTGGGGTTACATTCACCGAGACCTAAAAGATCTATTGTGCCCCCTTACTTCTACTCAGTTTCTGGGTAGAGTCCAAGAAACTAGTATCTCCTTTAGTCCTATTTCCCGGAGGAAATTTAGGATGTCTGCAGACTTCAACATCTCTCTTTTATCCCATAATCTCCCAGGTACTGTGCTCTAGGATTCTGGAGTACTGTGCAGTTGGAAAGTATGTGGATGGAGGTTTATATTTCCATGCCACAATATCTACCTACATTCTTCTTCCTCCACTATTATGAGCTTTTTCAGGTGCCCATTCAGATGACCATGTCACGTTAGGATCATTGTTTAAACTCTTAGCGCAGTTTTACTTTGGCTTATGCGTTCATTTGATCTCAACAGGTTGTAGTCACTCAAAAGAATCTTTGATTGTATAAGCTCTCTTCTCTTTCTCTCGGCACACCTATTTCTTCCAATATTACATTGGGGCTAATTCCGCAAAAGGGTTCAAGCCCCTTGAAAGGTATTTCGGTCCCCCTCTTTGCTAGTTCATCTGCTATTTCATTTTCTTCTATTCCAATATCTCCTGGAATCCATATTGTTCTCGCCTAGTTCATTGAGTTTGTCTAGGCATTCCCACAGCATTTCGGAACTGATTACACAAGAGTCAGTTCTTTAATGACAGTCCTTCATCAATATTGAACTAAGCGCACTTTCTTATGGCGTGGATTTCTGCTTGAAAGAAACTAGGGGCTTCTCCCAAGCTTTTAGAGAGTTTGGTCCTATCCCAGTTTCTCCTATTGCTTTTGAGCATTCTGTGTACGATTGAATGGCATTCTGTTTAAGTTTAGTAATGGTATTTGGATCCCATTCCGTCCTATTGCTCAATACCGTTTTGTATTAGATATGATCACTTGGAGATGCATTTGGTATGATCATTTTATCAGTTTCTAAGACAAGAGCTAAAAGAGGCGAACATGGAAAGATATTGACGTGATATTGACGTGAGTGCGTTTTTCCTTAACATCTAATGTATTTATCAACTCCTGTCTTAATTGGAATTCAAAATTTCGTCCTTGATCAGAATGCAATTTCAGAAGGATTCCCCAGCTGTTTCGTAAAAACTTTGGTTACAAAAGCCTCTGCTACTGTAGTCGCTGCTTGATCAGGAAGAGGTGCTATTTTGTGCCATTTGAAAAAATAATCCATCTCAACCATCAGGTATTCGTTTCTTCTTTCTGTCAAAAGAAGTGGACCTAGAATTTCTATCCTGCAAGTTGTGTGTAAGCCTTACTAGTTCGTTGCAATAGTACGGAGGCGTGACTTTTTATTTTGAAAGTATTCCCAGTATATTCACCATAAAAGATAAAATAAGTGACCTAAGAACGTACTTATAATTTATTGACATTGATGGAGTACCTAGCTTTACTATAAAAGTTTTCAACTAAATTATACTCTAAAACAATTGAAGAAAATCCAAGTATGAGTTGATATAAAAAAGTGCACGGCTAGTTACTGTTACTTTGTACCAAAAAAATTAAGTCAGAACTTGAGTGTTTTATTATTTTTGTAAATGAATATAAAAAATTCTTTTGGTTTAATTTATTGAGTTCGCACCTAGGAAAAATTGGTTTAACGTTCAACGAACAATCTACGATCAACAACTTTTAAGTTTGTTATTTTTAAAATTTTTTGTTTTAATCGCTATAATCGCTTAATAATCCGATCCGTAACTAATTCAATTACCAATGAAGAGATCGATATACAGGGTGGCGCACCGAAAACGAAACAGATGCATTTACTGGCAGATGATTCCTTTTTAAAAAAATCCCTCGGACCCGTCGATTTTGTTTTCGAGGGGGACACAAAATTGGCATAAAATCACAGTAACATTTGCAGCCCCCTAAGCGGGGGTGGCACCATCCCTAAAATCTTAAATGGAAAGGGGGGTCGAATGATCCATCATTTAAAAGGTCTTTCAACTCCCTTTATAATGATGTAAAATTCATTGAATTGAAAGACCTTTTAAATGATGGATCATTCGACCCCCCTTTCCATTTAAGATTTTAGGGATGGTGCCACCCCCGCTTAGGGGGCTGCAAATGTTACTGTGATTTTATGCCAATTTTGTGTCCCCCTCGAAAACAAAATCGACGGGTCCGAGGGATTTTTTTAAAAAGGAATCATCTGCCAGTAAATGCATCTGTTTCGTTTTCTGTGCGCCACCCTGTATAATCTTTTGGTCAATGCACGGTACACCTTTCAGAAGGAAAATACTTCTCCTATATGAGTAAATTTCCTTTCTGGATCATTATTCGTATTTCAAGGTTATGCTACTTATTTTTTTTTCAGTTGAAAAATATTACAATTTAATAACAAATAACAAGTTAAGTTTCTGTGCAAAAATTTACACAACATAACGAAGAATTATTTGGTTGTGGTAGGTTTTAGTCAAGTTCTGATAATGTTAGATATACACTTTGATCTATGTCCGTTGGTCGACAATTTATAAACATGTAACCTAAATTTTTCGTAGAATAGCTTTTGCATTCTTTTTTTCTAAATTTCATTGGATAAGTAGATTATTCAGAAATCTGGCAACACTGTAAATACAAATTTTTAGCTGGAATATCTTTTAGGAAATATTTGATTAGATTTTTGCTAAGCTAATTTTTTTAATTTATTTTTCATACCTACTTTGGCAAACGTTTTTTGAAAATTCTCATTATGAGTCTACAACCGGCTCAGCTACTTATAGATTTCTTTATATATCGATCAAATTAATTTTTCCTACAACCACTATACAAAACACGCTTTTATACACAAATTTTTATACGCAAAGCAAGCCTTTTCTTATTTCTTTTGATAACCATTGGAAAAGTAATAAAGTAATGCGAAAAGTTCCTACACGCTATGGCACTTTTCCTCACCGAAATGTCAAATGAAGTTGTCACCTTTTTTTTTGACAATTCAATCTAAAAGTGAATTTCTTGTTGTACAATTTTTTAAATTTAAACCGAAAGTAAGTAAACTATTTATTTTAATTTATTAATTATAAAAACATCAACCTATTAAGCATTTTAGGAATTATGATCAAAATAATTATAAAAAAATAATAATACAAAATTGTTCAAATTTTACAATTAATTATACATTCAACTGATTTTTCTATTCATTTTCATTTTGTAATTCTTTCTGTTCAAATTTCAAAATAAATATATAATTACTGTATTTCTTTAATTAATGTGGTTGTAGAAAAAATATTGTGTACAACTTGTACGCAAATCACAAACTTCTGCGCTCGTGGGAAAAGTTACGCTTTTCGCACTATATAAACTATTAAATTCTCATTATTTTTCATTAACGATATAATTTTTTTTCAATATTTAATAAAAAAATTATTTTATTTTTTACAATTTTCCCTTATTTTCACCTTATCGGCAACGTTGTTAAAACTAGCGCGTGTTGTAAAAACAGTAGAATGGAACAAGGTACCGCTAACTAATCCGACTAACCACTTAGATCACCAAGCAGACGAGTCCAGTCGGTTTTAGCAATATTCACCGAGTGTATAGGAGGAAGGAAGCAGCGTGTGCTCCGAAAAACGTTTATTTGAATCTTCGACGTCGGTCGAAGCAAAGCAACAGGTGCTGCGTTTTTTTTTTTTCGAGAGATAGTCAGTGGGAACGCGAGGGCGTACGGGAATTCCCTGCATTGATCAATCTCCCTTCGTTGTGATTCAGTTAAAAAAAATAAACAGTGCGCTTTGATTTTGGATATCCGTGTCTAGTTTTTTTTTGTGTCATGTGTTTGTTAAGAGTTGGTGAAGTTTGATTGTTAATGTCACCTTACAGCAGGTACCGGCATTTGCCGGGTCCTGAAGGATTAGTTCTTCAAACGCCCCCTGGTTGTAGACCGTCACCTACGAGTGCTTGTAGGTTCTTGCGGTGGATATCCAAGCTGAGTCCTCAGCCTGTCAATAAACAAGGATTAGGTGAGTAATTTTTTAATTGTATAAAAATGGAATGAAAAATATCTTTGTCCACAATCCATCCTATAAAATGTGATAAAAATCAAGTTTCCAAAACTTGCTTCATTTTATAGTAAATTTTATGTAAAAGCGTTTTTTAATTTTTACAATAAGGTCATGAAGTTTGCAACATCATTTTCAATAATAAAAGCACAATTTTGGACAAATATTTTTTAAGAGTCTTCTCCCAATGTTTAAGATGCATTGCTGCTTCACAAATTAGTTTCTGATACATATTTTAATCATTAGTAGTTTGAAGGTTATTAAAAAAAAATACAAAAAAATATTTTTTTCATTTTATTATTAAAAAATTAGTTTGTAGACTTCATGAAAACATTAAATATCTTGAAAACTACAAATTTTTTGATATGTAGAGGTCATGCGTTTTTTACGTGAAAAACATTGAGGTATACAAAATTAATTAAAAATAGCCACAAATGCCAGTTTCAAAATATACACCACTGGATCAAAAATTGACAAATTTTTTTTCATCAAAATGTGCCTTTTTACATTTGAAAACAACCTGGCAAATATTAACTCAATTTATTTATCCATTTTAAGGTTATCAAATAAAAACATTTAAATTTTTATAAACTCAACACCCCGTATTTCGAAAAGTAAATGAGCTGGACCCCTCAATCCCTATATCATTTTGTCCAATTTTACGAGAGGTATCTTCATGCAAACGTTGTAAGTGTCATTTGAAAACACCCTGTATATCAATATACTCGACCATATACCTACACTGTGGGCCGAAATAAAGGAGTACATTTTTTAATTGAAAATATTTTTTTTGTTTTTTGGACGATTCAATTTCGTTTTGCAGGGCTAATAACCTAACATGTCCTCAATATAACTGCAAATTTTAAAGCAAAAATAATGTACAGGATGGGACTTATGAGAAAAATTATAAAACAATGCATTTGAGCTCGTTGCAAGTGAAAACTGTCTTAACTAAGATTGTACTAATATGCTTTTTCGGTAGATATATATTTAAAAGTGATAAATTTTCCGTCACAGTGGAGTGTTGTTGTCAAAGAATAAGACCCTCAATTATTTAAATGATTAAGAATGATTTGTAATAATAAAAATTTGTTAAAAACTTGCATATTATATATCTAATCAAAATTCCATTTTATCAGAATCTGAACGAGCTATTGACATGTACGTTTTATGTTTTAGTAAATATATCTGGGAGTTTTATGTAAATTAATGTTGAAATCGAACAATTTAAATGATTGTTTGTTTTCAAGGAATCATTGATTGAACTTTTTTCGCACTCCATGTTTTTATAACAATTATTGACAGTCAGTTTTAATCGACAAACAATGTTTATTATAACACGAAATGGTGTAATAATTCCAGTTTGTAAATGAAAATTTTGTTTTTTCCTTACTTGTTTACTTGACCCCCCGGTTCAATAGTTTTACCATACGTTATTGGGCGAATTACGTAGAAAATGTATTTTAATTTTCATTTATTTATTTTATGATTGAATCGTCATAACCAGTTTATTAGTTGTTACAAAATTTATTATCCAAATAACTATCGAACTAACGCTCACTATCGCCCACTTAATAACATAAATTTGTTTATCACTTCGTCGCAAATTTAATTAATTAATTATTGGCGGGAAAAAAAGGAAAACGGGATTTTTGGCTCGATTTTTGGTGAATTTAATTCCAAGGATTTTTAACAAGATTTTTGTCAGAACATTTTTCCATTGTCCTGTGAACTTGTATACAAGGTGTAACAAAAAGGTAGGTCATAAATCATACCACATATTCCGGGGTTAAAAATAACTCGATCCAACCCAAGTTACCCTAGTACAAATGTGCATGCGAAAAAAGTTACACCCTACGAAGTTATCAAATGAAAATTGATTTTTTCAAATATTTCGACAGTTGTTTGACATATTATAATAAAAGTTGACTCTTGCTCTTATAATAAGAGCATCTTTAAAAAAATTAGTGATTATTGCACCCCGTTAAAAATTTATGGGAGTTGAGATCCCCTAAACCCCCCCATAATTTTTGTGTATGTTACAATGTAATGCTTATTGTGGCACCATCATTCAAACACATTATTTTTGAAACTTTTTTGCCCCCTAGCACTTTTTACAATTTCCAGTTTTTATCGAGATACGGCCTATTTTTCATTATGCTTCAAAAATTTCGAGTAACAAAAATTAAAGTCAATGAATTTTTAAGTTTATCGAGGGTCCCAAATTTTTGATTGAATCTTATTTATTTACAAATGCGTAGTTTATTGGATGTTCGAAATGGCTCCCATTTGTTTGAATAAACAGTCGGCACCGTTTTACTAACGAGAACCGAATATACTGGAAAAGCAATGACTTCTGACGATATCTAATTGCAGCCAGGCTGTAACTTTTTTCGCATGCACATTTGTAATAGGGTAACTTGGGTTGGATGGAGTTATTTTTATCCCCAGAATATGTGGTATTATTTATGACCTGCCTTTTAAATCTTAAAATCGGGACCGCCGAGTTGTACCACGGGACACCAGGTAGATGTAATCCTACCGTCTAGTTGTACCACCATATTTCTAGAGAGGATTAACGGTTTAAAATAACAATCTAAACAGTTTTATTACATTTATTTATACAATTATTTATACAATTCGATAATATAATACAAAGAAGATATATTTTTAAAATTTGTTTTGAAATATACAGACAAATTAACATTAATTTTACAATTTAAGATCTCTTGTACTACTGCGGCAAATAATAATAGCTTAAAGATCTTACAAAATCAAATTTGGTGATCTTATTTTCTTTTAATTCTTTTATTTTAGAAGTTATATACTCATGTTTCTTTCTAGTAACAGATTTAAATTTTTTTATAATTGTTGATTCATTGGCAGTCTTAATTTTTGCAAATGTTTCATTTTGTATATTTATTATCATGTCCACAAAAATAAATATATTTGGATGAGGAGAATAAAAACTGTTTTTTAATAAAGAATGAAATGATTCACAAGCGTTGGTAGACCGATACATGCTATTTGTGTTACATGCCCAAACTTTTGGAGAAAATTTAGCTTCTTCTGATATATAATTTTCAACTATGTAATCACAAAATTGTATTACTCTCTCATCATCGGGCGATTTGTCAAATATTTCAAGAGAAAAAAAGTCACCTACTTCGGTAGGTTCTAGAAAATGTAGGCCAAAGAATAACTTTAAAAACTTGCCAATTTCTGAATTTTTATCTTTATATTCATTCGACAAACCTAAATTTAAAATTTTACGGTACCATGCTTGACATAAGTGAAATCTACACCCGGTTAAATTTGAATATGGCCAAAATCTATAAATTGCACTATGAATTGCTTGTTCAAAGTCGACTACTATATTTTTTGGGTTAAAGGATAAGTTAAGTGCATTACATTTATCGCTAACATTTTGAAACAATTTGAAATATGTATTACAACTTTTATCGGGTAACAGAGCAAATATGACTGGAACATAATAACCTTTTTTAAAAGCATGAATGGTAAATAGTTGGTAAAAAAACTTTGTACAATATTGAAATGTACCATCCATATAAATGGTATCACAGGAACATATTATTGAGAAAAGGTCATTAGAGAATTACTGAGAATAATGTAAAATATGTTAGACTACCTGATTTCAATTTCGTGGTACAACTCGGTGGTCAAAAAAGGGCAACCTTTACGCTGCCAGATTATGTCAGGTAAGCGTGGTACAACTCGGTAGTCTCCCTTAAAATCATAATAAGAATGACCTCAAAAGTCAAGGTTAATACTTTTATGGCATGTCATTATTGCATTTCCGGTTAGGTCAGTTTCTTAAATCATGAAAATAATTATACAAACCACCCAAACAGACATACAAACATAAACTGATAATAATAAAACCGAGAATAAAACGAAATTAAACGATTCAAAAGTAGTACAGTTGCCAAAAAATTCATATTTTGATAAATATTTGAAAACGGCTTCAACTGCCCTGAGTTAGACTTTCTTTTATAACTCTTCAAAAACATTTGCAAAATTTGCATTTTGCAGCTAAACATCTACAACCATTAAAAAGTCATTAATTCTTCATCAATAATAAATATTAAAATACTTGTTCGATGAGCGTTTAACACACTTTCTACATTTGGCATTAACTGTTATTGTATATTTTACCAATAATATTTTAATTTATTTTTATTTTAAACTTAAGCTTGAGCTATTCGATAAAGCAATAAAAAGAAATATCCACCTGAGGGTAATACCACTTTTCTGTATTTCTATAATTCCACAAATAATAGAAATCATAAACTATAAATAATCATCTTTATGTCAAAGCTAGTTGATTAAAAGTTTCAGTTTTAAATATAAAAATAAAATACCCAGGCAGGCTATATACCAAAACCTGACTCTTCACAATGTTACCAAAATATCATATGGATCCCTTCACATATAGGCATAACTGGAAATGAAATAGCTGATCGTTATGCTAAAGAAGCCGCTTCATCCAACACCAACATAATTAATTTGCAAATCTCCAGTGACTTGAAAATTTGCATGAAAAAACTCACTCGTCTGCATTGGCAAAATCATTGGAACCACTCAGTCACATTCCTACATAAAATTCAACCCACTGTTGACCAATTCAATATTCCCGATTTACGAAGAAACGAGAAGGTCGTTGCCAGAAGATTACGTATCGGTCACACACGTCTCTCGCACGGCCACTTGATGAGCTCTTCCCCTCAACAAAACTGCCAACAATGCCATTCCCCATTAAAAGTTGAACACATACTAGTTAACTGCCCATTATATGCAAAACGTCGCCAACAGCTGGGAATTAAAACATCCATTCAAGAAATATTAAACTGCCCAAACCAAATAACGTCAGTCATCCAATTCCTGAAAGAAGAACATCTATTCAACAAAATTTAATTATATTTTATTTATCCATTTCATGTATATAAACGAATGTATCATATTGTATGTATTGTACCTAGTGCTAATGGCCAGAGCTGTCACAAAGCACTTTAAGCTGAATAAAAAAAAAAAAAAAAAAAAAAAAAAAAAAAAATATAAAAAAATAACTTTGAACAAATTAAAAATAGGAAGAAAAGTTGTTAGAAAAATACTTCAAAGTTATACAGAAATAGGAAAAATTCACGGATATACAGCGTGTTTCTAAATTCATGCAAAAAATTCAGGGGGTATAGAACATTTCACAATATTCCACAACCAGTGCGCAAAGAGTCACTTTCCCCACGAGCGCAGAAGTTTGTGGTACTGCCACAAATCTAGCGAGAGGGAGAAGTGTTTTGCGTACAAGATGTATACAATATTTTTTCTACAACCATATTTATTAATGAAAGAAATAAAGTAATTTATAGTTATTTTATTTAAACTTTGAATAGAAAGAACTTACAATATGGAAATAAATAAAAAAATCGGTTGAATCTATAATTAATTATAAAATTTGAACAATTTTGTACTATTATACTATAATTATTTTGATCTTGGTTTATAATTCCTAAAATAATAGTTAATAGGTTAATGTTTTAATAATTAATAAATTAAAATAACTAATAAAATAGATAGTTTATCTACTTTTGGTTAAAGTTTAAAAATTGTACAGCAATAAGAAATTCACTATTAGATTGAATTGTCAAAAAAAGTTGACAGGTCATAGGTAGCTTTGTTTAACATTTCAGTATGAAAAAGTGTCATAGCGTGTACTTTTCGCATTACTTTTCCAACGGTTATCGAAATAATTAAAAAAAAACCTGCTTTGCGCATTAAAATTTGTGTTGAAAAACGTTTTTTGCATAGGGGTTGTAGGAAATAGTATATTATGCAATGAGCACAAATTGATGCCCATTTTGTTGCGAGTTACATACTATATTTTTTCTATGACAACATATCGTTTGCGTTTAATAGACCATTTTGTCCTTTGATTTTTCTTCCATTCCAAAAAAAGGCTATAAGCATACATACTCCTCGACGTTTCCGGTAATAAATTCAGTGTTTTTACCATTGCTGCCTCTATTATGTTGGGAAGTGTCAAATCTAAGTCAGTAGTTTCCACTTTAATTAGTAGTTTTTATAGAAAACAACTATGAAATTACTCGTTACCTACTAAAACTTTGACAGAAACGATCTGCTTACATTCAATTAATTTGTCGCTGGACGTCATAATTTGACAAGCCGTAGTCTTCGTGATTTTAGAGTGAACCTAGAACTTACACGAAATATTCCATTTCGCATTTGTTGCTTAGCAACTTACCTAACAGCTTGCCCAGCAGCCTCTGCAAAATATTTATTTATGTACCAAGGGTATAAAAAGATGTTTATGCTCTGAGGGCGACGTCTTACGAACCCGAGGCCCTCTGGCCCGAGCGTTTGTATGTCGCACGAGGGTATACACATGAAAAAAGTCTAAAGAAGCTTACGATGATATGGAATACGAAAAATTGGAAATTGGATGCATGAAAACTACGTAGAAGATGTTGATGAAAAATTATTTCTCTTTATGCCTGCGCGGGCCATAAAGTGAACTTTGTGCCTGCACGGGTATAAAGTACGACATTAGATAGTTGATAACTAAGCAATAAAAACACAATAATGAACTAGTATGACATAAATGAAATTCTGTACAAAATGTGCTTGTTTATAATTGAAGTTACGGTTATAAAATGAAAATTTATCGAGGTTGTCGTAAAAAAAATTTATATTGTTTTTGAAATCTTCTTAAACTTGACCTACGCATTTTAAAAATATTGGAACGTAATCAAATAAATGTTTAGATGAAAGTCATGGTTGGATTTGTTGTTGAGATAATTTCTGGATTTAGTGCAAATGTTTAAATAATTACAGTATTATCAGCATTTGAAATTAATAGTATATTATTAAACGAGCAATTTATGATAGCCATAATTCACGATGGGTGACGTTTGCGTCACGAGCCGCAGGCGAGAGGCGCAAATCACCCAAGTGAATTATGGCCATAAATTTCGAGTAGAATACTATACTTTGTCCACAACACTTGATTTCTTTATTAAATAAAAGTCAGTAACGATTTGGTATTATACTAACCTCAAAATGTTCTGACAGCTACATAAAAATATAATTTGACATATATAGAGATGGGCGATACTGTAGAAAGTATCAATACAACGTACCGTTATAAATATATTGTTTTAAAATACTTAATATTAGAAAATATCGCTATGAAAAGTATCAATACTAAAAATTACAATATTATATCGATATGCCAGAAACAAATTTCCTGAACAAAATACACAGATTTAATAGTTTATTTCATATTGTTGGTACCCCCCTCTCTAGTTCATAATACACTGTAGTGTATTATGGTTCATAATTCACGACAGTTGATATATGGGTACCATATACCTTTTGTTAGGAGGTAAAATATCGGCTTATTATTAGGTGGTCGTGGACAAAATGTTTTTAATTCAACGCGTACTTTGAGATAGCTGACAATACGTAAAAATATACCGGGGAGCGTCAATTAATTACGTGAGGCGTTTTTGGGCTTCTTGTGATGAAATTCAATCATGATTCATCCACAGCTCTATGAAATATTTTAACGTTTTTTCGTTAAATACTCGTATAGGAGTTAAGAGTCAATGCGCTCACAGTTTCCGTGAAGGAGGACAGACTCTGATTAAAATTCAAGCGTTAAACAAGGTGGGAATCCATCGGTAAACTCTGAGTGAAACCCAAGTTTAAAGTGCGAATTTTTATACAGCAATTAGTCAACTGTAATATTTAATTCATTGTCAAAATTACCGTGAACTAAACTTGTCCGATTTAGTATACAAAACAATATACACTGTGTTATTTATAAGATGCGACATAGGAATTCCTGCACAAAACTGTCAAACGCGACCTAACTTTTGTAGCAAATAGCGTTCACATGTTTTTAGTTTTTTTTTCACAATTTTCTATACGCTATACTTCAAGTACAGCTTTTAAATTTTCTCTGCACCTAACCGTGTAGCTATTTTCCACACGGTTAAAAGTATGCGAAAGTGGTATAAGAATGGAGTTCGACTTCTTTAAACATAACTATCCATTTTTTTATTAAACCAGATCGAATTTAAAAAAATTGAAACTTCAACTTATTTATCAACGACTTTTCCAAAGCTGTTGTTATTTCTCATGAACGCTATTTGCTAAAAAAGTTGGTTCGCTTTTCAGTTTGGTACAGGAATCCCTATGTCGCATCTAGTGTAGAACGCAACATGCTTTAGATAAATCGACTAAAATCAAAGTTGTGAATAATACCCGGTAGATCCCCTTCCGAAATCCTTCTAAAAATAGGGCACCAAGTAGGATAAGGTTTCAAAATTCATGAATCAAGGGATTAAAATAGTTTTTTCCTTCGGTCGTAGAAAAAGTATAGTAAGCAACTAGTGTCAATAACATCTTTAGCCACTCGTTTTATGAAGTACTTGTGACTAAAGTAACGTTTTTGACAATTTTCCTGCTTTCAGTTCAATTTTATAATTTCCATCTTGATATTTTCCCGAGGGGTAAACCACTGAAGAAAATAGTGTGCAAATTAGATAAAATATATTTCAAATACAGAAAATACTCCTGAAAATACATATAAAATGAAGTAAAAAATACTCCTGAAAATACATAGAAAATGAAGTAGAAAATACTCCTGAAAATACAAAGAAAATGAAGTAGAAATTGAAGAAAATACTCCTGAAAATACATATAAAATGAAGTAAAAAATACTCCTGAAAATACAAAGAAAATGAAGAAAATACTCCTGAAAATACATAGAAAATGAAGTAGAAAATACAGAAAATGAAGTGGAAAATAAAGAAAATACTCTTGAAAATACATAGAAAATGAAGTAGAAAATAAAGAAAATTCTCCTGAAAATACATAAAAAATGAAGTAGAAAATACAGAAAATTTCTGTTCAAACATTTCTAAATCACATAGAAATAGAAATGAAGATTTTCTGAACAAATTACTTGGACAATACCTGCAAAATACCAAAAATAGTGTACATATTTTTCTTCAGTGGTTTACCCCTCGTATTTTCCTCATTTCCTGTAGTTAATATTTCTTTAAAAAGCAATAGCGATTTCCTTAAGATGCTCGAATTTCTAGTATAGTAGTTGTGTTAGTCCTTGAAACAGTTGGAATAATTATTGAGCGCTAATAACGTCATTCGTATTTGGTGTACTTTTGACCTTGGAACTTTATTATCTGGCCTTCAAGACGGTGGCGTTCCGTTACGAACGTTGTTGATTAATTTTTTTTTTTTATAATTAGATTAATTCTATTAACTACTGCGGAATAGAGGTAAATTGATAACAGATATAAATGTTTTAATGCGAAGTTAGTAGTGTCTTTACAAGTATTTTATTTTTAAATAAGGATTTACGAAATAAGAAAATTTTCGAAAGAAGTGTTGAAGTTATGAAAATTTAAATGTTTTTATTTGATAACTTTGAAGTGTATGGATAAATTGGTTTGATATTTGGCAGGTTGTTTTTAAATGCAATAGAGCATATTTTGTTTGGGAAAACATTTTTCAATTTTTTATCCAGTGGTGTACATTTTTTGAATAATATATCACCTTTCCCCTCCCATTTTTTACGCCACTAGCATTTGAAACCATTTTTATTTTATTTTGTATTCCTCAATGGTATACTTGTTATCTTTGTCAGTGGCGTGGACTGAGAATGAAATAAAGGTTCTGAACGTTACACATTTTCAATTGAAAAAAAGACAAATTCTTGAACTCATATTAAGTACGTCTTTGGAACTTGGCCAATTTACTGCTTCATTTCGCTGCAAAGTTTATGAAAAAAAACTGTAGTAATATTGTAGTTTTGTCTGTAGTAAGATTACAAGAAACTGAGAATATATTGAAAATAATTTGACAGATTCTAGAAAAATTTTGGCCTGGCAAGAAGAATAGAGGAGTCAGTATGGACAAGAAAAAGTGGCTTTTTCTGAAAAATATGACAGTTGAGGACTACTATTCAAAACATAAGATTTTGCATGTTTTTTATCATTGCGAACATATATATTGCTTTTTTAAAATAATGAATACACCCCCGAAGCGTAAATCTTGAAATTCAACATTTCATTAATGCTATTCAGTCACTAGTTATGTCAAATGTCAGTTATATTTATTTTTGTTGATATTCGTTTAATTGTGTAGGTCTATTTTCGATTAGATTTTTTTTTGTAGTATTTCTAATTAGCAATATCTCTATTCTTCTAATTACTTTTTTCACTGACATTTGACAGAGCTAGAGAGAGACTGAATAACAAAAATGAAATGGTGACATGCCAAGAGTTCCTAGAACTATTGGACACTAATATGTTGGGTATTCAGCTAAAAAGTCATTTTAAATTTCAAGATATACGCCTAGGGGGTGTATTCATTATTTTAATAAAGCAATATAGATGTTCTCAATGATAAAAAACATGCAAAATCTTATGTTTTGAATAGTAGACCTTAATTGTCAATCTTGTCGGAGAAAACCACTTTTTGTTGGCCATGCTGACCTTAGACTGAACTCCTCTATTGAGAATTAATTATCTAACTCTGGTGTGGTATTCGATAGATTCTTTTTTGACGTTTAAATTAAAATCACGTCCATTAGCATTACATTTTCATTATATTGTAATTACATTTATATTAGAAAAAGATAATTATTATGTAATTGTATTCGTATTTCAATTTTCAAAGACTCTGAGGCGTTATAATGTTATAAAACTTTGACATCTATTTATAACACACTTCAATAAAATGTAATTTTATTAGCAGGAAACTAAATAAAGTGGAAAGTAAATATACTAGTCTTATAAATTATGCTTAAAAGTTTATTTTTTTATTGATTTACTTTTGTTGCTTCTATTACAATAATTTGTTTCCCTGTTCGATTTTTCAAGGATTCGGTAAATTATTTTTAGTATCTGTTTGCTATATATACCAAGTAAAACCAAATTATATAAACTAATATTGGACAGAGTTAAAATAAGACTTGTTGTAATGGACAAACTCAAAAACTAAACTAATTTCATAAGTTTTTTTCACATCAGAAATTTTTCAGTTTCGTATCATTTAATGTAAGAAAATGGCAATGAACAGAACAGAACAGATCTATGCGGAACTCCACTTAACAGGTTTCATCGAAAAAAAATTTAGTATTCACACGCAAACAAAATTGTGTTGAAGTGAGAAAGTTTGTTTTCCAGCTTTTAAAATTTCCTCTGATAACATAATGTTCAATCTTATGTAGTAATCCACACTTGGCGAAGTAAATAAGGAGACTATTTTAGCTGCTAGCGGCTTGGTTGTTTTGGTAACTTGTGTTATTATCAAAATTCTAGTGATTTTAATAAATTCACGTTGGCAGCATTTTTATGACTGGTCAGCGAATATCTGGCTTTTCCTCAGAAATGTCTAAAAACTGTAAAAACTCTTCAAATTTTCAATATCTCTCCAAACCCTCTTTCATATGTTTATAAAAGATGACAGTTAAGACAAATTAAGGGCCTGTCTCAAGTCACGCAAGCGCTGTAAACTTGCTTTCTGTCCGGGATTTGTTTATACTTTACAGACTCTGTTTTGAGTCGTACTGAAGCTTGGGAACAACCTCAAGTCCTGACTATAGGTGCAAGCATTAGTGTATTGGATCGTTTTCGTGGCCGATTTCTGTCATTCTGTCTTTGGATCAAAAATCTTTTGAACGATCCTTTTTACGAACCCCTTCTATTAGAAAGTCAGTTAAATAATATCACGTTTTTATAAAATTCTTCCAAGATGTTCACAACCATTGTTTCAACATCCTATACCCATTAATTAATATTTTACACTTCAATTAAATACTTAATATTCCACTTAACGATCGCAATTGTAAATTGTAAAGATATTAACATTTTCCGGTAACTCTCTTAATATCAATCAGCGCGGAACACTAAATGGAAAAAAAAACTTTCTTGCTTAATGACGGAATGTCATAATCATCCGACGTTTGTGAGCAATAATTATTATTGAAATAATTTGCAATGATCGAATATTCAATTGTTAGGGAAATTTTTCCAACAGTGAATTGCTCTGAATTCTTCATCTCTGTTCGATACACTTGTCTGGCGTAGTATTTTATAGGTTTTTTCCAAAAGAAAAATTGTTTTAGTTATTAAACATTTATTAAGAATTACTTTCCCCGAAAGCATCAGTAATTTAAAATGAGTGTATTCAAACGAGCTCATCGGTTGAGGAAAAGGTTTTTATTTTGCACTAGATCATCCTCATTGTCGTCCAATTTGATTTGGGTTAGACTGTCTCGTATAGTTTTAAATGAAACAATTACCGTCACCACATCTACTTTTTCCGCATGCCATATTTGTCCTACCCGAGGTCCTACCTCAATTGCAACATAGGTGTATTTTGCAATTTAGTCGTTGTATTTGTATAAAATATTGTTATTAGGTACAGCAACATCCACTAGAAGTAATATTATTATCACTTGGTATAGAAATTTAAACAAACTCCAGCTCTCTGCTATTTTCTTAAGTCCTTCAAGTGTCTTAAAACGCTGTACATTCAATAAACCTTTTGTGAGTCATCGCCATAATGGTATTCGACTTGTATAATACAGTATTTAATACTCCTGACTCACTCACTTTCCTTTGTTATCATTAAAATGTGCCCATAAACGACGAACTATTTTTAAATTCCGTGAATTATAAATTTACTAGCTTTCTAACACAGAAAGAAATTTTGTACGTAAAATTAATGAACACCGGTCGTCAATATTTTGAACATTAATATTATGAATCGGTGATTGTTACAATGATTTCTGATCATGGATTAATGTTTTAGTACACTGAAACAATGAATGACCTAACATTAAGCAATAAACGAAAAACATCAAAAATCATCATTTTTTTCATTGGTACAATGAAAAAGTTCATTGAATCAACGTTTGAGAATTATTAAATTGATGTTGTTCGTCTTTAAAACAATAAATTTTTGTTATGGATTTACGAACAGAATACATATAAACACCATAAACGGTATTCATTGTTTCAATGTTTGCTAAACGTTAATATTACGAACTTGAACATTAACTTCTAATAAGGCGCTAAAATCAATGATACTTGTTCATAGATCCATAACTGAAAACATTAATATTACGAACAGCTTACATGGACTCAGAATAACGCGCGAAAGTTAATGTAAACCGTTCATAGATCCATGATTGTAATCATTAATATTACGTAAAGGCGTACATAGAAAACAAAATACGTGACCATTTTCGCGCCTAATATTTCAGTCTTTTTGTTTCTCGAGAGGGTTAACCACAGTCTTGTTGTGCTCCGTTGTGAATTTTGTGTGATTTGAGTTTTTTAGTGGGTAAAATTGTGCCATTTTATTGAGGATCGACTATTTACTATTTTTTCAACGAATAGACAATATCTTCATATTGCAAGTGTGAGTACTCTTTTAGTTTTCTTTTTGTTGTGAACTTATTTCAAATATTCATTTAGGTACCTATTGGGGGGGAATCCACTCACACAAAATACACAATCAAAGTTTCCCAGGAGTCATTTTTGTTTTGTACGAAGACTCAACAAGAAGTAGAGGACCATATTGCTAACCTGAAGATTTGAAAAATGTGTATTCAGCTTTTTATATTGTGTACTGGTGAAGACATTAACATTAATTCCAAATATTTTCGTCTACTTTGAAGACATTGGATATAAATTTCTCCATATTCTTAAGGCAGTAGACATATTATTATCTTTTGAGATTATTTTTCTTATATAACTTTGACTTTCCCTTGGAAAACAAAATGTTTTGGAACTTTCTAGAAGAGTCATTTTGTAGACATGATGTACCACTAGAAAGCCAAAAGTTCATAAAATGTTTGAATTTGTAGTAAGTGAATAGAAAATGCGAAAAGTAGTTAACATTTTCACTCTCTAGGTATATTATATTTTTTATACAGCGGAAATATATTGAAAATACAAAAATTGTTTGTCAATATAACATGTTACACCTAATTCACTGTCTCAAAGTAGTAACTTTTGTTTAAAGACAGAATTAAAGAAGCAAATTATCATGAAACCCTCTTGGGGGAAAAATAAGTACTTATTATATAATTAAAACCTTTTTTGGGACTGTTTTATTTCTTTGTATTCTTATTTGTAGATATTGGTTCTTACATCAAATCAATGGACATATAAGATAATTTTCAGCCAATGCTGCACCTTAAAACTAAAAAAATATTGCATTGTACTACCACATTATTTTTATGTTCGTAATATTAATAACCGGTGAACATCGATCAATGTTTATTGTGCCTTGATTTAACGTACAGCAATCATAAACTAATGGCCGGTGGTCATGGATCCATGCTTTTCGTTTATTGTATCAATGTTTATTGTACATTGATTTAACGTACAACAATCATAAACTAATGACCGGTGGTCATGGATCCATGCTTCTCGTTTATTGTGTTAATGTATGTGGTTCGTTATATTAATAACAGGAAGTCATAGATCCATGTTCTTTATTCATTGACTCAATGTACATTAAACATAACTTGATGAATAAAAAAGTTAACGTACGAACGTTCATTGTATTAACGATATAGCTCATCGGCTGAAAATTAATGTTGATGTTCATTGATTTGATGTACTTTTTTATTAATATAACGTACCTTTTTCGTTCAGTGAACATACAGTTTCAGGATTGTACTTTCCATCAGAAACTTGTAAGTAAATAAGTGAAGAAAAATTGTTACAGATAATGGTAAAAATGTAGATATCAGTATTTGTAACGGTAAAATTATTACAACATGCTATATAATAATGCATTCGAAGACTTGTCAAAGAAATGGAATTGAATTTTTTTCCGGCAACCGTCCTTGATGTACCCACTTCCTGGACGCTTTTTCTTTGAGAAAGTAGCATTTCCCGGCCTAGGCCGGAAAGAATCACGTCGTTGAAATTAGTTGTCAGAAATTCTGACTTCAACAATTTAAATAAAATCATTCAAACAATTTGAATGCTAATATAAAAAAGAATTTTTTTCTGTGACGGGAATAAAGTTTGACATTTTATATCTGTTGACAGGTCACAAAATGTCACTTTTCATGAAATTACTTTTTTCCCACGGGAAAAAAATGAGTACTTTTTTCCCGGATATAAACACATAATAATTTAATTTTAGAATATTTTATTATACAATAAAGTTACATTTCCTTTATATCAAAAGTACAATTATTAAATGTGCATTGCATGAAAGACACGTTCCTTAAACCATTCGGTGCAACAGACGAATTTTCTTGTGTTGAAATTATATTTTTTTCTGTCTACACAACTCCCGTTGATGTACTTGGTCTCAAATCCGGTGTGTCACAGAAAAAAATTGTGTATTATACACGGGAAAAATACTAGATTTTAGCTTTCGGTTTTTTGTCTCCCTCAATACAACCTCAAGCTAAAATCTAGTACTTTTTTCCCTTGTATAATAAATAAATAATAATGTTTTTGTTAATATGTAGTATTTTCTGTTCTGATTGATCCAAATAAGAATTAAAATGTATAACAAAGAAATGTGTCGTCTCAATGATTTGCTATTTCACATTGTTGCTGAAAAAATATTGTACGCAACACGCTCTATTTTCCGGCCTTGTTACGTAAATTACTATTTTATCCACTGTGTCCTCTTAAGTTTGCACCATAATGGAAATTTTTATTATCAATTTTAGGAAAAAATTTATTCCTCATAAAATGTTCCAAAACCTTGAATAAAATCATCAAATATAAATTTCCAGAACCAAATTATAAAATGCTCCTTGAAATTTTCTTTTTTTGTAAATATCTCTTATCTAATATCTTGCTGGATTTATTATTCCTCCTATTTCTCATCCAAGAACAAACTGTTTGTTTCTTTTAATTTAAAAAATTTAATTTCATAATAATAATAATAATAATTTATTCCACAAAAAGATCATGAAAAAGTTTAGTTAAATCAGGCGAATAAATGTTGAAATTTTTCAACTTTTTCCTATGACGAACGTAGGTTGAAACTTTCGGGTGACGGATCTGTGTAAATCCACCTTAAAGCGGACCGGATCGCATCGCAAACATTCAACAATGGACGAGGGAATTGCTGCCAACATAACGAACAAAAAAATTCTGAAAAAGGTTAGTCGCATAAGGAAGTAGTTTGGAGTTGAACCCGAAAAGGTAGCAGGTCTATTAGGTTATGGGATGGGTATTTTCCATCTTACATTTGACGATAAACCAATGACAACTGTCAACATATATTTGTTTGTTCTCGATGGTATTTGCAATAATAAAAACAGATCAGAGTCTCACAAATGTGTGGTAAACCAAAAATTGATGAGAAAAACCACACCCTTATTTGACTAACCTTTTTCAGTATTTTTTTTGTTCGCTATGTTGGCAGCTCGGTTGGCATCAATTCCCTATATATAATCGTGTGCTATTTTATTTCCCAAACAAACTCTCATAAACTCTGACAACATTTTCCGCCCCATTTTAATTTCTAATAAATATACTGTAAATATTTTTTCTCTACAGAAAAATAATCGTCCCTCGAACGTCCTTCATAAATACAAGTTTGAGTAATCCAAGGTATGCATGAAATGTTAAATATTGATCGCGTCTATAAATAAAATGTATATTGTGTAAATTTTTGGCATCCACTTTTTTTTTATGTAAAACATATGACACATTGCTTTTACGGTATATAAATGAACGTGTATTAAAATTTCGACTGACAGAAACATATGCGTGTTGGCAGAAAACGCGAATTTGATATTTTACCGCATTTTAAAATTAGGGTAGGCAAATATTCGTGTTTCACCCTTGATTGTTTAATAAAAGATTACAACAATTAATATTTGTTTTCCAGTTACCGGTATTCCCTATCACGCTCGTTTCTTCTTCGTGTCATTAATCAGAGCTTCTTCTATCGTCCAGGGACCTCAATTTCAGTTTCCCCTAGCTTTTTATCTTGACTTCCTTATCCTTCAGCTTTATCCTTTAAGTATTGATGTTGATTGAGTCTGGTTTGTTGAATGTCCGATCCTATTACAGAAATTTGTTTGTATCGTTGGAAAAACCAAGTCCTATTTTCTTTCTCTATTACGACATTGATAAACAAGACCGATTTTGATTTCTGCGCAAGACAGCTGGCAAACTTGACGTGGCTTCTTTTTCTTAGAGCAGTCCCTAGGCAGAGAAAAAGTGTCAGAAAGTAGGTCTTCTGCCGTGCAGCAGAGTCTCACGGATGCGGAACACATGCTTAGTTTACCGATTTTTTACCTGACAAACAATTGCTCGGACGAAAAAGACGCAAGAGACTTTTTTTATTGCAAAACACTTTCTCTACACGGTGGTATTTTTTATTTTGCTCTACCAACCTCCCAGCGCGATATATTGAAGTATTTCGAGAAAAAGTTTTTCAATTTGGGAAATCGATAGACTGGTAAACTTTTTTCATATTAATCTTAATCCTCATACTTTAAGGTACTTATAAAAAGGATCTAAAGGACTAAATTGGTATTGTGCGATCTAAAATTTGTATAACGCTTTTTTAATAAAAAAAATCCACTACGAGCCAACCTATAATTAAAACAATCTACCTAAATTAATGGAAAAACTAATTTCGCAATATGAATGGGTAGAAAAAAAAAACAACTAGGTCTGTTATTAACCTCCGGAGGGTTAGAAATTTTCTCACAATTTTATTGAAAGAATTTCGGTGTCACGATGTAATTGTTACAGCTCGAAGGTTTCGTGTTCTTTGTAATTTAAATTGCTCGATCGAACGGATATTTAGACGCAACTACTCTAGCTCTGGGAAAAAAAATTCGATCGAAGATAGCGCGAATTGTTTTCTTTTTTGTAAGAAATTGAGTCGATTGAATTGGAAATCACCAAAAGAGAAATAATATAGTGCGTCTTAAAACGTATGTGTTGGAAGAGAGTCTAAAAATAATGATTATATGTTAGTAATTGTACAACACTGATTCCCGACCATTTTCGCGATTTTAACATGGGAATCTCCATAAGGAAATCTAAGGTCCAAATTAGCGAAAATTTACTCAAAAAAGTGTAATACGCATGCGCTCGAAAGGACGTCACGTCACGCTGTCACGTCAAACGTCGCGCTGTCACGTCAAACGTCACGTTGTCACGTCAACCGTCACGCTGTCACGTCCTTTCCAGCGCATGCGTATTACACTTTTTGAGTAAATTTTCGCTAATTTGGACCTTAGATTTCCTTATGGAGATTCCCATGTTAAAATCGCGAAAATGGTCGGGAATCAGTGTTGTACAATTACTTATGTTGAATTATGAAATAATAGTAGTTTGTACAACTAGTGCGCAAAGCGTCACTTTTCTCACGAGCGCAAATCTAGCGAGTGAGAAATGTGATTTTCGTACAAGTTGTTAACAATATTTTTTCTACAACCACATTTATTAATGAAAGAAATACTGTAATTTATATGGTTATTTTATTTAAACTTTTAGTTCACAAGTATCTAGGTCGGTTATGAAACAAATAACTATTTCTAAAAACCAAAGAAGTTCATTAAAAACATCTTTATCTACCGAATGTCGCCTCTCAACTGTCACCTGTCAATTCAAGTTAAGATGTTATTTACAAATCAGAGTGATTGATGACATAAAAAGAAAGTCAGGAATCGTATATAATTTCACATACTCACTGTTTCAAATTTGTGTTAACAACATTACGTTGTTAATAAATCTGTGCCGAGTGAATCAAATATTTTTATTTTATATGAATCTATTAAGTAGCTTGTAGATGGCTGGAGATTATGTGGCGCCTTTTATAAGAAACGTTAAATAAATAATCACTTTGTTAGACAATCCTAATAAAATACAGTGTGACCTAACGAAAATGTGAGAAATTACTTGGAACTTGTCGATATGATTATACTCAGTGAAAATGTGAAAATGTACTTTCATGAGAAGTTGAAACGGATGAAAAAAAAGAGAAAACGTGATAATCACTGGGACCTAAAAGATCTATTGTGCTCCTTTACTTCTACTTAGTTTCTGAGGAGAGTCTCTGAAACCAGCAGCTCCTTCAGTCCTATTTCCCGGAGGAATTTCAGGACATCTGCAGGCCTCAACTTCAATAAATGTTCTTCTTCTACCCAGTAATCTCCCAGGTACTGTGCTCTAGGATTCTGGAGTGCTGTGCAGTTGGAAAGTATGTGGATGGAGGTTTCTTCTTCCATGCCACAATATCTGCATTCTTCTTCCTCTACTAGGTATTTTGAGCTTTTTCAGGTGCCCATTTAGGCGACAATGTCCCGTGGATTTCTGTTTTACGTTGAAAAAAGATCTATAGACCAAATTGAAGCTCCAAGTAAAATATTGTATACACTGTGTTATTTATAACATGTGACATAGGGATGAGGCGCAAATACGCCGAAACCGGTCTGCAAGTTATGTTGACCCTTTTAATTGTGTGCCAAATTGGTTGGTGTTGAATATCCTGTAAATAAATCAAGCCCGTTTGACTTTGAACTGTAATTCAATATACGTCGGGGTCTACAGCCCGTGAAGTAGTTGTTGCATCCTAGTTGAACGGTCACTGTCTTTGAAAAATATTTTGCAAAACTTATAAAGCGTTAAAATTATTATCATTCAGCGATATTTATTGGTAACGCTCTATATTAAATAGGACAATATTACAGGAAATTGTAATAATACATTTTTTTCAAAGAGATATGCCATATTGACGAAAAATGTAATAAAAACTACAAAATATTCTCGATATTCATCAGGTTTCAAAACCGGTATCTGTATTGTTTATCAAACAATATTCCAATAAATCTTTAATTAAATAGTTGATTATAGTTGAGGACACTTGTTGTCCTTGCAACGCGACATCGTTTTATTTGTCACCTTTTTGAAAATAATAAAGTCGAGTTTAATCCTACATAGTAACACGCTTATTTCGCACTTCTTGAACTATAAAACAACTGCTTAATAAAATAAAAGTGAAAGCTTCCAACGTATACTTTAACCAGGTACGAACTGGAGACGTTCGAAAAATGAAAATTATGAAAATACTAAATTTCATTATATACAATTTGTGACTTTCGTATCCAACTAAACTGGAAACTGGAAGGATCACTTTCCGATCACTGTACTCTAAGGAATCACAGGAATTCAGTTGAAGGAATCTTTTTCTACTCTGGGTTGTGCTGTACATGGAAAATGATGGAACAGCCTCACACATTATGTTAGAATGAGAAGCATTTTTTCATTGGAGATATAGACTCCTAGGATTAGAGTATTCTAGGGAGGATTTCTCCAAGAAGGTCTTAGTAAAAAGACTGTTGAGACTATTAGGGGCCAACCTTGAATTTACACATTATATTGAGAGTTAAAAGGGGTTGGTATCACCGGAGGGGCATTGTCTGACATGGTTCACGGGAGAGTGGTTTCTAACATACTAAAATTTTATTGTTTCCTAGCACTTTTATATAAAATATTTGAATTTATGTTGATTTTTTGAAGATTATTTAATAAAATATATAAGATTTAAATCACTCGACGTCATATCAGTGGTGAAGAGGTTCTTCTAAGTCTTGATTATATTTTATAACTATAATAATGGGCTAATACAACTCTGGAGATAAATACAAGGCTACTTGTCTGTGACGTCTCAACTTTTCTTATTTATCTACACATTATATTACGTGGACAGTTCATTACTAATTACAAAAATGGTCACAAGAATATATTTTTGCTAGTCTGACCGGTTTTTTTTATCATATAATTACCATTCTTTTAATAGGCTAAAATTTTACATGAAAATATAATTTCCAACTTTACGTTCAATTTTGATACGAATAAGTTCCTATAGACGTTTTTAATAGTTGTGGTGCTGCAACAAACTTTTGAAAATAACATTTTAAACACACTTTATCCACTTGAGTTCATTCCAACAATTTTAATTTGTTGAAATATATATGTCGTGGCCATATCGAAGATTTGCTCACTTCATGAAATGATCGAGAATTTCATGAATTGGTCGCATTTCATGATGTGGGCAACTTACTTTGACCAGATCATTAAATCGTCAACGTTTTATGATTTTGTCGTCCACGTTTGGCCGGATCGTATAAATAGGGTATCCATAAAATATTAAATAAAAATCCACAATATGTTAAGAACTTGTTTATTGTCATTTATGTCCAACTGCGACATTATATTTGAATAAACTAGGAACCTCAGTAAAAACATTTCAAAAATCTCAAAATACAACATAACTAATCTGAAATGTTTAAATAAAACTTAAAAATAAAACCATGAAATTTGACAAAACTAATCAGTGTTCCTGATACACATTTATTTTTAGAAAACAAACAAATATTTAGAAATAACTAAATATTTCTGTATATAGTTAGTTAGTTAGTTCTGTATATAGTCCACATCGAGAAGCGATTTCTTATCATTGATCTGACCAAACCACATCATGATGTGGCTAATAGACAGTGAAACATTTCATGAAATGCGACCATTTCATGAAATTCTCGAGCATTTCATGAAGTAAGCAAATCTTCGATATGGCCACGACATATACATAATATTCAAACTTAAAATTGTGATGCGTTTCGCTAACACGCTTCATCAAACGAATGGAGGAATAATGAGAAATTTTCGATTTATACAGTGCCTTAATACTAAATTATACGGATATTAACAATCATCTTATAACATTTTTCGATATTGTCATATTTAAATGTACTTCACTCTTGAGTAGAATTCATATTATTTGAAAAATCTCGTATAATACTGAAAAAAAAATGATATCTGATGATCGAATTGGGGCAAATGGGGGAACTTATGACAAGCAGAAACTGTCAGCAATAATGCCAATAATCATACCAGGAATTCATGATTTTATTCAGTCCAGGTGGTCAAGTTTTGAAATAAGATGAAAATCAATTCATATGCGAAATATTTCGATTATCAAGTCACCAGTGAAATGCAATACCTAGTTTTCAAGAGGAGTGAAATGAAATTTATAATGAAATGAAATGAATTCACTACTTCGAATTTAATAGACTTTTTTAATTTGACAACATCGCTTAGATATTACAAAATCTAGAAAAAGGAGAAAATCACTGTTTATTTATAAAGAACAGATCAGTAGGTTAAAAAAAAAGGAGAACTTAGTTACAAACTTGGAATCACTTCAACTCAAGCTAAGTCATGGCTAAATCCACACAATTCTAAGGTTAGCTTATATTGTTGACAATAACTCCTAATGTCATTATTAAAAATAATATTGAAATTTGAGTATAGTTCTAGAATCTAATTTTGGTTATATATACATTTTTATTTCTTAGTAGCTTTGTCAATAGCTGATATTATTGAAAGAGCTGCCAAATGAGGTTCTAATAAATTTATTAGTTCACAAGTTCACACATCCTTATGTAATTCATAAATTTTAAGGAACTGGCGATCACTCAGGTTGAAAAGATCTTGCCTAAAAAGATGTAGTACTGTTCTTGTTGATAATAAATCATCCTCCACTAGGTCCACTACGTTGTTTACCAGTTCCTCCAAATTGGCCATTTCATTTAAAAAACGTTCTCGTGTCACTGTCACTTACTCACTTAACTATAATAAATACCAAATAGCAGACTAATAACTGCAAACTAGGTTTAAAAACAAGAAAATTTACGTAAAATATATAGAAAATCACAACACAAATTCCGGCCATTCTAAAATCTCTGAATAATTCGCATGTGAAAAGTGCATACCGACAACTAAGGGGCAGTGCTAAAAATTTGTTTATATGCTCAAACAAAAGAAAACTAACAAACTGCAACTTTAGACATCTGCACAATATTCATTGATATCTAGTTGCTCTGAAATGTTGACTTATAAAGCTATTGATTTTTTTTGGTCCAAATAGATTTTTCTGTTCATTCACTAAAACTTAAATTTTGAGAAATAATCAAATCAATTTCCATTTAGAATATTAACCGGATAGAATTATTAGATAATTTTATTTTTAGGAATGTTAACTCCTAAGTCAAGATTTCATTCTCAAACCTGTGACCTTGAACATAAGAAATTTTTTTCTCACCTCATGACTGCAATTAGCATACGACTGAAATTAAATTTGTAAATAATTGAATTTATCTGTTGACAACTAAATCAGAAATAACCGTATAGCAAAATTTCGCCACTACTTAACCCACTAACATGGATTTAAGAGGCTCAATGACCCCGAAAGTCTATAATATTTTTTTGATACAGTATATTATGGACGTAATATCGAGAAAAGCTCTTTATACGCGATCTATTAACAACATCTGGTACACAAGAGATAACCAATAACTACATGGTCCAGTTATAATTATTATAAGTAGATATCGAAGAATATTAAATTTAATACTATCATAACGCATCTATCACTATCAATGTATATAGCCTTGTATGTATGTATGTATGTATGTATTTTTTTGGGTAACATTCACTGAGACCTGAAAGATCTATTGTGCCCCCTTACTTCTACAATCGTCATTCCAGAGAGAAAGGACTGGGAAGCAGGGCCTCCCATAATGGCGAATCTCAACTGGTACACTGATGGCTCTAAAACAGGCTCTGGAGTAGGAGCCGGAATATACGGGGTACAGGAGAAGATAGCGATCTCTCTAAGCCTAGGGAAACATGCTACTGTCTTTCAGGCAGAGGTAATAGCGGTGCAACGCTGTGCAGAAGAGTTGATAAGACGGGAGGTGAATAACCAAAGAATCGTCATCTACTCTGACAGCCAAGCAGCACTAAAGGCGATACGCTCATATAAGATAACATCAAATCTAGTGTGGGAATGTCGCAAGGCCCTCAACAGACTAGGTAGTCATAATAAAGTAACCCTAGCCTGGGTACCAGGCCACCAAGGAATAAAAGCCAATGAAAAGGCCGATGAATTAGCCAAGCAGGGAGCAGCGGAGGTCATGATAGGGCCAGAACCTTCCTGTGGAAATGCTAAATGCCTAAGTAAAGGAAGCATCCACAAATGGATTATCAACCAGGCGTTGCACTGGTGGTATGGAACCTCAGGACAAAGACACGCTAAATTATTCCTTAAAAGCCCTTCGGCCAAACTGTCACATGACCTACTACGCCAAAGTCGAGAAACGACGAGGATAATAGTGGTAATGCTCACAGGGCACTGTAGGCTGAGGAAACATATGCATACAATTGGACTAGCAGAAGACAGCCTCTGCAGGCTCTGCCAGGAAGAAGACGAAACCGCGGAGCACGTACTCTGTGAGTGTGAAGGCCTAGCAAGCTTGTGGTTTCACTTATTCGGAGAAGAAAAACCGAAGGCAGAGAGCTACGCAAAGGAGGCGGTAACCAGGCTATTAAGTCTAATAAAAAGAATAAAGCTGGATATCGAGCTCTAATATAGGGAGGACCACAATAGATCTGCAAAGGTCGCAGTGATCTACTCAGTGATCTACTCAGTTTCTGAGGAGAGTCTCTGAAACCAGCAGCTCCTTCAGTCCTATTTCCCGGAGGAATTTCAGGACACCTGCAGGCCTCAAATTAGGTAAATGTTCCTCTTCTATTCAGTAATCTCCCAGGTACTCTGCTCTAGGATTCTGGAGTGCTGTGCAGTTGGAAAGTATGTGGATGGAGGTTTCTTCTTCCATGCTATAATACCTGCATCTATGTATATCGTATATAGCCTTAGAAGTATTTGTTTCTTTTTAATTGTTTTCAGACGATATTTTTCAAAAACTTAGTAATGCGTTATTGAGACTATGAAAACAATTTACAGTAATTAAGCATACCTAAAGTTAAGTAGATTGTTTCTTTGTTACGACGGTGCTTTTGTGTTAAGTAATATTTCACGTTTTTATTTAAGTAAGCGGCACGACGTTTCTGATAACAACGGTTCAGGTAACGGTGTAATAATAATAAAGATACGTTTTTTATCGGTCGTTTTAAAAATACAGACTGTTTATTTATATTTCCACATTTACAACAGTAAAATACAAATATTTAAAAAATTCACACGTCCTTATAGGTAACTAGTTCATATACGGGGAATATTGTAGTTTTCACTCCCCTCATCTTCTTGGCAAAACCTACACATGGTTGTGTCTGCTAATCCGATATTATCCATGATTGTGTATGGCATAGAGTAATGAATAAAAGAGATGTTAGGTTAGGTAGAAGAATCTGGCACAAAGTTTGTGCGCAGCCAGTTGAGCATGGCGCATCACAGCGACTAACTGAACTAACAAACCCCGCCTTTAACCACACGAAAATTGTCAATATGTCAATATTATTTTAATTTGAGGTTAGTCACTTCTGAACATATCTATGATATCATTTTTATTTAATTCGTATTGGCCTTTTTTTATTTAAATTGATTGTCTTTAACATTGGCACCTATTATTATCATAGGATTTATTATAACTCATCATAGGTAAGTTAAAAAAGTAAAATAATGGAAAGAATATTTTTCATTTTATCGTTTTTTTTTACAGACAATAAGGAAGATTTGCTAAAAGTTCTTTATATGTGAAAAAGTGGTATTTCGAACATTGTTCGTGTGATATTGGTGTGTGCTTCAAGATGTCTCCAGGTAGATTGGTGTATATAAGTGTGGATCATTTGTTTGTCTGTTCTTATTTTATTTTCATTGACTGATTTTGTGTTATTTTCCATATTTTATTGTATGAAAAATGTTGTTTTAATAGTAATTCTCACTAGCAGAGTTTTTTTTCTCCTTCTCCTACTAATACAATATTTTGCGTATGCTGAAAACTTCTAAATTCAAAAAGCGCGCGTCTTGAATGCTAGTTCATACCAGTAGCCAAAGTAGGCGATACTGGTAACATTGTGCCACAAAACGCTAGAGGTTCAACATTTCTCTTTTATTTATTACTCTATGCTGTATCGTATGGTAAGTCTACAAATACCTGTCAGGAGACCAACCAGGATACTGATTGTTCAATAGATACTCCGTGCCCAGCTTTTGTAGCTTGTAGCGTCTCCCAGCAGTCCCAAACATGTTTGAAATATATCTGAGGGAATTGTATGTGCTCGGTTTATTTTCAAGTTGTTTCGATGTTCTCCACATCCATTGCCGTAGCGTAATGTTATCGTAAATTATGATTTTCTTTTTTTTAACTTTCCGGGACCGTTATTTATTAAAATCAATTTGGTATTACGATTAATGTAAGTTTTTTTTTGTTTCAGGTACGTACTTAAGCAAATTTTGTGACTTTAGTAAGTATTCTTAAGGTAAATGACTAAGGAGTACGATTCAAAGTCTATCGGTGCACAGGAAGTAGTTTCTTCTTAGTTCAACGGTTACCGTTTTTGAAAAATATTTTCGAAACTTTGCAAAGCCTTAGAACCATATATTAATTCTTCGATATCTTTCTTATAATTGAAAAAAATAATTCAGTAGATACATCGTTTTTTTTTAAGAAATCAAATCTGTTTTCGAATTGTCAAACAGAATCCATTTTTAAAATGTAATAAAGCATTAAAAATAAAATAGATTCATCTCCAAATTTATTGGGGATAATTTTTTCTTGATACAGAAAAAGAACACTGTCTCAATAACTCGATTTCAAAAAACTTATTTAGCCAAAATTTGCCCTTATTTTACTAGAAATAATAATGATTAAAGTATATTATAATGAATAACCTTGTATAACTGTATATTATTGAAGTCGCTCACCAAATGTAATTTAAAACACTATTATGACTTGCCCTAGATTTGATACTTACTATTTATAGACGATTTCAATGCATTTTCAGTTCCATTTTTCCATCTATCTGGATGTAAATATGCGTATATTGTATGCAGCTTCCATAATTTGAATAATCTCTAATAAATGTTGATGTCGGAAAATATTCAAATATACAAGATTATGTCGACAGCTTATTGTTACATCTCGAAATGGATCACTTGGGTATAAAATTATAGGTAGTCTGTTTTAATAAATTAACTTAAATTTTTTATCAAAATCAATCGATAAATTGTACAGGGTGAATATATTAGGCTTGTTCCAACCGCAGTCAGAAACCGTCAGAAGCGATCAGAGAATAGTCGACCATTGCAATCAGTAATAGGAATTACGCGGAAATAACTCGTTGTTTGCTATGACCAGTTATTCTCTGATCACTTCTGTCGGTTTCTGACTGCGGTTGGAACAAACCTATTGTAATGTTTATAATTTAAATTTGTGTTTTATAGCGTCACCAATACAAACAGTGGACAAAAAAATTCATGCTTTATAAGCTGCACTCCGGATTCCATTGAAAAAATAGATCTCTTGCATTTTCTAGTGAAATAAACATCTTTACTTGAAGATACAGATTGCCAAAAACCTTATCGAACCCTCGTGGTACAAGTGCGAAAAGGAGAATATAAGAAAAATGCTTGAAAGTGAGATAAAGAATAATTGTGCGCGGTCATCAAGGCGTGTACTTAATTCCAGAAAACAGTGACCGAATGTTGATTGCCTCCCTATTTTAACCGCTGTTGCTAGAAGCGCATATTGATTTGTACAAATGATAATTTTGTCTCGTTTTCATTGACTTTTTTTCACTTCCATCATTCTCTCTGTAAAGTACACTGTTGCAGGATGAAAGTGTTAAGTTTTACCTATTATGTATTATCATTTGTACAAATTAATATGCGCTTCTGGCAACAGCGGTTAAAATATGGGGGCAATCAATATTCGGCCACTGTTTTCTGGAATTAAGTACACGCCTTGATGACCGCGCACAATTATTCTTTATCTCACTTTCAAGCATTTTTCTTATATTTTTCTTTTCGCACTTGTACGACGAGGGTTCGATAAGGTTTTTGGCAATCTGTATATAAGATTACGTCTGAAAATTCTACACCCTGTTGTTTATTTGAAAAATGAAGTACCATCATGTGTATTGCTGATATATCTCTTCTTCATGCAGCTCTTAGCTTTAATAATGGTTTATTGCGTTTGATATCATCCTTTAATGACCAACAATATCCTTCTGATATACCACATTTATAAAGCCCATAAAAAGTCGATTTGCACAGAACAGTGTGGAAGATTTATCTTATTTTTTAGTCTTGTGTGAATGGGGGATATGTCGATGACTAATCTTACAAGATAAGTCTGTTACTCCACTTGACAGGCTTGAGAATAAAACCATAAAATTTTTTCGGATTTACTGTGCTGAACCTCACTATACCTGGTAAATAAGAAAATAAAATATTTGCATTAAGAATTACCAAAAACTTGCCAACAAAATAAATACGTCCCTGTCTATGATATCTATACTTTTATGGCTTTATTACATGTCATTAACCCATCCCATCTCAGATGGTCAGTTTATTAGTTCGTGAAAAGAACCCGGTTAACTTGTTTTTTGTTTGACAAAAAACATTACAACTATGAGTAATAAAACTAGTGTTTATATTTGCCTGTATTTAGTTAACAAAGAAATAGTTCATTCCGAATAAAAATTTTATATAAGTACGGCGGTTTAGTTTTAGTATATCGGGAGTGTGTTAAATTTTAATCTTATGAGTGAATACTCTCGCACATTGCAAGGAATGCTTCTCAGCGATAATTACTTTGTAAGTATTCAAAATTGTTATTGATATTCACCTTTTAATAGAAAAAAGTGAAGGTAAGTTTTGCGTGTATAATCGAAAAGCTAGTATATTTATATTTAATAATTACGTTTCGTAAATTTGGTCACGTACTCTAACGGTTAAATCGAGTGAAAGTTGAAGGATATTTAGGACTCTTTGTTCCTTTTTCATATTAAATTGAATTATTC
Organism: Galerucella nymphaeae; assembly: GCA_963978555.1. NCBI lineage: Eukaryota > Metazoa > Arthropoda > Insecta > Coleoptera > Chrysomelidae > Galerucella > Galerucella nymphaeae. The sequence continues at coordinate 16,860,671 of OZ021709.1, forward strand.
ACATAAAACTAAATTACAATAATTAGAACAAAAAACATCCACTAGAAAGTTGTTTTTAAGTTTTTCTCAATTAGAATGGCTACACTGAGATATGACAATGAAAATAGAAAAAAAAAGTTTTAGGAGAAATTGTTCCACTATTATAGCTTTGAAATGAAAGAAGTTCGAAGCTTCTGGAGTGTTTTTTTCCAAAGTGGTACAGTAACTAATAATAACTGAAGTAATGATTTGAGATAAATAGATATATTACAGTTATTTCATAACATGTCTAAGTGGTTAGTGATTTTTCTATGAGAGTGGTTATATCTTTTTAACCACTCGGTATAGGATAGCAAAATCTCTGAAGGCTTGAAGCTTGATCTATTTAGTTTCTTACAACAACTTTGCCAAAATCATTAGTTTGAAATTAAAGAGAGAATTGCAGATGTTTTTTTAGAATACAATTTAAGAAAATTGTAAATTGCACGAAAATGATAATATCTAGGTATAGGACACCCTTATACCATTCGAAAAAGGCATTTTTTTTGAATACCTATAGTGAATTATCGAAATACAGTGTATTTTATTTAAAATAATCCTGATAATACACATTGAATGATCTAATAATGAAACTGAAAATAAATTCGGAACTCACTGTAAGGAAATATTTGGTACTCAATCGTGTAATACATTCAACGAAAATTTGCTAGAATGTGATATCAATGAGCTATTAATTTTTTTTCGAAATGTTTACATTTTAAAAAAAGTCGTAGAATGTCTTTATGTATGTATTTTTGGGGTAACATTCACCGAGACCTGAAAGATCTATTGTGCCCCCTTACTTCTACTTAGTTTCTGAGAAAAGTCTCTGAAACTAGTAGCTCCGTTAGTCCTATTTCCCGGAGGAATTTTAGGACATCTGCAGGCTTCAACTTAAATGTTCTTCTATCCAGAAATCTCCCAGGTACTGTACTCTAGGATTCTGGAGTGCTGTGCAGTTAGAAAGTATGTGGATGGAGGTTTCTTCTTCCATGCCACAATATCTGCATTCTTCTTCCTCCACTATTTTGAGCTTTTTCAGGTGCCCATTCAGGCGACAATGTCCCGTTAGGATCCCTGTTAAACTCTTAGCGCAGTTTTGTTTTGGGTTATGCATTCATTTGATCTCAACAAGCTGTAGTCACCCAGAAGAATCTTTGATTGTCTGAGCCCTACTAGATCTTTCCAATGGTCAGATCTTTTCTTCCTTTTGGCTTCACCTACTTCTTCCAATATTACATTGGAGCTGATTCCGCAAAAAGGTTCAGGTCCCCAGAAAGGTAAAATGTCTTTAAGTGGATAGTGATTTTTCTGTGAGAGTGGCTATATCTTTCTATCCACTCGGTATAGAATAGCAAAAAAAGTCAGCATTACTCGGAACCCTCTGTTTTTAGGTACACAGTATACCATTATGAAACAGTATTTTATTTCTTAGGGGCAATCAGAAATTGCAATAAAATAAAGGGTGTTCCATAAGAAAAAATATAACTTTGATACGCCACACTTTATTGTAACACCCTGTATATTTCAAAATACTTCCAAATTATAGTTCAAGCTGGAGTAAAATTTGTGGTATAAAAAGATTTTTCAAGAAATTTTGATATTTGTCTGGCCCCGGACTTCTGCCGGACTCTGTATGAAAACAAGCCGCTGAAAATGTTTGAGAATCATTTTATTTTGTACAGGGTGATACAAAATAAATATTATATTCCAAAGACTTTCATTGGATACTGAATTTTATCATCTTTATATTTGACACTTATCCACCGTATCTATTTCATGTAGTTTAATAATTTTCAATTTTTGTAAAAAGCCCTCATATCACAACTGTTTCCACCTTGTCTGCCTCTAATATCTAGTTTTATGGTAAATTGAACACAAGAGACTTCAACATTATTTTTAATAGGTTTAAGAAGTAACAGGAACTTTAACTAAGTGTTTACTTACATATTTTTTTAAATACAACAATAGATGGTAAATGGTATGTTACTTAATAATTATACTTTAAACTGTAGGTACTTCCGTGTATGATGATTCTAGTGCATTATATCTCGATTAGATGATGAAACGAAATTAAATTTAAAATATTGAATAAAAAAATTGCAGAATCAGCAACGGTCTAGTTCTAGTACATGGAAAATAAAGATTGAGTGGAAAAATAGTTATTTAACCAACTAGTGTATTAATGAGGGCCATTAACAATCGAGATTGTTAATTGCCCTTTTAATACTCGTGCTTGTTACAAATCTTTTCCGTCGACTGTATCAGTTGTATTCGTTTTACTCAATATTTAAAAACTAAAAATATTTATTTGTTTCATAGGTAAGTACTGTCCAAAAAAAATTACATTGAAATGTCACAGAGATGGATGGTCGCTGGTTCAAATGTCACTGTCTTCGTTTTTCTTAAACTCTTTTTTGGATGTCTTAACACTAATAATTATTATAATTTTGTAGAATAATAAAATAAAACGATAGATAAGTCAAAAACTAGAAGTATTCTATACTAGGATTCATTTTTTGATGACGCGTTGATTAATAAAGGTAAATCATGCATTATTGGGGCTCATTAATATGATTTTGTCTAGTTTTGGGAACGCTAATATCTTATGTCGCCCCCAGTACAATTTGAAATTATTTTTAGATTATATTTTATTTATTTCATTATACCTAGTTATTAACCCATTCATTTGGTAGATGTGACATTCTTAAAAAATTATGCGGGTCAGATGTTGACAGTAGCATTGTTTATTAAACTTTCACCAATCTATCCCAATAAAAAGATAATTAAAAGTAGAATAAAATGTGGTGGACTTTACCTACTTGAAAAGATTTCTAATAAGCCTGAAACTACATTTTTATCTAATAGTTATTGAAAATTGAAAAATATTGCATGGACGTACGTGATTGGCTTATATTAATTATTTTCTTCTTCTTCTTCCTGCTGTGTACAGGCATCATTGCCTGTTTTTCTTCACATCATTGCCTCTGCTCAGTCACCTGGGAGGTTGTACTTCCACCTTTTTCTAAGTCTTCCAAGGCTTCTCCGTCCTGCTGGTGATTTGTCTCTTGATATTTTCACAATTCGTTCATCTAGGTTCTGTAACTCCCGGGGACAACAATCAACAATTAATTATTTTAATTATTCAAAATTGTTTATTTTACTTTTAACTACAATAATGTCAATTTATATTTTATTCTTTTATTTTTTTTGAGTTTTTTTTAAAGGCAGACTAAACCCAATTTTATAAGTTCAAATTTCAGCAGTACCTTTCCTTTCAGAGATTCTAATCAATTTTTCTGTACTTATTTGGGATATTATTATTTATTAAGTTTATTATATTTAAAGACTATTACAATACTTATTATAAAAGGTTTAGATTCAGTACAAACATATTCGAAAAACAAAAAAATAAGACTAAAAATTAAATTATTAATAGGTACATGTAAATAAAATATTAAAAAACTTAGTAAGCAAGACACTTTTCAATTAAAATCAAACCATTGGGACATTCCGAATTTTACTTCTAATTTGAATTATAGTAGGTGTATTTCAAAAGATCCGACCACTTGTTCCCGAAATTCGTAATGAGTTCAACGCCCCGTATATTTTAAACTGCACAATTTAAAATTAAGATGTTACAGTTAAACGTCTATGCGATGATCTATTATTATAACTCACTAGACCTACTTGCATATCTAAGAGACCGTATACAGGGAGTTGGGGTTGAAGGTAGGAATAGAGGAGTTCAGTCTTGGGTCAGTGTAGCCACCAAAAATTGATTTTTTTCTGACAAGAATGGCAGTTAAGGCCTATCGTACAAAACATAAGATTTTGCATGTTTTTTATCATTGCGCACATCCTATATTGTTTTATTAAAATGATGAATACACCTCCGAAGGGTATATCTTGAAATTCAACATGACCTTTTAGCTGAAGACTCAACATATCAGTGGTCCTTGGCATGTCAACATGTCATTTCTGTTATATTTATTTTTGTAAATATTCGTCAATTGTGTAGGTCCATTTTCGATAAGATTTTGTAGTAATTCTAGTTAGTTGTATCTATATTGTTTTAATTACTTTTTCCACTGACATTTGATATAAGTAGTGACAGATAACAGAAATGAAATAGTGTAATGCCAAGAATTCTTATAATTATTGGCTACTAATATGTGGAAAGGGAGGTGCTGAGGAATTTTTGTTACAGCAAAGACCCATCTTAATTTCATCACTTCCTGAATTTGGTCGCATGAATTTAGAAACACCCTGTATGTATAGTAATCGATGAAATGTATTTTTTCGGTTTGGCTTTCACACACTGTATATATTATTTAAATGCCAATATCCTGGTTGTTTTAGAACTTTTCAAGATTCACTTTGGTAAAATGACTTCAGTTGATAAATCATTACATGCATGTTGAGGTCACGTGGTTCTATACTAAGCCATTATTATTAGCTCAAAGGATTATATTAGGTTTTGCAGCTTATGCGAGTCTTAAATCCAGGACGATATCTCGGAAATCAATTATAAGTGAATGCAATCAGTTCTGCATAAAATATCTTTGATAGACATAAAGCTCTTTAGATATACAGGGTGTTTTCAAATGACAACGTTTGCATGTAGATAGCTCCCGTTAAAATTGGACAAAATGATATAAAGGATTGAGGGGTCCAGCTCGTTTATTTTTTAAATACGGGGTGTTGAAGTTGAAATTTGAATGTTTTTATTTGATAACTTTGAAATGGATGAATAAATTCATTTGATATTTTGCAGGTTGTTTTTAAATGCTAAAAGGCATATTTTGATAAAAAAAACATTTGTCAATTCTTGATCCAGTGGTGTACATTTGGAAAAATATATCACTTTTTTCTCCTCCCATTTTTCACGCCACTGGCATTTGTGGTTGAAAATAGAATTGACAAATGTTTTTTTATCAAAATATGCCTTTTAACATTTAAAAACAACCTGCCAAATATCAAATCAATTTATTCATCCATTTTAAAGTTATCGAATTAAAACATTTAAATTTTCAACTTCAACACCCCGTATTTCGAAAAGTAAATGAGCTGGACCCCCCATCCTTATATCATTTTGTCCAATTTTACGAGAGGTATATACATGCAAACGTTGTAAGTGTCATTTGAAAACACCCTATTTTGCATTTGTATTTTGCCTGCTTTTGCATCTATGCGACTGATTTAATAATGATTGTCTTTTTATTGATAAGAGCAAACATTTTACAAAGCACAGCAGATTTGCCAGTTTACGACTCGCTCCAAGTACATCGACAGCGAAGAGAAAAGAGAGAACACAAGTTTTTTGACCCTGTCTTTTTTTTATGTATACACAATAAGTTCCTGTTTATATAGATTACGTCTCGACAGAAAAGCCACATAAAAGTGAAAAAGCAAGCGGTTCGAATGAAATGAGAAAAATAATATTTTTACATTTGCCGGATACCAAAAAGTCAATTTTACTTTATGAGGCTTCCTATCAGATGCGGATATATTGAGGAAATTTTATATGTAATTCGATTATAATACTTTCAAATAGTCCTGACCTTGTCCTTTGTTCTAGGTGATATTTTATACCTGAATTTGATTTTTTTAATACAGGGCTTCTAGAGCTTATTTAAAAGTATATTTTAACCGGGTTTATAGTTTATTTCAGAAAGGTATAGAGTAATAAAACCTCATTAGGCATGCAAAGGAAGCAACGAACCCAACGAATATTCAAGTCACTTTCATAGTTTGGCATTGATTTCGGTGTGAAATTCTTTCTTTTTATCAAGTGCAGGTAGTACCATCCGTGCTGGGGACAATATATGAGCTTAGCCTATTGTTATCCATTCATAAACACTGAAAATAGTGTGCCAAAGGCGTGCCGGTAGGGTACTCGTAAAAAGGAAAGAACTGGACGGAATTATCCATTTTATTACTCTATACCTTTCTGAAATATACTATAACGCTCATAACAATTTACTGACAAACATTTCTTTGTATTTTTGGCCTTCCTGTACCAATTTGAAGCAACGCGTTGAAATTTTTGGATTCAAATTATCAATGAAAATCTCAAAATCGGAAAAGGTGGGGCTCCATTAAAAAAAAATGGTGACGGGATTACATGAACGTGGTTCCCCCTGCAGTTAGATTATAATTTGAAAAAATAGTAAATTGAAATAAAAAAATCGACCTGTTTCTAAAAATATTCACGTATTGGGATGGCCTACAGAGGGAAATATTTTTTATATTTTTTTATAAAATACTTCAAATTAAAACAATAAAAAATGTATTAATGTTGAACCTTTGAGGAATAGATAAATTCAGTCTAAGGTCAGTATGGCCAACAATAAGTGGTTTTTTCTAACAAGAATGACAATTCAGGTCTACCGTTCAAAACATAAGATTTTGCATGTTTTTTATCATCTACAATTGCTTTTTTAAAATAATGAATACAACTCCGAAGAGTATATCTTGAAATTTAAAATGACTGTCTACTTAACATATCAATAATTCCAGAAACTCTTGGCATGTCACCATTTCTTTTCTGTTATTCAGTCACTAGTTATGTCAAATGTCAGTTATATTTTTTTTTCGTTGATGTTCGTTTAATTGTGTATGTCCATTTTGGATTAGATTCTTGTAACATTTTTAGTTAGCTGTATCCCTATTCTTGTAATTACATACTTTTTCTCCACTGACATTTGACATAACTAGTGACTGAATAACAGAAATGAAATGGTGATTTGCCAGAAGTTCCTATAATTATTGGCCACCGATGTGTTGAGTATTCAGCTAAAAAGTCCTTTTAAATTTCAAGATTACGCTTCGGGGGTGTATTTTAATAAAGCAATATCTATAGATGTTCGCAATGATAAAAAACATGCAAAATCTTATGTTTTGAACGGTAGACCTTAATTGTCATTCTTTTCAGAAAAAAAAAACTTTTTGTTGGCCACACTGACCTTAGACTGAACTCCTCTATTGTAAAATATGGATTCGTTTTTGGGGAACTCTTCGTTGTTTTCAATTGTTTCCAATACTTCCCCAAAAATTCTAATCGTCCATTTCTGTGTCGGACAGGACTAAACAACCTCGTTAAAAATTATTGATTATTTTATGCAAAATTGCAAAGTACTCCTAATTTATTAATTTTTCTCATTATTCATTTGATACAATTTTTTTTATTCTTCTAAACTTAACATGCTATTATTCATAAAATTAGTGTCGCTTTCTACTTGTCTAGATTCACTAGTAGCGGCTTGTATATTGAGTACAAATAGTGATTGACAATGTCAAAGCTATTTTGGATAGGGTATTTTTAACACCTTTTTGGCAATTTTCTTGGTAGGTTCAGGTTTTTTTTTTTTCGATTTACTATCCTTAGCTATTAAAAAGAAATAAAGTGTAAAAAATTTTGCGTTGCACTTTGCCTTGTAGACGGAATACGTCTGTAAACAAGAGATAAACGTCGTAAAACTGAATTACAAACTAGAAAATAAAGGTTCAGAACTCTTGTCTTGCCAGACGTTTCACAGTAATATTTGAAAAGTTATTTGAAATGGAATACAGTTTTGAAATTGATTGAGTAGTTCTGTAGTTATGAGGAAGAAGAACAGTATATTCATTCCATCTACACTGTGTTATTTATAAGATGCGACATAGATGTACAAAACTGTTAAACGCGAAATAACTTACCAAATAGCGTTTATGAAAAATAATAACAGATTTGGAAAGTTCGTTGAAAAATAAATTCAAATGCCCTTTTAATTTTTTCAAATTCGTTCTGGAAAATGAATAGTTATGTTTAGAAAATTCGAACTCCATTTTCATACCACTTTCGAATACTTACAAGTTGTTAGGACATAGCTAACAGGCTAGGCACACGGGAAATTAAAAAGTTAAACCTGATGTATGCCGGTTCGATTCGCCACTGTGGTCAAACTTTTTTCTTTTTGTTTTTAGTTCTTATTTGACAATTTTTGCAATAAATAACTTTGCTTTATTTTAAATTTAATGTTTTTTAGTCGTGTAGTATAATATGCAACTTGTAACACATCTGTAATTAAAATTATATTATAATTATACCATTGAACTCTTACAATGAAAAATAATTGATCGGTCAAGCAACCAGGCATCTCTTATATTGAATAAATTAACACTGCACAAAACTAAAATATACACTATATATCATCATACAGCAGTTCTTTGTGACATTGCATCAGTTAATTCTTGAAGAAGGTAACGTCTGTTAAATCAGGATTATTTAAAATGTGTAGATTTTATCTATCAGTTCATCTCGCTACAAATGAGAAGATTCTTTATAAATGGATACTATTAGATTAGATTAGATTAGAATTGGAGTGACTCTTTGTCCTATCCCACTGCGTTCTTTGCAGATCTATTGTGGTCCTCCCTATATTAGAGCTCGATATCCAGCTTTATTCTTTTTATTAGACTTAATAGCCTGGTTACCGCCTCCTTTGCGTAGCTCTCTGCATTCGGTTTTTCTTCTCCGAATAGGTGAAACCGCAGCCTTGCTAGGCCTTCACACTCACATGGTACGTGCTCCGCGGTTTCGGCTTATTCCTGGCAGAACCTGCATAGGCTGTCTTCTGCTAGTCCAATTGTATGCATATGTTTCCTCAGCCTACAGTGCCCTGTAAGTATTCCCTCTATTATCCTCGTCGTTTCTCGACTTTGACGTAGTAGGATAGTTTGGCCGAAGGGCTTTTAAGGAATAATTTAACGTGCCTTTGTCCTGGGGTTCCATACCACCAGTGCAACGCCTGGTTGTTTATCCATTTGTGGATGCTTCCTTTACTTAGGCATTTAGCACAGGAAGGTTCTGGCCCTATCATGACCTCCGCTGCTCCCTGCTTGGCTAATTCATCGGCCTTTTCATTGCCTTTTATTCCTTGGTGAACTGGTACCCAGGCTAGGGTCACTTTATTATGACTATCTAGTCTATTGCGGGCCTTGCTACATTCCCACACCAGATACTATTGGTTGGTGGAGAAATTTGTGTCGTCAGATGTCAGAACAACGGTGAAGTCTGGCAACGTTGAAGTTTCTGCAAATTGTAAAAAAAGAACCACATTGTCTGTTAGACTGTAGGCAAAGCCACACTTGTTTTGTTTTCTGTTAGATATATTTTTGTTAATACACAAATTTTTTTGTAAATATTATATATTAATTTAACCAGCGATTGTATATTGTCGATATCTTAAAAACTATTATTTGAGATATCCGAAATTTGAGAAAATAAGGGTAAAATATCAACTGTAAACTTTGAATCCTCATTGCCAACTTTCTTTCTACTACTATCTTCTATACATTTTTGAGGAAAAATCTAAAATTCCATCATTTCCCAACAGCTAGTTTATACGTCCAATCTCGAGCGAAATCGTAACAGTTTCCTGTTTTCAATCATGCATGGAACGCTGGAATTTGATTTAAAAAAAAATCAGCAACGATTTTCTGACACATCCTTTTTTTTTGGTTTCATTTCTCCGTTAATCAACCAATTGGTTGATTGAAATTAACGTGTATGCAGTCGTGGACATTTCAACATTTTTTTTTAAATATTTTTTCCATTGAAATCATTAGAACACTGCGTTTTTAAGGATTTGAAAAATTATAGATTTAAACACTAGTGTTTAAATATGTATTTATTTAAAGTGTTTAAGTGACGGGTGTAGAAAAAAATTACCTGTTAAAATCGGTGAAAGTAATGAATGTTAACTTTCATTTCGATTATTTTCCTCATCTTGTCATTTTTTATCGAAAACAAACCACATATTGTATAACATAAACACTTTTACAGTACCATGGTTACAGGAAACGACCCGTTTTTTTTATTTGGTAAACGTTTTCCGGTATAACTTTCCGGGTAGTTGAACACAGTTTAGATGTTAGCAAAGTGTAAAAACGAGACTGACATTTAAGAAAGTTACATTGTTCGCTGTTTCAACAGCATCCTCTCCATCCGTTTACGGTTTGCTACTCAATCCTTCATTTATTAATAATTTCCTAATAATACAGTATGCTTCATGTAATCGTACATTCAAAATAAATGTGAATGCGCCAATAGGTGTGCAGTGCGACATAGAATTGCTCGTATTTCTTAAACATGTTATCGAGATGTCACGGGAGGACTTTATATCTCTAAAAATGTTCACAAAACCTAATTGTGGCATTTATAACTGAAAAAAGTTTTACTTACTAAAAAATTTGCGCATTCAACCTTTAACTTAGTCGGTACCTGAGATCACAAGTATGTTGTAGACTTGTATATCACGCCAAAAAGTGTGCAATTATGGTGTTTATTAACTGTTGAAATATTACTAATTTCCAATCAGCCATTTAATAATTGTAAATAAAATTTTTTTTTTCATTTTCAACTTTAGAGCCCTATAGTTCGTTAACGAAGGGCGTAGAGAAAAAAATTTATATGAAACATCATCATTATTTTTAGTCCTCCTATCATCTCTCAAATTTTTGGCACGAACTCCTGGGACACCCTGTAGAAGGCTAACTCGAATGAAACTATCCCTATCTATGGGATTAGTTACGACCACTACACCCCTTCGTCAAATGTGAGGGCGTATTTCGTCACATGTATATATCACGTTAAATCCGCTTGCATCGTAGGTGAGGTCAAAGTATCGCGTTATTGTTATAGTCTAGACTAAAATCGAACCAGTCACGATTTCGAAAGTAGTTTAGAATTACAGAATTCGATACATCCTAGAAGTTTATCGCTGAGTATGGCGTTAATAAACTAAAACAATTCACGCTACGGGTAGACGGAAGTAATATGGCGATTGCAATTGCGAAATTTCCGGATATTTTTTTTTCAAAGGATTGAAAGGTAACGGTAGCGGATGTGACATGTGACGCTTGCGTTTATTCCTTTACATTCTTATCTCCTGTTAACTTCATGAAACAAATCGATATTTATTCATATATTTACACTATGTTCCTTCCTGTATAAAACTGTCAAACGCGAGTTCATGAAAAATTATAACAGATTTGGAAAGATCTTTAAAAAATATTCACTTTCAATTTTCTTAAATTCATTTTGCTTCAGTAAAAAAATTGATAGTTATGTTTAAAAAGTCTAACTCCATTTTCATACCACTTCCTCGTGGCTTGCGAGGTTAGTTATAGTTGATGTTGAACGGCCAAATCAAACTGTCATCTAGTTAAGACCTCCACTTTCTTTTTCCGAAATTTTCGGACCGAATAGGTCAAATTCCTTAATTTTATTTACCTACCTGAAAAAGAAAGAAAGAGAAGACCTGACCATTGGAAAGATCTAGTAAGGATTAGACAATCAAAGATTCTTCTGAGTGGCTATAACCTGTTGAGATCAAATTAATGCCTAACTAAGTCAAAGTAAAACTGCGCTTAAATTTTCAACAGGGATCCTAATGGGACATTTTCGCCTGAATGGGCACCTGTAAAAGCTCAAAATAGTGGAGGAAGAAGAATGCAGATATTATGACATGCAAGAAGAAACCTCCATCCACATACTTTCCAACTGCACAGCACTCCAGAATCTTAGAGCACAGTACCTGGAATATTACTGGATAGAAGAGGAACATTTAACTAAGTTGAAGCCTGCAGATATCCTAAAATTCCTCCGGGAAATAGGACTAAAGGAGCTACTAGTTTCAGAGACTCTTTTCAGAAACTAAGTAGAAGTAAGGAGACACAATAGATCTTTCAGGTCTCAATGAATGTTACCCCAAAAATACATACATACATACCTGGATAATAAGTGCATTTTTTTATAAAACTATCACAGCATATTTCTCCCTCCATTTATCTGCCTCACCCTATAATGTAAAACACTTTAAAATCAACGTTATAGAATTAAATTTTAAATCGATGGTCAATGTTTTACAGTGTGTTCGGCAATTATCCCACAGTAAACCAAACTCTTTATTACTAGATAGATAGATAAAAATTTTCTCTTCGAGATAATCGTTCTAAGGTAATAATAATATCAACGGTTATAGAGAAACAAGTGTTTCATTTCCATATGCCGGTATAATTGAATTGAGATTGAATTATTTCCGTATATAATTTAATTTCATTTGAACTTTCACTAACAAATTACGAAGGGACATTTCACGGGTGTAAAACAAAAACAGTAGTTTAGGAAATTTATTCTACAACGTTTGTAGAAACATGTAGAGAAAAAGAAGAATTTAAGTGGTGTCGCTTGGACCAGCGGCGCAGCCAGAACAGTGTGCCTTTGCTTCTGTATTACTGCAGAAATGGATAATATACAATAATGTCCCCCTTTGTTGGAATTATAATGGAAAACTTTTTTATTAATAATTTTAGGAAAAAAAGTTCATTTTCCATAAAAAGTTCTGCATTATTTAAAACCTAAAATACAGTCATTAAATATTTCAGTCGTATACGAGGTTTGTTAAAAAATATGAGTTTTACTCAAGAGTAAAGTACCTTTAAATTTGACAGGAACGAAAAATTTTACTAAAAAAATGGATAAGTCAATGCATTAGTATGAGTGAGAATAAAATTTGTTCGTTTCTAACATTAATCTGTTGTTAGTTTTATAACTTATGGCCATATTCTCCGTTTCAAGCTAAAGCTACAATTAGTTAAGCCAGGCTGAATTAGTTAAGCCAGGCTGAAATGCAAAGCAATTCTATAGACGCAATCTGGCGATTTTATGTGAATAAAATAATCGATTTTATGTGAATAAAATAATCGATTTTATTCTTGTTTAAATAATACCAATTGCTACATAGAAGTACAGTACAATCTTTACTTTGAAATATGGCTATTTAAACCAACTAGCCTTGATAAAATGTTGATATTAAGAGAGATAGAGGGTATTAAACATGAATCTTGTACCTATTTCGATGTATTTTGTAGAGGGCGCCACATAGGCCTCTTGTGCAAAACTATGTAGCTTGTTCAATTGAAACCCATCTTTAGGAAAAATTTATTGACAAGTACAGTTACAAATAACTACCACTACAATTGAGGCACATATCCCACTGTTTCACCATGTATACCCTGCTTATAGAATTCTTGTGTCTGCTGCTGGAAGAATTCTTTCACAGCGTTTTGTACTTCTGCGTCCGACTGAAAACGGTTACCTTTTAACGCCTTTTTTAGTGGCCCAAAGATGTGAAAATCGCAAGGCGATAAATCGGGACTATAGGGTGGATGCTCTAATATCCTCCATTTCTTTCGTTGCAGATTTTCTTTCACTACGTTGGCAACATGAGGCCGAGTATTATCGTGAAGCAGAATAACACCACGTGAAAGCTTCCCTGGACGTTTTCTTCTTATTGCTTGATGGAGCTTGTTCAAAGTTTCATTATACAGGTTTGCGTTGATATGCACTCTAGGTTCTGTAATCTCTATCAGCAAGGGTCTTTCATGGTCGAAAAAAAAATGTCAACATCACCTTGCCTGCAGAAGGTTGAACTTTAAACTTCTTTGGTGGCGGAGAATTTGCGTGTTTCCATTGCATCGATGACAGCTTACTGGATGGTTCAAAATAATGACACCAAGATTCATCGCCAGCAACTATTGACGAGAGAAAGTCATTACCATTTTGACTGTATTCCGTGAGGTGTTGCAAAGACAAGCCCATTCGTAAGCTTTTTTGGTCCTCAGGCAAAAGACGAGGAACCCATTGCGGACAAACTTTGCTATAACCTAGTTTGTGTACGATACTATGGACAGATCCTATACTCACACCAACATTTTCTGAAATTGCTCTGATTGAAATTCGACGATTTTCTCTAATCAGGCCTTCCACACATGCCACATTCCTGTCTGTTGATGCAGTAATCAATGCACCTGGTCGTGGCTTATCATTCGTCCTCTCTTCTCCATTCTTAAATTTATGACACCATTCCTTCACAGTTGGATATGCAAAACATGCGTTTCCATACACTGCTTGCATTCGCGTATAAATTTTCAACAGCTGCACACCTTCAGCACACAAAAATTGAATGACCGCACGCTTATCCCATTTGGACGGATTGTTAACAACAAACGCCATTTCAAAGTTACAATACTTAAACTCGCTGTTAAATATAAACGAAATAAATAGATCAGTGTGACGTTTGCATACACTACTAATGTTGGAAAACGTCAGTTGAATGATTACAATTGTTTCCAAGGCTAACCTGACCAAAGATGGGTTTCAGTTGAACAAGCCTCGTATTTTGCCTTTTACATTAGCGCTATATTTGTAGAAAATAACTAAAGCCACATCATTACAACAAAAAAAAAGGTATATTTGTTAGTATCCCCAAATCCTAACAGCTTTAGAGATGATCACATTTTAGGGGCGCTCTCTACAAAATACATCGAAATAGTTACAAAATTATTATTTCTCGTATCCAAAAACCATCAACCTTAAATTTATTTTTGTGCATATATGTCAAAGACAAGATACTGTAAAAATCGAAAATTTAAATTTCTCGCTTAACACCCTGTATCTCTATTAATGTCACATTTTATTGAGGCTAGTTGGTCTGGACCGCAATATTTCAAAGTGAAAATTGTACTGTATAAAAATTGGGTGTTTCTTGACTAGAAATTTTCAACAGCCAGTAATGCCTATAACAATAAATAAATAAAAACCAAATTGCCTTTGAGCTCGTCTTTCACCAACTTAGGTGTGTTTTCGTGATTGTGTTGATCGGTAGTTTCAAATGAAAGATCATTTCAATGACTTTCTTTACAATAGTTATCTTATACCTATAATAGTAACATCAAGGCAATTTCCTGTAATTACGTGTATGTTTATTCAATCATAAACAAAGTTACTCAATTCCGTACAAAAGTGTTAAGAATTTATTGTTCATACCTAATTATCATTTCCTAATTTTTACGTACCGTATCACGTGCGTTATTTTGTTATTTAATTTAAACGACTCATTATGTAACAGAGAAAGTCTTTGTATTTCGTGTGTTACGTTTTTACTGTATGTACTCGTAGTAAACATTTAAAACCCGCGTAAAGTTTTTCGTTGAATTTATTATTTTTGAGATAACAATATTGGAGCAGTGAATAAATAAACGCATAGTATAGGAAGACGATTTTTTTTTCATATTATTTTACAATGCAACCATAAAATGCATAGGATTTTGTAACATGAACGTGCGTTCATGCCGTTCATTATTTTAGTTTAAATTTTTATCGAAGAATTTCTTCAGAATTTTGATTTTGAAAATCTGGCACCGCAGGTGCACCTATAGAGTATCGCCAGTTACCGAGTGAAATATTGCTCATAATATCGAAAAATTTGGGTAGCTACTGAGGTGGTCCACTATAACATAAAAAATTTTATGGGATTAGGGTGCAAGCCACTCGTTTAGTTTCATAAGTCTCATAGGCGTGTGCAATTCTGTTTGTATATTTATATGTAGACCTATTCAAAATAATATAGTAGTATAAATTTCTTGGTTGAGTGAGTTTAATGAAATAATATTACCTATATTGAGTGAATTGATATCAATATAATATTTATTTGTTCGTGGAGTTGAATGAATTGATATCTATATAATATTTATTTGTTCGTGGAGTTGAATGAATTGATATCTATATAATATTTATTTGTTCGTATTCGTTAGGGTAAGTTTTGAGAATATAATTCATTTGAAATTAATTAGAATGGCATTTTGGAGACCATTTGAAACGACAGTCCAAGATAATGCACGGGAATCTAATAATTTAGCGCCACTAGCAAATGACTAAGCAATAAATGATGATGATGATGATAGGGCTGAATTTGAAAACAAAGATTTACATATTCAGTGTCAACGCGTTGTTTTAAATATGTACGCGTGTTTGAAAAAAGAAAATTCTGTAATTTCTTATGATGCGGTTATCGCGAGAATTCACGAATTGACTAGCATTATTTATAAAAAATTGTATTACAAATTTGATGCAGGTTAATTTTATCCACTATATTTATTTGAATTACATTTGAAAAACATAATTTCACAATATTCGAATTTATAAAAAAATTTTATGCACTCCACTGGGCGGCTTCTTTCTTCAATGGGATTAAAAATATGGGTCATCAAATTAACATTGGTTATACTTTAACAAAGCCCTGCGAACTGACTTAGTTACTACCAAATTTAATCGGTTAGTTGGGCAAGAACCTGCGATATATTTTCCATCTCTTTTTTTTTAACGCCAATCATAATCTTTTTATCCATTGGCGTACAAATGAATTATTGTTTCAATTTCTATATAAACATTCATTTTTGGTCAATGGCTGAACATATTCCACTGATTTTAAAATAAATAAAAATCTCAAATTTACGTGCCATTCCATATTTGGAACCAGGAATAATAACAACTATGACTTCATTGACATAGTTTACTCGAATGCACGCTACATCAAAGTTTAGGATACTTCAAAATGTATTTTTTGTCTTCCTTTATGAAAAGAGTGGACCCAAGCACGGAATATTTCCACCATAAGCTTGATAGGGACTTTAACCGCACAGCACGGTTTCTGATAATGCAGTAAACTGTAATAATATTTGAAATGGTTTTTATTACTTTCTCGTACTTGAAAATAGACTATTGACAGTCAAGTACCACTTAAAAGATTTAATATTAACCTTATTTATTTGTAGTATATTACAAGTGATTACTTTCATTATGTTTGAAACCTAACCTAACCAAGTGATGTATTGTAGTGATGCGACAGAGATGTAGTTTGTGCACATTGTTCCCGATACGACGCGACGCTACGTTACATAATGATGAAAAATGAGACCAGTTTTAATTCACACACTATACCGAGTAGTGGTTCTTCAGATGAGTGGGAAGAACTAAAATGTGCAGCATCAGGTTTACTGTGATTTGAACGGAAACAAAGAAGAAAATGTTGAGTACATCCTCCCAAGCTTCTCCTCTCTATTCTAGTCTCTATGGTGCTTGCTTTTCATATTATATAGAAACTCGTGTTTCCGAACCAACTCAATTAATAAAACTGCATCCCATTCTATACATATGATGCCACCTGTCACTACACCTTACAAAGTGGTGCCACGCGACGTGATGAAAATCAGGCAAGAGGGGATTCGTACCATGTCGGATGGCGTCGAGTCACGTGGCATGGGATTGCATCAGGAAAGTGTACAAACAATATATAAATATGCATTGTAATCCTCGGTGTCAGATTCTTCAGACTTTGCGTCGGATGGTGTGGCATGGCGAGGCGTGATGTAGCATCAGAACAATGTGGACCCGGCTTTAGTTAAAAATCTCGGTGTTAGCATACGTAATAGGAGCAGACCAAACAAAAATTATTCAATTAGGTTAATGGTATATTCTCGTATAACAGTGTAACCGCAACGAAGGAAAAATAATATTTAACGTTAATATTTACCCTTTTATACAATAAAAGGTTTTTTTTAGATCGGGTAAACATGTTCTAAATGGAATTCAAGTGGAGTAACTTGAATATTTTATTTTTAAAAATATAATGGCCAGTCCGTTTTTATTCGTATTTCAACGTCAAGCTGTCATAAATTAAAAATAGATTCATCATTGTTTAATATTAGTTGGAAAAGGCATACTATCTAGTTAAAAAACAAATGATTTGTGGTATTTTGTTTGCTGTGTCTACAGTTCTTATTTTCTTATCACAAATTCAGTACTCTTATCACATCACACTTGATAATTCACGTTGATAACTTCTTAGTATTTTAACATTTCGCAGTAAAGATTCCTTACGTCATGTGAGAGTAAAAAAAAAGGAATTAACGTATACGAGTCTCATCCTTGCTATTCCGTATGGGATCTTATAGACAACCACGTTGCCAGTTGTATCAGGGAGTATTTTTAACTAAAGAAAGTCAGAGAGTGACATGACAATGTATCTTTTTCTAAAATTCCACTGTACAACTTTTCGAAGAAATTCGTTATGGAATTAGTAACAAGAAGAATGGCATCCAAATACCACTAAGAGACTTGTCATTCAATGTTACTCAGACGGCTCAAAAGCAACAAGAGGGGTTTCCAGGTCAGGAACCAAACATTCTAAAAGCTTGGGGAAAACCCTAATATATCTTCCAAGCAAAAATCAGCGCCATGAGAAAGTGCGCCCAGTTCAATATTGATAAAGGATACAGAGGACAAAGGATTATCATATTGACAGATAGTCAAGCAGCCATTAAAGCACTGAGCTCTTTCGTAATCAGTTCCAAAATGGTGTTGGAATGCCTAGACAAACTCGATGAACAATATAGTTACCTAGGATTCCAGAACACACTGGAATAGCAGGAAAAGAAATAGCAGATGAACTAGCAAAGAGGGGGACTGAAATACCTTTCTAGGGGCCTAAACCTTTTTGCGGAATCAGCCCCAATGTAATATTGGAAGAAATAGGTGGAGCCTAAAGAAAGAGAAGATGTGACCATTGGAGAGTTCTAGTTTTAACAGGGATCCTACGGGACATTGTCGGAAGATCACTGGATAGAAGAGGAATACTTACCTAAGTTGAAGCCTGCAGATATCCTAAAATTCCTCCGGGAATTAGGACTAAAGGAGCTATTAGTTTCAGAGACTCTTCTCAGAAAGTAAGTAGAAGTAAGGGGGCACAATAGATCTTTCAGGTCTCAGTGAATGTTACCCCAAAAATACATACATACATACACAACCACTTTTAACTTATAGAGAAAATAAGAGTATTAATATTAACATCGCAGCTCAATTTACGTAGTCAATTATTGAAATATATAACATGTAAATCTGAAAAAAAATAACCATTCTCGTTCTGTTTCTTTTGTCCATGTAAATTTCTCGGAAAGATCTCTTATCTAACCTCATAAACTACATATGACTGTGGTGTAGGCAAGGAAATTACCAACACGCTAACCGTTATTGTTCTAAAAAAAAAGAATAATAACTCCGTACGGTACAATAATCTCAGTATGTTGGTAAAACGAAAGAAAAGCAGAATACGTTAGATCGAAGGAAATGGTAGCAAAATTTAGTTAGATTTATTGTTATACATTCAATCTGTAGAATTATATACTCCTAAGAAATATGGTTGTACGAATGATTAAAGTGTTCCAAAAGTAGAAGGCCACTGTTTGTTTATAAAGGCTTAAACCACAGGCGAAATAGGTGGGTAAGGGCACCGTTTCTAGTAATTTGATCTATAAAAAATAAGAATAAATGGCTTGGATAAGCGACAGGGAGCGAGCTAGTTAGCTTCAATCATGTCATCACTGTATTACTATTAGAAAGTAACAGCTTCTATTTTGAATATTGATCATGACATGGAAAATCCAATATTTTTTAGAAAGATCAATAAAATATTTGGAAGAACGATGTGACTTAAGTCCTGATAGAATCTAAAAAGTTTCAACTTTCATCTCTCAAAACAGAAGAATTAAAACTGATTTGGGACGTGCTTTCAGAATTTCCCACTATGTTGAAAATTGACACAGATAGAATAGAATGTGCTGTTTTCGACCATCCGTCACTTTATGACTTAGACGTTTCTCGTGATTTTTTTAATTAAACGCCAATGAATGTCAAAGTTTTTGTTTATTCGGTAGGCGAAAAACATTTGCGTGTCACACATGCAGGATACGCTTAGCACCTCTTATAGTCTGACAAGTTTATCTAAAGCTACGGGGCATCGGTAAGAGGCGAGGAAACATGGCGCATATCTGTCATAAACGTACCAATGGTGTACTGTACCTTTTTTATAAAGTAAAACTGAAAATACAAAGGTCACTGACAATACCAACTGAGAGGGAAGAACACACGCATGCGCTTGCCAATAAGAAGTCAGCTGTTGTTAAAAATAACCAATTATGTAATTCGGAGGGTGTGGTAGTTATGGTTTTCGCACAACGCTGCCAGAGCTTGAAGAAGTTCATAACAAATTTGGAAAAGTGTTCAACTTAATATTTATAAATTGAAAAAATTGTGTTAGACAAAGTACAAAAAAACAAGCACATTAAAGAATCAACGTTTGATCTTATTGTTAATAACAAAAAGTCCATTTTCTAGTTATTATAACTACATACTTAGCACCTTAGCTTTTTCATAGTTAAACGTGGCAATATCGAATGTTTTCGACTGCATTCCTTTCACAGCTTCAGGTAAACTTGCCAAAGTTTAGCTAGCAGCTCATTTTCTACCCTTGTGACACAATATACTATTTCGATTCTCCCATTTTCATTTAAATCCAGTCCTTCTTTATTGATACTGACAATGCTCTCTCCTAAATTATTCTAGTAACAAGGATTTTCCATTATCCTTTAAAATTACATTAGTACATATTTAATATTACTGGGAAATATACTCTGAATTTAAATCTCATTTAATATTTAAAATCATTTCTGTATTAGGTAAAATATAATAAAGATAAAGAGGGAATTTAGAACTGTGTCACGTAAAAAATATCCACTAGATTTCAACAATTTATGTTAAGTGGAATTGAAATACATTTGACAACAGTGCAACTAGAGTTTCACTGACTTTGTCTATATTTTTGGTGCTTACTGCAAACATTTTGAATGGAAACTTTTACTTATGGGGGATTCAAATTCTTTGTACATTATCTTTTACATTTATTGTTTATTTATCGGGCATAATTATTCTCGTCTTTATTTATCTCGTGATCCTAATCATAACAAAATAAAGATGATTGCACTTACGTGTCACCAATTACAAAAAGTTGAGGTAAATTTTTTCGGGTCTCGTTTCCTGGACACTTTCTAAAATTCTGGCCGGGCCTTCCGGACGCCCTAAAAACCCAAACATGTCCGGGTAAATCAGGAAGCGGAATCCATAGTTATAAATCCCCGAATATTTGATTAAATTTAAATTATTTTCCCATTTCTGTAAAGGGTGGATCATTTACTATTCTTCGTTTAATTTAAATGATACACTCTGTATTTCATAGCACTACTAGAGCTTCGATTATGTAGCTTTATAAAAACATATTTTAAAAATTGCAAATAATACCTTTTCTCACAGACTTCACAGTATTTCTTTTAACAGGTTTATTATTGTTTCTTGATCCTCCGTCAGTGGTCTACTTTATATGCAACTCTCGTGAAATCCGTTACGTTTTCCAAATACACACACACACACATACAGTGTGGAACAAACAAATGGATTAATTTCGATAAGGATTAAATGAGGACGCGTTGGGAAAAACGCTTGGAGAAGTCGACTTGTATTTTGGAACGCGCATTAAAAAAATTATTTAGGGTGGCCAAAATTCATATCAACAGTTTCGGAAATATCAAGTGTTTCAGATTTATTGGTTATGGAGAAGTTTCTCGCTTATTTCACGAAAAATTTCCCTGCATCACAAGGAACAAACAAAATAGAAGACTAGCCATGTCAGGCATATTAGTCACACGTTAATTTTAAAACAATTGAATAATATATAGGAGTTGCTTTTAAAATCAAAGAGTGACACATGAGACACACTATATATATGTACAGCGTCAACAATAATAATTGTGAAAATAATTAGTAATTTCGGAAAATATGGATGTGTTTCATAAGGTAGAACGTCCAATAAATCAACATTCGGCTAGCCCCTAAAACTAAGTACACGCCTCGATGACCGCGCACAATTTTTCTTTCTCTTTCAAGCAGTTTTTCTCATATTTTCCTTGTCGTACTTTTGTAATCCGCATGTTTCGATAATCTTTTTCGCAACCTGTATATATTTTCTGAAAAAATGCGCATTTAACAATACAAATCGACGTGTCCAAGTGTCTCTCTCCTCATTGATTCGTTATGAAATTGGTTTCACATGGCTGTTACACACTGTATACGTGCTTGTTGTATTATATTTGCTAGGTGGGTGTTCACTGTACAGTGCCATCATTCTGCTTATTTTTTTATTGAGTCATTCATAGAAATTTTTTCACATTACATGTTGGTAAAAGTCGGAATAAATCGGATTTGTTATTTGTTTTTATAATGAATCACAAACCTACTTGTGTTTTAACGGGTTATACTATTTATATTGTTTTATTTACAAATGTCCTAGATCCACTTCTTTGACCGGTGGTTACTTACTTTTACGATGCATATTACATTTCTATATAGGTCTTAATTATACTGTCGGGCAATACAAATTCAATCAAAATTAACGTCAAACACAAAATAATGAGGTTATAAAATCTAACTTTTTCCATTGCTATAGTCAAAGGGTCGATAAGGTAATTTAGAAACAAATTCTAGTATATTTCCTGGCTTAAAGTGAGTGTCATCAAGAGTAGATGGCGGGATAGGTGATGTTCTTCGTATTTCTCTTTACTACCGATCGTTGTTGATTTGCTATCAGCTGATTATCTTTTGCATATTTACAGTTATTATTGCTTATTCCATAGAGAAATAAAAAAAAAGAGAGTTGTTAAATAGGTATAAGTCTAATGCCAGCCATACACTCCACGGTCTGTTTGTGCAGGTAGGCCGGAACGTATGTGGGTGTAGACTTGTGTAGTTTTTTATTTAAATTGTACATGCGATCGATGCAAGATACAAAATCAGTTCTTTCGAGTGACAACTTACGATGTGAGTGAGTGACTGCATGTATGTTTTCTAGTTGATAACTTAGTGATTCGTTTGTTCACAAAGCCAGTGCTTCCTCATTCGACAACATCGCGAAAAAACCGAACGGTACACCGACAGGTAGACTCTCCGGTAGACCGTAACGTGTATGTTTGACTTAAGATATAAAATTATGACTAGCGCCTACATTGTCGACTGAAGTATTGCTTAAGACGTCGGCTGTTTGAATTTTTAATTAATTATTATTTATTCATTCTAAATCGGTTTAAAAGTAAAATGTTACCTAAAAAATTAATACAAAAACTTACCTACTGAAAAACGTAAGGTAAGTACTATCAAAAATGAATAATGACATTGAAATGTCACAGAGATAGTCGCTGGTTCAAATGTCACTGTTTTCGTTTTTCTTAAATTCTTTTTTGCTTGTCTTAACACTAATAATTATTATAATTTTGTAGAATAGAAGTATTCTATACTAGAATTCATTTTTTGAAGACGCTATTGTATGTTTAGTTGCCTACAAAATGTCAATATATAAGATGTGCGTTGGGTTGCCTGCAGAAAATCGTTGATTAATATAGGTAAATCATGCAATAATGAGGGTCATTAATGTATGATTTTGTCTAGTTTTGAGAACGTTAATAGCATATATGTTAATACACGGTCGACGGAAAATTGAATTGATTTTATTTACAGTTTTCCCTTATTTTATTTTTTTTTGTTTCAGGTAAATAGAAACTGGTTTTTTGCTATCATAATAGAAAATTATGTAAGTACCTACAAACAATTTGCATGCATAATTTTTATAAATCGTGTAAAAACAAAGAGAATTTTAAAAACTAGGTCAAAGACAACTTGGAACTTGACTAAATTTGAATAAAAATGATGAAACCTATGTTATGTTTAAACATGCAGAATTATAAGTGAATTAATGACAAAATTTCTAGAGCATAAATCGTATCAAATGTTTTGTTGAAGATATGATTTAGAAAATAATAAAACAATCCTATTAAAACCTTCAGTTTTTTTGGAACAACTTCAAATTATTGTCTCATGCGTTCATTTTAAGCGGTGACCTCAGGCGTTTTTGGCCGACTTCACATTAATTTAATAGAACTTGAAAATATAAGTTTTGTTGCTCTACGTCTATATTTTTCACAACCGTTTTAAATAAAAAATCGGACAATCGATTACGCTTCCAGACACTTTGAAAATTATCAAATGAAAAAATTAAAATTGCAATTGCGATAAAACTAACTGTCGCTTGCCATCTGCTCTTCAAGCACAGAAAGGGCGATACCACGCAATGTCTTTTATATGATGGCATAATCCGCTTTTTACTATAGGATTTTTTTCAAAAAATATTTACCAATTGCTTGGCCTACAACATTGGTATTGTATGTTAACAACCTCTATAAGAGATTAAGATCCACGGTAAATTACGGATTAATTCATTGTAACTTTTCCGGTGAAGTACTTAATAAAAAAAAAGTGTCACTCGTTTGCAGCAAGTTGACAATCGAAAATAAAGGATGTGTAACATAGCGGAAATAAATAACTTGTAATTATTTTAAAACGTTCAATGGGTTTTCGGTTTGAGTAGACAATGCGAAATTTTGCAGTGAACTATTTTTTAGAACGAACGGTATTGCCCGTTAAGGTTAATGTATTTACACGGAGAAGTTGACTTTGTTATTTCATAAAAAAAGTTGAGTTGAAAGAATCTATCACCTCATTAGCGGTCATCGATTAATTTCGTGAGGAGTTCAAACACTTTGAAAATATCATGTAATTTTTTGCTATCAGAAAAAGATGTAAAGTTGCGTTAAAGTTGAGTTAAATTAAAAATAAAAACGTCCAAATCACTTACACATAAAAACAAGTGATGAAAAATCTCACGTAATATTAGGGGGGATCGAGAAAAATCTTATTACATCTCACTCAGGAGGAAGAGAGTTGAAAAATCCCTAAAAATATCCCACGTAATTAAGGGACACCTTCTTATCTACTTGTTTTGGTAAAATGATAGTAGATAGTATACAAGGGCTCTGGTACACTATCTCGAAAATATTCAACTAGATGTCGTTGTTTCACTAAGTAGTTACACTTACTAAAATGAACACTTCCTTATATAAAGATATGATGAATAAAAATGAAAACTTTGAAATACAACACAACTATTATTATTTTTTAAATATTCAGTGTGATTTTTCCATTTTTCGTAAGTTTGTATAGGCAGTATTACACACTGTTTTCCCATACGATATAAAAATGGACTTTTTCAAACATAACTTTCTATTTTTTCATTGAACCAGAGTGATTTTGAGGAAATTAGAAGTGTGCGATGAAATAAAACAATTTAATTAACATAATATTAACTTTAAATTTTTTACGCGTTTCGCAACTAACAGCTTTATCAAACGAATGGAGGTATAATGAGAAATTTTCAATTTATACAGAGCCTTAATACTAAATTATACGGATATTTCACAATAAAATTATAATCTATTTACATGGAAATGAAATAAAAAATGAAAAAATGTGTCTAAATATGGTATTATAGTTTATTTCTTAATGTCTGACAGCACAGTAGCCTCATTAAATATTCAAATAGAAATTTATCTTTTACAGAGTGATCCTAAGAATTTTACAAGTAAATACTAAAATTCTAATGCAAAACAAGTAGGTGTCTGTATTGGTTATCTATACATCCCTGTTTCAGCTCAAAATACAATATAATATGGTAATAAAACTGAACAATGCCAGATAAACGATAAATATTGCGGCAGTGGCGGAGATTACGATATTAGTTTATTCTGCTTATTTAATTAGATTCGGTCGACATTACAGTTGAAATAAAATTCATTCGTTCAGGCCTATATTAACAAGTTACATTTTCATTTTTATTAAATTAATTAAAAAAAATATAGGTTAATTTTCATAATTCAAATTTATTGACAATGAATTAATGTTTGTCAAGTAAAGTAAACATACCATTTATAGGAAATATAAAATTCAATCTATAGTATCATCCTCTTCGCTGGCCATACAAGAATCATTCGAAGACTCTTTAATTACATGATTCACAGCATCTCTCCAGTTCTCTTCAGTTATTGTTGTCAATGAGTTTCACCGTATATACCTGCAAAATTTCTAAGTAGTCATTAGGACAATCCCTAGTAGGACCCTATTGTATTGTTTCTTGGAAATTATCAACTTGTTTTAACTAACCAAATTTAGATTCATATTACCTTTATATATCAGATCGGGTATAAAATTAAATAGTAAATAAATTCCTTAGATAAACGGTGACGCTTATGGTTTACTACCTGACTAGCATCTGTGACCTTTTCGCGTGCTGTCAGACAATAAGAAACAAACTATAGACACATTTTTTTCCTTTTTTATTTTTATTTCTATGTAAATAGATTGTAATTTTATTGTTAATATACGTAAAATTTAGTTTTAAGGCACTTTATAATTTGAAAATTTTTCACTATACCTCCATTCATTTGATAGAGCTATTGTGTTAGCGAAACGCGTCACAATTTTAAAGTTTAAATATTATGAAGATTTTAACAAATTGAATTGTTTTATTTCATCACTCAGTATGGATCTACATCTTATCTATTCAATAATTAAAAGTGCATTTGAACTTATAACAACCTTTCCAAATCTGTTATTATTTTTTATGAACGATATTTGGTAAACAGTTAGCTCGCGTTTGATAGTTTTGTACAGGAATACCCATGTCGCATCTTATAATTAACACCGTGTATAAAAATGCGCGGGAATCATATATAAAAAGTTATCTGGAACACCCATTTCTCCGATTATTACTTAATGATTGAATATTAACTTTGTAATTAGATCGAAATTAAAAAACAAAAAGTGGGCTTATCGCCGCCTTCCTTGCTTCAAAGATAAATCTTAATTATGTAAATAAATTCGTTGGAAAACAAATTTGATAGTCGACCACCACTTTCAGAAAATAATGTTAAATTAATTGATATGAATTGTTGCATGTCGTTAATTCATACAAAGAGCCTTAGAAAATATTCTTTGTTCTGCTATAAATACACGTTTGTGCACGAACAGCACAAATTGAATATGGGACAAATCATACAGGGTAATTTCTCAAGATTGTTTAAATAAACTGTGTATTTTAGACCTTGAAATATTGATTTAGGATATTATGCCCAGTTTATCAAAAATATTTGATGTTCATTTTGCAAAAAAATGCAGTTCAAATAAACTATTGCAAATATAACATGAAGTGAGCTGGTACTTTGGACAGAAAATTACATTTTTTCCAGAAAAATGTCTATTTTTTTTAAATCTATGATTCGTTCTAATCTATATACACTAAAATTTGCTTTGTGGTCGTATTAGAAAGAACCTAAACCTCAAATCTTTATTGGACTTTTCAAAAATTAGGTATATACATACATGGTGAAATTTTTTGTATGAATATCACTAAACTTTGGTTTCAATGATTCGCTTGATTTGGTGGTAGTTTCTACATAGTGCTTCCTTATTTTAAATATTCTTGCATGGTTGGTGTTGTCCATGAAGTCGAGATACTTGGCTTATGTGGTAATTGTCTGAGTGACAGTGTCTACCTTCAAGCTTTACTCTTGCGCATTTACAGTCTCCTTACTAAAATCATCTACTTGGCCGGTCTACCTTCTAGCTTTACTCCAGTAGTATCAATGCTCATTGACAGCCTACTTAGTTCTTACAATAATCTACCAGTAGAGTTAAACTTTTGCAAATACAGGAAAGAATGTGAAATATCCACGCCCATGATAGTAGGGATTAGTACGGTTCCTCAAGCAGGTATACTTGAGTAATAAATAAAAGACAGATGTTAGATGTGTAGCGTTTTGTGGCACAAAGTTACCACTAGTGCTTACCTTGGCTACCGTTATGAACTAGCCTTCAAAACGCGCGCTTTTTGAATTTGCAAGTTTTCAGTATACGCGTAATATTGTATTAGTAAGAGTAGGGGAATAATAAAAACTCTACTAGTGAGAAATTACTATTAAAACAACACAATAAAATATCGAAAATAACACAAAAACACAATCTACCTGGAGACATCTTGAAGCACACACCAATATCACACGAACAATGTTCGAAATACCACTTTTTCACATAACTAAAACTTTTAGCAAATCTTCCTTAATTGTCTGCAAAAAAAAACGATAAAATGAAAAATATTCTTTCGATTATTTTACTTTTTTAACTCATCTATGAAGAGTTATAATAAATCCTATGATAATAATAGGTGCCAATCTTGAAGATATAATTAATTTAAAGAAAAGAGAAAGGTCAATAAAAATCAAATAAATGTTCAAATGTGACTAACATCAAATTAAATTTAAATAATATTGACATATTGACAATTTTCGTGTGGTAAGAGGCGGGATTTGTCAGAAAAATCCACTTTTTGTTAGCCACACTCACCTTATACTGAACACCTCTATCGCAAGACTTTCTTTAATAGTATTTTTTTTAATAAAATCAGAACTATAGTCTGGGAAATACAGATTGCGAAAAGTATATTCGCTACATTCGATTTACACAAGTACGACAAAGAAAATATGAGAAAAACCACTGTTTATAGAGTCTTTATGTGGATGTGAGCGAAATTAACAGTTTGCTAATATCTAGCCTAGACAAGGTCAGTCACAGGAGGATATACCGGGCAAAAAATTTAAAAGATTCACTAACAGCGAAGCTCAGCTTAAAGCCATCAGTATCCCAAGAAGATCTCTAAAATGGTTGCCTGATCATAGAGGGTTTGCAGGGCTCCGATTCTCGATTTGACTCCTAAGGGAAATTTAGCGGCTTATCCTTCAGAATCAGATTTCGTTATTCTGCAGCACTTCTACAAATGCATAGCAACCTATTCACATGGTCCTAAATCATGGGAAAATGCAAACAATATACTGTGTGTTCGCTTGCTGCATTCATTTGCTTTCAGGTGAATTCCTTTTTGTATACGAATAAGATAATTTGAATATTCCTCTCAGAAAACCGTAAATAAAGTGGGTAACTCTACAAAGTTGTCAGGTTTTTTGTTAATAGATAACTTTAAAGGGTAATTCAATATCCTTCGTAGCATATAGACGAAGTAGTTGCTGCTTCTCAGTAAACGGTATTTGTTCTTTGGTTTCCAAAAAATCTGATTGGCGTTAACACGAAATATCTTGAAATGGAGTATATGCATCGACAAATATGTCAAATTTAACATCAGAAATGGTAAATTTTTTTCTGTTATTCGAGGTGTTTGTACCGTTAAATATAATTATCCGAATTTCATTTACGTACATTATTTTCTTCAACAATTGTTCGATTAGAATGAATAATAACATAACGCAACAAACAATTAGATATAATTATTATTAGAATCGTATCCCGGTCTCTCAAATAAAATAGTTATAGATCTCACATGCTAGGAAATAAAACTCAAATAATTGATATTGCGGTCATTGGAATTTTATAAATAGAATCGCTAACTCATCGATAATTGTCCATAAGTAAGTACCATGTTCAACGATCGATGTGAGAGAGATAAGTAGACAGGATTTTACTGTTATCTAGAAGAGGAAAAAATGTTTTGCAGCCTCCGGTACTGACTCTACTAACGTTACGTTGATATATTGTATAACAATTATGTGGTAATCAATCAAAATAAATCGAGCACTTACGTACAGCGAAAAGAACGAATATTTTACTGCACTATTACTATTACTTTCCAAATTTCTCACGCTACGCACCAGTTTAAGGTTGAAAGTTTATAACCTTTAAAAAAATCTGGTTTCATTCTGAACTTCATTCACCCTCTGTTCTCTCCCAAAGCTAAATGAGAGCTGAGACAACTAAATCAAATAATGATTTCAAATCGATCGATCATGCAAACCAATTTACTCTCCACGATCTAACCTGTTAATCGGCCAAGTACAGTTTGGCAAAAACAGGAGTGAATGTCGAAAAAACGTACGATAGGCACGAAGTTGAAATGAGACAAAGAGGGTATCTGTATCTGTAGAGTAGGGAGGGTGAGTGTAGGCTCAAAGCACTTAGGCCACATATGACCCATTGTACATCCTCCCGAGGAGTTGTCCTCTTAGGTCATCGTCCATCCTGTCCTTCTCAGGAAGGTGGACAGGTGACTAGGAGACATCTCCTTTATATCGGCAGTTGTAGGCCAAGACTCACCGAACACTCACTCTCTTATTGACGATAACTCCGGACACTCGCATAAGACATGCCTGACAGTTTCATCTTCCTGTTTACACATCCTGCAGAGAGGTGTGTCCACTAGCCCCATAGTATGGAGGTTTTTCCTTAGTTGACAGTGGCCAGTCAGAAATCCCACTGTTATACATAGGTTTTTCCTGGTCATCGCCAAATATTTCTTAAGCGCCATCTTCCCAGGGTCGCCCAGGGTGATCCTGGCAAAACTGCATCCTATGAATCCATCCCATCTCTTAAGGTATTGAGCAAGGGTGTAACGTTTGGCTAGTTCCGCAATTGTCGAAGTCGTCAGGACGTAGGTGTCACTGGATCCAAGAATTTGTAGTCCAGCGGCTTCCCTGGCTAAAGAATCGGCAATGCGATTTCCTTTACTCCTGTCGTGCCCTTCAACCCACCTCAGGATGATATTGTTATCTGCCGAGGCGTTAGCTAAATCTTGGTGGCACTCTACTATCCCCGATATAACACGTCTGTTCAAGGCTAATAGGGCTTGTCTACTATCAGTGCAGATTATTATGCTTTTGTCAGAAATTCCCTTTCTGGTTAGTTCTTTTGTGGCAATTGAACCACGCTGGTATCGTTTCCCATTGTGAGACAAATAGGGTAATATGCGCTTGGTAAATTATGACGGTAAATAAACAAAGTACTAAATTCTGTACCCCAGAATAAAATATGTATTTAGTAACAACAATGTAAGTAGGTGCCCACGCATTGCTCTTCATTAACTAACAGATAAAGCTGACAATAGTAGTCATAGAGTAATAAATAAAAGAGAGATTTTAAAACATATGGAAGAAACTGGCACAAAGTTTGTGCGCAACCAGTTGAGCATGGCGCATCACAGCTACTAACTCATAAAAAACCACTTTATGTTGGCCACACTGACCTTAGACTGAACTCCTCTATTAACTTAGTCCTAATAGTGTTTGGTATATTGTGGTTCGCGGTAATTTATATGTTTCGACTATGCTCGAAAAAGTTCCTGGGTCACCTCCAAAACTAAATATTACGTTAATATTGATTCTAATTTATTTGGAAGCGTTCCGTTTCACAAATTATATACAACGTATAACTACATAATGTTTTTGTCGTTTTCAACCTGTGGTTGACCAATAACAAAAACATTTTTTTTTGTGTCGATTATTTAAATCATGTGATCCTGATTAGCAAACGCTGTAACCGAAACAATTGTTTGGCGTAAGAAGGACGATTTTTCTTTGTAATAAACAGATAGAATATGAACCAATACGTTAAAATGTATTAAATTGTTTTTGAAGTATGCATTGTTTAAAGTCGTGTCTAATTTTCACATTAATGGTTTGGTAAAATTTTGGCAAAATAGGATGCAGACGTACCTTTCGTAGAGGCAGTGTGTCTGTATAGGATGTTCCATTTAAATAATTGGGAGAGGTGGCCAAAAAGGGTGAAGTTTAAAGTTTTAACGTCTAAAGATGAGCAAAAATACATCCCCCTGTATATGATTTTTGACGTTTTTTTCATATTTTCATAAAAGCGATGCCTTTAGATTTAGAATTACGTGGGGTGGATAATTTCAATTAAAGCGCTCTGCATATTACCATAAAGCAAACACGAATATTTTCATTCCCAAATGAATTTTTAAGAAATTAATTATATCAACTCAAAGTCACTAAAAAATTAACCCAACCCTGTCTGACCTAATCGCTTTTATCTAAAATGTTGCCGCAAACACTGTAGGGACCACTGGTTTAATGTAAAGCTCTTCACAATTTTAACCAAATTACGAGGTAATCTAGATAAATTGGCCTTAAAAGGAGTTTCGATGGGACTAATCTAGTTTTGGCAAGAAAACTCTTGATTCAGCTGGCAGTGTACTCGATAATCTTGTTACATTATCTGGATATAATCAGATATTAACTACACCGAGAAATGGTTATAATAATTCCTGATATACGAGGAAGAAGTAATCAGTTTATGGAAAATATTTTTTATATTCATCTAACGACAATTTGATTGGATTATAATTTTCAACAACCTTCTTTCTTAATCAAGCCGGTAATTTCAAACCTGAAGGCATTTGTATCGAAAAAAATCGAAAATCGGGGCTGGCAAAAATTGTCATACAATATGTCTCAGTAAGTTGGAACCATATGGGAAACTTTTTTATTATTGATTTTAGGAAAAAAATGTATTCTTCATAAAAAGTTATGCATGTTTTAAAATCTAAAATACAATCAACAGATATCACTTTTTTTCAGTCGTGTACGAGGTATGTCAAAAAATATGAATTTTACTCAAGTATAAGTACATCAATTTTTGTTTTTTTTATACATATTATTTTGATTCCCTTAACCACCTATGTCTTTCAGTTTGGGGTATTTTGCATCTTACAGTTGACAAAAAAACTAATGTCAGCTGTCAACACATATTTGTTTGGCTTTGCTTGTAATTCTGGTACTTATATTGGATACCTAATTTTTATTCTACATCTGTTTTTGATTTGTGAGACTCTGATCTATTTTTATTATTGCAAATACCATCGAGAAGAAACAAATATGTGTTGACAGCTGCCATTAGTTTTTCGTCAACTATAAGATGTAAAATACCCCAAACTAAATAGACCTGCTACCTTTTCGGATACAACATGAGTGGTAAAGGGATTCAAAACATAGGAAAAACCAAAAATTGATTGGAAAAAAATAATCCCTTTTGCAACTAAGCAGTTTCAGTATTTTTTTGTTCGTTATGCTGGCAGTTATTCCCTTGTATAGAACTTGTCTATTGAACAAATTGTAAAAAATATATATATGGCCATGATCTCAGAACTAAAGAAAAGGAAAGTATGGCCTGCCAAAACAACACACTGTCTGGATTTCTGACATTTTCCAAACACTACTGATGATACACAACTATAATGGGTGTTCCATTATATGCACAAGGTGTAACAAAAAAATTGGTCATATCAATGAATCTGGGGTTGATAATAATCTACTTTTCATATTTGACAGCCTATGTATTTCATTTTATCTAGAAGAAAATAAACAAGAATTAGCGGTTAAATCGTAAAACGTTTTTTTTTTTACAAAAATTTGGCAAGTCGAAAAGTATAACAACCGAAATTTCCAGTATTAATAAACCTCCGTTTGAATTTTATAGTTTTATAACTGCTAATAACATTTTCATTTTTAAATATCCGTATCGCGTGTGACATTAGATTTGTCCTTGATTGACTTTGGTAAAATCTATAACAGATCGTTTTTCAATATTATTACAATTTACTTCCGATATGTAGTTGATTTGACCTTGGGAGTTAATATCATAGTTAATCGCTTTTATCGATCAATTTTTTGTGGATATTTTTAGTAAATTGTTTTCCTCTCTGATCGTTTTTAATGAAATTAAACAATTCCACCAAATCGAAACTTGACTTTTTAACCCTGATGATGGAACAAGTATTCAGAACTTGTTACATTTTACATTCATTTCATTCCGACACGAATTGTTTGCGAATATTTGTGATATTTATAATTTTAAATGCCATTTATTTCAAGGCTATACTAAAATGGGTGCATCCAGTGAATCATAGTAATTTTTAAATATAATGCACTAGATATCCTACACCAGTAATCGATATTCTTGGCAGTCTACACCTAGTTTGAAATTAATTTTTTCATATTTTGCAGGTATTTATAGTTTATTTCTTAATGTCTGACTGATATTCAAATAGAAATTTATCTTTTACAGAGTGATCCTAAGAATTTTACAAGTAAATACTAAAATTCTAATGCAAAACAAGTAGGTGTCTGTATTGGTTATCTGTACATCCCTGTTTCAGCTCAAAATACAATATGGTAATAAAACTGAACAATGCCAGATAAACGATAAATATTGCGGCAGTGGCGGAGAGACTCTCGGGGTCTCGCCAATTTTTAGTTTATTCTGCTTATTTAATTAGATTCGGTCGACATTACAGTTGAAATAAAATTCATTCGTTCAGGCCTATTAACAAGTTACATTTTAATTTTTATTAAATTAGTTAAAGAAAATATAGTTTAATTTTCATAATTCAAATTTATTGACAATGAATTAATGTATGTCAAGTAAAGTAAACATACCATTTATAGGAAATATAAAATTCAATCTATAGTATCATCCTCTTCGCTGGCCATACAAGAATCATCCGAAGACTCGTCGAGAGAGATCACTATCGGTTCTATAATTTGTTCTATGAGGTTATCTAAAACCCACATTTTCTCTTCCTCTTTAATTACCACAGCATCTCTCCAGTTCTCTTCAGTTATTGTTGTCAATGCAATGAGTACTTCATCAGTTCACGAACATCTTTCATTTTAAATGTTTTATTATGTCTAGCTACATAACCTTTCATTTGGGCCCATATTAACTCTATCGCATTTAATTCACAATGGTATGGCGGCAAACGAAGCACTGTTATCCCACGATTCTTGGCTATTTCATCAATAAAAAACTTTTTGAATTGTAGCTTGTGATCTGAAGCAACCATTAAAAGTTCTTTTTTCAACATATCATCTTCAAATGGTATATCTTTTATACGATTAACCAATTAAATAGTTATTTGTATGCCTAGGTCGCGAAATACTAACCGAGAGAACAATTGTAATCTTGAGGTAGTTGAAAAATTTCGCGGTCATGGCATACACGTGCAATCGTTAAAATTATTGTACTATTTTTGAATCATAAGATTAATATGGAGCTAAGAACTTAACATAGTCAGTCCTTCACATTAGCACCGAATGTATGTGAGTTGAGGCTTTCTTATTTTCTTGGACAATCAACCAAAAACCGAATTCTCAACACCTTTCCATTCCATTCTGGAGATTGCTTTTTTATTCCAGTACTACTAGTTCTCTAGACCAAAAAGAATTCCGTCTCGGGCTAGAGTTAGAGTTAAGATGGCAGTAATGTAGACCTGTGCAGTGATTATTCA
Organism: Galerucella nymphaeae; assembly: GCA_963978555.1. Taxonomy (NCBI): domain Eukaryota; kingdom Metazoa; phylum Arthropoda; class Insecta; order Coleoptera; family Chrysomelidae; genus Galerucella; species Galerucella nymphaeae. The sequence goes on from OZ021709.1 coordinate 16,895,488, forward strand.
GATAATAGCTGATTCAAGCTTCATTTTCCTCAAATTACCTATTTTAACAATTTTAACCCAAACGTCGTTAAAAATCTGGATATCATTAATACTAAAAAAAAGTTGAAGATAAAAATCTATTTCTTTTCGCATTACGATAATGCTAAACTGTCAACTAGCTGAAAAATCACCAATGAATAACAAATATTCAATGCCAACACTTGACAGCTGTCAAATCAAAGCATATTTGAAATTTGATGCACAATTTATAATTTTGGTATACATGACAGCGGTCAACTACCTGCGAAATTATCGAAAAAAATCAATTGGCTAAATTATTTGCATGGATTAAAATTAAAATCGATATAATACATTTTCTTTAAAAAAAATTCTCCCCATCGGTTGAATGATTGCTGTATTTTTGTAAGAACTCTCGTAAAATCCCTTGGCTGTATTCTTGTGTTACCAAAAACGATTGTTTAGTCGTTTTTTTTTGAAAATACTTTTCCATTAATAGTACTTACATTCCCATGATAACAGCTTGAATTCCCTCCAAAAGAGTTTGAAAACTAGTTGTATTGAAAGTTAGTTTGCTCGTCGAGGTCGAAAAGAAAAGAAATTCGCTACATATTCTTCTACTGCAGCAAACGGGAAGCTTGCCAAATGCTTTTGCCATTGTTGATCCGTTTAAATTTAAATCAGAATCACAGCAAAAGTTATTAAGTCAAATGTGTCGAGGGTATTTATGATTTTAACACCCACCAAAGTTATAGAATATAGAGGTATGTCTTATTAGTTTTACTATTAAATATTCCAACAGAAATTTATCTATTTCCATTAAAACTTGAAAATAATTAAAGTCAATAAAATTTGTTTACCAAACTGTGCAATTATTATAATGATGAAAAGTTTCTACCACATTTTTTCTCGAATGTTACCAACCAAAACCAAAGACAAATTTGTATACTTTGAAAATAGAAATAAATAAGGGGAAAGGAAAGGAAAAATGGAACTTGTAAAATTACCAAGGTACTTTTTGAGCTCAACTTTTTCAAACAATATAAAATAAATATGTTAAATTATATTATAACATAGTTGTTAATATATCCATTAATTGCCTCACCCTTAAAATATTCTCAAAACTGCGCCCCTGACTAGCGTTTTTGATATTACCCTCTGGTGTAGCTATTCAACTTGACCTAGAAAACGAAAACCCAACATCTGTGTACTCGAGGGATTTCCTGGATTTTCCTTTTGGTCGACTTTGACCTTTATTTTTATTTTGGAATGCAGTTCGGGTTAAAGAGTGGCACACATACGAAGTTTTTTAATTTTTCAAAAAATAAATTACTTTTACAAATTGTCTAATAATTTCCATATAAAGTATTACTACATTAATCTTTTTAGCAGTGAAATTACGATTTACTTTGAAACAACAACTACTAGTAGTCACGCAAAGAATAGGTTACGGTTTTCTGTATTGAGAAAAATTTTTAACTAAAAATATCTTTACTATATGTAGTCATTAGTCTTCACGCAAGTCTACCCTATACCTAGCCAGTAAATTTCTCTCTTTATATTTCTTAATTATATTCCCTATCCATTTTTTTTAGTCTTTGACGTGGTACTGGATGTCCTGATAAGAATGAACGTACGAAACTACCGTCCAATTAAAAACTCTGCTCCCTCACTCTGAATTACAACTTTTTCCTAGAATCCTATATGTTTTTTTCACTTTTTTTTCGTGAATTTCAGAAAATTCAGTTGAAAGTCAAACTTGGGCCACCCTGTATAGTATATTATGTGGTGAAATGCTGGAATTATCGATAAATCTTCCAATTTTTATGGGTAATACGTATCGTCTTGACAAAACATGGGTTGTTATTATTTTCTTCTCCCATCTTAATATTTTGCAAATATTGTCGTTTTTTGTATTTCATCACTTATCTTGATTAATTCCATGTACTTAATGTTGCTAAACAAGCACAAAACTTACTTTCTTTGTCGTCTTTCTTGTGAATTTACTATATCATCAGCTAAATTTTCTCTGCATAGTTGCTAGATATCGTTTACTTCTCAGTATCAATGTTGTAACAACTAAAATTCTTTAAAATTTTTCAAATGTTGCTTAACTACCTGCAAAATAAGCATTAGAAGATTCTTTCTACTTTCTTAATGTTTTCTATAGAATATTTCTGGTTTGTAAAACTTCAGAGCACCTGCTCATATTTTTCAATTTACTGCGAAGTAAAAATATGTTTTCCACTACGTACTAGCTTTGAAGTTAAGAATTATTGCTTCTTCTAGCCAACTGGCAAAATTCATAGTGGGTTAACGACATATTATGATGCGCGCCTGAACAGATTGGCCTGCCTGAGAAAACCCTTGAATGTCAATCGCGATAAGTACCAAACGCCGGATTTGCACAAATATCGGAGTATACCAATTTGTAGAGTAAGGTTCAGAGAACAAGTAGGATTTTTAAACTTAAAAAAATGTCCAGTAGGTCAAAAGTTATTAGAATCGAAAGTAGGTAAAAATCGTCGATATCAATTTTTTATCCTTACACACGTCAGCATTGACCGCTCCTCGACTATAAACCATAGAGTAATAAATAAAAGAGAGGTTTTAAAACATATGGAAGAAAAACTCGAAGAAAAACCACTAAAAACAAAAATCAAACAATGATTTCAAATCGATCGATCATGCAAACCAATTTACTCTCCACGACCTGACCTGTTAAACGGCCAAGTACAGCTTGGCAAAACCAGGAGTTAATGTCAAAAAACGTACGAAAGGCACGAAGTTAAAATGTGAAAGTATTCGGATGACAAAGAGGGTAATATGCGCTTGGTGAATTAGGACTCTAAATAATCAAAGTACTAAATTCTGTACCCCATAATAAAATATATTAAGTAACAATATTGGAAGTAGGGACTCGACAAAGAGTGATAAATAAAAAAGAGGTTTTAAAACATATGGAAGAAACTGACACAAAGTTTGTGCGCAGCCAGTTGAGCATGGCGCATCACAGCGACTAACTGAACTAACAAACCCCGCCTCTTACCACACGAAGATTGTAAATATGTCAATATTATTTTAATTTGAGGTTAGTTTTCATTTTATCGTTTATTTTGCAGACAATAAGGAATATTAGCTGAAAGTTCTAGTTATGTGAAAAAGTGGTATTTCGAACATTGTTCGTGTGATATTGGTGTCTGCTTCAAGATGTCTCCAGGTAGATTGGTATATAAGTGTGGATTATTTGTTTGTCTGTTCTTATTTTATTGTTATTGACTGTTTTTGTGTTATTTTCGATATTTTATGTTTTAATAGTAATTTCTCACTAGCAAAGTTTTTTTTCTTCTACTCCTACTAATACAATATTACGCGTATGCTGAAAACTTCCAAATTCCAAAATTTCGCGTCTTGAATGCTAGTTCATACCGGTAGCCAAGGTAGGCGCTAGTGGTAACTTTGTGCCACAAAACGCTACACGTTTAACATCTCTCTTTTATTTATTACTCAATCTATGCTATAAACTAAATAAGAAGTTTTACTTAAGGAATAAAGTAACGGTGCAGCTGGCCCTAAGCCTTCGATGAAGCACTTTTATATCTTAAATTCAATTTTATTTCTATTTAATTTAATTATTAGTTCAACACCCACATTTGAACTAAATGTCTACGGAATGCGCCATTCATAACACAATTAAAATAAATAAAGGCGAAGTACCTTAATTGGTTGTAGATATGAAATAGAACAATGCATCCGCGCTTCCGCGACTGCTTTTCGGGGTTTATAGTCGCGCTCGCTGTATTTATATATACACACGTCGTTCGGTTCAGAGATAGCGAACGGTACGAAACCTCGGAAAGCCGCGTGACCGTTTTATTATTTCAATCGATTACCTTTACGAAAAAACAAACTTAGTAGGAAAAATGTTTAGCGACAGTATTGAATCAATTTCGTGCACTTGACCTGGAAAAATCGTCCGGTGTTGTTTGGTGTGTTCGTACTCGACGTTTTCGATAATAAATATTAGTTAGTGTAGTGTGTGGAGTGTGAGTTAGCGTGATGTGATCGGTTTAAGTTTACATTTTTTTTTCGTGTACGGATTTTTCGGTGGTTGCCGATATGTGGTACCCTTGTAAGGTTTTCTTGCAGGCCGTATCTCACAAGGATCAAGGTAATATTAGTAACTGGAACGTTTGGGTTTATTACGATGGTTGTCTTTTAGAGCAGCGGTTCTCAACGTTTTTTTTTGTAAACCTGGCTGTTTTTGTGTACCAATTATTATTAAAAATTAAAAGTACCATCCATATCGTCGCCGATATGGATATCACATTTGACATTTTGTTACTATTATTTGGTTACAAATACTGACATACGACTTCTATTCTAGAATTGTGATAGGGATAAAAAATGTTATGCAGTAAGATATTTTATTGAACAATCAACTAATTCAACATTAACATCAGTCTTCGAAAATATATAAAAAAAATTGCACAAAAAAACACAGAATACTTTTTCTGCTATAAAACTAATAACAATTAAACTTGAAAATGAAGAATTTCTTATGAATTGTCAAAAACAGTTCAGGAATAAATATTTACAAAACTATTTATGGACCAAATTTTCATAAAACATCCTGCAATCCCGTGAGATAAACACTTTCAATTCTTGTAAATGACTGAATTTGGATGCTTCAATCGGGCAAAGTCCATCATGTTTATTATTTAATGAAATTACGTTCGAAAAATGTAGTTGTGTGTACGATAATTAATATTTTTGAATATTAAAAGTACCATACATATTTTTCATGTTAACTGCTACTATACCCTAATAATGTTCATCTTAATACTAAAAAAAAAATAATTATCGTTCACACTACATTTTTCGAACGTAATTTAATTAAATAATAATCTTGTAGTTAATCATTAAAATGTGATTATTTCTAAAACCTTTAAGATTTGGGGATACTAAAAAATATACCATTTATGTGTTGTAATGATGTGGCTTTAATTATTTTCTACAAAAATAGCGCTAATGTTGAAGGTAAAAAAGTTTTGCGATAATTTACGAGGACTATGTGGGGCCCTCTTCAAAATACATCGAAATAGGTACTAAATTATGATTTTTCATATCCAAAAACCCCTAACCTCAAATTTTTGTACATGTGCGTCAAAAAGCATTAAAGTTGTTGTAAAAAACGAAAATTAAAATTTAATGTTTAACACCCTGTATCTCTCATAATGTCAATATTTTATTGAGGCTAGTGGATTTAAATCGCAATATTTTGAAGTGAAGATTGTACTCTACTTCTATGTACAAGTACTTAAGGACCGCCCTGTATACAAACACTTGTATATGTACTACAGGTTGAGAACCTCTGTTTAAGAGTATATTTAGTGTAGGAAAGTGTACAAAGTATAATTTTTTTTTTAATCCATTGAAGCCAAAAACTAAATATTGGGGCTCTGTATCTGTAGAGTAGGGAGGGTAAGTGTAGGCTCACAGTACTTAGACATGTGACCCCATTATACATCCTCACGAGGAGTTGTCCTCCTAGGTCATCGTTCATCCTGTCCTTCTCAGGAAGGTGGACAGGTCCCTAGGAGACATCTCCTTTATATCGGCAGGTGTAGGCCAAGGCTCACCGAACACACACTCTCTTATTGACGATAACTCCGGACACTCGCATAGGACATGCCTGACAGTTTCATCTTCCTGTTCACACATCCTGCATAGAGGTGTGTCCACTAGCCCCATAGTATGGAGGTGTTTCCTTAGTTGACAGTGGCTAGTCAGAAATCCTATTGTTAAACGTAGGTTTTTCCTGGTCATCGCCAAATATTTCTTCGGTGCCAGCTTCCCAGGGTCGCCCAGGGTGATCCTGGCAAAACTGAATCCTTTGATTCCCTCACATCTCTTAAGGGATTGAGCATGGGTGTAACGTTTGGCAATTGTCAAAGTCGTTAGGTCGTAGGTGTCACTGGGCCAAAGAATTTTTAGTCCAGCGGCTTCTCTGGCCAAAAAATCGGCAATGCGATTTCCTTTACTCCTGTCGTGCCCTTTAACCCACCTCAGTATAATATTATCATCTTTCGAGGCGTTAGCTAAATCTTGGTGGCACTCTAGTACTAGCCCCGATATAACACGTTATCTGTTCATGGCTAATAGGGCTTGTCTACTATCAGTCCAGATTATTATGTTTTCGTCAGAAATTCCTTTTCTGGTTTGTTCTTTTGTGGCAATTGATGGTATTGTTTCCCATTCCCCACTTAATCCTTAGGCTTAGTGCTCTCGAGTAAACTCCACATCCTGAACCTTCATTCATTTTTGAACCATCTGTATATATGCGTATTGCAGGCGTATTTTCCTAAAAATGGGAGAAATATACAGCATGTCCACGAATGGGGTATCCTATAGGTGAAAATTGTTTAAATATTAGTTTTAGTGAAAAATGTCATTCTTGATAAAAGGTTTTGCTTGTTCTGGAACCCCATAAAATAATATAAAATTCAAGTTTTTCAAAACTCTTCTCATTTTTTAGCCAGTTTTATGAAAACCGTATGAATGTTTGCACCATATAAATTACCATCAATAAATATAGGGCTTCCAATATAATTACCTAATATCTCTGCCCAAACATTGACTTTTGGCGAGAATTGTGTGTTGCCTAATATGGGATTATCATCAGACCAGTTAGTACATGATAAAGTTTATTCCTAAATCCAGCAGAGTGATAAATCTTCGAAACTCTTGCCAATAAAATATAGGATGAACTAGTTATTCTAAAATGTTATCGTGAATTCATTTTTTTAGAATCTTTTCTATTGTCAAGGAAATGAAAATTGGATTATTACAGTAGTCAGTGGCGTGGGACGAGAATGAAATAAATATTTATAAAGAATTTGGCCTACAAACTACAATTATTTCGCATTTTTCTTCTTATATGCTAGGTTGTACCATCTTTAAATTTCCTAATGTTACGCGAGTGCCCCATTGAAATTCCCGAATGAGACGACTATGATTCCTAAACTCACTAGTCTAGAATAATCGAGACTACCTACCCTGCGCATCCCCGCCACTCGCCGAGAACTTTCCTGAGACTACCTACCCCTCGCCCTCCCACTCGTCCAGAGAGTTCTAGTCTATCCAGCATACGAGAGGTTTCTAGAAATCTACCCCACGGGCGATATAAATAGACGGCATCGCTGCACACATACAGATTGCGTAAATCCTTAACGATCCATCGTTGTATACACAAGAGCGACAGAAAAACAGCTGAAAGAGAGAGAAAGATAATCGAGGCGTGTATTTAATTCCAGCTGGGGAGTGAATTTAAATCCCGAGAGTTACCGACTGCTCATTGCCCCTCTATTTCAACATTTTCAACCGCTATTTCCAAAAGCGCAGATTAATTTGTACAAATGATATTTTTGTCTCGTTTTCGTTGACAAATAATCTTAGAGATATGAGATCAGATCTTTATCACAGATTTGGTTATTGTCTGGCACAGCAAGGTGGTTTATTTGTTTGTTTATAGTGTGTTAAGTGTTTGATATAAATTATTAATTAAGGACAGTAGTACATATAAATCTGTAAATATAAATTAAAATAAACGTTACAATAATGATTGAATTTATTTTTTAAAAATACTAAAATTTACAGTATTTGAAAAACTGTATAAGTGTGGCATCTGGTAATGTTTTGTTGGACGCTACCAACTTGTTAGACGTAACAGAAGCTACTATACTTAATATTATAGCCAAAAGTATTTTTTTTTTATAATAAATTTATTCATTAACAATCCTGAAATTTCTCCGAATGAAAATATTATTTATTATTTCACTTGATGAATGACTGCGAAACACGAGTTTATTTTAAACTGCCGTATTTGATGCCAAATATTTGCTAATATAATTTTTCAAAACACTGCTTGTGTCTACACCTGATGACAGGTGTTACGTTAAATGTTTTTAAAATAACATACATATAATCTTGTCTCATTTATAAAATATGTTTAAAACAATTTTTCCACTACTAGCTGTGAAGTTGACAATTATTGCTTTTTCTAGCCAACTGAGAAGTTGAATCTCTAGGAAGAAAATATTATTTGAATAAAAATGCCATTATTTTAAATTCGCGCTCAACCAAAATTGACCGATAACATAAGGAGTGCGTTCATAATATATCGAGAGCTGACAGACGACGCTTCTCTGAATTATTCTCAATAACAACTTAAATTTGGCTAGTATAGTGGAAAAAATTGTATATACACCATGGTGGTGAAGACATATAAGCCTCACACCTTATTCCTTATTTTGGTGCTCGGTCAATAATAGACTTCACCACCTTGTACTGTGTCTACATAATTTTGTCTTCTGTAACTTTAATCATCCAAAACTGTTTGACCGCAAATGACCTACAAATATATATTTCTATTTGTTTTCATTCTACCATTTCTACCATGGAGTTGGAAGTCAGGAGTTCGGAAAGTTAAAAGATTTTAATTGTATTCTTATCAGATATTTTCTCATACCATGTCACAGCTGCTGATTTATATTTATGTAATATTATTTATTGAAAAAACACCCCTATCTACAATTGGAAATATCCCTTTCCCTCCTATCTATCACCCTCATAGGTATTGGGCCCTGAGATTCACTATCAGAACACAGAACTTAAAACTTCTAATACTTCGAAGACTAACTAACTAAAACTTACGTCAACTGTCACCTCCTATCCTATAGGACATCCTGCTTTTTATACTAGATGATTCCAGATGTTATCTTCCTTCTTTTTATAATAATAATCTAACTGCCGGAGTTTGGTTGAAGCCAACAAGGTGGATAGGGCCCGCAATAAGAGGCTAACCTCTTGGTATGGATCTCCTTGGACTTACTCCTCGCTGAAAATTGGATGCGGTAGACTAGGTCGTTGATTTTCTGGAGAATGGAGTTACTTTGATTAAAAATAAGGGCAACTATAAAGATTGGTAATACTATTTCCGGTAGTGGCAGACGCTACTGTCTGAGTAGTATAATACAGAATCGGTATTCCAAACTTTGTACCGTTTTCATAATGTGGTAATGTAGTAACAGGTCGAAACAAGAGAGGAAAAGAAAAAGCCTTGAAACGCAAACCTCGATGAATATCTTCAACATAAACTAAAGAAAAAATAGCAATAAAAAGAGTAGTAAGTACTAATTAAATATTAAATATTGTTCGCTAATGAAACATGCAACTAAATCCATCTTAGGTGACAATAATGCTAATTTTATCTTTAAAATGTAAATACTGTGATTAAGCAAATAAAATATTTATACATAAAGTGAGATGCTGTATACCAATAGAAATGGCTGATATAGGTCGATACCTCTGTTTACCGTACAACATGATGTATTAAATTCTCTTGGAGCAGTTTTCTTTGGGCCATGGTGGGAAACTCATATTCGAATGGGTCCTAACCGGTAACCAGACAGTGCTGGACACTCTTCACTGCCTCAATCAAGATGCAGGACAGTCCATCATTAGAAATATTGTACTCCTCGTACACAGGCTGTCTCCGAGTAGTCACAGATCGCGAACTTTGTGGTTCCCTTTCCCTTTATCAGAGTACGTCAACTTTAATACTATTTTCTACTTATGCCCGATTGCACCAGTTTAGCTTAAATGTAAGGCTCAACAAAGTGCAGCTTAATAATAATTCCAATCTCTCATTGCACCATGTTACGCTTAGTAAAGCCACGCTTACGTACAATATCGTATGTCTTTACTTGAAACATGGAAAAATTGATAAGGAAAAGAATTAAATTGTGAAACGGGTCATTTCGAACATAAATGTGCCTTGGAATACCATTTTCAAGGAAATCTAAAATTTCTAGCTCTTCATCAAGATTTTCTTCTAAGTTCATTGTTGTTTGTACACACCCAACCAAGTCAAAAATTAGGTTATACTATTAGAAATGTCCAAGCAAATTGGAAACGTCACAAACCGTCAGAATGCAATGAACCCGCAATCGCATATCTACCGCTTAAAAAATAAGCTATGGACAAAGCTAGGCTTTAAATTTTGGGCATATAAGCTTCGCTTTGATGACGGTGCAGCGAGTTTAATTTTTAAAGCCTGGCTTACTTGTTAAGCCAAGGTGGTGCAATCGGGCATTACACTTTATCAAATTCTTCCAAATAACCTAACAATATAGTCTGTTTGCATGCAATATTGCAATAAACTTGCAATTTGTGAACTAGTTACAGTTCTTTAAATGTACAAATATGTATAAGTCTAATTCCAACATTTTATTCCATAGCCAAGGTAACTTGCCTAAGTGCTTGACCTAAATTGAAACCGGAATAAGAGAAGTAAGAATTTTGTTTTATTTCCGGCATATACAACCTTATCGAGCTATTAAGTGAGTATATACATGCAATCCATGCCAAAAGATTATTTCAAAAAATTCAGTAGCCGTATATTCTGATATCAGCCAAAATAAAGTATCTTTTACTGTATTTTTATTATGAATCTCCCAGCGAAAGTGTGACAATATCTGTTGTCGAAAACTGTGTCAACGTTAAAGTTCTGTAGGTCAGTGTGTACTAACGAAAATAAAAGTCGTCTTTTTTTTGGATCTCATCGATTTTGAAGAGAAAGTTACTGTTGACGAACGAGCGTGGCTCCAAAAATTTTGTTATTGAAATACGCTTATACAATTTTGGGAATTTATTGGACATGTTGAGATGTGTCGAACTGAGTAGGACGTGCGCTGGTGTGCTGTGTTTGAAGCTATAAAACTGATCGAAAGACGTCAAATTAAAAGTATATTTTTGGATTAAATCATCAAGGAGTGTTGTGGAATCTGTTGAGTAAACTCCGAATTGAAATCTGTGTGTTATAAGCCTGTAAGTTTTGCTTTTTGTTTAATGTTAAAATGGAGAGTAGATCCCGTAATATTATTGTTTATGGCTTGAAGGAATATGATGGAGAAAACTGTAATGAATTCATGATGCAGATATTCACAGGAAAAATGAAACTGAATATTAAAGAAGAAAATATCGAATCGTGCTTCAGGATTGGGAAAAAAAACAATAGGAGCAGGCCGATATTAATACAATTCTCTACCAGATATCACAAGGAAATGGTTTATTATAATAAAAAGTTGCTAAAAGGGACAAAATACGTCATCAGAGAGGACCTGACGCCTGGTAAAGCTACACTGTTGAAAGCAGCGTTGGCAAAAATAGCGAAGACGGGAAAGGTATGGACAAATCATAGCAACATATTTGTGAAGCGAAATGATTCTGATCACATCATGAAAATCGTGAAGACTGAAGATATCGATAAACTTTAGCTATTGTTTGTAACAAATTATTTTTCTTTCATACAAATCATGCTCCTTTAATTATTACTTTGTTTTTTTATTAACATTTATACGTAAAGTGAATTTAAACTGGAATTAATCTCACAGCACATCATCACATGTGCAATTGGGTTGTTCCCTGGTGTTTGCTTTGCCAGGTGTATTTATGTTATTAGAATTTTTTTTTTGTTACTGCTTTTTCTAGTTATTTCTTGTTTTTGGTTGTATCGTTGATTATTGTGAATGCATTCTTTGAAAATCGGCTTTGCTAATGCTAGATCATTACTACCCTCCATACATGATGCTGCAGAAGTTATTTTGCAAAATGATTTTGACATTTTCTTAATATGCGAGTCCTGGTTAAAGAGTACCACTGATAATCATTTTATAAATATAAGAAACTATAACCTTTTTAGAGCTGACAGAAATCGGAATGGTAGAGGATTATGTATATATAGTAAAAATAAAATTCACTCCGAGATAATCGTTAGTAGGCAGGATTGTATTTGGGAGCAGCTGTGGATAAAAGTTGGCCTAAATAATAAGTCGTACGCCATAGGTGTTGTTTACAAACCTCACGAGCAAAACACGAGTAGTTTTTTGGATGAGTTCGAAGATAGTCTTATCTCTATATACCCCACTGTTGATAATATTATTTGCATGGGTGATTTTAATCTAAATTTACTTGATTTTGAAGATTCAAACGTCAATAAGTTCAACTCAGTTTTAGAATCGCTGAATTTGTGTCAATTGGTTGATAAACCTACGAGAATCACGGCAACATCTGCAACCCTTCTAGATTATGTAATAGTCCCAGAAGGTTTTGAATGCGAAAAAGGGATCATGCAGCCGGTGATCTCGGATCATTCTATGGTTTTTTGCAAATTCCAAACTGATTTTAATACACAAGCAGGGCCAAAATTTATAACTTACAGGAACTTTAAAAATTTTGACGAAGATAGTTTTCGTCATGACCTTCGCAGCACATCATTTTTTAGAATATATGATCAAGAATCTATAGATGATAAAGTTTCCTACCTAGTTAACTCGTTAAATAATTTGTTCGATAGGCACGCTCCGGTTGTAACTTCAAGAGTTACAAAACCTAAAGCACACTTGCTAACGTTTCCCATAAAAATGATGATGGCTGAGAGAGACAAAGCACTAAATAAATATAAGAGAACAAAGTCAGCTGTTCATTTTCAATCATATAAAGACTTTTGTATAACCGAAAATGTATTTCCAAATGCATGGAGAAAGGCGATTGTAAGGGTTTTACCAAAAAAAAAGGCACCCACTGAATTCAAAGACCTGCGTGCAATTAGCATTTTGCCGGTGCTTTCAAAAATTTTGGAAAGGGCTCTAGAAACCCAAATCAAGGATTACCTATGCAATCAGTCCCTAATTCCCTCAATTCAATCAGGTTTTCGTAAATTTCACAGCTGCATCACTGCCTTACTTCATATTACTGATGATATCATGAAGGCTACAGATAAAGGACAGGTAACAATACTAGTGCTATTGGATTTTAGTCGAGCTTTTGACACCATTAACTATGATATACTGATTGGCATGTTGAAATACATGGGCTTTTCCAACAATGCTTGTAATTTGTTAGAAAATTATCTCAAAAATCGAAAACAGCAAGTATGTATGAATGGGGTTTGCTCAGATTATATGTCGCTGAGATCTGGGGTCCCACAAGGATCCATACTTGGTCCATTATTGTACTCCATATACTCTTCCCATATTCTTACCAAAATCCAAAGCTGCAATGTGCATCTCTACGCTGACGATACTCAGCTATACTATAGTTTCAAGTCTCAAGAGCTAGAAAATGCGTGTGCAGTTATAAATGAGGATTTAAGGAATTTTATCAATTATGCCACTAATCACTGCCTGCTCCTTAATGCAACAAAATCTAAAGTCATGCTGTTTGGAGGTAAATATCATAGACAAACCTTGCCAATGGATATTAATATTAATATAAATAATGAGCAAATAGCGTTAGTTGATGAAACAAAAAATCTAGGCGTAGTAATGGATTCTGACTTGAGATTCGAAAAGCATATTAAAATTTTGATACAGCGTGCTTATTCTAACATCAAGTTGATCTATGGAAACCGACATCTTTTTCCAATAAACATAAAAAAGATACTTTGTGAAACACTAGTTTTGTCGTTATTTAATTATGCGGATGCTCTGTATGGACCTAATTTAACTGTACAATACAAAAACAAAATTCAGAAAGTTCAGAATTCATGTCTACGGCTGATTTTTGGAGTACGAAGACGGCAAAGAATTTCGCATAAACTAGGGGAAATTAGATGGCTGAATATGGAGAACAGGAGGAAACTACATTTTGCTAATTTATGTCATAGCGTTATTTTCAATAAAAAACCAGCGTATCTTCATCGTAAAATTACTTATCGCACTGATATACTTAACATAAATATTAGAAATAGAGGATTATTAAGTATTCCTTCCTTTGCGACAGAAACTTTCAGACGTTCGTTTAGTTACCAATTATATAGCCTTTACAACTCAATTCCTTCAGAACTTAAAAGCCATAGTGTTAAAAATTTCAAAGATCATTTTAAGACTCATCTTTTGCATTGTCAGAAATAAGTACTTTATTTCTGAAATTTCACATAAATTAGCTCATGGAGTATTTAGATTTCACTGGAAGATACGCTGTATTGATCCGGGTGAATTTTCAAGTTTCATTTTCCGAACTGTCAATGCTCGTGTTTTGAGTGTACATAGGTGCGTAAACATATCTATAGGAGTCATCCTAAATTATATGCAGTGTGTATAGCAATAGTTAATTTTCTTTTTTCTTTCCCTTTCTACAATTCAATTCTGGACTAGATAAAAAAAAATTTTTTTTTCTCAGTGAGGAATGCATTCGCAATAAGTAGCTTAAAATTTCATATCAAATTAGAACACTTCTCTGTTTTTAGGGTTAAGTGGAAGAATATTTTTGATGGTGTTCAACACTAACAAAAATAAACTTCGCCCTTTATTTTCAAAAATATCTAGGTTAGTTATCATTATTCTTGTATATATTTATTTGAAAATAATAAAGACGATTATTATTATTATTATCTGTAACGTTACTAAAGGAAAATGTGAAAAAGCGAACAACAAAATAAGTGAAGATAGGCAACGGAGAATCAAATCAGAAACAATTTAGTTAGTTTAGGTTTTCGAATAAAATAAATCTGAAAAACACTAAAAAATTAGGGGAAATGGTGAGAAAATATAAAAAAATATAAAAAACAAAGGAAGAAATAAGAAGAAAATAAAAGAAATGAAGTGAAGGACAAAATGGCAAAGAAATGCGATATATTTCTTAAAAGAGATAAACTAACAGGCGATACCTGCAATTCTAAGCAATTGTATGAATAAATAATGGAAAGGAACCACTAATGGATAGGAAACAAAGAAAAATAAGAGTAATGCAAGAAAATAAGAGTAATGCAAGAAAAATTGAATAAAATAGTTAATTAAAGATTGAAAAGGTTAAGAGTTACTTGAAAATGAAGAAAACAAAGGAAAGGAGAAAAAGGAAGAAGTAAAGAACGGTGGTGTATTTTTGGAAGAGATAAAAACTAAATGAAAATGAGAAATAATAGTCACACTTAATACTATGCATTTGCCAGATCAGGTGCTACCCGACTTTATACGTAACTATACGAAGTTAGGTTGTATAAAAATGGTGAAAAGGGACAAAATGGAAAAAATGTAAAAAAGACGAAAGAAAGAAGGAAGAAAGGGTACAAGAAAATAAGGAGAGTAAAGGACAAAAGAGAAAGAAAAAAAAAGAAAAACACATAGAACGAAAACGCCAGAAAAAATGAAAAAAATTAGTATACTTTTTGGAAAGGATAAATATTTAACAAGAAATAAGAAACAGACTTTGTACATATCATAAAAAGGGCAAAAAGAATAATTTATCTCTGTTTGAGTCTGAAAACCATAGAACAAACAATTAAGTGAAAAACATTATAAATGAAATTTGAAAAAAATTACGCTGAGGTATAAAAGCAATATTGAAATTCAGTCAAATATATAATGGGGTTAACATTTGAAAACATACAAATCTCTATATTGGGTTTTAAAACAATAGATTGATTGATGTGTTAGTAAATAAAATATTAACGTTTAAATGGAGCATCGATAATTTTTGTTCAAATTTATATAAATATTTCTGTCTATTTACACAATCGATCGTGACGGTGCCTATTTCAAAATATAGAGATTAAAAAAATAAGTGATGTTATTATTTTTGTTACTTCGTATATTTGAACTGATTCTGTCCATAATATAATAAAAATAAGGCTCTTATTCGTTTGATATTACAGATGCTTTTTCATGGACAAACAATCTCTTCACGCACCACTTTAATATCTAGCCATTTATTAAATGATTTTCATGAGAAAACCACGTAAAAGGAACGTTAACGTTAATTTTTTCTTGTCACGTTTAAAAGTAACGTTTAGATAACTATATAAAGTAGAATCGAACGCATTTTAATGTTTGTCATGACTTGGAAAATTGGGTCGTAAAACGGTAAGGATACCATATCGTGCGATTTTTTTACAGACCATTATTTATACCATTTTAGACATACAGTGTGAGTTTAAAATGGGGAATCAGCAATTATATATTTGTATATTGACTTTTTTAGTAAAATTATCTAAATGGATCCAATATATGTATCATTATTGCTTACCCACGATTTAAAATTATATTTTTTCTTCTACCTATATTGCATTTTGACACTGTTTTTGGAGAATGTAAGTAATAACTTCCAAAAAGGTATCAATTGCACTTGGGTGGTAATTATTATTTACAAAATGTGGATAAATGTTTCCTCGTTTTTTACCAATTTATATGAAACCCATCCCATCTCTAACCCAGTTACTATTGAAGATCTCTGGCTTCGTTATTTTGTAAAAAAATTTAATTGCAACTTGATTTTCATTGTTAACGCCCTCTGCTACACATCAAATGCAATATTTGATAATAAAGTGGCCGCTTTTAAAAGGGTGTGTCCTTAAATCCTTAAAGTTCAAAGATTTATC
This sequence comes from Galerucella nymphaeae, assembly GCA_963978555.1. Lineage (NCBI taxonomy): Eukaryota > Metazoa > Arthropoda > Insecta > Coleoptera > Chrysomelidae > Galerucella > Galerucella nymphaeae. The sequence goes on from OZ021709.1 coordinate 16,911,923, forward strand.
AATTTCACTTGAAATTTAGTACTCTTTATATTCAATATCTGTTCGACTCACTCAAAAACCCGCGTATATATTGTTATGGTTTTATTTTTTATTTATTTTACTATTTTACTTATGTGCAATGAATTTATTATTATGTGTGATTTAAATTTATCAAGTTATGTTGAGCGCCAATTGATAATGTTTTATTAAGTGTAATGTGAATTTATTATAGTGTATGAGTTGTATTGTGTTGTTTATGCATGTACTATGATTATTTAATTTTGCTCCAGCTAACAATGAAAGTAGGTATTTTTGCTCAGTCGGTTTTCATGAAATGTCTTAAATAAGGGAGTGTTCAAAATAGGCAACCACCATCACCAATAGTGTTGTCTCTTGAAATGTTACTCAAAAAAAAAGCTTGTTTTTAATTTTGAATTAATAAACGTCTAAACTTTTATTTCTTACACTTGATGCAACAAAATAAAAATATAATCAATACGTCTGTTATTAATATTTGAAAAAATTTTACAATGGCAACAATGTGAAGAGAAATCTCGTTTCTTCTGCAATGTGGCAATAATGTAAGTTTTGTGAAATTATATATAAAATGGCGAAAATGGTATTAAGTAAAAGAACGAAAATTAAACGTGAACGAAATTTCTATAAATATCGAAGAATGACGTCACCCTTTATAAGGTAAATAAATAATTATGCTAATTGAACAACCTAAAATCTATCTTATTTAATCACTGGTTTTATTTACGCAAGATAACCTTTAAAAACACTTATAACATAACCTATTCGAACCTTGTTGTCGCACTCTTTCAAAATATCGTTTTATCCTCTCTGCATTCCAGGAAAATTACCGGTGGTGGACTAAATTTTGTTTTTAATGATATCAAAATATTATACACGTACTGCTGTTTATAAATTATTTATAAATATACCACATCTGGTTCAAATTTGGACTGCTTCACTCGTTCAGGTAAGTTTCATAAATTTATGTCAATTTGACTTACCAATTCTTGTAATATTTCTTATAGAATCACTGGAAATATGGACCAACTGTTCTACAGTCCTTCCTAATGACTCAAGCACTAATTTTTAACTATTTTGCAGTTTATTTATGCATATCAAATTTTTATCTTCATTTTATATCTTCTCACCATTCGGCATTTTTTTTATATCCACAATCCCTTAGTTTTCTCTTAGTTATTAGTTTTCTCTTAGTTACCATCATCCAATCCTGATCGTTTATTTTCTTTTGTCACATTAACAAATTTCTATTGGATATCAATGTTTTTCATAATTTGACACATTGAAATAGTTTTACTTAAATTAAATTATGTTAAAATATGTACAGGAAATTGGAAATATTAATAACAGAGTAATTTTTGAAATCAATAATTAATAATAAATGGCATTTGTGTTTATATTTTCCAATACATTTGACAGTCACATCTTTTGATTGGTTGAAATAATTTTTAAGATTGTTTGACGTTATTTTGTTCTAATGTTATTAAGAGACTTCTATTAAATTATACTCTACAGGGTGTATTGAACAAGTTTATGGAACAATAAAATGAGTAATAAAACTGTATTTATTTATGGTCGTATTGCCCAATGACTATTTTTTAATGATTTATTTTGGGTTATGTTCATACCATAACAATATATAGTACTTCGCAACTATAGAACCTTTTTGGATTTACCACCTCTGCGTATACTCTATAATTGTTTTTTTTTTTTAACTTATGTCCAGTCTGTTATCAACAAAGATGCAAGATAGACCCTGTATGTGTAGTTTTTTTTAAGTAGGTTATTAAGTAGCTTATCTTTTTTTTATAATCGTGTTTATAATTTATTTTCGTTTTGACTTTAATGGTTCTAGATCTTCTAAAACAAATTTGATTCGTAATAGATTTAAATGTATTTTCATCAGATATCGACTTCAAATATTGACAAGCTTTAAGAGTTTGTTTACGTAACACATCATTTATTTCACTTTCGCGTCATTAAGTCCACATTAGCCTTCCCAATATCTTTTTCCTATTTTTTTCTGCTTATATTTAGGTCATCGGATACTAGTTAAAAGTCGATTATTTATTTTCTTACGTGACGCTCTTTATACAGTGTGTCCACGGATGGGGTACCCAAGAGGTGAAACATTTTAATTCATGGTAAAAATTTTGAAATATTCAACAGTTTTGCTTGTTCTGAAATCCAATAAAATGAAATAAAATTCACGTTTTTCAAAACCTGTTAATTTAATTTGAAGTTAATTATCTTCTTTTTAGAGAAATTATCAAAAGTTTGTTTTTAATAAGTTTTTTTTACCACTTTTTAATTATTTTCAGTTTGTGCATAATATTATTGAACAAAAAAGTACCCAAACTTATTTGTATTCAATTTTAGGAATTTATTTTATTTTAAAATGAATTTTAATTTTTTTAACTTGAACAACAGTAGATATGTTTATAATTTGTTTATTAAATTACTCAATATTTACTCAATACATTACATAACATTCAATATTTATTCAACAATCTGCTGTTAACACATATAACAAAAGACAATAAAGATGTCATAACTAACATTTACGATGACTACATTACCTTTTATCTTTAATAAATATCACTCCTCCGATTTGAATGTGAATTACATGGTCTATTGATAATCCCTACAGAATTCCTGGAATTTAAAAACTTCCTTACAGCAAAAAAAACCAACACAATTTAAAGATATCGGAGATAATATTATAACACAAAGAGAGAGAAAGAATAATTGTGCGCGGTCATCGAGGCGTGTACTTGGTTCCAGAGTCCAGTGGCCTATTTTAACCGCTGTTGTCAGAAGCGCAGATTAATTTGTACAAATGATATTTTTGGGACTATCTACTATGAATGAAATGGACCTTAATAAAAATTTGATAACAAAGTTTGACAGTCTTAAACTTCAAAATATTATTGACTGTCTAGTTATCAAATTTTTTTTGTTGTGTCAGATAGGGAGCAAAAATTAGTTAATATTTCATTCATATTGACATTGGTAGCTGGAACGCTACCGAAACGTTGAAGTAAAAAAAATCATTATTGTGGTTTGATTTCCAAAAAATAAGAGAAAAAAGAATAAATAATTGCTACAAGGAATATACAGGGGATAACTAAAAAACTTCCTAAACTAGTACCGTTAAACTAGAGATGTCGATTGACGTGTTAAATATTTAATTTAAATTTCTAAATGTTCTTTTTGTTTCAGGTAAGAGACTTCATCAACACAGCTGTTGTAAGTACTCGTATTAATAGAAATTTATTCAGGAGCAATTATTTCAAGAACCTCCTATACAAATTTTATAATAACTGTATTCGAAAAACTTCTATACGATGCTTGCAAGCATGTACCTACCTACTTTATCCAAAACTAATGTTATTTCTGCAAAATATTGGGGTCTTAAAGAGGATTTTTCAAATCATAATTTAAATTCCACGCCAAAACGTTAAAATAGAAATAGCTCCTATCTATAACATCTATTCTGAAGGAGTCAGGGAAGTGCTCCTTCATTACCATAAAAAAGTCTCTAACTGAATCGATATTCAAAAATATATACTCCATACACCGAGTGTTAAAATAACACTTTATTTTTCCAATAGGAAACTGGAGGGCATTGGGTAACTTCTTACTCACAATAGATCTTTTAGGTCTCAGTGAATGTTACCCCAAATATACATACAACTTCTTACTCTATTTATGACTTTTTGTGATAAATTTCAAATAAAATACTGTACCCATATTATACAATATATGTCTCAGTAAGTTGGAACCATATGGGAAACTTTTTTATTATTGATTTTAGGAAAAAAATGTATTCTTCATAAAAAGCTCTGCATGTTCTAAAATCTAAAATACTATCAACAGATATCACTTTTTTTCAGTCGTGTACGAGGTATGTCAAAAAATATGAATTTTACTCAAGAGTTTCCCATATGGTTCCAACTTACTGAGACATATTGTATAATGAGAGTTGTCGATCCTGTAGTAACAGTTGGCATCACGTTAATGAAGCGCACCACGAAGAGGTGCTGTAACTAATTTTTGAAAGCGGGATATTTAAATTGGTTAGTTTGGATTGTGGGTAGGTAAATTTTACAATTTGTCCATAAATTGTTTATTATACAATTATTTCATCACAAAACATAAAATTATATTTCATTTTTTTCTAATGAAATAATTATAATTCATAAATAATTTTAGGAAACATTATTTAGATAAATGAGAAATCTACAAAAATTTTAAATTTTCATTAAATTGCACATAATAACATCAAATTGCACATTATTTCAAAATTATTTACAAAAACTGCAAAAATTTCAATAAAAACGAGTTGAAAAGTAGATTCTCCATTTCTATGAAGACAGGAACAGGTCTAAATCTGAAACAAAATAAATGAAATGCATCACCTTAACTAAGAATTACTTTTGTTTGCTAGTCCTCTAACCAATAAGGAGACGGAATATCAAAAAAACCAGTGAAAACGAATGCTATAAATATTGATCGAAATTACATAATGAAACAAAGCTAAGGGAGTTAATCATATCAAAAATTCACAAAACGCACCTAAATTCCTAACTATTTAAAATTTTCCCAAATTCTAGGACATACACAATCACACTGCACTACTAAATTGATCCATCAATGTCCTTAGATGCCTCGTTATCCTTGAAAAAATGCACCGTACACCTGTACAATTTTACTTCTGAAAAAGTCTATTTTCTGATATAACCTCGTATATTAACTAATCACAGTTACGCAAGTACACACTCACTGCGTTTCTAATTGCGTAACTTTTTTTGCTAATTGCTTAAATATGATTATCAGGAAATTGTTGAAAAATTATATTTAACCTAAAATGACTTGTACTATTAAGGCTACCTCTATGAAATTGACGTTTAATTAATCTACTTATAAACTAAAAATAATTGAAAACGTTTATAAAAACAGTTAATACGCCTACTTTTACTATCGTTATTTAAAATTCATTGAGATCACCTTGTAATTGACATAGCCATTAATGTTCGCATGACACATGACCTCACGACGAGTTGAAATTGGATGAAGACCTAAAAGTTTCATCAAGTAAGGTTGTACCTTAACCTTTTAGGAGCGCTTATATAAAAATCGATAGATTTTAACCAACAACAGATTTAAAAATAATTAAAATTATTTGAAATGAAATAATTTAAATATAGTATATTTAATATTGCATTTTTTATGGCAGCAGCTAAAAATTCTTTTCTATATTCTATTCTACTCGTCAAGTTCGGTGTACTTCCCGTCTGGCTTTCTCAATGACTTTATATTGCCTTCCCTTAGAGAGTGTAGTCTTTGTGTCTTCACATAATTTTTTATAGCTATTTCCTTCAGCTTTCATAAATCCCTTGTAGCATATTCTGCGATTTCCAGAGTTTTACTTTATTAAAGAGATATATCCCGTGTTTTAGTTCTCGGTTCCTCCATAGTGCATCCTCACTGATTCACTTTTCTAGAAGAGAAAAACTCGGTTCAATGGCATCGATTATTATTTTAAAAGCATGTTCCAGGTCAAGATGATGTGTACCCTTTCTCATCTCTAGCAACTAGAAACTTATATGTTATAATAAATGACCCAGTCTGTTTTCCTTGTTCTTGTTTTTTCACTTTGTATTTGCTAGCTTCGGCATAAACGCCATAGTAATAATAATAAGATTTGTTTATTTATCGCCTACTAAAGTTTGGACACCTCCTCACTTCTTAGTAATCAACCTGGGACATGCTATTAGACGGTATGTATTAATTTTTCGAAGAAATTCGTTACGGAATTAAGCAATTAGAAGGAAAGGGATGAAAGGGATCCAAATACCATTACCAGACGGCTCAAAAACAATAGAAGGAACTGGGATAGGAGTGTTAGGGCCAGGAACCAAACACTCTGAAAGCTTATGAAAAACCCCAAATATCTTTCAAGCGGAAATCCACGCCATAAGAAAATGCTCTCAGTTCAATATTGATAAAAGATACGGAAGACAAAGGATTATCATAATGTCGGATAATCAAGCAGACATTAAAGGACTGAGCTCTTGTGTAATCAGTTCCAAAATGGCGTGGGAATGCCTAGACAAACTCAATCAACTAGGCGAGAACAATATGGATTCCAGGACACACTGGAATAGAAGTAAATGAAATAGCATATGAACTAGCAAAGAGGGAGTCTAAAATACCTTTTTGGGGGCCTGAACCCTTTTGCGGAATCAACTCCAATGTAATATTGGAAGAAATAGGTAAAGCCGAGAGAAAGAGAAGATCTGACCATAGGAAAGATCTAGTATGGCTTATACAATCAAAGATTCTTCGGGGTAACAATCTGTTGAGATAAAATGAATGCATATTTCAAAGTAAAACTGATCCTAACGGGACATTGTTGGCTGAATGGGCACCTGAAAAAGCTCAAAATAGTGGAGGAAAAAGAATGTAGATTTTGTTGCATGGAAGAAGAAACCTCCATCCACATACTTTTCAAATGCACAGCCTTCCAGAATCCCAGAGCACAGTACCTGGGAGATTACTGGATAGAAGAGGAACATTTATCCAAGTTGAAGCCTGCAGATATCCTGAAATTCCTCCGGGAAATAGGACTAAAGGAGCTACTAGTTTCAGAGACTCCCCTCAGAAACTAAGTAGAAGTAAGGGGGCATAATAGATCTTTTAAGTGAATGTTACCCCAAATACATACATCCTAGAGCACAATACCTGGGATATTACTGGATAGAAGAGGAATGTTTACCTGAGTTGAGGCCTGCAGATGTCTTGAAATTCTTCTGGAAATAGGACTAAAGAAGTTACTAGTTTCTGGGACTCTACTCAGAAACTAAGTAGAAGTAAGGGGGCACAATAGATTTCTTAGGTCTCAGTGAATGTTACCCCAAAAATTCATACATACATACAAAGTTTGGACGAGTCTATTAATTTACAATTTCAACCAACGATAGCTCTATAAATCAATCATTTTCAAATGGACTATCGTAGGCAATTTTACTGTCAATCGTCCACTTAAGGCCATTTCCCTGTTATCCCTATTATCGGAATGACTGGAATTAGTTAATTATCCAGTTGAATTGAATGTCAATAATAGATATACAGGGTGTTTTCAAATGATACTTTGCACAACAATTGCATGTAGAAAGAATTGAAACGTTTTTTTTTTATCAAAATATGCCCTTTTACATTCATAAACAACCTGCCAAATATCAAACAAATTTATCCATCCATCTTGAAGTTATCATATTAAAACATTTATATTTTTATAACTTTAACAACCCGAAAAGTAAATAAACTGGACCCCTGTAGTTTATCTTGCTTACATAAATAATTAAATTGAAATAAAATTTACATTAAATGGGGGCTCCCATACAATAAACGTTATTTTTTTTGCCGTTTTTATAGATAATGGTACAGAACCCATGGTGCGCTAATCCGACTCGCATTTGGTTAGTTCTTTAAATATTTAAAGCACTACTAGTACCTATTCGGTGAATAAATATGCCAATCGTCTTTCGCCAACGAATTTCAACATCTTGATTAATTCATCATATACCTCGCTTTGTATTGTAAGTTATTCACTTTATATGAATGTAAATGATTTTTGTGCAGTCTAGATATAAGTCGCTGATCAAGACAATGGGTTTATGGTAATAATAATACTCCAGGTGTTCTTTTATCGAAATTAAATGCGCACTTAGGTCACTGTGTAACAGTAAAATTTATATATATTCAAGTAGTTGAAACGTTCCGAACTGAATTGGTTTATTTTTCAAGTAGGTAGGTAAGTCAATGGTCGATAAACCTACAAAACATTGGGCTAGTGTTGATTTTAATCAAAACGTTTGGTATATTTTACTTAACGTAAACAGCGGAAGTGGTAGACAAAAGTTGAATAATACAATATATTTTTAAATGAAATAAAACAATTTTAATTTGTTAAAATCTACGTAATATTTCAACTTAAAGTTGTGACGCGTTTCGCTAACAGCTTTATCAAATGAATCGAGGTATAATGAGACATTTTCAATATTTACAGTGCGTTAATACTAAATTATATGGATATTAACAATAAAATTATGATCTATTTTCATAGAAATAAAATGAAAAAGGAAAAAAATGTGTCTAAATATGAGATTAACTAAAGTATTTAACAAGTTTACCTGGAAACTCATTGACAACAATCCTACAGGAACCTTATTACCCTTAAACTTCTATTAATCATTTATTTTAATATCGAAGGTAATTTTCTCACCCTCTTCAATAATACAGCTTTTAAAATTAAATAAAATGTGTTCCAGTAAGAGGGCTTCTCGGTTCGTTACTACATACAATTAATTACAACTAATTAAGAAGAAATAGTGATAGTAAATAGTTTATTTGCGGTTTGATGTTTGGGAACAATCTTATTTCTAATTGTATTTCCAAATGGTAAGCAAAACATATAACAGATATTAATATCAATAGTCAACAATATTTCTGGAGTTCCCTTTTAGTACTAGAAGGTGTACACAATATCAATCAGGTAAGTAATTTTTAGGTGATATTATACTAGATGTAAGATATCTTAAATGAGTGGATAATTACCAATTTTATAAATACATTTCTATAAACTTTAAATATTCGTATGTTTTAGGTGGATATGATTCTTCACACTATTATGATCTCGTTATAAAGTTCTTCGCATGTGTTAAGAAAGGAACAATCTTACTTGTAAACTAAGCAGTGGAGGAAAGAGTGCAACTATTCTCAGCTTGAGGGTTGATGAAACATGCAACTTCCATCTGGTAAGCCAGTACAATGGAGCATAAAAGAAATCAAAGCCAGTCCAATCTGATGAGTAGGATGAGTGTGATACTATTTAGTCCTTATTCTAACGATTGCATGAGGAAGCGAATAAAATCAAGTAGTTGGTAATGATTATGTCAGGTAAGTAAGTAAAGCCTAAAAGGATGATAGAATTTAAATCTACAAGTATCGAAATGAATAGAAATGGAAGTTTTTGGTCAACTTACCAAAGGTGGTGTGTGGCTTTTATGTAGAGTAAATTAAACCAGTATAGATCCCGGTTAGGGTTTCTTCCCCAATTCTCTCGAAGAAAAGAATACTGATAAGTTTAATTCACCGTTTTTCCTTTTGTATTGCAGGCTATTTTAAATCCGAAATTACTTCGAAAAGTTGGAACCCATGTGGTTCAAAAGGTAGCCATTTATCAAAAATTCCAAAAAGAAAAAAAAATTGACAAGGACAAGGTATGTCTGAACATTTGAATCAATAAGCCATTAAAACCTAATTAACCAACAACATATAGTGATTAGTGAACTATTCTATTTAACAAACCAAGACCAACAGTTAATTTGATGAAGAAGAAGAAAATTAGATTGTAAACAATAAAGATTATTCCTTACTTTGAAACAAACACATGGTCATTTTTATTATTTTGTTTTCTCAAATTTAAATAAATATGGAAACTACAAGTTATCTAGTTTTTTTTTTAAGGTAAGCTTTTGGTCATTCATCACCAATATCTTTTATAATTAAATCCAAACCGTAACAACCTTTCTAGATAAAAAGGTTTAATATGAGAGAATTGTTGATATCTAATTGGTCGTTAAGAAGATTATCTGAATATTTGTTTTAATTAATCTCAAGGGCTTCTAAAAGATTTAATTTGAAGGCTTTAGGTTCTAAAGGCAAAATTTCAAAATTTGAATCGAAAGAGTGTTGGTTTGCTAATGAATGATTTGAGTAGTTGGAATCTGATTTTTGGTTGTCATAGCTACGTTTGTGTTTTTAAATTCTAGTATTAAAATTCCTACCTAATTTTATCACAGTTGCCATTACCATATTTCAATTTATAAACTCCTGATGTATTTAGTTTTGAAGATTTGGATTTGTCGTTTTTGATGAATTTGGATAAGTGCGTCACAATTTTAAAATAATTTTTTCAAATTTTAAGTTGAAATACGAGTATGTAGATTTTAACAAATTAAAATTGTTTTATTTCATAATTGAAGATATGTTCTATAGAAGTTGATAAAAAACAAGTCATTTCTATAACATTAACACTAAATCTCTTTTGAATGAAGAACAATTCTAAAAGCTGGTTCACGAGTTTTGTGCCACAATTTATGAAGAAAAAATCTCACATAACGTGGTAAGGTATCAAAGGAGATTCGACTTCGCTCAAAAAATGATCATTGTCCAAAAACGCTACACTTTTTTAATATTTTCTTGGCTAATTGAAATGAAAATCTTCTTTATCGCCGTATCTCGACTGAACACAAAAGTAAGACTAAAACGGGAAAAAATACATATATAGTAATGCTAGTAGACACAATATAGGTATCATTTCTTTGAATTGTTAAATTAAAAAGCAAAATAGAATTGTAAAAATACCGTGAGATTTGAAAACAATTCATATTTAGTTACCAGGTTTCATTAGTTTGACATTTCTCTTCTCTTCTTCATCAGTTTGACATTTCTCTTTAATTGTTTACATTCAAAGAATTTTTACTTTTTTCAGTAAGTTATCATGATTTCTGAATCGGAAAGTGATTTAGATTTTCCAAATACACCACCAGAAATAGCAAATCATGCTGAGCAGACCTCTTCGAATTTATTACCATTAAAATCCAAAAAGAGACATTAAGATACACATATATAAAAAGTTCATGGATTGGAGAGTTAACAATCATGTTAACTCATTTTCGGAAAATGTGCTGCTTGCGTACTTTTAGTAAATTATTATGATATAAACAGAGTTGTAGAAAAAGTATATTGTTTTACTCGTCGAAAACATTTTTTAAAGCTCGTGAACATTACCAGCCTTAGCTACGCCTCGACAGGTCACCTGTTCTACTAGCTTAAAAAAATGTCACTTTCGTCACTCGTAAAATATACTATATAGCCGCGCAATTCTTTTCAGACACTAGTAGGCGGCCACAAAGTGTCTCGTCTGAAAGCGCTCCCATTATCTTCGTCTTCTTTGTAGCCATTCCTCTCCACTATTGTTTACCAAGCAGTGTACATTATGTAGACTTGCACTTCCGCCGCGTCTGAACGGCACACATGCTTTTAACGTTGTTTTTTTTTTATATTCGTCTACAATTTAATCAACAATACTTTGAGTTGAAATTTGTCTTGAAATATAAATATTTTAAGATATGAAAATGGCAATTTTTCCGCATTGGAAAATAGTTGTAATTAAGCGTAAGTAAATTTTAAACAATAATTCGTACTTAATTAGTTGATTACTGAAATATATTATATCCATGTTTAAGGAGTAAATTACTAACAAAACAACACACACAAAATGTAAGTCAAGGTTGATTTTACTAGCGTGCATAATTTATTACCATAATTTTGACAAATTATTCTAAGTGGTCTGACTCACAATTTGTTTACAAAATAGATAGGTACCGGTAAATAACATTTCATAATATTTCGTTCACTCTGCATCTGACCTTGAGGATTTATTAATGAAAGTTTATAAATGACAGAAGTTATATTTGTTGTTATGCGGCCGATTCAAGGAGCCAAAAAATCGATGTCTTTGAAACTTCCACGTTCTTGCAGCCTTTTATCAACGTGTCAAAACATACATCGTGAAGCCGTTATTTCGAAAACTAAAAACGACTTTTTGCTTAAAATAGTCGCCATTTTCGCCGAAGAAATCTTTTTTTCAAAATGCGCGTAGTTTAATCAGCTTTATTATGCTTTCTCCAGATGTCACATTTCTTGGAAACATTTTTCCGGAAAATTGGAAAAACTGAAATTTTTTCAAAAATGCTATTTCTTAAAAACGTCAACTTTGATTAACGCGAAATTTTGATATGCTGTTCTCGAATATATAAGCTTTCTTTTTTGTTTCCAGAGATACAACTTCGCAAACGCAAATAGTTATTTATGCAACAAGTGCGAAAAGTGAAATTGTCCAACGATGCTTTAAGGCCGAGTTGGACAACACGTTGAGTGCAAAAAGCACGTTTTGCAAGAGTTGCATTCAATATTTTTTCTACATTCATGCAAAAACTGGAAAATTAGAATATAATATATGTAGGGAACTCAAACTCAAACCGTTCTTCTTTTTTTGTATCTTTATGGCCTCCACCTTGTCAGTACTCAATCATAGCTGGTTTTCGCCTTGACCATTTGAATTTTAAATAATTAAAGATTTTTGCAATAATTGTAATTCGTTGAGACCAAGTAGTAAGATATACATATATTATTGTTGTATTAAAGCAGGATCAGATACTTGCTCTGGAGTTTTATTTTATTTAAATGTTTATGTTTGTCATAAACGATCACAATACTGACACAAGAATGAAAATTTTGTTGCACTAGTGCAAAAAAGAACCACTTTTTCCATTAAATGTGTTTCACAAAAGTGTTGTTTTTTGCATGAATGTAGAAAAATGTCATTTTTTCACTTAGTTTTTGGCTTCTACCGCTTTTCAAGTACGCCCTATGATGAAATACTATATTTTTATAATTTGCTGTACGTTTTATTCTTTTCATTATACTATTAATTTCATAATCGTCCATTTTTTTCTATTCACAGAAGGTTATTCTCACACTGCTCGTTTTGTGTTCCTTTTTTTTTTCTGTTTAACTCGGTCGGACATTGAACAATATATATGTGATTAAATTCATAGAATTTTTTTTATTTCTCTATAGACTTTTGCTGAACCTAAATGTTTTTGTACATAAAAATCTTATGTAGGTCAATTGCTACCAATACCACATGGAAAAATGTAATGAAATACAAAATGGCTGTTATAGTTTTTATAAGCATTTTTCTTGCTAACGTGGTTTCAGACAAAATGCATTAAATCGGTTCAAATTGAAGTTCTTGGTTAGGTTTCAATTCCTCTCAGGTGACGGAATTTGGTTGAGTTTGTGGCTATTCTTTCATCCATTTTTTTCCATGCAGTAATTTTCAGCTTTTATTTAAACAGTCTAAGATACTAAATGATAGTTATTTCGAGATAATTTTAAATTTAGAATGGAGTACCGAACCGATATCCGTTTTTTGTTATTTGATTGAAATATATCAATTCTTCTTTGCAAAAATTCATATAAAAATTTTTAAAACCGAATATTTTAGGACAAAACTAGATATTAAGAATTCCTAAATGTTTGCAACTTTCACTACAGATACGTCACAAACCTAAACGTGAGGTTAGCCACTTTATAACTATATTTTTTATGGACTAATGGCCTCTGAGAGACTGTGAACTACCTCTCTTATTCAAACACCCGGTACATGTGCAGTTTCTCATGATTCTTTTTGAATAACGAAAATCTTTACTTGCTTCGTTTCTATAACCTTCCCTATTTTGTATGCAAAGTTGAAATTCGATCGCAAAACAAATATCACCCTCTCAAATAACCTACTTTTATATCGGACTCGTATAATCCCAAACGTGATTTCGATTTACTTTGTATATATATTTAAGGGTGTAACAAAATGGTTACAAAATTATAACAAGATCATGCTTATTTTGATTTTAAATAATTCAGATTGTGGAAAATCTATTCTTTTATGACACGTATGAGTAATTTACTAGTTTACTAGTGCGAAAAGTGATACTTTTTCGCACGTTATTGCAGATGGCCGAACGACACATACTTTTTTCCAATAAAAAATGTAAAAATTAATTCAACACCTTTTATTTATTACTCACAACTTTGACTCTTACCAAAAATTAAAAAAAATTCTTATTATTTACCTATATTTTTTCCGCGATTCAGAAAATAGTTATTTGTATCTGTATCTGTGAAGTAGGGACGGTGAGTGGAGGCTCACAGTACAGCTTACACACATGTGACCCATTGTAGATGCTCCCGAGGAGTTGTCCTCCTAGGTCATCGTCCATTCTATCCCACCCAGGAAGTTGAACAGGTCACTAGGAGGCATCTCCTTTATATCGGCATGTGTACGCCAAGACTCAAGATAACTCCAGACACTCGCATAAGACTTGCATGACAGTTTCATGTTCCTGTTCACACATCCTGCATAGAGGTGTGTCCACTAGCCCCATAGTATGGAGGTGTTTCTTTAGTTGACAATGGCCAGTCAGAAATCCTACTATTAAACGTAGGTTTTTGCTGGTTATCACTGGCGCCATCTTCCCAGCGTCGCCCAGGGTGATCCTAGCAAAACTGCATCCTTTGATTCCATCTCATCTCTTAAGGGTTTGAGCATGGGTGTAACGTTTGGCTAGTTCCGCAGTTGTCGAAGTCGTCAGGCCATAGGTGTCACTGGGTCCTAAAATTTTCAGTCCAGCCGCCCCCCTGGTTAAAGAATTGGCAATGCGATTAACCTAACCTAACCTTTACTCCTGTCATACCCTTTAACCCACTTCAGCATAATATTGTTATCTGACAAGGCGTTAGCTAAATCTTGATGGCACTCTAGAACTAGCCCCGATATAAGACCTGTTCAGGACTAATAGGGCTTGCCTGGTATCAATCAAATTCTCTTTTAAGATCACATATTTTCATCTCAACAAATTTATATCACTCGACTCAATATAAACAAAATTAATTTTTTTTATTTATTGAAAATGTACGACAGACGCGTCAGATCATGAATAGTGTATTGTATAATTAGTGGGAAAAGCATAATATTATTTATGTTCATATTGAAATATAGAAGTAGTAACGAAATAAAGCAAACAATTAGCCATGCAGCTTCAACGTCTATAAATTCTCGTTCTCCTCCAGTACAATTTACAAATTCTATAAACTGTACAATACTTGTAAATATTAACAATTAATTTGTGTTCAGGAATATCGTTATAAATGAGATGTGTTTTTTATTTCTTCCATAACAATGAATGAATGAATATAAAAATTAAAACCATACTTTGTTTCATTTTATTGTAATAATCCATTTGTAACATTACCGCACTACTGTAGCCGCACTATTATTTTCTAATTTCTTAGCAACTGCTCACCATTCTGGAATGTTGAGCTTTGCGCATGGAAAACAGGTCAAAATAGTGTAACTTTTCCCACGATCGGAGAAAAAATACGTTCTCGTGTGGTTACCATTCAATAAAAAACAATGTACATTGAATAATCCTCGTTGGAATAATGTTTTGATAGGCCAGAACGTATAATATGAATTACTGAAATTGAAAATTTCGAGAAACGTCAAAATATAACATAAAATATGGTTTTTCCCTTTTTGAATCCGTGCCAATATCAATATTACAATAGAAATATTTTGATTTACTTTGACTTTGAAATTCCCTATGCTGAAATAGAGGTATGTTTTGTTTGAAATCACAATAGGAAGTGGATATTTTGAAGCCTCCTACAAGCGGCTTTACATATCCCGAATCGGTTGACCCAAATTCACTTTAATAGGTTTCCCTGTTCACGAATAGATGATGCCAATGATTGTATTCCCAACATATTGAAATTCGTTGAAATGAATCGAATTCCATCAGTTTGGTATTTTTTTTTAATTGTATTATTGAGCTTGTACAGTGTAGGAAAGAAAAAATTAGAAAATTCCGTAGAATAGACGACATCCAGCACAGCTTTTTCATTTTACCACAGATTATAGAAGAGAACAGATACGAATGCCGGCAAAACATCAAAGGATTTTCAAATCCGATTTCAATGACCTTGGACCTTTAACTCGGTATGGCCGCGATGTTGCCAGTTTAAAATATTTTCAGAATTTCTTACCGAATTGCAATGTTGACTTGGAGACAATGACAATTTCCAGTGCCGGTTCTCTATTTTCCTTTCCGAATGAAATTTATTTGGACAGTCTATGTATGAGCAAAACACTCCCCCGTGACGTTTATTCATTTTATTAAAATAATATACTAATATACACTATTTCCAATTAATATTACCACAACCTACATATCGATTAGTCAAATAACACAAATAATATCGCAGATTGACAACTTCAAACTGAAGTGTCAAAACTGAAGTTTTGTATTTTAATTTTTGAGCCAAACCGTCACGGTTGCCAAAGATGGTTTGTGAAAAAAGTATATATTTATGGTAGGATTTTTATACATTATATTCTTTTAAATTGTAGAATTCTTTTAATGTTAATGAAATTGATTTAAAACAAGTAGTTGTCGAGTACCTATTTGTATCTGTATAACTATCACACTAAAAATAATGCTTATAAAATATTCGACGCATAATCGTGAATTGAGGGAAATATGATGCAAATTGATAACCCTGTTGAAAAGTTTCGCGAGGAGCCCCGAACGGAGTCGACAAACGACGATGGACCTTTAAATGGGTATGTCCACCCATCTCTCTCTTTTTTAATGTTCTCTGTCAAGCTTTCGCATCTGTTCTCTTTATAATCTGTGATTTTACTGATATTATAATCTAGACATAGTTAATAAATCATTACCGAAATATTTTTTCAAATTCATTACTTGAAAGAACTTGGAAGGGTTTGAAATTCGTATTATTTTAGCGCGCGCGAAAACGTAATTCAAAATTATCTAGTGATATGACGTCATAGAACAGTAAGGTCGCTGTAACCGCATATAGGATTTTGTGTCTCAGTATTAATAAGTAGGTACGACAAAAAATCAAGCATTTTTAATATTACCGTTTTGTTAAATTCTAATGAAATCTAAAAAAAAATCGAATGCCAAGTCAATTTAAGTACTATTATTAATCAGTCATCCAGAGCGGGAGTGTATTTGGCATGACAGGGCGCTCGCTCGTTTGCGAAAAAAAAGCCTTACTATGTCCGGCTCTATCCTGACACCTGGCAACCCTATCCCCACATACAGAGAAAATATTCATTATTCTTTTATATTAACAACCAAAATATTCACTAGATATAAGTTAGCGATTTCTAAAATTTCAATCTACCCACTTTGAAGTTAGAAATTTTACAAAATAAATTGGATTTTTCCAGTTTTATGTACCAAACAACAAGGAAAACAAATTGGTAGCTATATTTATATACCGTAATTAAAATATTTCCACGATTTGACACTCTATTTCTATTGAAATATGTTATTAGAATTTATTTGGCTACGATCTCGATCTAAATACCTTTATTTACATTTAAATGCATCTGTTCGTCTAGACTTGTAAATTAGATTTTCTAATGAATTAACGTTTCCATTCAACTTTGTATGTCTGTTGGGAGGCATCCACTTAAACCTAAATGATCTATTGTGCCTCATTTCATATACTCAGCTCTTAAGAAAAGCCTCAGAACCTAGCATTTCCTTTAGATCTTCCTCTTCTATCCAGAAATCTTCCAGGAATTGTGCGTTATGATTCTGTACTGCTATACATTTCGCAAGTAAGCAAGTATGTTAGAGGTGTCTTCTTCCATTCCAAAGAGTCTGCTTTCTTCTTGATCCTCTAGTTTGAGTTTCTTCTGATGCCTATTCAGGCAGTAGTATTCTGTTAGGACATCTGCACTATACAGGGTGTATCAAAAAGGCAGGTCATAAATAAATATGCATGCGAAAAAAGTTACAACCCTTCGAAGTTACCAAATGAAAATTGATTTTTTCAAATATTTCGACAGTTGTTCGAAATATTCTAATGAAAGTTGACAAGTGGCTTTCTTATGATTAGAGCATTTCGAAAAAATTAAGAAATTATTGCATCCCGTTAAAAATTTATGAGAGTTGAGATCCCTTAAACCCCCCCAAAATTTTTGTGTACGTTACAATTTAATGCTTATTGTGGCACCATTATTCAAACACAAAAAGTAACAAAAATTAAAGTTGATGAATTTTCAAGTTTTTTGAGGGTCCCAAATTTTTCATTGAATCTTATTTATTTACAAATGTGTAGTTTATTAGATGTTCGAAATGGCCCCCCATTTTTTTGAATACTCAGTCAGCACCGTTTTACTTTCGAAAACCGAATATTCTGGAAAAGCAATGGCTGCTGACGATATCTGATTGCAACCAGGCTGTAACTTTTTTCGCATGCACGTTTGTACTTGGGTAAGTTGGATTGGATCGAGTTATTTTTAGCCCCAGAATATGTGGTTTGATTTATGACCTGCCTTTTTGTTACACCCTGTATAAAACTTAATTTATATACACGCTTTAATATACCGGTATATTAAAAAACAGTCTGTCTTACTCGAAAATTCGCGTAAATATAGAGCTTTTCTCAATTCTCGAATCTTTTTGAATCTACCAGTCCTCGTCTACGTATAGCGGACCAGAAATATCTAAAACAAACCGTTCGCATTATTATTTCAGGTCAGGAACTAGATATCGAGATACGGTTTTCACTAGCCTATTTAAGTATCATTTCATTACATTTTTATGGAAAGAAAGTCAAACTATTGCATTTAATTTTTTAGAGAATTTTGTAATATTCTGTTATTATATCAAAAAACGCGCTCTAGCGGCATCACTGAGAATTACATATATCATAGGTCAGCGTTTCTCAAACTTCTTAGACTGGCGACCCAACATATTTATGTTTGAATAGCTCGCGGCCCAAATAATTAAAATCTTTAAATATTGTAATAATAATAATAAAAAATATAGATTTTCAAAACACTGTACGTACAATGTAAACACTGTAAACGGATGCGCGTTCGCACAATACTAAATTACTGTACTGTAAAAAAGATTTCGTCCGTCACACAAGTGTAGTACGCCTCTTTGTGTGATTGTAAATTGTGATTTATTTCTTGTTGTGGTTAGCTTCATACGCGACCCAAAAAAAAATTACCGCGACCCATAGTTTGAGAAACGCTGTCATAGGTGGTATGAATTTCATGGAGCAATGAATGCTCTTTCCAACAAGACCAAGTTTTTTGAAATCCGTTCAGTCGTTCAGGAGTTACAGCTGTTTATTTAAAAAAACATTGAATCGCCCCCACCAATTACTCGAATAAAGCTCAACTTTGAAGGGCATATACTTTTTCGGTATAAGGTAGATTTCAGTGAAAAATCAGTTCAAAAGTTTAAGATGACGGTTACGCCATCTGGAGGCCATCTTGGGAACCTGAAAATAATTTCCAGGATTTTCTTTTGGCCATTTTAGTCATAAATTTTTTTACTGCAAGTCTGTACGACGAATAGTTTCCGAGATACAGCACTTTGCATTCTTATCTGGCCACCCTGTACTTCCATCCTCTGGGAACATATGAAATAAAATGTATCTTTCTTCTTCTCTGTTAGATAAAAATTGTATTTGAGTATTTGGAATCTTACTTAACGATCTGTTATGCCTCTAATTTAGGGTATTTATTTACGGTTAGGTATAATGTATAATGCCAATATTTCCTTTCAAAATTTCTTTGAATTTTTATTAACATACTATATTTAGTTCCATAACTATTCAGAATTTATCATTTCCTTTCATCAAATTCTCGAATATCTTCTCGGGACGTTGATTGATGCTTCAATTTGTATATTATATCCTTTCATCTCCTTCCAGGTTTTTAAGTTTTTGTTAGTGAATTTCAATATCGTAACTAATATCACTTAAATAATATCGCAATATCACTTAAAACAACATGTAAACTACAAAATACAGAGTAATTGATTTTTTCAAACGACTTTTTAATCTTTTTAATTAAATCTTCAAAGCTGCCTCATTAGTGTACTCTAGCTCTAGTGCGATGTACGTTTTGCACTTCTACAACTACAATCATGACTTCTCTTTTGTGGTGCCGAGTGGAATTAATGACAATCAAGGTTCAATAATGTCGAGAAACAAAAGGAAATCACTTTGTTCTTTATAAAAGAGAACCTAAAATTTTTAAAATTGTTTAAAAAGTAGTAAAAAGAATAAAGCAACACCAAAATAGTAGTTTGGAAATAATTAGGTTACCGTTAACTTAAATTAGTATCACTTCAACATCAGCTGTACAGGAACAAATTACGAAAACAGGAAAACAGTAAACGCCTGGTCAAAAAAGAATCGTAGTCGCAGAGAAATGATATCTGAGCACAGATATACAATTGACATATACAGATTGCGAAATCTTACGGAACCCTGCGGGTTACACAAGTACGACAAGGAAATATGAGAAAACCAGCTGAAAGAGAGAGAATAATTGAGGACAGTCAGCTAGAGTGTATACTCATTTTTTTTGCCAGATGCGCAGATGAATTTAAAGGTGTCAGCTGCTTTTCTCATATTTCTTTGTCGTACCGCAGGGTTCCGTAAGATTTTTCGCAACCTGTATAGGAAAGAAGTCATGGGTAACATTGTAAATTTTCGTGTGTGTGTGTGTGTGTGATACTGTTACTCGTATCAACACAGTGTGTGTGGGCAAAATTCATGGTAGAATAAGATGCACTCATCCTGATTTCTGAAGTCGTTGCGGAAAATTGTTTAACGAGATGTAAGGACGGTGTGATTTCAGTGAAAATAACGTTTTCCGTGCAAATGCTTCGGTATTTTTTCAAGTTAATTCTACACGATAAAGCGATGGCTCCTTCATCAGCTACTTTTATTATTAAAGTTTACTAGAAGCAGTATTATTAGTCCAGTAATTATGTACATATGGAAATGTAAATGAACCGAGAAAGCCAAATTTTGGATGTTACGTGGGAGGTGGCTGAAAAAGCTTTAGGTCATATTGTCGACCAAGATAATCTTGTGAGTTTTCCGCCATCTTGAAAAAAGGGTACAATTCAGTTTTTTCATCATAACTCGGTTCCCCGTTGAAATACGAAAATTTTTATACAATACTTTTTTGTTGTTCTTTGTACGATCTACAATAATTAAAGCTCTATACATTTTTCACGTATCAATTATCGTTATCAAGATACACATAAAAAAAACCATAAATTTGGGGAGAAAAAATTGTTTTTTGCTATTTTCTTTTTTCTCGTGAAAAATATCAAAAAATGTCCAATATGAAATTTGTAGAGCGTATTCAGACCTACAAATTCGTATTTTTATTTTTTATTTTCGAGAAAAATTACGACCTCTAGCGCGCCGCAAAATCAGTATAAGACTTTGCCCGGTTACGATTTATCCGTTCGCACACGTCAAAATGGATGAATGGTTGTTGAGGGAATTATTTCAATACAAAATAAATTGATAAACCAGCCAAATTATCATTGAATTTATTGATCAAATAATTTTTTCTTTATTCATGCAAAAAAACAACACTTTTGTTAAATACGTTTAATGGAAAAAGTGGTTCTTTTTTGCACTAGTCCAACAAAATTTTTGTTGCAAACATCTGTCATTCTTGTCAGTTTTGTGATAATTCATGACAATCATAAACATTTTAATAAAATAAAAATCCAGAGCAAGTGTCGGATCCTGCTCTAATACAACAATAATATATGTATATCTTACTACTTAGTCTCAACGAGTTACAATTATTGCAAAAATCTTCAATTATTTAAAATTTAAATGGTCAAAGCGAAAACTAGCTTTGATTAAGTACTGACAAGGTGGAGGCCATAGAGATACAAAAAAAGAAGAATGGTTTGAGTTTGAGTTCCTAACATATTATACATTTTCTAATTGCCAGTTTTTGCATGAATGTAGGAAAAATATTGTATGCAACTCGTGCAAAAAAAAGAGTGTCTTCTGCACTTGACGTGTTGTGCAGCTCGGCCTAAAGGCTTCGTTGGACACATGGAGACTAGAGATAAGGAGCACAAACTTGTATAAGAAAAATGTCGAAAAAGTGTCCAGCGGTAAGCACGAATAGTAGATGGCGCGAGAGTAGCAAATTGGTCTAGGTACAGAGTGAAGTTTGCCAATCAAGTTAACCTAACTTTAATTTGTTTACTTTTGTAAAAAGTTTAAATTAATTAACAATGGGAAGAACGTGTGTGGAAAAAAGTTGTTCAACTAGAAGTGAAGTTAAAAATGAAAAAAAATTATACACCTTATCTTATTTCCGACCAACATTATTAAGTAAACTAATCTTTATTCAAGTAAATATTTTTTACCTCTTTAATTTCCGTAATAAACAAACACATTAAATTCTTCTCACTCATTCAAATTCACATTCTCACACTTCAAACACTCACTTTTTGCACTTGTTTCATAAATAACTATTTATGCAGCAAAAAATAATAATTACAGGTAATCATTTTTTTACATGTTTTTCGTCGTTTTGATGGTTCTGGCTGTAGTCCTTTCTCGGTAGACTCGATAGACTCTCGGTAGAGTCTTTCGAGTCGTAAAAACTCATTTTTTCACATCCAAAAATTGGCTTTCTCGGCTCTTTTGCATTTCTAACCCGATTTTTCCGACTGGATTATATTGAATAGTTACCGATACTTTTTTATGCGTAGACCTTCAATTCCGCCATTTCTGCGTAACCGGAAATGCTTCAATTTTATTTTAGTTGTTACCGTAACTGTGCGTAAAACAGCTGTTCATACCTGTTGTAAAATAACGTCAAGCATCAAAAGACCCTCGTTGTACCCTCTATATATATGCTATAATAACACACCCTATTCAAATTCAAACCTCGCCTGAGTCAGCCTTAAGAATTTCATGTAACTCAGTTCGCGGAGCCTGTAGACTCGTGGCGCCAAATATTTAACTATCGCTACGATTTTGATTTGCATTTGTATTAATTTCGTGCAACATTTCATTTAGAGCGCGTCTACGTCGCTTTTCCATTCACTCGGAAAACCGACGTTCGCGGCCTGAATATCCTTCTCTTCTGGCGATCGCTTTTCCTACTCAGTTTCATCTCAACGGCACATCGGTTTACTAGATCTGATCTTTCGCGTGTGCGGTTTAACTTAACGAAATTTTAGTGATCTCGCGTAGGCGGTTCTGAGCGCACTCGAATTCCGCGTTTGTTTTCTCATCTTTAGCTTAGTCGACCCTGATCGAAGAGAACGCGGAACTTTCAGTTGCCGTGTCATTCGTACGCCTTCGAGCCATAAAGTCAGCTGTATATAACAACTGGCGGCGGCGCCTTCTTCGTTAATTTCGAATTCGATTGTCGTGACCTTGAGACCTGGTTTTCGGATGACGTGATTTAAAGGTTTGTATAGTTGTGTTGCGGTAGGATTTGTCTTTGCTAATATCCAAATGGCAACCTGTTTTATTGTTTGCTTACAATAAAAAGACAAACATACACGTAATTATTATACAGAGGATAATAAAATCCTTAGACAATATTTAATTTTTATTGTTAATTCAAAAGTAGTAAAGTCCCAGGTGCTTTCTTACTCCTTACATACAGAGCTCAATGGTTCCGAGTGCTATATGGACAATCTAACCGAGTTATGAACAATATTTTTTCTACGACCTATTAAAAGGTTGACTGCTAAGTGTGCCATTATAACATAGCTATTTTTGTAGTTTCTTTTATATCTGGAGGAGTCAATTTTAATTCAATGTCGCTCTTTAGTTTCCGTATTATTATCTTAAAATTAATGTAGAAGTGACTATGAAATTATGCGTCTCGTATAAAAGTATTGACAGAAACAAACTGGCATGACATGTGACATTTACCTACTCGAATTTTACCATTTTTAACGTGGATCAGACATTGTTTACAAAATATGTTTATAATAAATATTTCAATTGCCTGTTTTTTGTCTATAAAATAGCAATAAATATAATCATAATTTAAAAATATTTCGGGCTTAATATTGGAGGAATTCACAGGTGTACCTCTTAGTACAATCATACTATTCAACCGATGTCTTCGTACTTAATCCGAAACAAAAGTAAAATCTAAAAACAATCAAGACTCTTATGTTTGGTGTTATATATCATTAACTAATACAGGATGTACCATCCAAGTAGTATTCAAATATTATCCTGAACATAAATTTTTTACCGCTTCTGTGTCGGACAAATACACTTTGACTAAATTTTGGATGCGGCTATTGTCACAACTTTTACACTATTGTGATTTTTCTCTGTTTCAGTCCTTAATGATGCTCTTATATCTAGCAGACGGAGAACATATACCTTGTACTGATAAGGCGCAAATACGCCGAAACCGGTATATAAGTTATCCCTTCTAATTGCAAACCAGAATTGTTGATTTCAAATATCTCACAGATATAGCAATTTTGACAGTTAATTCAATATCCGTCGGGGCCTATAGCCCGAGAAGTAGTTGCTGCTACTTAGTTCAACGGTCACTGTCTTTGAAAAATATTTTTCAAAACTTAGAAAGCGATAGAATAATTATTATTTCCTACGATCACATAGGAAAGTGACATATATCGCACTGTCTAGTTCTACGAAAAGTGGCCTTTATTCATACGCGTACGGAAAAAAAAGCTTGAAAAAAGTTGAAATATTCTAGTCTATTTTCCCACTAATATAATTATATGTCAAATGCGTATTTCCTAAGTTGATTTGTCCATATAATATAATTTATTAATTTTAATTTTTACAGTGATTCAAATAAATAATTAATTCTGAATCGCAATAGTTTTGTAAAACAAAAACAGTTTTATTTCTGATGTTCTCTTTCTAATTGTTGTTAATTGTTAAAATAAATGTTTGTAATATTTTGTGTACCAATATTTATTCTAACTTTTTTGTAAAGGAACTCTTTTTCATCGCATAAAAATCACAATTTTCTGGGCCACTTTCAAAGGTGTGTAATCAAAACTATATAAAGTAATTACAAATACACATATATGTATAACATCTACATAAAAACGCAAGATTGTACATAGCTGATTCGGTAAAAGTATATCACGTCTTCGTAGGAAAAATAGTATACATAACTTGTGCGAAAGTTATTTTTCACACTCGTGGGATTATATCACTCGGATCGAGCCTCGTGTGAAAAATGTCACTTTTCGCACTCGTTGCGTAATATACTAATTTTGCAATACATATTGGTAATGCGCTTTATTAAAGAAGACAATATTACAGAAAACGGTAATAATACTTTAATTATGTATTTAGAATTATTTATTGAAAATTTCCTATTTTATTATTCATTACCTACTATAATACATCCTCACTAAATAAAATATCGTTTACTTTCAATTGAAAATAATGTCATTCGTGACCTTTGTTATTTATGAATTTATGACGGTTTTATTGATTTTGCAATAATAAACATACATTTTTATTAATAGGGAATAATCGTAAAGTTCAATAATATTGGTATTAATATTAACTGTCGTCTAGAGTCTTCACTAATTCTCAACTCAGTTTCGACCCTATAAATTGCATATAATATAATATAATTGCGTATAATTGTATTCAATATTTAATAATCCAGTATGACTCACAACAACTCTTGTAAAATATTTTCTCGCTAAATTTAAATCGTTTTTAAAAACCACATCCTTGCAAGACGTATTATTAACACAGTCCACCCCTGAATTTCTTTGATTAGTGTAACTCCGAAGGGAAGACTCATATTACATAAATTTTATTTTATTTTTCAATTTAAATCTATCAACAATCTTTCAAATTGTGTAAATTCCAAAAGCGTACTTCGTCCCAACACTGGGTGAAATTATTGAATTGCACTTTTTATTTTCAATCAGTTTGTTAATTTCGTAAAGCATCTTGGAACTCGCGGTACTCTCCTGGAAAACTATTTAATATTAGGTATAATTTTTTCTAAAAATTGTTTGAATACTTCTTGTGTGAATGCAGACAAATATGACAGCTCGTAAGTCGTAAATTAATAATTGTATTTGCAGTAAAACAATTAAACATTGCATAGTTTCAGCCATAAACCAAATTTCGCATTCGTAACACCATCCGTCATCTCTATGAACAATAATTATTTAGGTCATGTTTTGTAATTTGTTGTTTTTAACACATTTCCAAGCTAAGTAACAAACAGCAGGGTGGTGTTCGTAATTAAATTTCCACTAAGGGTAAACGTCAGAACCGCCTTGGGTCAATATTATCTTCTCAGTTTCCCGGTACTCGAAACTTCAGAGCGAAGAAACTTCAATAATTAAGAAGTTTTACTATGATTAAATGGAAAAAGTTGGATTTTGAAATTATTTACTTGAAATTTAGAAAGTCATAAAACTTTTTTTTGTTTGGCGTGATGCCGAAATATAACTTTAGCTCTATTAAGAAAAATTTTTTTTGATTATTGATACGCGCCTATAATTTTTAATGAAACGTTAGTGAATGTCAAATTTTTTTATTATATTCTTCAGGCGAAAAACAGTTGTGTGTTACACATGCAGGAAACGCTTTAGCATCCCTTAACTATCAGCTGCCCTAGCTTCACTACGCTGGATCGTAAGTCTAATCGTCTCGGGCTCATTAGAAGCTGCTGTCTCTCGCTCTGTGGGCTCTACTCGCCATTTTTCGCCGCCAGTGGTTCAAATTTTTATCAAAAATTGGCAACGGTGAATAAAAAGATTTAAATAAATTAAATGTTTCAAATCTCATTATTTTTCCTAAAATTTAATACTTCAACTAGTTCAACGAATCATATTTTATTTTTCCAAACTTTATTTAGAAAGTGATATTAATTTTGTAGCGAACCCATATTTCTTAAATTTTATATTGCAAGACTCAGACTCACGCCACTTTCTCATTTATAATAAATATAAAGTAGAACAGATAATTCGTTGTGTGTGTGTCGTAACCTGGCAGCTAGCTACACAATACCTTCGATTCTGGCTTACGTAACGTAGGACACAATCGAAAATGAGTATGTTTACGGTCTACTAATACAATGACGGTACGTTTGTCAAAATAACATAAATTTTCACATGTAAGTGGCAAAGTTGTTCAAAATCAATAAAAAAGTTACAAGAGTTTGTTGGTGTAACATGTACGGAAGAACACTGTTCACTCTACCACTAAACCAACACTTTACACCAAGTTATCTTCTTCAGAGACAGAGGTTATGATAATTTTGACTTCAGTTTTAATGTCTCTCTCTTTTTCACTTTAGCTGCATCATATTCCCTACTTTATCTTCAATCCAATCTAGTTTCCTCAGTCCTTTACTTTAATTATTGAGGTCTTTGCTGTATCTGTAACCTTGAGATGAATGACCAGAACATTCTTCTGGAAACAGGCCACTTTCCCTGAGTCTTCATCTGGGCAACTATTTTTATCTTATATTGTCGCAATACTGTATCATCCTTAGTATGTAGGTGTCCTTGTGTCAGTCTCAATTTGAGTTGGTGTTCCTTAACTAGCCAATCCCCGACTTCCCCTCTTATGTAATCCTGGGTGATTCCTCAAAACGATTCCAGACTTGTGAAGGCTCCTCTAGAACCTTCTTTAGCATTTCATTCCCTGCAATATTCTCCTGTGCCGGCACCCATATTAGAAACACTTTGTTGTCTCTTGATAGCATGTTAAGGGATTCTTTACAGTTTTTTACCAGTTTAGATCTAGTTGTTGGATTGCTGATAGTTTTAAGCAGAACCTGTCTTTCAGTGAATATTTTGATCCTCTTCATCAAAGACTCTCTTGGATGGATGTATGTATGTATGTACTTTTGGGGTGACATTCACTGAGACCTAAAAGATCTATTGTGCCACTTACTTCTACTTAGTCTCAGAAACTGGTAGCTCCTTCAGCCCTATCTCCCGGGGTAATTTTAGGACATCTGCAGGCTTCAACTCAGGTAATTGTTCCTCTTCTATCCAGTAATCTCCCAGGTACTGTGCTCTAGGATTATGGAGTGCTGTGTAGTTGGAAAGTATGTGAATGGAGGTTTCTTCTTCCATTCCAGAATATCTGCATTCTTCTACTTCCGCTACCGTGACTCTCTTGGATACTGTAAAGCTGTAGGAAATATATTGCCTTTGAATATTATACTCTTTTACAAAAAATATTTCTTTTTTATCATGTTACGTATGAAAAAATGTCAAGCCGCTTCCAAAAAAAAAATTAATTTCATAGAAAACTGTGTCCTGTTCAATATTGATAAAAGATATTGAAGACGAATTTGTGAGAATCGAAAATATTTAATTTATAAGCATTTTTATTATCGTTTATTGAACTTCTAATTCTCACGTTTTAAAACAAATAAAGGAAATTTATAGTTTCAATGCCAATAAGTGGTTCGCCTTGATTCATAGATCTTGCAAAAGGATAATTGAATGCATTCGTGAAGAAATCTATAAGTAGACTACAATAAGTCATACATATTTCAGTCATCACTTCACCTCGAATAAATATGGAAATGATCTTTATATGTTTCGAGCGAGTTCATTGTTTTAATTACTATCTATGTAGATCTACGCTTAGTCGTATTTTTTTTCATATTGTTTTCTTCAAAGAATGAGGAAGTTGCACAAGCTGGTTATCTTGATTAGAGAAATCCAACTAGACGGACATCAATTTACATCGTCATTGCTTTAGAATAAAGAGCATTTAATTCCCAATTTAGTTATTCATAGTTTAAACAAATTTTTTGTACGTATAAGTAATTCAATAGATAATAATTATTATGATTCTAACGCTTTATAAGCTTTGAAAAATATTTTTCAAAAACAGTGACCTTTTAAATAACTGACAAATCACAAACAAAGAACAGCTGACAACACGGTTGTAAATTTAAAATTACCAAAAATACTCTCACCATCTAATAAACATAAAGACACAAAAAGAATAGGTATAGTTTATTTCTTAATGTCTGACAGCACAGTAGCCTCATTAAATATTCAAATAGAAATTTATCTTTTACAGAGTGATCCTAAGAATTTTACAAGGCCTATTAACAAGTTACATTTTCAAGCCTGTAAATAGTAGATTCACTAACTCCTGTCATATTGGAACATGTCGAAACTATATTTCTAACAGTAGTAGCCGGCATTTGATGTACAACAGCATCATGCACATTTAACACTACAGTCTTCGTTTGTAAGCTAAGCACGCTCTTACACTTTACTGGGGTGAAACTTGGAAGACATTTTTCACAACACTGTTAACACTGAGCAAAACAAATTATACAAATTTGGGCGAGACCAAGTTTCACCGTATATACCTGCAAAATTTCTAAGTAGTCATTAGAACAATCTCTAGTAGGACCCTATTGTAATGTTTCTTGGAAATTATCAAGTTGTTTAACTAACCGAATTTAGATTCATATTACCTTTATATATCAGATCGGGTATAAAATTAAATAGTAAATAAATTCCTTAGATGAACGGTGACGCTTATGTTTTACTACCTGACTAGCATCTGTGACCTTTCGCGTGCTGTCAGACAATTTTTTTTTTTTTTTTTTTTCCCGGAGCCGTCCTTTCGCCGGTACCACCTCAGCCTCCTGGGCTTATTGTGGATACTCCTAGTGTTCTGACTACAACCTATTCAGCCAATCCGTTCCCTGTATTAGCTCATACAGGTTCTTTGCTGGTTGATTGTAGAAGTCTTCTGGAGTCATTTGGGTTCTGCCATACAGTTTCTGCCTTCTGTGGTCCAGCGACTCACAGTTGCATAGTATATGCAGAGCTGTTTCGGTATCCTTTTTGCATCTTCTGCATGTAAGGTCTCCGTTGTACAGCCCTATTTTGTTTAGGTGCTCCTTTGTGGGAAAGTGTCCCGTAAGTAGCCCCGTAATGGTGCGCAGCTTGTTCCTGCTCATTGAGAGCAGTTCTTTCGCTACTTTTTCTGATGGTTCTTTTATGAATTTCTTCCCATGTATTTGCCCAGTCGTATTCTTCCAGTATTTCTTGTGTTGTTCTTTCAACCACCCTTTCAACCATGACCTCATTAAGCATCTGGGGATGCCCACAGCAGGTTCGGGTCCGTTCATCAGAGTTGACGATCCTACTCTAGCGAGTTCGTCAGCTTTTTCATTGCCTGCGATTCCTTTATGACCTGGTACCCACTCCAGTGTTACACTGTTCCGAGTCGCCAGTCCTCTAAGTTCTTCGCCGCATTCCCATACTAGCCGAGATGTCACCTTATAGCTCTGAAGTGCTTTAAGGGCGGCTTGGCTGTCGCTGTAGATCCTGATCTGCCTGTTGTGGTAGGCTCTCATGCTGTTAGCCCTTGCACACGCAAGTATTGCATAAACCTCTGCTTGGAATACAGAGGCGTATTTTCCTAGCGAGACGATTCCTTCATATTTGCTCGTCTTGCTGTATATCCCCGCTCCGGTGCCGAGTGCTGTCAGACAATAAGAAACAGACTATAGTATAGGAACTTTCTTATTCCTTATGATAAGCTATGTTTGCTGAGGAAATTTGCTTACGACATCCTCTCTCAAGAAGTCTCATGAAATGTAAACAAACACATAAGATTTTTCAAGTAAAATCTTGAAATGTAAATCCACTTTTACCCATTCAATGACCTCGTTTCATTCGCTGCATCGAGAGCATAGGTCGATTTCTGGTACACTGATTTTGTAAATGTTTACACTTTAACATTATTTATTCAACATAATATATTATTAATTATAATGATGCTGATAATATGTTAAAATCAGTCTACTAATTAGTCCAGTAAAATTATATCTGCTTGACTAATTACAAAAGTCTATTAACAATTTTATTTTTATAAATTTCATTATTAAAAAGTCAAGATAGTTTACTTCGGGTGGATGTGAAGAGGAGACCACCTAATCGGTTTAGGTTAGATTCAATCGAACATACGACTTACAATAGAGGAGTTCAGTCTAAGGCCAGTGTGGCCAACAATGAGTGATTTTTACGACAAGTATGACAGGTAATGTCTACCATTCAAAGCATAAGAATTTTGCATGTTTTTTATCATTGTGAACATCTACATTGCTTTATTGAGACAATGTGTACACCCTCGGAGCGTATATGAAATTCTCAACGCACCGGGGGCCAAGAATTCTAGGAACTTTTGTCACCATTTCATTTCTGTTATTCTGTCACTAGTTACGTCATATGTCAGTAATATTTATTTTTGTTGATATTCGTTTAATTGTGTGTGTCCAATTTCGATTAGATTTTTGTAGCATTTCTAGTTAATACTTCTAATTACTTTTTCCACTGACATATGACATGACTAGTGACAGATAACAGGAATGAAATGGTGACATGACAAGAGTTCCTAGAATTATTGGCCATGTTGAGTATTCAGCTAAAACGTTATTTTAAATTTCAAGATTGATGTTCGCAATGATAAAAAACATGCAAAAATCTTGTGTTTTTGAATGGTAGACGTTAACTGTCATTCTTGTCAGAAAAAACTACTTTTTGTTGGTCACACTGGATAAGTGAATGGAAGTTTGTTCGTGGATACAGCTGATTGTAAGCTCTTAAATTGCATGTTACTATGACATTAAACAATATAATTCTGCTTGTGGCCGATTATACTAACATTGCAACTAATCTTTATTGTTAACTTATTATTAAGCAAATTTCAAGTATAATTTTACCAGAGTATTATCTAAATGTAACATGGCGTTGCTATCGTTCGCATAAGTTCGAATTTAAATATTTTTTAGTTCTAAAATTGACTCGAAGAATTCATATCCGTGTTCTACATATGCTTATTTTTAGTCGTCTGTTTTTTTTTGTGTTATAGACGATCGAGTTTTTCCAAGTGGTTGTAAATCACTTGTTTGTTCACCGAAAACATTCTTAAATATTTCGGTCCAGTAATTATCACCAAAGCGGTACTGTGCTAAACTGGAGGTATTATAACAGGTACTTTGTTTTGTATTACAAGTTTTTTTTGTTCTTGCAAATTTAATCTTTGTAAATCCGCACTTGAGTTCTGCTCTACAGGTTTAATTATATGACCCGTATAGCAACCCTGTTTAACTTGAGGTAACTTAGATGCATCCCGAGAAGTAGATGTTTTTCCTTTGTATTTTTTTTTTTTAAATAGCAATCTAATATTAAGGGTGAATCTAAACTTTTTTAACCTCTTGTGGGGCTGTGCCCCATAAATGCTTTTTGGGGTGGATCAATCCCCTCCATTTCATTATTTTCTCGCTTATTTTTTTCCATAGAATCCTATAACATCTGGCGATTCCTATCCATGTCAAGTCGTCCTTCACTTCCTTCAGCCACTTAGAATACGGTCTTCCTTGCCTTCTCCTACCACCTGGTTCCAACTGTAGCATTGAGCGAGCAATTGCTCGCTCACCTTCTCTTCATACAGACATGTCCGAGCCATTTTATTCTTTGTCTCTTTAGTCTCTTTACTATATCTTCCTCCATCGTTTCTCTCAGTATTTCATTATTCATACGTTGCCTGTATTCATTGACGTCAGCTTTTATTGGCCCTAGATTTGTTCTCATTATTTTTCTTTCTACTACCCACTTTTTTAAATTTGAGGTTATATTTTCATCAATTTAGTTGTCCCTGAAATCTTCTAGGCTAATTATTGACTCTATTGCATGCACTTTATTCTTAAAAAAAAACAAAAATAAAATCTGGTGATCTAGCAGATATTTAAACTTACATTCGGAAAACGTAGACCTTCATTCAAAGTTGTCCAGCTCTGCGTAAAAATAAGGTTATCCTTAAGTGGTTTTCTTACTGTATATAGAACCACCTGGGAATTAACCTGAAAATATCTACCAAATATGAACGATCGGATTATTTAAATATACATTTAATATGCAAACAAACAAATTACTTTCACCAACTAATAAACAATGTCAAACTATTAACCGACATCATCTTGTACGGTAAACAAATGGAGTACCGATATTTAAAATGGAATGCTTCAATTTTAGAAGCTTTACTAAAAGATTTGATGTTAATAAAACGGTTAAAACATCATTTTTAAGACGTAAAAGTTGAAAACAGAAACGTAGCTAGATATGAGTAGAAATACACGTAGGAATACGCTGGAGTGGACGATCAAAGACCAGTTTATGCTGAAGGACTAGGTGAACTGTGGACTGGATAGTGGACTGTGGAGCAGAAACTTTTTCTGACAGAAACGGTTGTTGCAGGATGTAAAGGAAGCAACTTCTGATCTTGAAATGCTGGAGCCAGAATTTGCGAACATTCGTGACAATTTGAGCCAGACTGCGGTAGACAATGGAAAATTGCACAATTTGGGGAATCGAGGTTGACAGAAGGATTAGACGATATCGGAGGATGCCTGGTGAATCAGGAAAAGGTGAAGGACTTTCTCTTCAAAAGAAGAAATTGCATTTGTTATGAACAGCGTCATTTATAGACTCCATCAGGAATTATCAATACGGTTTTGAGGTTGAGATTTTTACTAGACTCTTCTCGCTGAGACAAAATGTTGATAAACTTCGCTTGTGTCGTTTTCTTCCTAGCTACGCCACTGGTTAAAAAGTTGAAATTTGGTCTGAATATGCAAAGCCTGTAGAAGGAAGTTAAGAGGCTGCAGCTAAAAAAAACTGTAATGGAATAAGAAATTAAAATAAATATTGAATGGGAGGAGAAAGAAAATTCAAATTTATAATGAAATGAAGTAATAGATGATGAATATTCATTCAATACCAAAACTGAATAGTTTTAGTGATATTTCTATTTTAAGGTAGAAAGCCAACAATAATAAATTCACTCATAATTATTTATTAACTGATATACTAAAATTTATAAAAAAACAGCAACAAAGTTATAAAAGATGCTGAAAGTGACCACCCTCTACATTTATACAGGCTTGGAGACGGTCTTGGAAAGATCAACTTACATTTTACATCATCTTTTTGCCAAAATAACGCAAATTCTGTAAAAAAATATGACTGTGTAAGATAATGAAAATTTGACGCTTGTTTCACACAAAACATAAATATTGTTAAATTAATTCAAATGCATAGGTACTTCCGGTGAAAAATCCGAAACATCATCAAACAAACAAAGTGTTCATCAATGTCCTCGAATCCAACCCATCGACATAATAATTATCATATGATTGATCCCACATGCTACAAACATTCATGTTCAGTGAAACTTCAATCCTTTGGCATTGTTTATGATTTATAATAAATCCTATTCAAATTTTCTTCTCTGGTTTACCCGTTCGCTATAAACTTTCTTATCTCATTCCTTGGCATTTAAACAGATGTTATGAGTCATTTTCAGTATGTTAATTATGTATTTTCTTCTATTCCAGGTAAATTATGGATTTAATATGCGGTTACAGTTAAGCGTAAGTAAACATCAAATTAGATCATAACATAAATAATTTCTTAATAGTAAGAGATTATTTTTTTCATTGGAAAATTATGGAAGTCTGCGTGTCCCGTGAAATTTTATCAAATATCCCGGCAATTACTGGTAATTAGAAAATATTTCAAAATCTAATTTTTTTGGCGCAGATGGGTTGGGAGCTTAAATTTAGGTTAATTATTTTTTTACCCGAGGATTATTTTAGTGGCACTTGTGTGTCCATTGATTTATATGGTGAGGATCTACAATAAACCAATGATAGTGAAGTAACTGAAGACCTTAAAAGTCCTAAAAAGTCCCTGAAGACCTCACTTTGAGTGAATGGTGAATGTTTTTAAACAATGCAACAAGAAGTATTTAAAACAAAAAGTTTGGTTCCAGTATAAAAAAAATTAGGATAAAAGACTATTTTTTTCAAATAAGTATAAACAATTAATGAAATAGTAGATTATGTTGGATTTAAAATTTAAAGTTCACGGAAGTGTCTAGGAAAATATTCTGTTTAAGCTTTCTATACACATTTTCAGTCTTTTGTCGTTGAAACTTTTTAAAAGTTGAAAGTTTAAACATCATTCGAATGAAATGAAAAGTACACAAAAGTCACCAAACTTGATAACTTTTTTGTGAGTTTTTGCCCGCTGGAGATAACTTTAGTCCAGCACAAAACCATTGGCTAACTTGTTAAAAAGATGAAGTTTAAAAGGAATAAACGATTGAGTTTTAATAGAAATAAAATGAATAAAAAAAATAATGAAATACTGAAACAAGTTATCAATTTTGTTGCGACATAGTCGAGTAATGAACAGGAAATTTGTCTGCGCTCATTGATTTTTATCGATGACTTGCCAGACCATTTCAAGACCGCACTAATACACCACGACATTGAATATCTTTTTTATGCTTAATTACAGTTCAAAACATTCTAAATGTATCCATATAATAATTAAATAAATTATATAAAATTGAAAAACTACCACAAAAAATTGTCAAGATCATATTAGGTGTATAGTAGTAGTTGAGATACCAGGATCTTCACTAGAGTTTAGAGGACCACAATCTGAAAAGGTCGTAGTTGAATAGACCAAGAGCCACCTCATAATTAATCTATCTATCCAGGATCGTCAACCCTGATGAGCGGACCCGAACAACTGTGGGCATTCTCAGATGCTCCATTAGGTCATGGTCAAAAGTATAATACAATAAACACTGGAAGAATATAACCAAACAAATACATGGGAAGAAATTAGAAAAAAAACTATTAGAAATAGTAGCGAAAGAACTGCTCTACTTACGGGACACTTTACCTGAACAAAATAGGGCTGTATAACGAAGACCTCACCTGCAGAAGATGCAAAAAGGACACCGAAACAGCTCTGCATATTTTATGCAACTGTGAGATGCTGGACCATAGGAGACAGAAACTGTATGGTATATCCCAAATGACTGAAGAAGACTTCTACAACCATCCAGCATAGAACCTGTATGAGCTAATTCAGGCTCAATAGGCTGTAGTCGGATCACTAGGAGGATCCACAATAAGCCCAGCAGGCTTGTTCCAATTTTTTTTATAAATGCGCCTCTCCATCCTATAGCTTTTAGGCCATCAAAAACACTGTTTTATTTGATGATGCCGTCTAACGTGAATCATAACATTATTCCAAAAGTGGGGTTCACCAATACTTTTCTCGAATTCTCTCCTAACCGGTTCGCCGGATAGATAAATACTGGCATTTCGGCTTTCCAATTGAGCTTAAATCAACAGTAGTATAATGTGCTTATCAACTTTACCGGCAAAAAGTGCTCTAATCAATATTTCTTTCAAGGCTTAATGCTTTCCTCCAATCTTCTCAACCTTGGAGTACTAGACTTTCTGTAAATGCTGCTATTCAAAAAGCGACATCTTCCTTTAAAAATGCCACAATTTTTCCGTTTTCCGTCTCGACAAATTCCGGTAACAGAACATTTATTCGGTGTAGCCACATAAATGGTTGGCCTTTGGAATATTGTGCTGCTTGAAACAAGTACGATTACACGTGATAGACGCTGGTTGTATAATAAATAATAACAATAATAAAATTTATTTAAACTGAATTCAAAGAAAAAATCGTTATTATACTCTCGAATTTAAAACTTAGTCAACTTTACCTAAAAAAAACATTTTTTGCGGTTTTTCTTCCTGACCTCAATTCATTCAAAGCAAAACAAAAAAAAATCCTAAAAATAAACTTCCGCTTGACGTAACGTTAATACTGACATAATGTTTCGCTCGAATAATCTATCGAAAACAAACACGCCATAAAGAAACTTCCCCATAATAGGGTTAACTCGCTCATCATCGCGTTTATATCAGCATAGCTTTATGGTACATTGAAGGATTCTTGTACCGTTATGCGATAAATAAGACTGTGTAATCAGTAATAATAGGTGTCTTCTTTTGACTAAGATCTTATTGACTGAGCTCACTTCAGTAAAAGTGATCTGAGATACAGTGTAAGCACAACTTTTCGACGAAATTCGTACAGAATTAAGCAACAAGAAGGAATGGGATCCAAATACCATTACCAGACTTGGAAAGAATGCCATTCAATGGTACACAAAAGCAATAGCAATTGGGTTAGGAGTGTTCGGGCCAGGAACCAAACACTCCGAAAGCTTGGGAAAAACCCCTAGTATCTTTCAAACGGAAATCCACGCCATAAGTAAGTGCACCCAGTTCAATATTGATAAAGGATACAGAGGACAGAAGATTATCATAATGACAGATGGTCAAGCAGCCATTAAGGCACTGAGCTCTTGTGTAATCAGTTCCAAAATAGTGTGGGAATGCCTAGACAAACTCAATGAACTAGGCGAGAACAATATAGTTACCTGACTACGGATTCCAGGACACACTGGAATAGAAGGAAATGAAATATCAGATGAACTAGCAAAGAGGGTGACTAAAATACCTTTCTGGGAGCCTGAACCCTTTTGCGGAATCAGTCCCAATGTAATATTGGAAGAAATAGGCCGAAAGAAACAGAAGATCCGACCAATGGAAAGATCTAGTAGGGCTTAGACAAATAAAGACTGTTCTGGGTGACTACAACCTGTTGAGATCAAATGAATGCATAAGTCAAAGTAAAACTGCGTTTTAACATGGATCCTAACGGTACATTGTCGCCTGAATGGGCACCTGAAAAAGCTCAAAATAGTGGAGGAAGAAGAATGCAGATATTGTGGCATGGAAGAAGAAACTTCCACATACTTTCCAACTGCACAGCACTCCAGAATTCTAAAGCACAGTACCTGGGAGATTACTGAATAGAAGAACATTTACCTAAATTGAAGCCTTCAGATATCCTAAAATTCCTCCTGGAGATAGGACTAAAGTAGAAGTAAGGGGGCACAATGATCTTTCAGGTCTCAGTGAATGTTATCCCAAAAAATACATACATAGATATAAGCATCACAAAGACCACAGAACACACCCCCAAGGCAGACTGCGCACAATTATTCTTCTCTCTTTTTTAAGTAATTTGTCTTATATTTTCCTTGTCGTACTTGTGTAAATCGTATGTCTCGAATAGGTTTTTCGCAATCTATCGCAATATATTGACTGTATAAAAAGGTAACATTTCACAACATGCCCTCGAAAAAAATTCATTAGAATAAAACTAAAAGGGCGAACCTTGACCTTTTAGTGGCGCACGACTGCGAACTGCGACCGATGAGGAATGGCTCGTAATGTTGCAATATACGAGAGTACGAATTAACACGGCCGGTTGGCCTCTGTGCTCTATACTATCTGCACTGCGCCTACGGCTGATTTAACAATTTCTTTTCACTATTAAAGTGAACTTATCAACAAGTATCCGAACTTTTTAGAATTAATTATCTGTTTTAAAATCAGTTTTATTTGCAATAATAAATTTTATGGTATATACAGTAATAAACAACAAAATGAAATTGCCGGAAAAGTATGTATGGGATGTTTCAATATAAATGCTGGAACCGTTTATAGTCCCATAGAAGAGAACGCTATACAAAGGAGAAGTTATAGTGGTCGCAAAACTTATTGTGCAGCTATCTAATCGTATATCTCCTTTAAGTTAAGTTGCGGAGCTGAACTCTGAGAGGTATTAATATTATTTTTGTTTACCTACCAAACATAATTCCATATTTTATTTCATGTAATACCAGACGTGAACTGAACTCTTTTTGTATTCCATTCGATTTTTTATTGAAAAGGAAATTTCAAAGTAAAAGGCACAAACAAAATTAAATTTTATTGAAAAATAACAGAAAAACACTACACTCTTTCTTGATGAGACTACCGACTAAAGAGTCAACAGGTGGTCAACTTTTCGTAAAATAACCCCCTCTTAAAGATAGTTATAGTTCAGTCAAAGATGTGAAAGATAATAAAATATTTAAAATAGATATATTTCCATTTCTTCTTAATAAAACGATATATAAGGTAGTGTTAATCGTCAAGATGTTTTCAATTATGAAAATTGATTAATATTGTTTATATTTTAATGTTTTATATTCGAGTTTTTAATAGCAGAGGAAAGAACAAATATATTTTAGACTAAAAGAAACCATGAATCCATGAAAAGAAAACCCGAGTCGTCGATCAGGTAAAGATTTATTAAAAAATGTATTTTGTTCTATACATTAACGCTATGTATCTTGAAAAGTAGGATAGCCCTCCATAACTGCGGGTTAAAAATAATCGTGAGACAGTCAATACAGTTATTTATTAATTAATAGTTATTTATGCAACAAGTGCAAAAAGTGAGTGTTTTTTGCACGCGACGTGAAATTGTCCAACGAGGTCTTTAGGCCGAGTTGGACAACACGTCGAGTGCAAAAAACACGTTTTGCAAGAGTTGCATACAATATTTTTTCTAAATTCATGCAAAAACTGGAAAATTAGAATATAATATGTCAAGAACCTAACCTAAACTAATTAAACTCAACCCGTTCTTCTTTTTTTGTATCTTCATGGCCTCCACCTTGTCAGTACTCAATCATAGCTGGTTCTCGCGTTGACCATTTAAA
Organism: Galerucella nymphaeae; assembly: GCA_963978555.1. NCBI lineage: Eukaryota > Metazoa > Arthropoda > Insecta > Coleoptera > Chrysomelidae > Galerucella > Galerucella nymphaeae. Next base: position 16,951,004 of record OZ021709.1, read on the forward strand.
TTTTAAATAATTAAAGATTTTTGCAATAATTGTAGCTCGTTGAGACTAAGTAGTAAGATATACATATATTATTGTTGTATTAAAGCAGGATCAGATTGCTATGGATTTTTATTCAATTTAAATGTTTATGTTTGTCATTAATCATCACAAAAGTGACACAAGAATGACAGATGAGTGCAATAATAGTATATTATTCAACGAGCGTGTAATGATGGCTATTACTCATGAGAATGAAGTTTGCGACGTGAGCCGCAGGCGAACGTCGTAATCATTCGAGTGAGTAATAGCCATTACACGAAAGTAGAATACTATACTTTTTCTATGACTGAGTGTTCACCTATCAATTCAAACGAACGAGATATTTAGAGAATATTTTATTGAATAAACTTAATGCTTTATGTCAAACAATTCCATTTTGGAAGCTACAATGAAAATTCATTTATTGCTTACAATATTGATGGTGAAATTTGGGCAGTTGAATTCGTTATCACTTTCTGTATCCATTCTAATAAAAAGTCACCTCTAAATCACCTTTGGTAGGTAGGTATAGGTACTGTCAAAGTTTAATTATGACATTTCATGGCGAGTCTGATTCAAACATTACACCAAACATAGTCGTGTGTAATGGCATTCTTTGACGGTGATTGGCCAGATAGTCGTGTGTAATGGATCATTACACACGGGGCGTGGCTTGTTTTGTGTAATGCATCCAGTTACTCAACAAAAATGTTACATAAAATGGGTCCATTACTCAACAGTCATAGAAAAAAGTATATTGTATAATTAGTGGGAAAAGCATCATATTCCCAAACGACTGTGATGATTACCAGACGAGGAGCGTAGCGACGAGTCTGGTAACACAGTAGTTTGGGAATATGCTTTTCCCACGAATAATACATACTATTTTTTCTTCGATCGTTAATTTACATTTGGAAAATTAATTGAAAAATATTCCGTTCAAGATGTAATTGAGTAAGCTTAGATGCATTTCTCCATGTTCATATTGGAATATAGAAGTGGTGGTAACGAGATAAACCAAACAATCAGCCATGCAGCTTCAACGTATATAAATTCTCGTTGCCCTCCAGTATAATTTAGAAATTATACAAACTGTACAGTACATGTAAATATTAACAACAATAAATTTGTGTTCAAAAATATCGTTAAGAATTGGATGTTTCTTTTATTTCTTCCATAACAGCTTTATCAATATAAAAATTAAAGCAATACTTTGTTACATTTTATTTCAATAATCCATTGATAACATTACCGCACGCTACAGCAGTGCGGTAAGAATATTACCGCACTGTTATTTTCTAATTGCTTAGCAACTGCCCACTATTCGGGAATGTTGCGCATGGAAAACAGGTCAAAATAGTGTAACTTCTCCCACGATCGGAGAAAAAATATTTTATTGCACTAGTGCAATAAAGTACCACTTTTTCCATTAAATGTGGTTCACAAAAGTGTTGTTTTTTGCATGAATGTAGAAAAAAAAATATTAAGAAAATTTTAACCATTATTGTTTGAAATTATATGAAATTAAATGAATTTATGATCAAATAAACATAAATTGAAATATTGACTGGACTGTGACGGCTCTTTGAAAAAAATAACAGGCATTGAAAAAAATAAAAAAATGGTGAAACAATCCTACCTACCCTATAAAATTGTAATGCATATTTTTGGAACTTCCGGAATCGAATTATTAAATTTCCGAAAAATTGGATATTAAAAAGATAATATTACAATAAAACGCATTCTTCAATTTTTTTACGACCCCATTTGGATTTTTTGGGTTCAAAAATTATTGAGCATATCTCTCAATGCGCTTGCTCTCTATTATTAGAAAATCTTTTTTCGATCTCCTTTATAATTAAAACTTGGCACTTATTGTCGAAAGCGAGCTAAAGTCCAACAACAAAACTCGACTGTAGTTTTTTCTAGAATGAAATAAATATTTTGGCAGCCGGCGCGGGCCATTTAAAAGGCATTCATTTACAACCATAGCTGTAATTTTGACATTACTGATGTCATTGAAGGTTTGAAAGTGTCACATTACCTACGTCTACTTCCCTCTTCCATTTCCCTCACTCGTTCAATAAAGCAAAATATTTATTTGAGTAATATATTTTATTGAACAAATTCTTATATAGAAACAACAGGGCAAATAATTAACAACAACATTTAAATAACTTATATATTATTGATAAAATTAATGGTAATATGTATTTGACTTATTATAGGATTTAACCGAAATATTTAATCTCCTTGATGATTTTAAATTTCTTTACTGTCACTGTCACATTTTTGAATGGTGTCAAATAATTTTCAACTTAATTTTTAATTTAATTTTTACTACATTTAAAAAATGTGAAATAGAATTTTCAACAAACTATGTGGTTGTAAATAAAATAGTATACATACCTAGAAGGAAAGTTTTCATTACTGTCTCGAGATTATAGTTAATCTCTCGACAGTAATGAAATACTTCCCTCCTCGGTATGTAATATACTATTCCTTTTTCATAAAATATGATGTTATGTAAATTGAAAAAAAAATAAATTATTAAAATTATTAGTTTTATTTGATAATTATTGACATTGACAGATGGGATACCCCTGATATTATGTAACGTTATCTAATCAATGCCTTTAATAAATTAAATATACATGATTACTTGTAATATAAGTACACATATCAGTTTAAGCAAACTAACCTTCAATTTGTGCATGTGTTGTTATCAAACAAATATATTTATATAAAAATGCTTTATGTAGGTCGAATATTTTTATACATGGTGTCCCAGGATAATATCGAACTCCATATAAAATGTGTGCGTTACTCAAAAAATTTGAGAACCGCTGGCTTAAACTATACCAGTACCGTATCTAATCATGCTGGTACCTAGAATTATGAGAAAAAAATATTTTTTGTGAAATGGTATGTTAACAACTCTTGTTATTATTCAATTAATTTTTTTATTGACTAATAACGGCTATAGACATTGCAAAATTGTTAATAGAAAACATTTAATATAGTAGCAAACTAAGCCTACGTAATTCGTATTATTATTGTCTATTCTGGTGCAAACTTATTAAAAATAAAATGCTGCGAGGTCGAATTTAAAAGTCTTCATTTAGTTGATTGATTCATGTCCGTCTTCGATTAGATAGTTTAAAAAGTCAAAAGCAGGTTTGTAGCAAGATTCCCTTTTTTATAATTCAACGTGGCAACTGCGCTTTTTGGCCCATCTTTTGAACTGTCTGTTATAGTAGTGTGTTCATAAAACTTCTTCTCGAACAAAACTTTTGATATTGAAATAAGGGTTTTTTTTAATGAGCCGTCACTTCACCACCACATGAATCTAGAAACAACCTGTATATAAACTTTATAAAGTTCGTTGTGTAAATACTACTACCATCAATTTTGGTAACGCTAGTGTTGGAAGAGACAAAACTTGTTAATTGAAAAAGCAATGTCGTTATTGACAGACATAGAAAAGTTCAAGTGCACAAATACAACTCGAAATAAAAAAGGTAGTAGAATGTGGTCTCATGTTTTGTTGTCACACGGCTGACTCATCCGACTGTTGTAACCACTGGACGGGTTTGCATTTAAATCGGAGTGTTATGTGTGATTACGACTTGTATACTGGGTGACTCAATTTGAAGAATGTAACATTTAGTCGCATATTTCTTAGTAGTGAAATATTTAAATTTAATCACACTTCTAGAAATTCAGTTTATACGAGGATTTATTGATATTTTGGCTGGTTTAGTCGATTTACATATTGACTAGTTGGTTTTATTCAATACTTCTAGTTTGTTTGGTTTTATTACGCTCTACATCATGTCGTTATAGTTTGGTTTTTGAATATGCTCCTAAAGTAACTATTAAAACCTGTCTTTTGATCTGTTCTACTTTCAGATTGTTTGGCGGTAAAGGTACTTTCTCAAACGCTGTAATAAAGCTTTATTAAAACTAAACAGTTTAGATTGAATCGTTTCAGTTTTCGCCAGCCAAGACTAACTGAACTTCGTGTTGTCAACAATAAAACCTGTCTTTGACTCTATTTTACTTTCAGATTGTTTTGTCGGTGAATGTGCTTTCTCAAACGCTGTAATAAAGCTTTATTGGAACTTGACAGTTAAGATTGAATCATTTTAGTTTTCGCCAAGACTAACTGCACTTCGTGTTGTCAATAATAAAACCTGTCTTTGAATCTGTTTTACTTTCAGCTTGTATTGCCGGTAAATTGTACTTTCTCAAACGATGTAATGAGGCTTTATTAAAACTGAACAGTTTAGATTGAATCATTTTAGTTTTCGCCAAGACTATCTACACTTCGTTTTGTCAACAATAAAACCTGTCTTTGAATCTGTTTTACTTTCAGATTGTTTTATCGGAAAATGTACTTTCTCAAACGCTGTAATAAAGCTTTATTGAAACTTGACAGTTTAGATTCAATCATTTTGGTTTTCGCCAAGACCAATTGCACTTCGTGTTGTCAACAATGAAACTAAAATTATCCCCTCTCATCGTGTTTCCCAAATGAAGACAAGTCATTTTGTTTAATGTACAAACAGTAGTGTACCTAGTTGTATACAATATATTTTTTGTTTACAATTCTCAAAAACGAGGTTTTTGCCCTTGAGTGATTTTTTTAATTAACCAGTGTCGCGCTATCCACTTTTACCCCTTTACCACTAATTCAGTCACCATGTATCATAGGCGTACTATTAAATTTCTTTAAGGTGTTTTCCATTTATTATAGGGCTTGCTAAAAAATTTTCAAAAGGGGTTAATTTGTAAATCTTCCATGGACGTACAGTTGAATTTTTATATGATATGAACTAACCTTTTTTAATGGGCGTACGATACAATTTTGAAACGGGATTCTAAAATCTCTCACCAAACAATAGCAATTTTATAGAGCTTAAAAATGTCTGTCTCATAGTCTATCGATCAATTTTATAAAGGATTTGTACTGATTTACCATATGCGTATCAATTTAATTTGTGAAAATTTCTTTATCATAGACGTACGATAGAAATTTTAAAAGGGTCCATTTATTTGTGCAGTTTCCACCTACATCAGACTGCTTATACCTTTTTTGTTACTATAATACGTGAAATTTTATTAACGCTACGTTCTTTTTTTCTTGTCTGATCACACTGTATGCAGCTGATTTATAAAAATGAATTCTTCCCATCCGGTAAAGCTTACTGTCAATTCGCTTTGAAATTTCTAACTTTATCTAAAAAAATAATCAAATTCCTGTGCTTTTTTATTACAGTCATTATTCAATTTTGTTGCTAATGACAAATGACGTAATTTTATACGTCTGAGCAATTCTCTTATCGCTCATGAAAAGTATATTGTCAGATTTCGGTTTAGTACGGTAGTAAAACAAATTATTTATTTCATTACTCGATAAAATGGAAATTCTTTTAAATAAAATCCAATATAAAGAGGCAGCTTAGGAATATTATTATCTTCGCATCCCGATTGTAGAATCTTATTATATACTCTTACACCCTTTGGAATCTAAACTGGAATTTACAGCACAGACTATCGGTCACAATTTCCGGAATTCACGTACAAATCGCAAGATCAAATTGCTCTGCTACGACTCACATTGCGACTGTTGATAAAGTTGCAATTTAAAACGTCCAATAAAATGTTGACATTCTCTTTTTACAACCAGAGAAAAAAGTACAAACTTGCGCTTCCACAAGAATCCGCACAATTGCACTTTTCAGATAATCGAGCATTTTTTTATTTGTCCATAAAACAAAGTTACCAACCGGACATCTTCACGTTAGAACTGTCAGTTTTAACATAACCAATGAATACACATTACCTTAAGAATCTTATATAACAAATGGGTGAACATTTGTTGTGTTTAATGGCTGAGATATATGACGAAATTTCAGTAATTTTAAGATATTTCTCAGTTGAAAATTTCACAATTATTGAGATTTTTAGAATGTTAAGCCCTTAGATTGTCAATTGTACAAGGGTTTATTGCTCTATGCCCTTTTCAAATAAAGGATTATTTATGTTTTTTCTTCTCCGGATTTTTTTGTGCCTCAACCCACTTTCTCTCCTTAAACTAATATAATTTATATACTTTACCTGTACTTCTTTTTAATACTATTTTATACTCCAAATTTCAATAGAAATAAAACTTTAAGAACGCACCTTGTATTAAAAATTTGGCAGAGAGGTCCTTGACGTAGACCAATAAAGTATACCATCTTCTTTCACGGACTTTGATCGAACAACGTACTCGACGACCACCATCCATACAGTCGGAATTGCAGTTATCCAAGGAAGAGGTAAAGAAGGAGAACTAACAATATACGTAGGCATTCGACTTTATAGACCGAGCAAAAAAGTTGAAAAAAAATTTATTAATAGTTGAAGATGTTCTATTTGAAGAGTGAAAGTTATAGGTATGGATAATGTATAGTTTATTGGATAATGGTGCTTCGTAAATAAGAAGCGAAGAATGTTGTTGTAACACTGTAGTGGGTCCCAGATCAGAAAGAACTGCTCTCACTTCTCCCCAATGGAGCGCCTGAACAAAATAGGGACACCGAACTAGCTCTGCATATATTATGCAACTGTGAGACGCTGGACCACAGGAGGCAGAAACCAGCGAAGAACCTGTATGATCTAACACAGGGAATAGATTGACTGAATCATCACACTAGGAGGATCCACAATAAACCCAGGACTCCAGGAGGCTGAGGTGGTGCAGGTATAGGGACGGCTTCTTTTAAAAAAACCTTGCTATCAATAGTTCTCCTGAAGTTTCTATATTGTTGTTTTTCGTTTCTTGTAAAGTTTTGTTTAAAGGCAAATCTTTACAACACAAATTTATTTTCTTATTATACCAGATGAACTAGCAAAGAGGAGGACTAAAATACCTTTCTGGGGGCCTGAACCCTTTTGCGGAGTCAGCCCCAAGTTAATATTGGAAGAAATAGGTGAAGCCGAAAGAAATAGAGGATCTGACCATTGGAAAGATCTAGTAAACCTTAGACAATCAAAGATTCTTCTTGGTGAATAAAACCTGTTGAGATCAAATTAATACATAAGTCAAAGTAAAACTGCGCTAAGAGTTTCAACAGGGATCCTAACGGGACATTGTCGCCTGAATGGGCACCTGAAAAAGCTCAAAATAGTGGAGGAAGAAGAATGAAGATATTGAGGCATGGAAGAAGAAACCTCGCAAACTTTCCAACTGCACAGCACTACAGAATCTTAGAGCACAGTACTTGGGATATTATGAATAGAAGAGGAACATTTACCTGAGTTGAAGCCTGCAGATATCCTAAAATTCCTCCGGGAAATAGGACTAAAGGAGCTACTAGTTTCAGAGACTCTCCTCAGAAGTAGAAGTAAAGAAGGAAATTTCTTATCAACGTGAATAGCTCGCCACTGGTAAAATTTTGTAAAAAATATATTCATCAACCACTTCTATAATCGCGATATTGTTTTTATCAGTTTTTCTTCAATTTAAATACCTCAAATGAACAACACCGCATCCGACATGCAAGAACCAAACCGTACTAGCTCTTGTAAATTACGTGAATTACCCTGTATAAATATTTTTTGGTCGGAGAACGTACAACTAATAAAATAGCCATTATTGACTGGTCTATTATTGCCATAGTCGCATTGTTAAAGTTATAGAGGTACTATAACAATACGTTCAGTGTCCGGCGCGTCCATCGAGTTTTCAGTCGCCTGAGATATCAGGTAGTACCTGAACGAAACTTTTAATTTATAATAAATGGTAACGGAGACGATGATAGTGTCAGTGGCTTTCCCAGAGTAGGTACCATTACCATTTCAGTTTAGTGCACCTGAGAGAGGTTCGCTGCCTTGTTAGTTGTTGGTTCATTCACGTTGTGAAATTGTAAACATTGTGTCTCGGTCGGCAGATTTTTTTCGATTCGAATAATAAAATGTGAAATTATGTTATCGTGATAAAAAGTGTATTATTCTAGTTCCAGTCATTATATTTGAATTTTAGCAAGGTAATGAGTATTTGCTGTTAGATTTGTCATGCTATGCCAATGTAATTTAATCTAATTCGCTGTTTCTATTGTTCTTGCTTGGTTAAATGAAAATTATTCCATGGATTAGTAATATTTACTTTTTAAACTCAATTTACTAACATGTGCTGAATGGTTTCGTTGACCTTGAAATATCGGCAATCGGACTCACTTTTTTTAGATCCGTTTTCTTGTATTCTTTACAGGTAGAATTATTATTATGGCTCTTGAGATTTTTATCTAAAATTTAAAATTTGAACGGTAATATCGATTTCAGAGATATTTGAATTACCAAGAGGCAATAACCGTGGCGCGTCTGCCAAAAAATGATTAAAACAATAACTTTTAAAATAATAATGTTTTAGACTCGATTATTGTGACATAATTTTAACTTTGCTCTTTTTGAGCTATTCGAATATAAAAAAATATTATGTAAAATGGTATTGATTTTTTCAAAAAAAGTCGAAATTTTCTTCTCGGTACCATTTTCTCATTTGTTTATGGAACAATTTTAAACAAATTTTGGTAGTCGAAATGATTCCCCATGGACAAGGAGCCTTGCATATTTTTTGGAATAAAGTTATTTCCATGGTATTTGATTTTTTATTTGGTTCATTTCATAAATAGGTATTCATTCAGAACTATGCATAGCATTTTAGAGAAAATGGTAACGCAGAAAAACCGCATTTACTATCCTAAAAATGTTGGCAATATACTAGTAATACCTATAATAAGTTAGTCCCTATTTCCTGGCAAGGATCATCATGATTAACTATTAATTTATTATATTCTACAATGCAATTGATTAGTGTGATAAAACTTGGTACTTCCCTACTTCCATTATCATAGAAAATACCAAAATAAGATAATATGTATAAAAATTGTAGACAGCTTCAGCTTTCATTAATTACAATCCTACAGGGTATTCCATAACTGGGTGTCAGATCAAATTTATGATTTTTTAATTGAACGTTTTCAAAAAATCCTAAAGACTTGTCGATTTTTGATAAAAGGGAGACAATTTCTCTCGGTATTTTTGGCGGAGGTAAGCACCAGCTCTACATATTTGAATGGCAATTAGTGAACTGAAAAAGGGGCAAAAAAGTTCCAATTTTTTTTTAAGGTACAACCACATATGGTCTTCACAAAATGAGTAGGTCCCTGGCCATCTGAAATCTGCAATTACAACATTTTTCATTATTGCTAAATTTGTCAAAATTATGTTTCATTACTTTTTCAAACATACCTCGCGATATCTCCTGAACTAATCAAGATATTTTCAACTTTTTTTTCTTAATCGGCAGAAGAAACATAAGCGAATATTACTGCGTTAGTTTAATTAGTATAGAAAACCTAGTTTTTTTGGAAAATTAAAGAAAACTGTAATCTTTACTTTTTTTGGAGCACTCTTTTCAGTAATCAAGAAACTTTTTTATTTTCCAAAATTTTACCAAACTATCTGCTTACCAAATAAAGCTAAAGCTCCAAAGAAGTTTTTAAAACAATAATCACTATTCTAAGTATTATAGTTTTCAAGCAGTAGTTACTTGAAGTTAAAAGGTTCCGCATCTCCATGGGCCAACCACCTGTAACCTGTAAATTGATAAAAGTTCCTAAACATTTAAAAAATGTTCTGGTTTAGTTATTGTTTCTTCTTCGTTTACACTCTCCTAGCAATAAACATCTATTAACGCATGATACAAATTTTAGCAACTCATTAGGTACTTGCTTTTCAATCTCTGTCTGATTCATATCATCCGAATTTGGAAAATTGCTTTGTGGGATATCAAATTTTTTCGAAAATAAGGATTTCGTTCTCTTTAATAATCTGGGATACATCGTTCGCGTTGATTTTATAAGAGGCAGTGGATTCTGAGCTGGTTGAGTCTGATAATACACTTTCATCTCAATGGTTTCAAAGTGGTAATATCTATAAATAGGGGTCGAGTAAGGTGTCATTTTAACTCAGCACCTACTTTCTCCGCAATATCATGTACAATTTCTAGTAGATCCTTCTTAATGACATCAAGGATTCCACCAACTCTACCAGTAATGAGTTTTTAAAATTGGATTTTTTTTCCCTTTTTTGCCGAAATAATGAAAATGACACATGACATGGATATGATAGTGAAGTTTTGTTTACCTACTAGTGTTTAAATTATTGGGTCACCCTCTATATCTATCGTCCATGAGTTCCAAGCCTCCTCCAATCGATGTGGGCAAATATTTTAATCTCTACTAACCATATTTCAAAAACTCGTTAGTTCCATCTGACGAAACTATTTTCTACTATATTTTGCAACGAACTATTATTTCCAGTTATTACTATATAGATTTATTATTACATTTTAAATAGCTGTAAAAAAATTCCTATTATTCAATAATATCATCAAAGAAATTTAGTAACGATTTATTTTCAACGACAAACAATGTTTTTTTTAATTATTGAGAAACATTATATCGTTAACTGGAAACTAATGTACAAAGTCTAGCTTTTAATTTTATTAAAATATAACGGTAATAACGGCGAACGCGAATATCTGAACATCAAGGACTTTATACGTAAAAATTACCACATAATTCAATAATTTACACGGAAAACCCTAGACCGCAATACTATTCACATGATATATATTACAATATAGGTACGTTTCATTATTCTCTGTAAATACAACTTTTTTCTCCGAATGTGATGAACATAATTACTAGAAGTTCAATATTGATAAAAAGCCAAAGAATAGTCGGTTAGTTTAGTCGTATTTCAGATATTAAGACTATCATTGTAAACTTAATTCCTGTAGTGAAACAATACGTGCTCTCCAAGAACTCTCTATTGCTCACTTTACATATATGACATCCCATATAGATTGCGAAAATCCTTTTGGAACCCTCTTCGTACACAAGTGCGATAAGGAAAATATAAGAAAAAAGCTTGAAAGAGAGATAAGGAATAATTGTGCGCGGTCATCAAGGCGTGTACTTAATTCCAGATGCCCCCCTATTTTAACCTTCCAGAAGCGCATATTAATTTGTACAAATGATATTTTTGACTCGTTATCGTTGACTTTTTTTCAAAGTCATGCATAATAGGTAAAACTAAACACTTCCATCATTCTCTCTGTACACTGTTGCCGGATGAAAGTGTTTAGTTTTAGCTATTATGCATGACTTCGAAGAAAAGTCAACGTAAATGTGATAAAAATATCATTTGTACAAATTAATATGCGCTTCTGGCAACAGCAGTTATAATATGGGGGCAATCAATGTTTTCTGGAATTAAGTATACGCCTTGATGACCGCGCACAATTATTCTTTCTCTCTCCTTCAAGCTTTTTTTCACGCTTGTGTTCGACGAGGGTTCCGAAAGGATTTTCGCAATCTGTATATGCTCATGTGCATTTAGATTCAATCTAGTATGTAACAACATGAGCTGTTTCAATCAATATCCACCCTCGATCTTAATAACGTCCCGTAATTGGTCCGTTGCTTGATTAGAAAACCAATTTAAAGGTAAATAGAAAATAGAACCAGCGTCATTTTATCTCGACATCTTGTATCGATGTCACAACTTTAAACGGTACACCGCTATTGCTTTATTACCTAATTAATTGACCTGGTCTTAATTGGTTGCGAAAGTATTAACCATCTCGATTAATAAACTGGTAATTCTAATTAGAATCCTAATATAGGTAACTAGACTTATCCATTTTGACGGTAATACTAGCTGAAGAAATTGATTATTCAATTAAAATCTATTTATCAAGTACCGTTTTTAGTTTTTTTTTCAAATGGCCACCGGAGGGCGGAGTGCTGCTTGTTTACAGCTGAGTGATTAAATATATTATAGTGGAGTTTGCCAATAGAAGTGAGAACATAGATCAATAACCATCTTTTAAATGATGTAAGTTAACGTCTTATAAAAATTTTATTTAAGTTGGCTAGAACCCCGTCTGCCTAAACGACCCTATAACCAATAAATCTCGACCCAAATCGCTAAACCAGGGTTGGACTAGTAGGTACCCAATGTATGTTAACAAAATTTGGACAATTATGGAATAAAACTTTTCAGATCAAAGTAGATGGTATCCCTTTTTTATTTATTTTTTTTAAACCAAAAAGTAGTATTCTCCCTGCTGCTTTCTGCTCTTCTTGTACGCAAATTTTATGTATTTCCAGTCACTTTTAATAGACTGGAATAAAAATAATATTGTTTTAATAAAAACGCTAATTCAGAGCAATGAGATTGGAAGGAAGAAATTCCGTACTGCGTCTTTGGGCATTAGTATGACAAGCATCAATAAGATATTGCATAAACATTTAGCTGTTGAAAAGATTTGTACGCGTTGGATTCTGCATAATTTGACAAAAGCTCAAAAATATGCTAGTGTAAATTTGTGCAAAGAAATGCTCAAGAAATACAATCGCGAATCTTGGATCTATGCATATGAGCCCGAAACAAAACAGCAATTCACTGTATGGGTCTTCCAAGACGAGCCCAAACCGACAAAAGTGATTCGTGCGCGAAGCACCTTGACACAATTGATCGTCTGTTTTTTCGGAATAGCTGGTGTGTTGAAATATCTACCAAAATCACCAGCCAGAATAATTTTCACACGATGAAATAGAAAAATTTCATTTGTTTAAATCATCGTATTTTTTAACCTTGATACGGAATTTTGACAGAATAATAAGATGTTTATCTGGAAATATAGTCTAAAAATAAGGTTGTCAATTTGAAAAGGTTCAACTGGAAATTCATCCTCCTGAACTAATTTCTATCAATATTACAGCTTTTAGGATTAAAATTACTGATTTAACTTTACTAATTTACTATATTAGAATTTAGAGTGTAGGTTGTCAGGTGACAGAAATTCGTCACCAAGACGTACTTGGAAAAGGTCAATAGAGAAACAATCAATTAATTTCAAATTATACAATTCAGTAAACGTTCACATTATTTTATTCTCAACCCACGCCACTGACTACCATCATAACTCTATTTTCAATTTATTGACTATAGAAATCTCTTTTGTGATTATGGGTGAAGGAAGCTTTACCCTCGGCTTTACCCTACACAAATATAGAAAAAATTAATGTTCATGATATATTTATTGTAGAGTAATTTTGTAAGAAGATTTTTTAGTGTCGATTTATGCAGACACAATTAACAATTATCAATTAGCAATGAACAATTAACAATTATTATTTAACAATTAGTAAAACTGCCATCGTTTATGCAGACACAATTATAAATTAGGAGAAAATAGTAAGCACGCGCACAAGCCCGAGATTCTGGTTATTTACATTTTTAATAACCCTACATTTTCATGTCTATTGGAACTATTTTGAAGATCTATATTAGAATTGAAAAAGCTGAGACTTTTTTTCTTTTAATAATGATGCTGACACACAACATAACCCTAAATCAACCACTATTTTATGAAAAAAGTGAGATAAATCTCAGGATCTGTGTCATAGTGAAATGAGTAGTTCAACTTATAATTGATAATTGTTAATTGTGTCTGCATAAATCCACACTTACTCTGCTGCTTGGGCATATACAAATCTATGCAAAAACTCATCAATAGTTTTAGTGCTAATTTTCTAGAGATGGAGAACGATCTTTCTGACAGATTAAACATGGCGTTAAAAAGTCTGGAAATATTTATAAATAATGATGAACATATTTTTGAAAAAAAAGCAGATAGTATTGCTTGAAGAAGCTATTTGGTTGATAATGTAACTAAAAATTAAGAGTATTGTATTTTTTAGGTGCACTTTAGAAATAAATAATTTTAGCTGTAAAAGTAATCCTTGAGAAGGATATTATGATTATCACAGAAAGAAAACACTAGGTACTGATCTGAGGATACGTTATTACCTCAGTACTGGTATAACTTGGCTACTTTTTTGTTCGAATACTCTTGAATAGTATCAAAAACTAACAGCACAAAAAGTGTGAAGTCTTTCAGTGCGAAAGATCCCCATTATACAGGGTGTTTCATAGTTAAACCACCATAGGTGAACTGCTAGTAGAGGACACTTATTGTGTTATCGATGCAATATATCCTTGCCAAAAATAAAAGAAATATATAGGGTGCTTCTAAAGTTATGGTCTTCAAAAGCTTCGGACTAAATAAATAAAACACCCTGTATCTCTGTTAATAATTATGTTAGACCAATTAAACAAGTCTTTTTAGAACCACCAAAGTGTCCTCTAATTCCAGTTTAACTATGAAACACCCTATACAATATGTCTCAGTAAGTTGGAACCATATGGGAAACTTTTTTATTATCAATTCTAGGGAAAAAATGTATTCTTCAAAAAAAGTTCTGCATGTTCTAAAATCTGAAATACAATCAACAGATATTAATTTTTTTCAGCCGTGTACAAGGTATGCCAAAAAATGTGAATTTTACTCAAGAGTAAAGTACCTTTATTTTCCAGAATATTGACAATTGTTATGATAAAAAGTTGATTATAATTGAAAGCTATTGTCAGATATCTAATATTATCCATCTGTCATGAAAAAATAATTTCTGTTATTTTTACTCACTCTTCTCTGTATTAGCAATGATAATTCTGTATATTAGCAATTTGCGTACGTAACGATTTTCAATCTAGGTTACACTGACGGCAAACATCCAATCGCTAGTTGGTTTTTATAAAATACAAGAAATGGCGGCTCTGTTAAATACCGAAGAAAAAATAGAAACAATAGTAAACAAGCAAAAAACTTATTTTTTCGAAATAAATGAATGTAATTGCATATTTGAACATAGTTTTTGGCACTGATAACTTTTTTTAATAACATTTTTCTATATTATCAAATTTAAAGGTACTTTACTCTTGAGTGAAATTCATATTTTTTGACATACCTCGTACACGACTGAAAAAAAGTGATATCTGTTGATTGTATTTTAGATTTTAGAACATGCAGAACTTTTTATGAAGAATACATTTTTTTCCTAAAATCAATAATAAAAAAGTTTCCCATATGGTTCCAACTTACTGAGACATATTGTATTTAAAAACTTTCAACTTTTCTTCGATCACCCGGTGTATAATTAATAACGAAACGCCTTGTAATTACTCACTGAAATGGATCCAAACTAATAAAAAAACAATAGTTTCTTTCTTCATTGCTTTTAGATTTCATAGATCACAGAGTCCTTGAAGCGTTAAAAAGGATGTAGGTGTTATAATAGGTAGAGTAAGTACACCACACACACCTGGAAAATTAACCCTTGTTTCCGGCGCTGTTAGAATACAAGGTTACTTAACGATTATATTTATTTTAAACAACGGTGAATCGAGTTATGCCTCAGTAAGTACCTACATCAGCTATTTTTGTTTCCTGTTGGTTGTTATCCGATGAGCAAACAATTTATCATATGCGACAACGCCTCCTATCGGTATAAGCGAGAAATTTTGTAAGCGGTTTTGTCGTCCTATTTACTCATATATACACATTATATTTACCATTATAATTATAGACACTTCCAATAACTCGAGCATAAATAATAGTCAAGGATATAGGGGTAGTACTTTTAAATGATATTGTCAAATTTTTGACTCTAAAGAATCAAATACCTACTGAGAGTCCAGTCTGACAGTTCATTGCAAACCTCACTCGGCAATCAATTAATCTTTCTGTAGAATTGTGGTGACTTTCTACTGAAATAATGAAATCTAAATAATAAATAAAAAATTCCTTCGAATTATTCACTTGCTTCTTAAGCCGGGAACACGTCATTGTTTTGATGCTACACCACGCTACGCCATGTCACGCCATCTTACGCAACATCAGAAGGATATTTATATATTGTGTATACACTGTTCTGATGCAGTCTTATCTCACACTACTCGACGCTATCCAACATGGTACGAATCCTCTTTTGCCTGATTTTCATCATTTGATATCACGTCGCGTGGCACGTGGCAAAAATCGATAAAGTTTTATTAATTGAGTTGGTTCGGAAGCACGAGTGTCTTATAATATGAAAATCAAGCACTATAGAGGCCAGAATATGAGAGACGAAGCTTGGGAGGATGTACCCAACATTTTCTTCTCTGTTTACGTTCTAATAACAGTAAAGGTTTTGCTGCATATTCTAGTTCTACTTCCCACTCATCCGAGGAACTACTGTTCGCCATATAGTGTCTGAACTCAAGCTGATCTCTTTTTCTATCATTATGTAACGTAGCATCGCACATCTCTACATCTCTGACGCATTATGTCGGATGGCGTGGCGTGGTGTATCTATCTGTATCTGTAGGTAGGGTGCGTGTTGGCTCACAGCACCTAAGTCATCGTCCATGCTGTCCTTCTCAGGAAGGTGGACAGGTCACTAGGAGACATCTTTATATCGGCAGGTGTAGGCCAAGACTCACCGACCACACACTCTTATTGACGATAACTCCGACGTGGTGTAGCATCAGAACAATGTGTTCACGGCTTTACTGTTGTGTGATTTTTTTATTTTTAACTTAATTTTTTCTTTGTTCAAGCACTGGATTTCTGATTATCTTATTTTAGAGTTGGTATAAATTTTTTTATTATTGTATGCAATAATAAAATATCCTAAATGATTTTCAACAGAAAAAACCTAATAAAGATTTACACGATTTCACTACCAAATTATCGAATTATCAGTAGAGATTAGATAAAATTATACCGAAACCTCTTACGATTTTTGCTTAGTAGTATAAATAAACGTTTCGGTAAATACGCACATGAAAAAAATTGCGGATATTTTTTATAAATATTAGTATGGAGTGAGCATGTCGAGTATATTGAGTGGTTTTTGTCCGCCGTGGTTTAGGGACCCAGGTAAATGTTCAATACATTAAAAAACTTATTAACCAACAGGGTGCGTTCATAAATAATGATTGGCAATGAAGAGTATATTTGATTTTTGTATGTTTTCATCAGTATTAACATACAAACGAAAGTTGGATGAAGGAGATTTGTTTACTAAAAATAATTTTTGTTACAGGGGTCCTGGACATGACCGCCACGGAGAACACTATTCGTTTTAGTGTCCATACCCTGGACAAAGCCACCAAAGCGAAGGTCACGTTAGAAAATTACTACAGTAATTTAATAGCCCAACATGTAGAACGAAAACAAAGGTAACTATTTTATTATTCAACAAATTTGTACATTATAACGTGAAGTAACAAATATTTACAAAATAGACTACTTATTTGTTATGTTAAAAAATATTCATACATTTTGTCGACCCCCCAGGTTAATTTGACGTTGTTACGTTTGGCTAACGTCTTCAAGTCTTTGATTCAATCCCATACTAGACTAGGCGTCACTTTTTACTCTAGATTCTCCTCCTGACTAGAATGGATTTGCTTACTTTCGACAGCTCTTGTTGTTTACTCTCGCACATTGCAAGAATGATTATACTTCCGCTTGAAACACAAAGGTGTATAGTTTTTTTTCACGATCTGACCTGACCTGAGATGGGATAATGGCATGCAATAAAGCCATAAAGGTATTAGCTGTGACAGGGTTGTATTTATTGTGATGGCGAATAATAAATTATTATCTGAAAGACTTTTGGGTCATTCTTATTATAAATACTTTATTTTATTGCAAATGGTTAATCCGAAATTTTTTATGGTTTTATTGCATCTCAAGCCTAAGTCGTCAAGTCAATTTCTTAGATCGTGGAAAAAAAAACGGTTGCTCGTACAATGCAAAATTTTCCCATTAATAAACAATACGATTTATATTTGTCATTTTAATGGTATAATTTGTCATAAATTCAGAATTTTAAATTTAACATCAAACTGTGGCCATGTTTCTAATTTATAGTGATTTTATTATGTACATGTGATTCATAACACTAATTTGGGAGAGTGAATCATACTATAAAGAACCATATACCGGTAATAAAATATCTTTTGATGGTACCTACTTTCATAATCCGTCATTAGAAATAAATAAAAACTAACAATTACCTATTATATTGTAGGAAGTTTTCAAAACGTACAACTTGGTTCATTTACGTTGGGTTCAAGTACAACTACATATTACTTTTTCTTCGTAATGTTATTTTTAAAAGGAATTAGAAAACATTGCGACAATAATAATTATACAGTGTGTAAAAGCCAAACGGAATGGAATCAATTAATTATTTCAGTTACTGTACATACCCCGGCTCTACTTGTGTCATTCCATGTTTGGCAAATGTATATACTGGTCCAGGAAATCCTCAAGTTATAGTGAATGTAATATGGTTTCAGCAGAATTTTTTTTTCGGGCCGAGCTGGGAGACTCATTTTCGAATCGGTCCTAACCAATACCCAGACAGAGTTGAACTTATCCCCAAGGAAATGCCTATCAAACACACCCACCTCAAACACGCCGTTACTCTTGCCTCTTCTCTGTTCTCTAATATGCCATATCCAGTCCTACTCTTCCCCTAATTATGCTCTCTACTACGCCACTTATGTCCATCCATTTTCCCTCGCACCTCAACATTATCTCCATCTATTTTTCCCAATAGACCGCCTCCCCTAGTTTTTTCTCCACCTTATTCAGCACTTTCTCGATCATCCAGCATCTGAACACATGTCTCACATCAGCAGGATGTAGCACCACTAGATTACCAACGCAATTTCCTGCAGAACCTCGATGCCATAATTCCCAATCGGTGAATAAGGAGACGAGGATCGATAGAATGGCCAGCGCTATCACCCGATATTTCATCATTATATATTTTTATGGGGATATGTGAAGAGTATTCTGTACAAAACAAGATCTTTTAATTTAAATTTCTTAAAAGAACGAATAACGCATGCGATTGGTTCGAACACGTGTGAGAAGTAAAAATAATGCTAGAAGACAGGTTGCCGATGCGTTCGAGGTGAAATTATTGACTGGATTTATTCCTTTTGGCTTCTTGGCACTGTATAGATAATTAAAAATTAACAAATAATAGTCACAAACTTGTAAGAAACAGTGTTAGGGCAATTCTATGAGAAAATCTATAAATTTCTATATTATTTATAAAATTTGCAATTCTGTGCTTCATTTTGTTTTTGTGAGGTTATTCTGCTGTGTATTTTTCATTGGCATACAATCTTGTTTACATGTAGAGTGATATTTTTATTTGCAAAGATATGTTTCCATTAAAAAAAAGTAAACATGGATATTTTTAATGATGTAAAAATGTTTGAAGTGGTGTTTATTTCATTTTCGTAAGGTTTGTATTTGATTCTGTTCAATTGATGATAAGTCTGTTCATAGAGCAGCCACAAACGGTTGGAAACTGGACGACGCATGCGCAGTCTTTTTGTGAAAGCTTTTTATTCACTGCGCATGAGTTGTTCAGTTTCAAGCCATTTGTGACTGCTCTACGAACAAACCTAATCTTCCCTCTTTCATTTGAAATCTATTTCTCCAGGCAAAAGCCTGCATTTTCCTATTTTAGGTTATGTACTATTGTTTGTAGTAATTCATATATGTCTCTATAAATCAGAATTTTACAGAATTGCCATTTTTATGATAGATCTATTAATTTATAGAAATTTCACGACTGAAACTAAAATTGCAAATTCAATTACCCACCATGTATTATATGTAATATATATTATTGCATATCATGTGGGAATGACGGCCAATCAGTAAAATCAATATTTGGGCAATGTCGAAAAATAAATACAAAATTGAAATGTTACAAAACTACAGTGTCAACATAAAATATGTAATGTTTACCTTGAAATTTATAAAGTAAATTGATAATTCATTTCAAGCAGCTGTTTCAAGTTTTGAAATATCTAATTTAATTGATCAATTTTATCACAGGAATTGTCAATCAAATAAATAATTCACTTTATTATGAAGTATACCATACTGTATCTTGCAATTTGAGTTTAAGTTGGCAATTTCTGTTGCCTAAGTCGCGTTTACACGAGCAGGTAATCTGAGGAAAGTAACCTGCTTCGTGTGGACCCACAAGTTTGGGTGTCTCCCGCTAGATGTCGCCAGTTGTTGGAAAATTTTTTGGTGAAATCATCTGGACAACAAATTTTCAGTAAACGTAGCCCCCTAGTGTGGACTATGGTAAAGGTAAATTCAGAAGAAGACACGCAAATCAGAAATTATACTTTTATTCATAATATAGTGTAACCAAAAAAAAAAGCCCCATCAGAGCCATTTTACTCGCTATCATTGGGATGTACAATTAATATTAAATTAGACGCTACCAGCTAAAATCGGAACGAAAAACGAATACAAAAGGTGGAAAGCTGGAAACACCTTGTTAAAATTAACTTTAACTTGAAAAAATAAATGAATAAATTAAACAAAACGACTTATTCTCGCACACGTTTATCCAATTTAATAATTTTGAATAATAAATACAAAAAACCAAACTATTCTTACGCTCTGGGCGTCTATTCACTAACAGTGAGAGCTCCTATGCTACGAAAGTAAACACTTCACACTTCTAAACTGCACATAGTAGGTAACTCTCTCGAAATTGCGAATTATCGCATGTGTACATCTTCATAAGTATTTACCCTCGTAGGAGTTCTCACTGTTAGTGAATAGACACCCTGAAGATAAGACGAAGTAACATATTTTTGAAGATATGGGCTGGTTGCAGTTCTCAGCGTGATAGCGACGATGACTCTCAACAAGTTATGGACCTCGTTCACGGAACGGAAACGGGAAGGAAAACTTGACGATTGCCTTGAAGTTGATTTAAAGCTGTTAACTTGCCAGCTGCAGATCTGCGGAAAAAAAGTAAAACAGGGATAAGGAACTAGAAAATAACACCAGGCAAGAAACGAATAAATAAAACAGATCAGTTAAAAAAGGAGCTCATGTTATAACGCGTACAAACCCCGAACTACACGTGTTAAAGTCATGGAGAAACTACAAATAGTGGCAACAAGTTAGCTCGGAACCCGGCAGCATGTAACTAAGAGAGATAAAAAGTGGAAGGTTTATACTGTCCTTCTCTAATATCGTGTATGCAATAGGGCTGTACGGAGAGCAGTCACAAATGGTTGGAAACTGGACGACTCATGTGTAAAGTATTTTTGTGAACGGAGTTATTCACTGTGCAAGAGTCATCCAGTTTCCAACTGTTTGTGTCTGCTCTACGAACAAACCTTATATACAGGGTGTTTCAAAAAAAGGTAACACCGTCTCTAGGATAGGTAAAAAACTGAAAAATAATTGGGGTTTGCTTAGTAAAATTTTTTTCTAACGTCATCCGTTTTCAAGATAAAGGGCGTTGAAGAAAATAAAAAATTACACATTTCTCACGATTTTGCCGAAACTACTGGCACCATTGTAATGAAATTTTATACGAATATGTTTTGGAAGCTGATATATCCCATGAATTTGTTTTTATAACTAACTCTCATAGAGGGCGCTAGTTACACGATTCATACAACGTATTATTCAACATAACTTTTTTTAGGGTAGAATTATTAGTCAAAACTCCAAGTGAACATAAACATCGTTTAATTTTACACCAAAAAAGGTACTCTTGGTAAAACTCGATATTATGTACCGTTTTCGGAATATTTTGATTTGAAAATTATGAAGTAATAATCGCTCCTGGTATAAACTAATGATAATCAATCAATAAATGTCAATTTTACATGGCAAACTTAGAGAAAAGCGGAACTTTATCATTAGTTTATACCAGGAGCGATTATTACTTCATAATTTTCAAATCAAAATATTCCGAAAACGGTACATAATATCGAGTTTTACCAAGAGTACCTTTTTGGTGTAAAATTAAACGATGTTTATGTTCACTTGGAGTTTTGACTAATAATTCTACCCTAAAAAAAGTTATGTTGAATAATACGTTGTATGAATCGTGTAACTAGCGCCCTCTATGAGAGTTAGTTATAAAAACAAATTCATGGGATATATCAGCTTCCAAAACATATTCGTATAAAATTTCATTACAATGGTGCCAGTAGTTTCGGCAAAATCGTGAGAAATGTGTAATTTTTTATTTTCTTCAACGCCCTTTATCTTGAAAACGGATGGCGTTAGAAAAAAATTTTACTAAGCAAACTCCAATTATTTTTCAGTTTTTCACCTATCCTAGAGACGGTGTTACCTTTTTTTGAAACACCCTGTATATAGACAGACAAAAGCAAAAAAATCTCTGATCGTGTGGCACTTTCTTTCAGACCGACATTCCTACTTACACAGCGCCCTATGGTTTGTTGCCTCTATCTATAGTATCTCTATGGTTAAAATACAATTTAACAGTGATCTGTTTTATTCCTATCGCTTTATTCCTTAAATATACCTAAAGAAAAATGCAAATTAGTAATAAATATAAATAAACAGTAAGCACTACACTAGAAAGTAACCTAAGGAAAATACAATCAACTTACCAACCAGACGATAAATTAAGAGAAAAAATGGATTGTATTTGTGATGGCAGTTGGAAGGAAGAAAGAGACCCAATTGGCAATTTGATATCTAGAATATATAAAGACGGGCCATACCCCGGTAAAAGATCACCTGCATAAAATAGGGTTATATAACAGCTGCAGACTTTGTGGCATGGAGACCGAGACCGTGACCCATATCTTGTTTGACTGTGAGGCACTGGACTCGAGGAAACGGGCAATCTTCGGAGAGACCAATGTGCCACCTGAATATATGGCATACATCCAATGGACCTATATCGTCTACTCGAACGTACGGAAATAACTGGATGAGTGGACTAAATGTGGGAGTGGACAATAAGCAAATAGGCCCAGTGCTTCCGGCATCTGAACGGCTTCTGTATCTGTAGAGTAGGGAGGGTGAGTGTAGGCTCACAGCACTTAGGCCACATGTGACCCATTGTACATCATCCCGAGGAGTTGTAGTCCTAGGTCATCGTCTATCCTGTCCTTCTCAGGAAGGTGGACAGGTCACTAGGAGACATCTCCTTTATATCGGCAGGGTAGGCCAAGACTCACCGAACACACACTCTCCTATTGACGATAACTCCGGACACTCGCATAAGACATGCCTGACTGTTTAATCTTCCTGTTCACACATCCTGCATAGAGGTGTGTCCACTAGCCCCGTATGGAGGTGTTTCCTTAGTTAACAGTGGCCAGTCAGAAATCGCACTGTTATAAGAAATTCGGGAGGATACAATACATTAGTTCTAGAACGAAAAACGTGATTGGAGTGATTAGAACATCGAAGTCAATAGGCTCGCATGAACATATTGCAAATCTTCACGCAGATGCAATACTTAGAACCTAAGGTGGTACCTGAGGAAGAAGCAGTATTATTGTTATCAAGACCAACCAATCACAAAATATAAGAAATATAGAACAATGTATTAATTATTTAAGACAGAAACGTACGTATCCTCCGTCAAACAAAAAGTGACACCTTCTGTACACCACAGCCTTAGCGACGGCCGACGGGTCAATGGTTAGAAGAAAAAGATACATATTTTAATGTATATTTTTTTCCAGAGGACGCCATCCAATGTTAGTTTCCTTACTCTACTTATAAATACGAATACTGCTGCCTTACCAATACTACAATGTACTGCTAATGCATAAAATATCTTGTGAAGTGCGCTCCTTGGAATTGGTTATACCAACAAGCCTCTCCTATCAGGCTAACGTGGAAATTCTTTACAGGGTTTTCTCGTTTATGCATGAAGCTGGAGCTTTGATACAGGTGTTTTCCCCTCCTCACTGCTCACTGCAATTTGGCCACTCTTTGTCTCATCGATGCCGTTGGTCTTCATCTGTAAATTTGGATGTAAATAAGATGAAAAATACAAAATTTCGAATGTTTTCATTGAACTTGTACAATTAAACAAGCATAATAAAGAGATATCGTCTATTTTCTAATTATTACCACTACGTACCTATCACTTTATCTTTTTCATAGTTGAAAGTTGCAACATTGAATGTTTTCAGCCGCATTCCTTCCACAGCTTCAGTTGAGTTTGTGAGTTCCTCCCGTAAAGAGCGAATTCGGTTTCTGTTAACTCACACTTGTGAATTTGAAATCCACAGACATAAACTGAAAAAGAATTGTTCAAATAAGAAATATAGGATGTAGTAATTTTTAGTAGGTAGTCCATGTGGACAAAATAAATCATCAAAAATCATTTTATTTTTCCCTGTTTCGGTAGTCTTAAATGTGCTTCTATTTTATCATGGGCCATCCTGTATAATGATGATACTGTATGTTAACTATTTATCAAAGATATGTAAACGTTAACAATGACATTTACAATTTTCGAATTGGAATTATAAAACGTGGAATATACGACAAACAAATATTCAACTAAGATTAAAGTAAATAAAATGGAATACAGATTGATGTATAACATTGTTAAGGTCACGGAGTAATAAATACAACATGCCCTATCACAATGTGATGAGTCAAACGGAATGATATCGGATGATGTTAAAGGCCATGAACCTCATTCGTTGCCGTAACGCCATATTTAAAATAAAATGTAATTTTACTACATTCACTCACTGGTGGTTGAGGGTATGTGCGGTGAAGAGGAAAACCCATAAGCGTGGTATACTTAACAGATATTCTGCTTATCAAACACGAATTCCATCTTAATAATATTCTACATATTGTGTAAACACCTCCGTTTGTCATAGGCGTATCATAATATTTTTAGGAGGAACAATGTGTTTCAGACATATTCATTTATCATGGGCTGAGTAAAAATTATTTTACTTACTTAATTTTTTGAAAGTAGTCCATGTATGTATGTATGTATTTTGGGGTTACATTCACTGATTGTGCCCCCTTACTTCTACTTAGTTTCTGAGGAGAGTCTCTGAAACTAGTAGCTCCTTTAGTCCTATTTCCCTGAGGAATTTCAGGATATCTGCAGGCTTCAACTTAGGGAAATGTTCCTCTTCTATCCAGTAATCTCCCAGGTACTGTGCTCTGGGATTCTGGAGTGCTGTGCAGTTGGAAAGTATGTGGATGGAGCTTTCTTCTTCCATGCCACAACATCTGCATTCTTCTTCTTCCACTATTTTGAGCTTTTTCAGGTGCCCATTCAGGCTACAATTTCCTGTTAAGATCCCTGTTATAACTCTTAGCGCAGTTTTACTTTGACTTGTGCATTCATTTGATCTCAACAGGTTGTAGTCACCCAGAAGAATCTTTGATTGTCTAAGCCCTACTAGATCTTTCCAATAGTTGGATCTTCTTTCTTCCGGGTTCACCTATTTCTTCCAATATAACATTGGGACTGATTCCGCAAAAGGGTTCAGGCCCCCAGAAAGGTATTTTTAATCCCCCTCTTTGCTAGTTCATCTGCTATTTCATTTCCTTCTATTCCAGTGTGTCCTGGAATCCATAGTAAGGTATATATTTTCCTCACCTAGTTCAAAAGTAGTCCATATGACTGTCTATTATCAATTTTTCTAATTATTTGTCTCTCTGTTTTTTAGGTTAGCAAAATTAGAAGAATCCTTAAAGGACGATAGTCTCTCTGAGGAACAAAGGATGGAAAAGAGACTGCAACATGCCCAAAAAGAAACTGAATTTCTTAGGTTAAAACGATCTCGATTAGGCGTTGAAGATTTCGAACCCCTCAAAGTGATAGGTAGAGGGGCGTTCGGAGAAGTTAGATTAGTTCAGAAAAAAGACACAGGTCATGTGTACGCTATGAAAATTCTCAGGAAGGCAGACATGTTAGAAAAAGAGCAGGTGATTTATTTATTTATTATTAGCAAATATATCGACAGCTGAAATCTTGTTCATAGTATTTTCAACCTTCCTTCTACACATACTTTTTAAATTCTACTTTCCAGCATATTACATATTTTATTCACTATTGTTACCACCCCAAACGATGGAAATCGAGTTCAATAACTGACAAATTTAATCTGTTCCGGGCAAAAATGGGGTGTCAAACCGATATCCGGCATTTGATATTTTATTGAAGTATATCAGTACTACAGTTATACCGAATATTTTAGAAGAAAACTGGAAATTAAGGATTCCTAAATGTTTGCACCTTTCACTACAGATACGTCACATAAATAAGAATAAAGTTAGCAAATAGCCATTTAAAAAAGGCCATTCGAATTTGAAGTTTGAGTATTTTGCTTAGAGTTTACGAGATTGACGTTTGAATATTATAAAAATAAAAGCATTGTGTTAACATTTAGTTAGTTTTTCTCCACTATTTTTCAAGTTAAAATAATGTCATTGCCATATAAATCTTGTTTTATATCATACTGTACGAACACAACAGCTACAACGTCCAACGCTGACTGGATGTCCTATAGGATAGGAGGCCATTGTAATTTAGAAGAAGAAGAACAGCTACAACGTCTCGTAAAACTGTGCTAAAATTGTGGTATGTTGCTGCTATAAAAAAAAAGAGAAACAAACTAAGTTACTATTGCAATAAATATAACCTATTCTTCATCATGCTTTTTAAAAAGAAGACTACGGAATTGTGGTCCTATGTCAACCCTTGTGTCGCTAACTTCTCTCTTAGGTTATGTACGTCGCAGCATAAATGGCGAGCTAATTATATCATAAAAAAATAACTTTCAAATCGACATAAAAACCTTATGAGAACAAAAATATTCAAAATAATTGATTCCCATTGGGGATAATATTTTTGAAAAGTCAAATAGCATATGGCAATCGACAATTGCGGAACTAGCCAAACATTACACCCATGCTCAATCCCTTAAGAGATGGGATGGAATCAAAGGATGCTGTCTTGCTAGGCTCGCACTGGGCGACCCTGGGAAGCTGGCACCGAAGAAATATTTGGCGATGACCAGGAAAAACCTACGGATAACAGTAGGATTTCTGACTGGCCGCTGTCAACTAAGGAAACACCTCCATACTATGGGGCTAGTGGACACACCTCTATGCAGGATGTGTGAACAGGGAGATGAAAATGTCAGGTATGTCTTATGCGAGTGTCCGGAGTTATCGTCAATAAGAGAGTGTGTGTTTGGTGAGTCTTGGCCTACACCTGCCGATATAAAGGAGATGTCACCTGTCCACCTTCCTGAGAACAGGATGGACGATGACCTAGGTGGACAACTCCTCGGGAGGATGTACAATGGGTCACATGTGGCCTAAGTGCTGTGAGCTTACACTCACCCTCCCTACTGTGCAGATACAGATAGCATATGGCAATTACACAGTTCATAGGTGAATGGGAAGCGAATTCAATATTTTGAACATATTTTTGAGATCATCACGATTCCCAAAAAACACACACACATCCTAACTATTGTCCACTAATTCTATAATGTGTTTATTTCAGGTTGCCCATGTCAGAGCAGAACGTGATATTTTAGTAGAAGCTGATCACCAATGGGTGGTGAAAATGTATTATAGTTTTCAAGATCCTATCAATTTATATTTAATAATGGAATTTTTACCCGGCGGTGATATGATGACACTTCTAATGAAAAAAGACACCTTATCAGAAGAGTGCACTCAATTCTATATAAGTGAAACGGCGCTAGCCATCGATTCGATACATAAGCTCGGTTTTATTCACAGAGACATTAAACCCGATAATTTATTATTAGACGCCAAAGGGCATCTCAAATTATCGGATTTCGGATTGTGTACTGGTTTAAAGAAATCACATAGGACGGATTTTTATAGGGACTTAAGTCAAGCGAAACCTTCTGATTTCAGTAAGTATATTTTATCATTGAAATGTTTCAGCAAATATCGTCTATTTTATTTTATCTTCATAATATACTCCAGTTGTCATCACAAGGTTTCTATTCTGGTTGCAAAAAATCCATTTTATGAGTAGCTACAACCTGAACTAAAAGATCTTCAATAATCATTATTTTTTCTTTCTTTTCATCAACTAGTCCTATATATAATATTTACAGGATTTTTGATGAAATTCCATGAAGTCTAGTGATGTTTTCCTTTTTAATTCATCACTTATGTGTAATTTGTAAGTGTAGTCAGAAATGAAGAAAAACCTTGAGTTTTTACCTTCTTGATGTGACCTTAAAAACAGTTGTGTGTCTCACATGCAGAAGTAGCTTTAGCAGCCCTCAACTATCTGCTACCCTCGATTCGCTTAAGCACATTTTTTGCCCTTGATTACTTGAGAAATAATATCAGATAATGTCCACCACATAAGTAGAAATACCAAAGAGATAAAACTCCTCGTTACCCACATTCTTTAATCAAGGAAAGCTTTCAGTGACATCATGGATAACATCATTTCCTCCATACTTATCCTATGACTAACCATCTTGGTTATCTTTTTTCAGTAATTACCTCTAGTCCTATGGATAGTAAACGAAGGGCGGAAAGTTGGAAGAAAAACAGAAGAGCCTTAGCGTATAGTACAGTAGGTACGCCGGATTACATAGCACCCGAAGTTTTTATGCAGACGGGATATGGTCCTGCTTGTGATTGGTGGTCGTTAGGTGTAATTATGTACGAAATGTTGATCGGTTATCCACCGTTTTGTTCGGAAAATCCTCAAGATACGTACACGAAAGTTATGAATTGGAGAGATACGTTGGTGTTTCCCGCCGAAGTTCCGATCTCCGAAGAGGCCAAAGACACAATTATCAAGTAAGTAAATTAAATGTTGAAAATGTCTACAACTATATTGGAATTAAGACCACTATTAGGCATTGATCAGTTGAATCCCGACGTCTGGTGGTAAAAAGTCAAACTATAGTCGGTTCCTTCGTAAGATAAACCGCTTGAAACAAAATCACGTGAACACTGAATGACCTAGGAAAGTCTCTAGTACGCAGCCGATTTACAATAGATAACGCGAGTGGTCTTTGTTTGCATGCAATTTTTCCTGTTTTCTAGGTATAGGACAGAAACCTTACAATAGTTGTGTGAGTTGAAAAATAATCTGTTGGGAATAGAGCCAATAAATATCTAAATCCTAATATCTATAACTAGTTGATATTAGGAATCTTTAACTTACCGATAACCATAAATTAAGTTGCCACAGCAGTTTTCTCACATTAACACATTACTGACATTATTTTTCAACTTAGATATTATACATATTCGATTCACAAGGTTTGAATGCAAAGCGTGGTCATTTCTGTCATATCTACATTACTGTTCCCACGATTTATTCCCAACTAAACAAAATTAGTTGCAAAATTAATTGCATTTTGCTTATCCATACTACAATCAAATACATTATTATTTTTATATCTTACCTAGCCGTAGTTTCCCCGGAGTATCTGAGTATCTGATTGTT
This sequence comes from Galerucella nymphaeae, assembly GCA_963978555.1. Classification (NCBI taxonomy): domain Eukaryota; kingdom Metazoa; phylum Arthropoda; class Insecta; order Coleoptera; family Chrysomelidae; genus Galerucella; species Galerucella nymphaeae. The sequence continues at coordinate 16,980,322 of OZ021709.1, forward strand.
CCAGCAGTTCAGAGGTTCGATCTTGCAAGATTAACTTTTCTTCATTAATTTTTCTGTTCCATTTTGACTAGTCTTACTGGTTCCTTTTTTTCTTCTCAACTATCTGTCAACAATCAAAATCATATCAAAAGTCGTTACTCGTTACTTACATCCACACAGCCATTTCAATACCAACTACCCAAGCTAAGGTCGCTTAAGGTCGAGATTCACGTCAAATGGACGAGTTCTATACAAGGGAATTGCTGCCAACATAACGAACAAAAAATACTGAAAAAGGTTAGTCGCATAAAGAAGTGGTTTTTCCAATCTGTTTAGTTTTCTTGTTGTTTTTCCCATGCTGTACCCGAAAAGTTTGGAGGTATTTTTAGTTTGGGGTATTTATCTTACAGTTGACGAAACACTAACAAAGCCAAACAAACATGTATTGACAGCTGTCATTAGTTGTTCGTCAACTGTAAGATGAAAAATACCCCAAACAAAATACCTACAAACTTCTCGGGTTAAACTCCAAACTTTTCGGGTACAACATGGGTGGTAAAGGCTCAAAACATATAGGGAAAATCAAAAATTGATCGAAAAAACCACTTCCTTATGCAACTAACCTTTTCCAGTATTTTTTTGTTAGTTATGTTGGCAGCACTTCCGAAACTAAGCAATCGTTCCGCTTTTAAAATGGAATTGGATAGTTGGTATTGAATTAACAGTGGTTATATTACACTCTTATTAAAAATTATAACATTTCGATTGAAATATAAATATATAATTCTAACTTTGTATTGTATTTTGTTTTGTAGATTCTGTTGTGAAGCAGACAGAAGACTGGGATCTCAAAAGGGTTTAGAAGACCTAAAACTAAATCAATTTTACCGCGGTGTGGATTGGGAACATATTAGAGAAAGGCCAGCAGCCATACCAGTAGAAGTTAAGTCAATAGATGACACATCAAACTTTGACGATTTTCCTGATGTTAAACTTGAAATTCGTAAGTATAAAAACAAAACAAACAAAATAGTCAAGACAGTGTCTCGTACCTATTGTTTTTTTAAACCGAACAAAAATTAATGTCTACATAACTTTTTACTATTATTATACATTTTTTTCCGATATATCATTTATTTTTATATTTTATTCAAAAAATGAAAAATTGTAATTATCATCTCGGTAAATCGTAATATCTTATCTAAAAAATTAAGGTGTGCATTCAGTTATAAAAATAACAACGATTTAAATGGAATCCACTTGATATTATAACAGATTGAATTAGTGTTATTTTTGAGAAACTGTGTTGATTATGCAAGTATTTTAAATTATTATAAATCTGCGATTAAATAAATAGAAATGCAAATTTGAATTATTGATATCAACCATATTTAATCACCTTATTGTATTTTAATTCGATGAATATTATAAAATGCAGTACATGTCTTAATTTTAATATCTCTTATATTTGCTTAAGGCAAGTAAGTAGTCTAGTGGTCTACCAGGTGTGAATTGAGAATTCTTCCATTCCACATAATCTACAATCTTCGATTTTCACTAGTTTAAGGTGCCCAAGCGGCAGTATTCTGTCAGGAGATTTAAAGTTTAAGATTACTTCTTTGTAGCACTCAAATCTCTTTGAAAATCTGCTGTAATATTGTCGCACACAAAATTAAAGACTGCAATTCTTTATCTCTCTTTCCCATTAAAAAGCTAAGAGGCAGTCTGAAATACCTTTCTGGGAGCCTGAACCTTTTTGCGGAATCAGCTCCAATGTAATATTGGAAGAAATAGGTGAAGCCGAAAGAAAGAGAAGATCTGACCATTGTAAAGAAGGGCTTAGACAATCGAAGATTTTCCTGGGTGACTACAACCTGTTGAGATCAAATGAATGCATAAGTCAAAGTAAAACTGCGCTAAGAGTTTCAACAGGGATCCCTACGGGACTTTGTCGCCTGAATGGACACCTGAAAAGGTCAAAACAGTGGAGGAAGAAGAATGCAGATATTGTGGCATGGAAGACGAAACCTCCATCCACATACTTTCCAACTGCACAGCACTCCAGAATCCTAAAGCACAGTACCTGGGAGATTACTGGATAGAAGAGGAGCATTTACCTAAATTGAAGCCTGCAGATGTCCTAAAATAGGACCAAAGGAGCTACTAGTTTCAGAGACTTTCATACATACATACTTTCCCATTAAAAAATATTTTACTTTCACATGTTTCTTCAAAAAATCTCTTTGTCGGTCAGTTTTATTAGTATAGTGGATTAATAAATATATTAATAAAAATAATGATTTATATATTTTTCACTAGAATTAATAGTTTTTCTCTTTTTCTTTTTCAGCTTCTGCGCCTCTTACCCAAGACGGTGAAGTTAGTTACAAAGATTGGGTGTTTATCAACTACACATTCAAAAGGTTTGAGGGGCTCACTCAAAGGGGAACTCCGACAAAGAAATAGTTGTTTGTTAATAATTTTTCCGATGAAAGATATGGATAGGCAATTGAATGCCTAGCACTTATTTTTAGAAAATGAAATTAATCCAGAGATGTTTATATTGAATCTAAATAGTACACTGTCATATTTTTTGTTTTTTCAAATTGAATCCAATAAAACGGTAGTTGACGACAAGAGCAAATTACATCTAGAAATGTTTTTGGTTTAAAGAAAGTTGATACTGGCATGTACCGAAATTTTCTCAATAAATACAGTGTCAATGAATGAATTATTCCTCCTTAATTTTCAGTGTATTTTTTCTTAATTCCTATGCAATGTAGTTTGCTTTTGTTTGTAGATATTTCCCTCGATTTCTATATGATTGCTTTTTTCTAAAAATAAGATTATTTCGTGTATCATAGGTCTGAAGCAGTTTTGCACTGTTTTCGCTTTTTGAAGAGCTGTGAAAACTGTACCTTGCATTGTACTCGAAATGACGATGTGTCAACTGTCAATATTATTAACTTCATCCTTTTCGATTTGTCTTCAAAAAGCAAAGTTCCATTTTTATTATACATTGCTCTGAAAATCTATATTTATAAATTTAAAAAAATTACATTACCTAATAACCTATTATCCCGATAAACGCTCATTCCTTTGTGGAATTTATCTCTTCTTCAAAGCCATAAATTTTTAATACCTCTATAACGATTCTATAGTTGTAGGTCTACTCTAAATGTCACCGATGGTATTGCTGACGGGAGAAATTTTTGTTATTGCTGCATATGTTTGAACTCTGAAATCTCCCTTAATGTATCCGACGTGAACTCTATAAATTCAAAAGAACTACAGTTTCCTGTACAAATACAAAATTCTCCCCTTTTTTTTGTATTTTTATCTCTTTTGTAATTTTTTCTATAATTCCAAGGCCCTGCAGCTTCCATGATTGTAAGATTTTCTTCAAGTGTTTTGTATTTTTATGCTTTTGTATTTTGCTCTGTACTTATATTACTCCCTTTAACCTCTACAATCTAAAAGTTTTCTGTATTTTTAGCTCTTTGGTAATTTTCTCTGTACTTCCCCAAGTTTTTAAAGCGTCATTTAATACACATTTAATTCTTTCCAGTACCCTTTAATCTTCTCTAGTACAAAATTTCATAATTCACTTCACTTTTTTGTACTTTTAGCACTCTTGTAATTTATTCTTTACTTGATGGAATCCTTGAATATCATGAAATAGACTTGCAAGATTTTCTTCAATAGAGGAGTTGAGTCTAAGGTCAGTGTGGCCAACAAAAAGTGGTTTTTTCTGACAAGAATGACAGTCTACTATTCAAAACAAGTTTTTTGCATGTTTTTATCATTGCGAACATCTAAATTGCTTTATTATTGAAATGGTGATTTGCCATAAGTTCCTAGGATTATTGGCCACCGATATGTTGAGTATTCAGATAAAAAGTTATTTTAAATTTCAAGATATACTCTTCGGGGTATATTCATTATTTTAATAAAGCAATATATAGATGTTTGCAATGATAAAAAACATGCAAAATCTTATGTTTTGAACGGTATACCTTAACTGTCATTCTTGTCAGAAAAAAACACTTATTGTTGGCCCTACTGACCTTAGACTGAATTCCTCTACTGTTTTGTAGTTTGGACTATAATTATTTCTATAGTTAAAGTTGGTTACAGAACCAGAATTTTACAGTGCTTTTTATACACTTATTAACATTTTGAGGAAATTGAATTTATTCGGGTACTTACAAGAAGACTATATAAAACATAAAAAAATGATTCAAATATTTTATTTGCTTACATGTGGAATTTCTATTGAAATTGACAAGAGAGTTGATAAAAATTAGGACTTCGCGTTTCGAGTCCGATGCAAGATTTTACTTTTTGTGTATATGTTAATTTTTTTTGTTCATTGTTACAAAGTGATACTTTTTATTATTTTACATTTGTTTTTAACTTATAGAAACGTATTTTGATGGCTAGTGTTTTAGCCGAAAAATATTTTGTATTAGCTTGATTCCTGATGATGACGGTCAATGTTAAAAAACCAGACTTTCGACTCGACTGAATACGGAATTACGAAAAGTTATCAACTGCCTTTGAAAACATGACGATTTCATTTGCATCCCGTTTTATCTTTAATTTAAACAAAGTAATAAAATGTTGCACTTTTGTATTCAGTTGAATTTGAAACTCTGGTACTACCTTAATTTAAGCACCATGTCTGTCCGCTTCTGTCAGTGAGATCATTTTTTTTAAAGATAGTTTTGAAATAATTTTGAAAATTAAGAGCAGGCACAATTAGTAAGTGTAGTAGAGGAACGTGGATTATGTAGTAGTTCGGATATTTTGGGGGAGAAAAAAAATTTAATTTTATTATAAAAAATTGAAAATGGGAAAATGGCATTTTAAAACGCATTACAATTAAGTATTTTTCCTCAATCGATATATGAGAGGAAAAATTTAATTTATTTCAACACTTGGACATTTTTAGCCGGTAGTTGTTGTTAATCGGAAATTCAACTTTGAAAATGTATTAAATTAATATCGAATACAGGAACTGAGAAACTATGAGGATATAAGCAAAAGAAAAAGGTAGATCAGACTTCTATAACACGAGAGTTTCCCTTGGTACAATGGACGAGTTCTATACAACATAACGAACAAAAAAATACTGAAAAAGGTTAGTAGCATAAGGAAGTGGTTTTTCCAATCTGTTTTTAGTTTTTCCTACATGTTGTGAGTCCCTGCACCACCCTTGTTGTACCCGAGAAGTTTGTAGGTCTATTTAGTATGGGGTATTTTGCATCTTACATTTGACGAAACAGAAACAAACATGTATTGACAGCTGTCATTAGTTGTTCGTCAACTGTAAGATGTAAAATACCCCATACTAAATAGACCTACTAACTTCTCGGGTACAACATGGGTGGTAAAGGGACTCAAAAGATATAAGGAAAACTAAACATAGATTGGAAAACCCACTTTCTTATGCGACTAACCTTTTTCAGTATTTTTTTGTTCGTTATGTTGGCAGCAATTCCCTTGTATAGAACTTGTCCGATATTTCTTGATTATAAGCCGTTTGAACTGGGTCATTTTCAAATTAATGCATTGTATAGGTATTATTTGTTTATTGACGCTTAATTTCTACAATGTACCCATCGGTTTTATGTTTCGTATCCTTATAATTTAAATAAATTTTCATTTTTTTATGGAATTTTAGCTCTTGGTATGTGAAAACGACATCATCATATCTGTAAATTATAAATTTTCTACTTTCTCCATCACCAGTAAATAGCTTTGACTGCCATCTCTTTTATTGTTTTTCCTTGCTCGTAAAGAGACGCGAACTCCTGGTAAAAAGTGAAGACACTCACTTTTGTTAGCGACTTCTACAAACATACATACAATATGGCATGCTGATTGATTCGTCATTTAAGTAGGACGTGCAATTTCAAACAGCAGTAAAGATTACAGGTTTTCTTCAGCTGGCATACATGTTTCCCTATTTGTACTTAACAACTTTACTTTATTATGTAGCGTTGAAGAAAACTCAAAAGTTCAGTCGCGCTTCTCTTCGGCTAGCACGTGCACATGCCACTTTCTGCGGCGACCCTCAGTGGGGCTACCGAGGTCAGGCATTTATTCTCATAAGTGCTCTTGGGCAAAAGATCAGTCGCGCTTTTCTTCAGCTGGCACCTCCACATGTCACTTTCTGCGGCGACCTTCAGTGAGGCTTCAGTGCTCTTAAGCTTTTTCCAAATTTTTCTACTGGTATTTTAGTAATCTCCAGCTTTTCTCTAAGCTCTTCCTGTCATTCTGAGATCCAAGTGCTCCATTTTTTAGCAGTCGTGTATTGCTAAGTTTCGGAGCTCTAGCTCACTTCGCCCATCTGTCTTCTGACATTCGTTCAACGTAATCATTTGAACGTTCTCATCTTTCCTCAACCTATGCTCTTAATTCTCTAATATCTTGACGTCTTATTCTAAACTGATGGTGACTCCCTCGATAGTAATTTCCAAAATTTTCACTCTAAAACTCCCTCGCGAAAACAAAAACGGTAACATTAACCGATGGAAACTTTGTACAATATATTTGTAGTTAGATCAGTGACATTAGGTTTGTACCAACTGCCATAAAGCAACCGTTCTGAAATCGTATCAAGTACTGTATAGTGCGCAAACTCGAATTAGGGATAGATACATCCACTTTATCACCTCTTTAGTATTTCTACCGCCCCAAGAACGATACGAACGATACCCAGAACGATTCTATCGCCAGTTGGAATAAACCTATTTACTCAATCTAAATTCTTGAATATTATCAGTTGCTATCAATTTAGGTGGACATTTTATTGGTGGAGAACAAATTTGGTATTTCTAATAAATAATTTGCAAAAGGGACCTCTCAATGAAATTTATATTATATCCCAACAAAGGCTATTAATTGTCACTGTCAAATTTTTTATGTCTTATAACGTCCAATATTCCAGCCTCTCATCATTTGTCCCAGTTTATGAAAATGTCAAATCTTCATTGTACAAAATTAAATTGTTATGTTTAATATTATAAAATAAAAAGAGATCAGAGAAGACAGTCAATTAAACATGTAAACTAATTATTCAAATAATCATTGAATTTTGAAGTTACCACCAATAAAAGTATAAAAAAAGTTTTGAATAGCGTTTTGGAATTTTGTTTAATAACAAACTTGTTTTGCTTAAACTGCTCAACGATAGTTCAAATAACACATTTATTTTTATATAAGGGTGTTGATGTGTAAACTCTAGGTGTCATTTTTGAATGTGTTGCTAGACATATCGGCATTTGGCTGTTAAACAGCTGCTAATATGGATATAAAGTTGCGTAGGAAAGAAAAAAATTGAAAATATATAAAATGTTCGTAATGTTAAGATAAAGTAAGCTCTCTATAATTGCCCTGCAAACTGTTTTTATTATATTATATCAGATGAGCATACAGTAAGTAGAATTTATATATTTATTAATGATTTGTTATTTATTACTATTTTATAGTTGGTCTCGCTAACAGGATTTGTACATATGTTTACTTCCAAAAATGTGTATAACTAAAAAAACAAATTAAATTCATCTGTGCTTCAACAATATCGTTTTTTTATTACTTTACCCAATCCACATCAAATAGTGACAAAAAGTATATTATTAAACGAGTAATTTATGATAACCATTATTCACGATGGGTGACGTTTGCGTCACGAGCCGCAGGCGAGACTCACTGTTGCAATGGATGATTTTTAATGGGATTTTTTTCCTCGTGGGTACCCAACATCGCATTACACAAAACTTATGTAAAATTAAAGAATATAGTGTGTTGTGTATTGAGATAGTATTTTCGTGCAACCACAAAAATCAACAATTTAAAAGTCTAAAATTGCAGCATGTTGGTTTCCCTTCATCGTCAATTCCCTCCTCAAAACCTTCTATCTTTGCTGCCACTATTTCATTTCCTCTCCAGGCCAATTCATGAGCAGCAATGTGGAAGAATTTTCTTTGCACTGAAGGGTTTTCGTCCCAAAACTCATTAATATTGCAGGAACAAGTTCAAAGTAGTAGTTGCATCATTGTCTATCTGTTGCATACATGATACATGTTATTGATGTTGCCTATACGAGTGAGATTGTAAAACATATTTTGATCATGATTATTGCTGGTAAAGCTATATCTGAGTGTTTATAACTTAAAATAAAAAAGATCATATACCTAATAACTAACAACAGTAACAACCAAAGGATTGTTTATGATCAGGACAACTGTCATTAGTGTCAAAATGCTAGCTGGTTGTCATGCATTATGTTTGGTAAATGGTAAATGTTGTTGGTTGGCATCTATGAAAATTTAATCATGGCAGCTAAATGTCACTTGGAAAGTAACAATTTTTTGTGGTAAATAAAATATTAGGTATTTTTAGTGATTTGTTAATTTATCAGTGTTTGTGGTTAAAAAACTGTTTCCTTTCTAATTATACAATATTTATCTTCAGATTATACACTCATTATTTGGCAACAAAACTACTCGAAGAAAACGCCCAGATATATTTTTAAACTAAGAATATTAAATTTAAGAAATGGAAGATATATTTCAATGGTGCAAAGAAGGGAATGCCCTACAAGTGAGGGTTTGGCTGGATGAACCTGAACATGATATGAACCAAGGGTAAGTAACTGCTGTATAGAAGAATTTAACAAATTAACTTCCATGTGCAACATCCATTTTTGGCAATTGTCCATTAAGTATTTACAAAATAGTGGGGAGTTTATGTATTTTAAATAATTAAGGATACTGATGGCCTTCGTTAAAATACCAATAGCAATAATTTATGCTCTGACTAATTTAGCTTCATCTAATTATAGAATTAAAAGTTTACAAATGTTTACATTAATTAAAAATATTTCATTCATGTTTAGTTATCATAATTTTCTTAAAGAAAATGTACAATTGCTTGAGTTGAAAGTATACAGAATAAATTTGCAAAGTAGTAGAGAGGTTCTTAGAGCATATAAGCCCCACATTAATCTACATCATTTAACCACAACAATATAAGCTATATCAACCTACACAATATTTTCTCTTGTTGATTATTCTAATATTTATAATAGGTTTTAATTGATATTATTCCATTATGCAGCCAGCTTAATTTTATGGTTTTATTTTTAGTGATGACCATGGATTTAGTCCACTTCACTGGGCTGCAATGAAGGGCTATAATAAAATTGTTGAAATGCTTTTACTCAGAGGAGCACGGGTTAATGCCACCAACAGAGGAGATGATACCCCATTACATATGGCAGCTGCTCATGGTCATAGGGAGATCGTTAATATGGTAAGAAATTTATCTATTAAAATATTATAAAAACTTACATTTTTTTTATCCCACAGCTTCTTCGACAAAAAGCTGACGTCAACTTCACCAACGAACATGGAAACTCACCATTACATTATGCTTGTTTCTGGAATTATTCAGACATTGCAGAAGATTTAGTACACCATGGTGCAAAGGTAGCTATCGCCAACAAATATAGTGCAACTCCACTCAATAAATGCAAGGGAAACCTCGCCAAAGATCTACATGACATCGCAGTCGAATCTGGTCAAGATCTGAAAAAAATAAAATTCAAAGATCAAAGTTGGTTAGGCTTAAAAACTAGATCGAGAGATGCTACGTTATCGCGTCACAAGGGTATAAATATTAAGGAGTTAGAAATGAAGAAAAAAATATGCGAGACACATAGTGGAGTTACTTACATCGGAAGGTGGCAAAATAATGACATTGTCGCTAAGATTCTTAAGGTGAGGGACGTAACTTCTCGAATTTCGAGAGATTTTAATGAAGAATTTCCCAGACTGCGGATATTCTCGCATCCTAATATTCTTCCTGTAATTGGTTGTTGTAATAGTCCACCTCATTTGATTGTTATAAGTCAGTATCTGCCTTTGGGGTCATTGTATAATGTTTTACATGAAGGTAGCGGTGGTATAGTTGTAGATACCGCGCAAGCGCTGCGTTTCGCGATAGATATTGCGAGAGGTATGGCTTTTCTACATAGTTTAGAAAGAACCACTCCCGAATACTTCCTCAATAGTCGTCACGTTATGATTGATGATGACTTAACAGCAAGACTAAGTATGGCAGACTCTAAATTCAGCTTCCAAGAAAAGGGAAGAATCTACTATCCAGCTTGGATGTCTCCAGAAGCTTTACAGAAAAGAATTACCGACAGAAATTGGGAGGCTTCTAATATGTGGAGCTATGCTATTTTACTTTGGGAGTTGGCTACCAGGGAAGTACCTTTCGCGGACCAAAGTCCTATGGAAGTTGGTATGAGGATTGCTTTGGAGGGTTTGAGAATAAGCATCAAACCAGGAATCTCTTCGCATTTGATTAAGCTTATAAATATTTGTATGAATGAAGATCCAGGCAAAAGGCCTACTTTTGATATGATTCTACCTATTTTGGAAAGAATGATTCGTTGATGTCTCGATTGCAATGTGTTCATTATTACTTAAAATTGTAACAAATTGAAATTATTTAACCGCACCTTGGTTATTTAGTGCTAAACATAATAAATTAACACATTTTCGTCACTATTTGATTTTGGGTTTAGCAAAGAATACACTGACAAGAAGCGAACTTTTGAAAAAAAATTAGATTATAGTTTGCTTGTAGGTTGAAATTATTTTTTAAATGATCTTTTTCATGTGTCAACGAAAAGAGCAGAAATGGCTACTGACTGAAAAAAAATTCTTATATACATTTGATAAAACACATGTTTATTATGGTTCCCAGTGTATACCAGAGTGTTGTCACTTTCAAGGTTATTTATTTTCGCCCCACCAATATCGAAGAAATTTCGCCAACCTCCTGTTCTTGTTGTGTATTCTTTGGTTTTAGAATTGATCCATAATTGATCAGTATGTTTATTTAAATTTGTTTCTTTTTGAATCAAAGGATTGTCAGATATGAGGTTAATGCCTTTAACAGTGAATTAATTTTATATTCATAGAGTGCCTTTAAAATGATGCCTTATATTGGTTGTAACATAGTTTTTATATTTTTAACAATTTTGTGCTTTAAAAGTAAAATGTATGTACGTATTTAATTTTTTTAAATGTTATTTTGTATAGTAATAAAAATGTTAACTATTATTTTTTGACGTATGTTTTCTGTCTAATTATCTAAAAAAATATTTAAATAATATATTGCCAAAATTATTGAAAAATGTCTTTTATTTCTTTCGCATAAGATTTTTCGGACCAACTTTCGTTTAGCTGAAACCAGTTCTGTAAGAAATATTCATTTATTTACCATTAGGAATAATTTTCAAACAGAAAGACTCGATATTTTCTGCGGAAATGCATCATTTTCATTTTTCCGACTTTAGAATAGCTGAAACCAGTTACAAGAAAATACGTTTCTGTTTTACATGTTAGATAATTTTCTAAAAACAAACACGCAAAAAACTTCTTGCGGAAATATATCATTTTCATTAATTGATAAAATATATTGTAGATTTAGATTGATTCGAACTTTAATCGGCGACTCTGTAAAAAGGCATGTACAAAAACGTTCAAATATTGTCGTGAGATGGTTACCAGTGCTTTTACTTCAATGCAGGCATCTCTTCCGGAAATTGGAGGGCCAGGAATCATAGTGCAGGTTTGTGTCTTGAGATTTTAAGCGATATTAAGCTGAAAGGAATAGATATTATTCATTGATCTGTGTTAAAGGTCGGGAAGAGGATTAAACTTAACTTAATATTTTTAGGTTTATGAATAAGAGAAATTTTTATTTTTAGATTGACGAATCAAAATTTGGGAAAAGGAAGTTTTCATTTATCTGCAAGGCACAACCATCTGTACAAATAACACCAACACCAAGTTCTTTTGCGTAGTTATGCTGGTTTCAGTTATTCTAAAGTCGGGAAAATCGTGCATTTCCGCGGAAAATTTTTTGTGTTTGGGGAGGCATCTTTATAATGAAAAAACAAAAAATTTTCCTTAAACTGGTTTCAGCTAAAAAAAAGTTCACCCGATTTTTTTTTTTAAATTGGAGACAACCTGTACTTGTTTCTATAAAAAGTTATATTTGTGATTCAAACTGGATCGATTATGGAAGTATAGTTGGATAATAATCAAACTGGAAATCCAAACAAAGATAGACATCTCTCGAAAACGCTGCGCGTCGTCGGAATACGTAATTTCAGACCCGGCAACAACCAGTCCAGGTATAAAAATATAATATATATAGGTGAGCGCAAAACAAAAACAAACACCCCTAAAGCGATATAACAATGGGAACAAAAATCGGAATAGTCTCAACGCGCATGCTTCTCGAGAGTATCTGCCACTCTAAATATCGAATAGAGCTTCCGAATTCCGATTTCAGCCCTGTGAGCGGCTAAAACTACCACCAGAACTCCGGGTCTGGTTGTAAAAAAAATTAAAGCGGACGCGATGACATGTTCCGGGTGACAATGTGCATTTTTTCCGGAATTAGAACATGGAAGCGACGAGCTCGACACCCTGTTCACCAGGAAGTGCTGACTCTACATTCACCAGGTAAGCGGGAAGCTTAATCGATTTAATGAGTATTTTTAAACAGGGGTTAATTTGTAGAGCAGTGGTAGTTGGTACATTTGCTAGAATTGATAATTTTTTTTTATTATTTGAGGGGCGGGAGTTGTGTTGGGAAACTGGGCTAGTAGGAATGTGGGTAATGGGGCGTGTGAAAGTTTTTTACTTCCGGATTTAAAAAAATATTACAACTTATTGTATAAAGGGGAAATTTATTAAATAATAGAATATATGAATTTTTTTGGTATTTATGGGAAATTAAACATTTTTTATATTTTTATTTCAACGTTTCAGTAGAGTTACAGCTACCATTATTAAGTGATTAATTTGTTTTTAATGTTTTCTTTATCCGACACTTGAACATTTGACAACTAGACTGTCATAATTTTAGAAAACTTGACAATACCGTATGTAGAGAGTTTATCAAAAAGAATTGAGGAAATTTGGTATCAATTGAATATTCAAATTACTTTCAAATCTACTAATACTTCTAGATCAATCCTAACAAATTTTATTTAAAAGAAAGAGATCATTGAAAATCAGAATAACTGAGCATAAAAAGTAGGTACATTAAAGATAGGAAGTTCTATAAGTATAGTCAGATGCAGTCTTATCGTGCGGGTCATACGATTCAACAAATACATACTCACAGTTTTTGTTTTCTTTTATTGTGTTTAATTATAACTTCCAAATGAAATCCGTAAGATTAATAAGACAGACTTATGCAATTTTGACGGGAAAAAGAAGGATATGTATTTAGTTTTCAGCGATTCTAAAAAGTCTTTCATCAGCAGAGTTTTTATTTAAATATGTCAGTTTGACAATTTAAAGTGAAATAAGTAGCAATTTTCCGTTTTTTTTTGTATCCTCAAGCAAAAAAATGGTACTTAGTTCGATGGATTATTTCGAGAATGAAAGAAGAAGTGAAATTCGTCAATCAGTGTAATCTCACATTTTGGTAACCTCTGTGTTTTCTGATTTGATACATATGATTAGTGACCTTTGAACCCGCACGATAAGAGTGTCTTTGACTATATTTACAAACATGTCAGAAAAAGAGAGGCTGCGAACATTATATCAAAAGAGTGCAATAGTAAAACATGGACAATCGAGAGAAAGTATTTTAGTACAACTAAATAAATGAGTAGCTAATACTTCACAAGTTTCTCTCCAGATTTTCTTAAAAATTATTGTCTTTGGTATTTACCGGTTATTGATTGTTATTCGCCTAAAATAGATTACTGCAAATCGACCTTTTTTATTATAGAATAATATCGGATTTATGGGCTCGATATTCAATTTTTTTTTAATTAACTTCATCAGGGATTTATTAATAGTTTAACACGCCCTAATTGTTCAATTTCACGGTTATAATCCCCCCACAACATTTACGAGATCGGCGTGCGTCCATGTGTACAATTATCCCTATAAGCACAAATATTCGATTTGACATTTTCAGGAGCGGGCTCAGTTTATTCAACGATCAAAACAAACTTTATCAAGTACATTAGTTGATATAAAAGTGATTATTCAGTAAGTACCAAAGGGTACTGTATTCGAAAAAATACCTACCCCAAATCCTTTTTTGTTTCTCTACTATTAACATAATGAAATGTATGGAACAAACACATGGAAAGAAATTTATGAAAGAACCATCAGAAAAAAAAGCGAAAGAACTGCTCTCAATGAGGAATAAACTAGGCACCATAACGGAGCTACTTACGGGACATTTTCCTTTAAAGGGATACCTGAACAAAATAGGGCTGTATAACGGAGACCTCATATGCAGAAGATGCAAAAAGGACACCGAAACAGCTCTGCATATATTATGCAGAGCCTGTGATACGCTGGACCACTGTTGACCCCAAATGATTGCAGAATAATTCTACAACCAACCAGCAAAGAACCTGTATGAGCCAATACAGGGGAAGGATTAGCTGAATAAGCTGTAGTCAGAACACTGATCCACAATAAGCCCAGGAGGCTGAGATGGCGGCGGCAAAGGGACGGCTCCTTTGAAAAAATTTATGGAATGTATGGAACCATTTTGAGCTGTCTCTATCTTTCTATGTAATAGTATATTATTTGACTAGCATTATATTGAAATGATGACTATTATTCACATCTAAGTGAATAGTAGTCATTATGTGCAAGTGGAGTACTATATTTATTTAGTCCAGTACTATGAATTACCTGTTTATAAATGAATTTTCGGGTGAGCTTTTTCTTAGCTGAAACCATTTTTGTTTTTTCATTATGAAGATGCCTCTCCAAACACAAAATCACAAAAATTTTTGCGGAAATGCATCATTTTCCCGACTTTAGAATAACTGAAACCAGTTACATGAGAACTTTTTCATGCTTTATATTTCAAACACTTTCCTAAACATAACTACGCAAAAGAACTTCTGCGGAAATATGTGACCAGGTGTTATTTGCAAAAATATCAAGTTAAGTTTAATCTTCTTCCCGACCTTTAACACATATCAATGAATAATATCTATTCCTATCAGCTTAATATCGCTTAAAATCTCAAGACACAAACCTGCACTATGATTCCTGGCCCTCCAATTTTCGGAAGAGATGCCTGCATTGAAGTAAAAGCGCTGGTACCATCTCCCGACAATACTTGAACGTTTTTGTACATGCCATTTTACAGAGTAGCCGATTAAAGTTCGAATCAATCTAAATCTACAAAATATTTTATCAATTAATGAAAATGGTATATTTCCGCAAGAAGTTTTTTGCGTGTGCTTAGAAAATTGTCCAACATGTAAAACAGAAACGTATTTTCTTGTAACTGGTTTCAGCTATTCTAAAGTCGGAAAAATGAAAATTATGCATTTACGCAACAAAAATCGAGTCTTTCTGTTTGAAAAATATTCCTAATGGTAAATAAACGAATATTTCTTACATAACTGGTTTCAGCTAAACGAAAGTTGGTCCGAATTTTCTTTCTATTTGATTCAATTTAAAAAGGGATTACAGGTTTTCATATATAAAATATTTGGCAATAAATACATAGGGTATTTAACATCATCATACGGCTTTTATACAACAGCTTGATAAATTATCATGTCTTGATAGCGTTAAAGGTAAATAATACACTAAGCAAACAAAAACCGAAGCTGCCTATAGTTTTTCACAGACTTTTCACTTTGTCCCCGAATTATGCCGCTGACATTGAAAAATCTGATCATTTTCTAAATTATCTGTCAACGTCGGTCTCTCAAGGTCCTAAGTTTTTGTTACCAAAACATCAGGACATCAATTCCGAACGGCAATAGAATAGAACGTTTCCCAGGAATCAATCTTTTTTTCTGCTCTAGATCTGCTCTAAGATCATTTATTACGTATTCTGGAGGAGGGAGCATCAAAACAGCCACTTAATAGCGGTGGACTGGTTTGCAACGTAATAAATGAACACGTCAGTTCTTCAATCTAAAATCAACAACTGAATTATATAAAAACGCGTTTGGTGGATTGGTGGATCTAGCGGTAAATAAAAAAAACATACTGGATGATATCTACCTTATCCTGATGAATAGGAAATACGTCTACACCAGTCTATAAGTGATATTGTTAAACTTTGAAGTATAATTCAATCTCCTCCGTGGCATATAGGCAGGGAGGTAGTTATTGCTTCTTGCGTGTGCAAGCCTTTTTTTCAACAATCGTTAAAAATTAGATGCTTTTATGATATAATTCAACTGGAACCGTGAGAATCCCTATCCCGACTCTGTTTTTTTTTCCACGCGCTCTCCGGGAACGAACTACATGGTTGATAGCGAAACGCTCCACTTTTATGACCTAATTCTCAACACATATTCGTTAAAATAGTAATGAGAAAATTGGCAGATAGATTCGCACTGGTAACATTGCATTTTATAGGTCTTAACTCGGTTTCCTGTTAATAAAGTTAGAAAAGAAGACATTTTAAAGCCTATTTTAATTTTATAGTTATTTATGCAACAAGTGCAAAAAGTGAGTGTTTTTTGCACGCGACGTGAAATTGTGCAAAAAACACGTTTTGCAAGAGTTGCATACAATATTTTTTCTAAATTCATGCAAAAACTGGAAAATTAGAATATAAATATGTTAAGAGCCTAACCTAACCTAATCAAAGTCAACCCGTTCTTCTTTTTTTGTATCTTTATGGCCTCCACCTTGTCAGCACTCAATCATAGCTGGTTTTCGCCTTGACCATTTAAATATTAAATAATTAAAGATGTTTGCAATAATTGTAACTCGTTGAGACTAAGTAGTAAGATATACATATATTATTGTTGTATTAAAGCAGGATCAGATACTTGCTATGGATTTTAATTTAATTTAAATGTTTATGTTTGTCATTAATCATCACAAAACTGACACAAGAATGACAGATGAGTGCAATAAAATATTTTATCGCCAACCGTCAGTAAAGTCGTCAATTATCAGATTGATTTCCGGAAGTAAACAAACAGTTTACCTTATCCTATACCAATAATGTACTTTATCTGCCTTGCGGCAGGTAAAGTGATATATGAGTCAGGTAATCAGGTAAAGTGACATATGGGTCAGGTAATAGTATATTATTCAACGAGCGTGTAATGATGGCTATTACTCATGAGAATGAAGTTTGCGACGTGAGCCGCAGGCGAACGTCGTAATCATTCGAGTGAGTAATAGCCATTACACGAAAGTAGAATACTATACTTTTTCTATGACTGAGTGTTCACCTATCAATTCAAACGAGCGAGATATTTAGAGAATATTTTATTGAATAAACTTAATGCTTTATGTCAAACAATTCCATTTTGGAAGCTACAATGAAAATTCATTTATTGCTTACAATATTGATGGTGAAATTTGAGCAGTTGAATTCGTTATCACTTTCTGTATCCATTCTAATAAAAAGTCAGCTCTAAATCACCTTTGGTAGGTAGGTATAGGTACTGTCAAAGTTTAATTATGACATTTCATGGTGAGTCTGATTCAAACATTACACCGAACATAGTCGTGTGTAATGGCATTCTTTGACGGTGATTGGCCAGATAGTCGTGTGTAATGGATCATTACACACGGGGCGTGGCTTGTTTTGTGTAATGCATCCAGTTACTCAACAAAAATGTTACATAAAATGGGTCCATTACTCAACAGTCATAGAAAAAGTATTTTTTCTATGACTGTTGAGAAATGCACATTTTTTATGTACTATTTTTGTTGAGTAACTGGATGCATTACACAAAACAAGCCACGCCCCGTGTGTAATGATCCATTACACACGACTATCTGGCCAATCACCGTCAAAGAATGCCATTACACACGTCTATGTTCGGTGTAATGTTTGAATCAGACTCGCCATGAAATGTCATAATTTGACTTTGATAATACCTACCTACCGAAGGTGATTTAGAGCTGATTTTTTGTTAGAATGGATACAGAAAGTGAAAACGAATTCAACTGCTCAAATTTCACCATCAATATTGTAAGCAATAAATGAATTTTCACTGTAGCTTTCAAAATGGAATTGTTTGACATAAAGCATTAAGTTTATACAATAAAATATTCTCTGAATATCTCGTTCGTTTGAATTGATAGGTGAACACTCAGTCATAGAAAAAGTATAGTATTCTACTTTCGTGTAATGGCTACTACTCACTCGAATGATTACGACGTTCGCCTGCGGCTCACGTCGCAAACTTCATTCTCATGAGTAATAGCCATCATTACACGCTCGTTGAATAATATACTATTCACTTTGACATTACTTAAAAATTATTATCTGTCAGTGTCACGCTTCTCCCTATTATGAAATATACCTCAGATTCTTATATTCCGAATTCTGAACAGTTGGCGATAAAATTTTGTATGCACCACGTCAGTAAAGTGTCTTTATCGGACTCGCCTGTTATTCGCCTTGCTCGCTTCTCTCGCTCGTCTCATAATTTCAGACTCGTCCGATAAAGAATCACTTTACTGCTACTGTTAACTAAATTATCACGTCCCTATTAAATGCAGATATGTTCTCGGGTGACCCATCGTGAATATTGGCTTTCATAAATCAATCGATTAATAATATACTATTAAAGCTTATTTTCATTTCAACTAAATTATCACGTCCCTATTAAATGCAGATATGTTCTTTATACACTTCTCCCTTTCGCGATTTCCTCAAAGGTAATACCACAAGTGCTTCGGAGGTGTCGAGTTTTCTGCGAAAACCGACTGGTAGATTCTTTTAAGAGTCGAGTTATCACCGGAATTGGGATGAGTTGTATTCGATTATAGACCATTCC
The DNA here is from genome assembly GCA_963978555.1 of Galerucella nymphaeae. Classification (NCBI taxonomy): domain Eukaryota; kingdom Metazoa; phylum Arthropoda; class Insecta; order Coleoptera; family Chrysomelidae; genus Galerucella; species Galerucella nymphaeae. The sequence goes on from OZ021709.1 coordinate 16,999,154, forward strand.
AGAATACCTGACGAAAAGTCGTCCATATTGCTTTGAAAATGAACCTTTAATTCATTGGCCCATAAACTTGCTCTATGATTCTTGAGTACCTACTTGAAAAGAAGGACGAATCCAATATCGTTTTCGTTTCCTATTTCTCCTTCGCCTATACTGTCACATTATTACTACTTCATCCTCATCAGACGACGACATTGGAGACTAGTAATTTTATTATTATTCATTAATTTCGTCTGCGCTAACAACGAAATTCTAGAATAAGCAAATGGGGAATATTATTGATTTGGTATGCGAGATCAACGAAACATATATTGCGTGTTGCTTATTGTCTATTACTAGTTGCTCATTGCTATTGCTTCGGTATGCGAGCCGGTATGCGTTGATCTCGCATACCAAATCAATAATATTCCTTATTTGCTTATTCTAGAATTTCGTTGTTAGCGCAGACGAAATTAATGAATAATAATAAAATTACTATTCTCAAATGTCGTCGTCTGATGAGGATGAAGTAGTAATAATGTGGCAGTATAGGCGAAGGAGAAATAGGAAACGAAAACGATATTGGATTCGTCCTTCTTTTCAAGTAGGTACTCAAGAATCATAGAGCAAGTTTATGGGCCAATGAATTAAAGGTTCATCCCACCTGCTATCAGATGAGTCCAAAAATAAAAACAAACCAACCTATATTTTATAAACGTTGACAACAAATAGGCAATTATATTGTATTTCAACACGCACGCCGTGTCGCTAGCAACATAGATTGCCCTGGACAGGCGATAACGATATCACGTTGTGTCGGTGTACGAACCCCGATATGTGAATATGTGAAATACGTATCGACAATATTATCCCTTATTGCTTGTTGCCTGTTGCTAGTTGCGTATTGCTTTGGTATGCGAGCCGCCTTATTCTCAAATATTGCTGTAATTTTATTGAATTTTTTTTATAATTTGCGCTCGAATTAGTTGGATTTTGATGGAGGACTTGTATTCATAACATGAGCAATATAAATTAAATATTACTTCTAGCAAATTGGAATTTCTCATATAAATAAAATTTTTACACATTAAAATTTAATTGATGAGTAGTAGATGTAGTTGGGATAAACTCTGTCGATGTTCGCGAACTGCAGTTAAATAACTTTCGATTTATTGAAAAATGACTTAAGACATTTTTTGTAGAGCGTTCAATTCTCAACAAAAATATATGATGGGCATTTCAGTACTGCCCGAAAACTGCTAACAATTTTTTTAACAAACACGATCACTGTTTACTTTTGTTTTTATTCGTTTGTTAATTTCTTTTAGCGTTAAACAACAATCTGGATCAAATCCGGATAGCCCGTTGGAAGCTTCCAGTCCTGGTTCTATTGGAATTAATGGTAAGTTGTTAATTGAACATTCTTCTAGTTGTTAAAATCCCGAACACAAACAATAGTTCTGGAACAACGCTGGACAATGAAAAATCTATTTGAGAGATACATTTTACACAAGTAATAGGTATATGGTTAAAATAAAAAATTTTAAATTGAAGAAAAGAGTTATCTAAAGTCTCTCATAACTCAGAAAAATAAACATAACATATTGGTGACAATTGGACATTATTTTAGACATCAAAATTAAAGGGTGTTTATTGTAGGGGAAAGTATTAATTTATAATAATAATAGGTATAATTGGAACAAATACTAAATTAATCATAATAATAAGAAAAATAGGTTTTATCTAAATACTCAATTTTATGTATATAGAAGCACGAGTAAAGTCAACAGCCTGGGACAAGAATAATTATAAATTATATAAAATAAAATAAAATCAATAGAATAATTTCAACTTCAGAAATATTCGACTATTTCGTTTTGCTCTCAGCCACGGACATTATCCCCTTGGCCAACGCGAGCCGATAGCTATTACACAAGTTTATCATTGAAGGGCCAGCCCGAGGCTCGAAAACTCAACTGGAAGTGGTAGTATTCAAGAGGAATAACCGCATCGGACATTCACCTTAGTAGGTACTTCGTTTGTACAGCTCCGAATGCATACAGTAACTCTATTTAAAGCTTAGTTATTTCATACGTAATACGGATTATAATTATTTATACAATGTTATTGATTTGCAATTCTGCTTTGAGATTAGTTCTAGACCAATCAAATGTTTTCGAATACGTGACTAGCGGAATTATCTATTGAATAATATTATGTAATTTCCATATTATTTTATGATAAAAATCGAGCTATTTTTCACTTGTAATGACACATGAGGTTTGTTTTTGTTCAGTAAATATGGGTTGATTAATAAGAAACCTTTGACTAGGAATTAGGCGAGAAAAATTGTCAAATATTAATAGGGGTGCCAAAATCATATGATGATATTTGGGAAGCTCCAAAATTCAATCCAGCAAACGTATTTGGGATACATTAGTTTACATAAAAATAAAATTAAATAATTAATTTTAATATTTCGTGGCACTCGGAGACATATTAGGACTTGAAGCAGTTCTTCAAATAGATCACTTATCTTTATCCGTAAACGTAACGTAACGGAGATACGTGATCAATCAAAAAGAAGTATAATAAAGCAAATGCTCTCGTAACGTAACCATACATGTGTTTTAATTTTCAACCTAAAAAATAGTGAGACACTATTACATTGACATTTACTAAAAAATAGTCTTTCTTAAAGTAACCTTTCACGTTTCTTGGTAGTTTGGTCGTTGAAAAACTCGAGCACGGAACACAATACAGCAATACGTACGTTAGGTACGTATGACAGATTGATACGTTTCACGTAACGTAACGAAAACCACGTATCGCTTCTGCACATGCGTATTGCGATACGTATACGGATAAGTGGTGATTTTTAGAACTGCTTTGTCCCTATTTTGTATTATGTTATTGCTACGTGTTACGTTTTATTCACTGGTTCTGTCAAAGTTTGTTTGAACAATAACAATTAATTACTAAAGTATATAACAATATTTTCACCGTACGCTACTGAAAAACTTCATCTCAACCAGACTAATTTTAAGTTAAATGAAATTTTATTTCGACTAACGATTAACCCTACCGGTTTAAACCAGTTTTCATTATTGACTGATATTAATGAATAACATCCTCGATAAGTAGGTACATCCAAAAAATATGAAGTGAAGAAAGATTGAGTGCATATTCAAGATCCTCTGTGTATTATTCGTTGAATATACTGAGCGAAAATAAGAGTCTTTAATCAATTTTCAATTTTACTTTTGTTTGTTTTGTATGTTGCCACTGACCAACAATATTCTGTCTTAAATTTGATATAAACCTTTTTCTTTCTCCAAAGCGAATTGATAAAGTGGTATTAAGTGCACGGAGATAGAACGAAGGACCGAGTATTCATTTTTCTCGATAGGTACCGTTTATGGAGAAGCTTTCGTTGACTTACTTTTCTGTACACTTTTTCAACTGATATTTTTTGAAATCGGTAAAAAATGAGTAGAGAAAACGAGGGATTAGGTATTTTTGTTGATGTATGGTGTAAACGTTCGTTATTATGGCCACAAATTCGATGAATAGAAACGACTTACTTTCTGTACACTTTTTTAATGGATATTTTTTGAAATCGGTAAAAAGTGCGTAGGGAAAGCGGGGGATCTCATCAAATGTAAATATACAAATGTGAATCGTACTATATTTGGAAATTAGATAATTAGATATTCTGATTACGTTATTCATTATAATATTCTTAAAAACGTTAATCTTGCTCCATCTTGGATTCTAATCACTTATCCATTAGTTCTCGTTTCTTTCTTCGTTGTTGGATTCGACAAACTTTTCCAACTCTAGTTATTGATCTTCGAAATCTTCAAGACCATCACCTTCTTCGTCTTCAATGTTATTTCCATTCTGCATTGATTCTTCATTTACAATTTTATCTGAATCAATCACATCCTCGTAGATTTTTTTGCAGCATTCACATTTTTTCGATGGAATTGTACATGATGATTAAAAAAAATTCGAATTCGAGTTTTTTTTCAATGTTTTTCGCATTTTCTGAGAACATTTACTATAGTGATGCATATTTTTTTCACACCTTCAGAAAATAGATTTCAACGAACAAAAATCCCACCAACTTTTGGAAATAAGCTGATATTTTGACACGAGAATTTTCTATTGAAAATTATAGGGTGCTTATTTTATATTAAGATAAAATAATGTGAAAAAAATATTTCAAATCAAATTAATTGCAGTGTATTTGGAACATAATAAGGTAAGTTTTCACGAAATTTTGAAAAAAATGTATATTTTTTAAAAACCTAAAACTTGGTTATTTGAATTTTTCACATAAATTTTGAGGTTATGTGTAAAAATTGTGGATACAAAAGTTGTAGATCTTTTTATTACTCACAACTTTGCCTTTTAAATTTTTTTCATAGGACTTGTAGTTTTTTTTTACTCTTAAAAACTCACCCCCTCCCACTTCCCGAACTCGGATCGCCCGTAATTTATTTTTATTTGCGATTTTCTTATATTCCCCTCATTTTCTAATGGGTTTCATACTACTATTATTTTTTTTCACTTCTTACCATTTTTGAAGGTTTCGGCACTGGTCTTGAATGGAATCGACTTACTTTCTGTACACTTTTTTAATGGATATTTTTGGAAATCGGCATAAAGTGCATTGACAGAGCGAGGGATTAGACCTACCACCTCTTGATTTTATAGAACTTCTATACTTAAATCCACCACGCGATGTCAAAGATTCAAAAAATAAAATTGGGGAAGCAAGTAGAGGTAATAATTAGTATAAAAATGATAAGGTATGGACACGAGAACTGATGAGAACGTTTGTGACTTGTGTTTCAACGGAAAGAAGGGAATTAAATGTTTAATACTGGTTTAACCTTCATACAGTCCCGACCTAAGTCCTAACGATTTTTTCACTTTTCCAAAAAATAAAGTATGAACACATTGGCATTGGAGACAACCCTCGTACCCAGAGAACAAGAAACTATGCCATAACAGACAATAGAGAATAAGGAAATTAGTAATTTTATTAATGAAGGTGTGAGCATAAAGCTAATTTTTTATTTTTTTTCCTTTTCCTCAGTGACGCCTATGGTGCTTTAACGTAAATAATATTATCAAATAAAATTTGAAATCCTAGGAGAAAGCATCAGTTGATGTTATCTAGAAAAAACATTTAAATTTTCAAAACCCACGGGAAAAGAAAAATATTCACATTAAATTAATTTCGTTCCGACTCTTTTCTATGTAGTTTTCTATTAAATTTCATCACCTGCGAGGATTGATGTTAATACCACTCAGTTAATAATCACAGGATACCGGTGTTGCCACATTTCCTTTTATCGATTTTATATTTTCTTTTTAAATTAATTCATATCTACTAACGTAATATAGTTTAGGAATCAGAGTGTTGGGATCGACAAAATCTAAAGAAAATTGATAGATTTATACGATCAATAAAAAAACAAATAGGCCGTCTTGAAGAGAAAACAAAAACAAATTAACCCTTTTTCAATTTTTTTCTTACTCCTAAAGCAAATGAATATTTTATCGAATAAATTAACCCACGAGGAGAAATTTGTCTAAATAAATTAACTCATTTAGAAATTTTTATCCTACGCCCATGGTAAAGAAGAATTTTTAGAAATCAATGTTTCCCTTACCTTATCTCAAGTCCATGTTATACAAATGTAAAAATGTTAACAAATCAATGTTTCCTTTTTGAAGTTTTATGGTACTCCCATGGTGAAAGAAAATTATCACAAAAACATGAACCCCCTTTCAAAACTTTTATCATACGTCTATGATGGGAAGAAATTAGTACTAGTAAATTAACCCCTTTGAAAAATTTATTGTACACCAATGGTTAATGAGAATTTTTACAAAGCAGTGATTCCCTTATACAAATATTATTTTACGTCCATGGTAGATAAAAATTTTTGCAAATAAATGTATCCCCTATAAAACTGTATGGTATTCCCAAAGAAAATAATAAAATGATAGTGCACCACCTAAAAAAAGTTTTAATTGCAGCCCCCTACTTGTGATACGTCGTTGGAAAGCTCGTAGACACCCACACCCACCTAGGCACCAGACTTACCGCCACCTGATTTTTTTCTGTGGGTTCACCTTTGGCCTCAATAAACAATTTACGACGAAGAATTATTCAAGCATGTCGTGATATTACTGAAGCAACATTTGCCAATGTTCGTACGTAAATAATTAACATTTTTCTAGTTCGACATTTAAAACGTTTCTTCTTCTTTTTGATAACCTGTATAATTTTTAACTACTTTCACAAGGGTAGGCTTGCCATTTAATTTTTGACAGTAGAAAGTGCTCTCTCGTATGTCATTTTTGTTTTACCTCTACCCTAAAAACGATTTTGAAACTTTTTTGATATCTCTTTTCGATCACAAGGTACAGCCCATTGTCAGTTTATGAGTGACACCCTACCCTGTATAAGATTTATTTTATTTTTATTCAGTCGTTTTATATTCTTGAACCCCCCTCCGATACCAAACCTGGCTTCTTCCGTGCTTTGCTCTACTACTCCTCGCAAAGGCACCATAATTGATTATTGGTCTCACTATGGCTGTGTACATCCAGCTCAAGATTCTTGGGCTACAACCCCAATTTTTCATATTTAATTAAAACCATACTTTCTCTGTATGTAAAGTCCTTTTTATATTTATTCCACAGGGGTTTACTGTCTAGCGTCTCTCCAACGTTGTACTTATTAAGTTAAACTTTTTTGAGGTTTAGTTTTTTTATCAGTAAAGGCTCAAGCGGCTGACGAATGCTTGCGCAAGTACTACTTCGCAACCCCATACAGGGCTATGATCCGGGATAGAGAATCCTGGGGAAAAGAGAGGAATGCATAGTCTCATGGGACCGTCTGGTACACAGATGGTTCAGGCTCCGGTGAAAAAACAAAGGCTGGAATTTACTCTAGTAACCCAAGTAGACAAATCTGTGAACCATTGGTTGATGGTGTATCTGCATATCAGGCCGAGATATACGCTATCTTGTAATGTGTGCAGATAAACCTAAACAGAGGTTATGTGGATCGACGCATAACAACATACACCGACAGTCAGGCAGCAATTAAGGCCATGAATGGATATTCTATCAACTCAGGACTTACAGAGAGCCGATAATCACTTGCTTATCAACTCGGAACGCGGTGCGGCTAGAGTGTATTCCGGCCCACTCTGGTTTTGAAGGCAACTAGATGGTGGATGCATTGGCTGCGGAAGGGGCGACAGTTCCTTTCTGCGGCCTGGGCTCGACCCTGGCCCTAACAAAAAACAAACAATACGCAAGGAGATAAGAAAGTGGCTGAGAGAAAATGGCACCTTGCTCATTGGAATGCTCTACAGGGTCCTAGACAATTCAAACTTCTACTGGAGGGATGGACTGATGGACACGCTAGGGCAGCTATTGAGCTACCAAGGAATAGGCTGAAGAAGATAGCAGGACTCCTAGCTGGGCACTGCTGTGTGAGGAAGCAGCTGTACAATCTAGGAGTAGAGGAAAGTTCCCTATGTAGGGGTTGCGGCTTGACTGACGAAATGTCAGTCCATGTTCTCTTAGAGTGTCCAAACTGGGCTGTACTACGCAGGCGAATCTTCGGAGTCGCTGTTATGGTCTCTGGAGACACAAACAGGCATCCAAAGAAAAAGCTTGTGGTCTTTATTGAAGTGATCGGCTTCATGGATGTCTAGGTAGCAGAAATGGCACAGTGGGCCCGCCAGTGGCCTCAGTGCCGGAACATTGGGTTGAGTTTGTCTGGGTCAAGGGGTCAAGGCTCGCCTGCACATTTAGTACTAGTAGTAGTTGTGGTAAAGGCTGTTCGATGTTAAGATGATTTTGTTTAGGTAGTGTTACCAACTACTAGAAAGTGCTAGGAGCTTCGACAACATTTGTGTATTATATTTCGATCCTAGATTGAGGTCGATTTGAAATATTCAGTAAAATCTAAAAGCTTGAAGTGTTAGACATCAATAAGAAGTAAATATTTTTTATTGCAATAGTTAAAATAATGAAATTGATGTAAAAGCTTTACGGTTTGACAACGCCGCATCGAAATTCCGAGCATTCATTCCTGCAACTATAGTAAAAGAACGAAGTCCTGTACGGCAAAGCAACAACTGACAAGAAGAGAGAAAAACACGATTGCATCCACAGTCCACTTCCACGTGGAGTGTGAATGAACTTTAAGATTGGAACCGGTTTTGATTCTTTTCTGAGAGTAACCAACACACGTGTACAAGTTGTACATTGAGCGTATGAAGAGAGATGGTTCTAGGGTAATTGTCGATTCTTCAATTTCAGTTGGTCCTTTTTGTGTTTCACGCAGAGAACTAAAATTAGCCCTTTTTGTCGTAAAATGGACAAAGGAATAATGGTTGCTTTGTTTTCAAATGTTAATATTCGGTACTTTTATGTTGTAGGAGAAGAAAATTCATCGGTATTTGGGGTATTTTAAACTAAAGGTACATATCGAAAAATAATCACTGTATTTATTGTATACAAGGTGGTCCTTAAGTAATTGTACATAGAAGTACCTACATAAAATGTTGATAGAGTTCGTATAATACTCTAGTATGCGTCATCGATTGTTAATGTCGTTTTAACACATAACGTTGGAAGAAATGGAAAAAAGGCAGGTGTGTGATTAGTCCTTGTCACTATATCACAATCATGAACCGTTTAACTGTTTTACAAACGTTAACCCTAATCTTTGACTTAAAAAATTTTATTAGTTGATGTTTGCATTACGCGCAAGCGCGACCTATCAATGTGGAGAAATTACATCGTTTCAAAATAGGATGCAGACGTACCTTTCGTATTGGCAATGTATCTTACGTTCTACTGTCCCACTGAAAATACTCGTTAGGTCTGTACTTTGTTGTTTATGGTAAAATATTATTTATGAAAAAAGTGAATATTAATCTTATTATTGTATAAATTTAAATAATACAAAAATATGCCCAGATACACATCACCATTATGAAAGTTCTCCATTATTTTCAGTTGAAAAAAGGAGCTTATGTGATAAATTTAAATTTTTGTTTTTCACAATAACTAGCGCTTTTTGATAGCGGGGGGCGAAGTTTTTTGATATGAGAAATCACAATTTTTTACCAATTTCGATGTAGTTGTGAGATATGAGAAAAAGCAAGGTTGTCAAGTTAGTCATTTATGAAGTCCACTGTGTATATAGTGCGGTATTTTATATCAACAGGGGTTGTTTTAATTATAATTATTTGCTGAACGACCAGCAATTGAAAAGAGATTGAAAAGAGATAGATAGAGGGATAATTTGTCGATGAGAGAGTAGTGACCTATGTAGAATACAGAAAGCTTCTGGAATGGATAAAATTTAGTACCTGGGCTGTTTACCATAACCCAAACGAATGAATGGAAATAAGTTTCAATTGCAACTAGTTTAAATGCAAGTAAAAAATTTAAAAGTTTGGTTTTGTAAATCAATTTAAGGTTATGTTGGGTTATTATTCCTGTAAAAAGAAAATGACATAGAAACAAAAAGTGATTTTAAATAAAAAAAAGGTAGAATCAATTACAATACATTAAAATAAAATAAAAATTGATCTATAGTTGGTTAATTTATTAAGAATTTTCAGTATAGTAAGTGAAAAATATTTTATACGAACTTAACGTTGCCGGCTTTTTGTTTCACCTTTTTATTTTTTTTTATTACCTATTATTTTTTTTTTCAAAGAGCCATCCCTTCGCCGGCATCACCCCAGTCTTCTGTGCTTATTGTGAATCAGTACTGTCATAGTCCAGTCAATATTTTAATTAATGTTTATTTGACGATAAATTCAATATTATAATTTCAACCAATAATGGTTAAAATGTTCTTAATTATTAAATAACTGTATTGACTGTATTGACGATTATTTTTAACCCGCAGTTATGGAGAGTTATCCTACTTTTTAAGATACTTGGCGTTGATATATAGAACGAAATATATTTTGTAATAAATCTTTACATCGAAGACTCGGGCTTTCATTTCATGGATTCATGGTTTCTTTCAATCTAAAATATTTCGTCTGCTATTAAACTCGAATATAAAACATTTAGCTTTAAACAATACTAATCTATTTTCCTAATTGAGCATAATACACCTACATGTATATTATCCATTTTTTGCATAGTTTACAGAATGGAAATGTAGGCCATATCGGTTAACTGAACGTATATGATTCATATACATCCTAGAACGTATATGAAATCCACCAATCAGCATCCGCGCTTAGAATTCGTCAACTCCCCTTTTTTGTATTTCAAAGAAACGTCAAAATAACTTATCGAAAAAAAGGCTTCCCTAGAAGCACTGGATCAAGAATATTTATTTACAATAATGAACATAAAAAAAATAATATAGTATAGTATAAATTAACAACAAATACTGAAAACAGAATGAAATGGGTATTTAAGAGGACTTCTGATAGACGTCAGCTTTTATAAAATTATGTAATTGATGTGACGTTATAGATATCTGGTTTGAACATTCCTCGGTAGTAGAGTGGTAAGCATACCAGACTCTCGTGCGTTAGGTCCAGGGTTCGATTCCCAATGAAGAAATTTTTTTATTGTTAATTTTATTTCTAAATAATTATTCCGCTTGATAATGATTGGTAAAATTGAAAATTGATGAAAATTTTGAAATTGAAGTTATATTACAGTCGAGATTACAGTTTATTAAAATGTTTATTTTTTTGATTTTTTAAGTGGGTCGTAGAAAAAATATACTGTTCGACTCGTGTGGGTTGTCCATATCGCAATCGAACGATTGCGATATGGCCATCATATTCACACTAGTTGCACAAACTACTATATTGCACTAGTGCAAAAAAGAACTACTTTTTCCATTAAATGTGTTTCACAAAAGTGTTGTTTTTGCATGAATGTCGAAAAAATATTTTATTACCTTTCACATCTTTGACTGAACTATAACTATCTTTCAGAGGGGGTTATTTTACGAAAAGGTGACCACCTGTTGACGCTATAGTCGGTGGTCTCATCAAGAAAGAGTGTTATTAGTGTTTTCCTGTAATTTTTAATAAAATTTAATTTTGTTCATGGTTTTTGCTTTGAAATTTCTTTTTCCATAAAAAATTGAATAGGATACAAAAAGGGTTCAGTTCACGTCTGGTATTACATGAAATAAAATATGTATATAATTATGTTTGGTAAGTAGACAAAAATAATATTAATACCTCTCGGAGTTTAGCTCCGCAACTTAACTTAAAAGGGATAATATATACAATTAGATACCTACACTATAAGTTTTGCGACGACTTCACCTACGCTTCTTTTATCAACAACAATTAACATAAAAAAATACCATTTTTTTTGATAATTTATTAAAATGAAATAACCTTTCAACATAATGATAAATTATGAAATAAAATGTAATTTCCAGTTCAAATACCATAAAAAAGCTATTTCGAAGGTAATATAATTTTTATTAATATATCTATTTTATGTTTAACCCTATACGATATAAAAAAATTCCTGTTCAATTCACCGTCATCGTCGTCATCATTGTACACCTCATCGGTGTTCAAGCATCACCAACCAACAACACAACTCGGCGCTGAGCGTTCTTGAGGTCGACAACCTACAAGCCGGTAGCATGGCATTACTTCCCTTCTGCCACCACTTCTCTCCCTTGTATACCTCATCCTCCTCACGTCACACTCCGGTCCACCGGGCCTCGATCATCGTCTTCGGAGGTTGTTTTAGTACTACGGTAACGCGATTATGCTCTACTCGCTGAAGACGACGTCCACCGGGACCTGGTGATCACGTGGAGATGGCGTCCAGGCGCCCGATTACTACGCGACCACCTGTTATACGATCGCTGATAAGACAACAACAACGACTAAGTCAAGGTTCGAATTATGAGTAGCGGGTGGTGTTTAATTGGGTCATTCTTAAAATAGGGTTGTTATCTCCAAATTTATGTTATTATAAAGTGCTTTGTGTCACCTGGTGTTAGTGAGGATTGACCGGTGACTTGTTTACATATGCTGCAATCCAGAAATGTAATTCTTTTGTTGTACATCTGTTATTTAAAATGGATTGTTTTGAATGGAAATTTTATTTTAAATATTTCGGAAGGGTTCCATCTGGCTTTATTAAGAATTATAGTATTTTTTATATTCCCATAAATTCGACAATTAGAAAATCAATGAGAATATTTTGAACTATAAAATTACAAAAAATTGTCAAATTTTCTAAAGGCCCATTGACAGTAGACTATACAATATTTAATAAAAATTATTCTGAATGAAGAAAAATTTTTTTTGTAAATATATTTTAATGGTAACGTCTACTAGTATTGGGTTCTAGTGAAGTGCACGTTCAAGGATGGTTTTTTTAGAGATAGTTCAACTTAGAAATGATATTTTTTGGGAGATATTATTATTTTCGTTTTAAAGTAATGTGTTAATCAGTTTTGTGGTTTTGTGTATCTAAGTGTCTATCAACAAAATTCATAGAAAAATCTGGATATAAATTTACTTTAATCTCCTGAAAACAAAGGTAACTGATTATTTGAAATTTCTCTCATAAATAACGTAACCAAATTTAACTAGATTCTGTTGAAATGTTTACTACAAATTTCTTTGCATTTCATTGTATTGAACCTTTTTTTCAATATTTTATTCGATGAATTCTATTTATCATAATGTCCCCCTTTTCAAGCACGTTTGTAAATACCTGACATTTAGAACTCCATATATTTAATGTACTTTTTGTGTTCATTTATTCTGATCTAGATGTTTTACATAAATTAATCTGGTCACTTTCACAGGATGAGTTATGATCGTATATGCAGTTTTTGGACCATTTTTATTCATATTTGAAGTTAGTTCTAATATTAAATTGAATACTAATTTCTCCCAATAAACCTTCAACTTATTGAAGTTATGGAAAGAATACCGAAAGAATAAAAAAAATTAGCATCGTTGTGGTCAAAGTCCAATAATAAAAAATAGATTTATTAGCTATATAATACAGGGTGTTTTCAAATGACACTTACAACGTTTGCATGCAGATACCTCTCGTAAAATTGGACAAAATTATATGAGGATTGAGGGGTCTAGCTTATTTACTTAAAAACGGGGTGTTGAAGTTATAAAAATTTAAATGTTTTTATTTGATAACTTTAAAATGGATGAATAAATTGATTTAATATTTGGCAGGTTGTTTTTAAATGTAAAAGGGCATATTTCGATAAAAAAAATTTGTCAATTCTTGATCCAGTGGTGTACATTTGTAAAAATGTGTCACTTTACTCCTCCCATTTTTCACGCCAATGGCATTTGTGGCAATTTTCAATTAATTTTATATTCCCTAATATTTTTCACGTAAAAAACTGATAACCTTCACATATCAAAAAATGTGTAGTTTTCAAGATATTCAACGTTGAATTGACAAATGTTTTTTATCAAAATATGCCTTTTTACATTTAAAAACAACCTGCCAAATATCAAATCAATTTACTCATCAATTTTAAAGTTATCAAATAAAAACAATTAAATTTTTATAACTTCAACACCCCGTATTTCGAAAAGTAAATGAGCTGAACCCCTCAATCTTTATATCGTTTTGTCCAATTTTACGAGAGGTATCTACATACAAACGTTGTAAGTGTCATTTGAATACTCCCAGTATATTAATACCAATTATGTGTATTTGTGACTACATTTAGATACACTCTGTATTCAATATAAAGTCTGAAAACTGATCTTAGTTTCTAATAGTTTATAAAATTCACACATTATAAATGTATGACTGAAAATTAGCAAAAAATTATGTAAAAATCAGCTTTCTTATATTAAAAATAAAAAATAATAAGAAACAGTACCTTCTTGGCCAGACTTTTAAATACACAAAATAAAAGATACATATACAATCTCTTTTTACAGAATAAATTATTGTTTTTTAATAATTTTTTCTTATAGTATCATATTATTTATTTATTTTTTCTTTATTTATGAGAATATAATTTCTTTTTAATTTGAAAAATTTTTTTCACTTTATTTTATTTATCGAGATTTAGAGATACAACATTCGAGTACAGATTGTTAAAGAATCATAAAGGATACAAATTATTAATATGTATATAAAGTAAGTCACAATATATGAGCGAAGCGAAAATATCAACAAAACAATCTGCCGGAAGATAATTTATTGTTTTTTTTATACCCTTCACAATGGTAAACAGGAAGTGCAATATTCTATTATGTAATTATTTGGAAAGTTGTGAATATTATGTTTATAATACATTAAAAATAATTCAGGATAATTAAAAAAATATTTTGGACAATTTTACCCAAATGTATATGATACTCATTGGACACTTGTTGAACAGTGTCTTGGTCCTTATTTAATTGGAGATAACAATCGGAATTTTTTGTATTAATTAAATCTTTCAATCAAATGATTTTTAAGATGCACTGAATTTTAAATTCGAAAATTAACAATTATAAAGTTAGATTAAGAATGACCCATTTAAAATGAAGTGAGGTAGAAATGGCTGGAGTAGGGTGATGGTGAAGAAATAAATAAATGCAGAATGGGATATACGGGAATAATTTGGTCTGCTGCTACTTGGTAATGGTGAATTGGTACTACTTTTGCTTTTTTCTTTACTTTGCAGATGTAATATTTTTATTTATATTCGAATAGTACTGTAAGAAATCCGACAAATGAGATTTTTTAGATAAGTTTCAAGAATTTTCAATTTACTTCGAAATATTTTAAACCAATTTCGGAATCATTTTTTTTTATTTAATAAATTCGGAGATTTTGTTTTTTAACAAATTATGATTTGGGTCACAAAGCTTTTTGCACGCGATGTGAATTTGTCTACGGAAAAAATCCTCATTTTTAAATGATTTTTTTGTGAATAACTCAAAAAATATGCATTTTATCAAAAAACTATGAAAAAGAAAATTATAACTTTTAAACGGCATATTAAAAGTTAGATTTTTTTTGACAAATGCATAATTTGGAAGACTCAAAGTCAAATAATCGGATAAAAAGTTTCTAGAATAAAATTGAGCGACATAAAAATCCATAGATCAAAATACTTCCTCTATGGGTTTTCAGATATTTCAGAGTAACTTGATTGAAAAATTAAAATTTATTATAGGTATCACTTCCCTCACAGCTCTCCAGGTCTATTGAATAATCATTTTTCAACACAAAACGATCAAACTTTCGCTTGTTTTAAATCAAATATAACTTCAAGATTATTAATTATTTGCTTTTATAATATTGGATTTTTTTAAAGAGAGATTTCTCTAACAATGATTCATATTTAAAACGTCAAGATAATCGGGAAATAATATATACCGAGTGCGCGAATATCTTTGAAACATTTCTATATTATAGGCGTACGATAAATTTTTTGAGGGGGTTTAAAAATATCTTTCACCATGGACGAACTATGGAGTTTATAAAAGGAGACTTATTTATAAGAATAATTTCCATCTGCCCTGTGCGTACAATTTAATTTTTTTGGATCAATTTATTTGTGAAAATTTCTAAAAATAGTATTTTTTGGAGGTTCATTTATTTATAAAAACATCCTTCTACACAGGCCTACTAGAAAATCCTTCTGTGGAAATAATTTAATTTTAATAATGTCTATTTCATGTGCGTACGACGAGTTTTTTTTTAGGAAACAAAATTATTTGTGATTTTTCTACTTTTCCATTATAATATACTGATTGAAGTATAGTCAAATGCAGTCTTATCGTGCGGATCATACGATTCAACAATGACATACTCACAGTTTTTGTTCTCCTTAATTGCGTTTAATTATAACTTCCAAATAAAATTCGTAAGATGAATAAGAACGATTTGTGCAATTTTTATGGGAAAAAGAAGGATATGTATTTATATAGTTTTCAGTGATTCTAAAAAGTCTTTCACCAGCAGAGTTTTTATTTAAATGTCAGTTTTGTCACTTTGACAATTCAAAGTGACAATATGAATAATAAGTAGCTATATTCCGTTTTTTTGTATCCTCAAGAAAAAAATTGTACTTAGTTTGATGGACTATTTCGAGAATTAAAGATAAAGTGGAAATTCGTCAATCAGTGTAATCTCACATTTTGGTAACCTCTGTGTTTTCTGTTTTGATACATATAGTTTTGACCTTTGAACCTGCACGATAAGAGTGCCTTTGACTATAGCAATCGATTTACTAAAAGCTCAGTATGCATTCCAAAATGGCCTTGCATAGAATAACAATATTTAGAGTGGACCGGTATATAAATAATGCATAATTTCCTCAGTAGTGGGAAACGGTTCGTTGGTCATTATGAATTTTGAAAACTTTAATTCCTTATTTAGAAAGGCACAAAATCTGATAGTACGTATAAGGCAGGAAAAATGTAATTTCCAATTGTATCAGTTCGTAATCTTATTTGTAATGTAAATTTAATGTCTTCAGCTTTAAATTCCTCTTTGTAGATACTCTGATATAAATACCACGCAGTACTACATTGAAATATAAACTGTGTTATTTTTTATAAGATGCGACATAAGGATTCCTGTACAAAACCGTCAAACGCGAGCTAAATTTTCTACCAAATAGCGTTCATAAAAAATAACAGATTTGGAAAGGTCGTTGAAGTATAAGTTCAAATGCACTTTAATTTTCTAAAATTCGCTGTGATTTGATGAAAAAATGGATAGTTATATTTAAACAAAGTCTAACTCCATTTTTAACCACTTTCGGATAATCTTAATCGATTAGGAGATGGCTAGCAGGGTAGTACACGGGAAATTTGAAAGTTAAACCTGAGTAAATAGAAGAGAAGTAAATAATTATGTCATCTCAGAAGATTACTTCGCAAATAGTATGGGAAAAATAAAATTATAAAATATTCCGAAAATGTTCTAGTGGCATAGGTATTACCTGAACTTCTGTATTTTGATAAAGTTTTCGATAGTAGAAAAAATATTGTATGCAATTCGTGTGTGAAGGCCTTTTTTTCGACTCATGTCACATTCGTCAAAAAAAGACTACTTTACACACTAGTTACATAAATATTTTATACCCTTGGTACATAAATAACTATTTCGATTCCTGTTTCCTGGTCTAAATAAACATTCTTATAGTTGTCGATAATAAAAGGTACAAATTAGTGTGAAAATACGAAATCGCTTTAAGAAAGCAACTAAACTTCTCAATAAGCAAGTTTCGATTGGCTTTAACAAGACGTGGTTGGGTTCTAAATTCGACGTTTCGTAATCTTACAGTAATCATCAACTCTTATTTATTTTTTATTTTGTATTATAAATCGGATACAGACCAACATATCAAAGTTTTTTTAACCACAATGAGCTTTTAAATATTATTTTCCGTCGACCGTGTATTAACATATAATAATGTTCTCAAAACTAGACAAAATCATACATTAATTATGACCCCTATTAATGGATGATTTACCTATATTAATCAACGATTTTCTGCAGACAACCCAATGCACATCTTATGCCGATTGCACCAGTTTAGCTTAAATGTAAGGCTTAACAAAGTGCAGCTTGATAATAATTCCAATCTCTCATTGCACCATGTTACGCTTAGTAAATCCACGCTTACGTACAATATCGTATGTCTTTACATGAATGGCATAGGGGTGTTCATTTTTTTTACTATATAGATTCTCATAATTTTGGTTGGCAATACCAGTATTTTATCTGACAATTTCCTAATTTTGTTAACATTTGATTAATCTAAATAATTTATGCAATGGAAGGTGAAAAAAGAATTCGGTCGGCATATTTTACTACAGCAGAGAAAATACTTTGCCTAAACTTAGTTAAAAAATATAAAGAAATTGTAGGATGCAAAAAGACAGATGCGGTAACATGGATGGAAAAGGAAGAAACATGGAAAAAAATTGATAAAGGATTCAAAGAATTAAATTGTGAGACGGGTCATTTCAAACATAAATGTGCCTTGGAATACCATTTTCAAGGAAATCCAAAATTTTTTAGGTTTTCATCAAGATTTTCTTCTAAATTCATTGTTGTTCGTACATACCAAACCAACTCAAAAATTAGGTAATACTATTAAAAATGTCCAAGCAAATTGGAAACGTCACAAAACGTCAGAATACAATGAACTAGCTATGGACAAAGCTGTTCTTCATATTTCGTGCATATAAGCTTCGCTTTGATGACGGTGCAGCGAGTTTAATTTTTTAAGCCTGGCTTACTTGTTAAGCCAAGGTGGTGCAATCGGGTATTATATATTGACATTTTGTAGGCAACCAAACATACAATAGCGTCTTCAAAAAATGAATCCTAGTCTTGACTATTAATAGACTAATTAATAGTCTAAGATCCTAGTATAGAATACTTCTAGTTTTTGACTTACCTATCGTTCCATTTTATTATTCTACAAAATTATAATTATTATTAGTGTTAAGACATCAAAAAAAGAATGACAGTGACATTTGAACCAGCTACCATCTCTGTGACATTTCATTATCATTACTTATTTTTGACAGTAGGTACCTACCTATGAAACAAATAAATATTTTCAGTTTTTAAATATTGGGAAAAACGAATACAACTGATACAGTCAAAGAAAAAGCTTTGTAACTAACACGAGTATTAAAAGGGCAATTAACAATCTCAAACAATAAATTAACTCGATTGTTAATGTCCCTCATCAATACACTTGTTGGTTAAATAACTATTAATAAGACCTTCTATCTTCGTGTGGATTTATGCAGACACATTTAACAATTATCAATTAGCATTTAACAATTAACTTTTATCAATTATAAGTTAAACTACTTATTTCACTGTGACTCCATTTATGCACACGATTAACAATTATCATTTATCAATTAACAATTGCGAAAGAGAAGATCTGACCATTGGAAAGATCTAGTAGGGCTTTGACAATCAAATATTCTCCTGGGTGACTACAACCTACGGAGATCAAATGAATGCATAAGTCAAAGCAAGACTGCGCTAAGAGTTTTAACAGGGATCCTAACGGGACATTGTCGCCTGAATGGGCACCTGAAAAAGCTCAAATTAGTGGAGGAAGAAGAATGCAGATACTGTGGCATGGAAGAAGAAACCTCCATCCACAAGGAGCTACTAGTTTCAGAGACTCTCCTCAGAAACTAAGTAGAAGTAAGGGGGCACAATAGATCTTTTAGGTCTCAGTGAATGTTACCCCAAACATACATACATACATACAACAATTGCGAAGCTGGCCAACTTTTAACTTCTTAAATTAATTGTACCGAATTTTCATCTAGTGCGCAACTAGTACGCAGATCCTGAAATTTAACTCACTTTTTTCATAAAAAAGTTGTTGATTTAGGGTTATGTTGTGTGTCAGCATCATTATTAGAAGAAAAAAGTCTCAGCTTTTTCAATTCTACTATACATCTTCAAAATTGTTCCAATAGACATGAAAACGTAAGGGTTATTGTAAATGTAAATAACCAGAATCTCGGGCTTGTGCGAGTGCTTACTATTTTCTCCTAATTTATAATTGTGTCTGCATAAACGATGGCAGTTTTACTAATTGTTAATTGATAAATGTTAATTGTTCAATGCTTATTGATAATTGTTAAATGTGTCTGCATACATGCACATTTCTTCTTGAACATCTACGGCGTATGGGCTTTAACATTGACTAGTAGTTTGCCAAACAAAATTTCTCTTTACTAACATTTGATAAAATGCGATTCTTCATCGGAAAATTTTTCAGAGCTAATGCCCCCATCGGATTGGTAAAATGGACGTATTCAAAATAGACCAATCGCTGAGTGGTAACCTGGGTCGCGCTCCCTCTCCCGACAAGATTAACCCTCCGCAAATTAGTTTCGAGGCCGGTTCAGAATTTAATCTGTGTTTTTTTGATACGCCCGAAGATACGCAGGGATTTAGTGACCCTAGTTCTGTGGGTTCAACGACTGAAGGTTCTCCCCCGCCCCAACAATTGACACCCTTGCATATACCTCTCACAGTTACGCCAGTGCAAAGTCCCGTGCTGATTAATTCACCTGGAGGAACTACGTCCACAATTACAGTTAAACAAGGTAAAATATTTTTTTATTTATTATTTTTGGGTTATTCCATTCAAAAGGATGGATGAAATATTCGTTTTTTTTAATTTATTTTACCTCATCAACCTCTAGGGATAATACCTACAGGAGAAAACATACAATAGTTCTTATACAGATTGCGAAATTTACATCGGAGCCAGGTTTAGGATTACACAAGTACGACAAGGATATATGAAAGAGAGAGGAAGAATAATTGTTCACGGTCATCACTTTATTTCACCTTAGGGTTGTAAGCTTATTCCCGAGAGTTACCAAATGCTCATTGCCCCACTATTTCAACATTTTCAATCGCTATTGCCAGAAGCATTCGGTCGGTATCGGGAAATAAACATACACCCTAGCTGGAATTAAATACACGCATCAATGACCGCGCATAATTATCTTTCTCTCTCTTTCAGCTGTTTTTCTGTCGTTCTTGTGTAATACGATGGTTCGAATGTAATTTTCGCAATCTGTATATTGAAATAGAGGTTGGAGTCTTTCAGAAATTTTAGCACTTCACAGTTTTCACTCAATACGCGTTTCATACTAGGTGGGATATTGTTAACTGTTCTTCGAACACTAAAATTTGCACAATCCAACAGTATATGTTTTTATGGCAGCTGGAATGTTTTCAAAATATGGTAGATTTTCATTGCTTGCAGAAAGTCATCGACTTTTTCATTAGATGGTATGTCTACATGAGAAGGAGCCCACAGAAACTAAACTTTAAAGTGTGTTTTCTGAAGTCTGTATAAAGTTCGTTTATTTTTACGTTTTATTGAAATAATACTGACAAATATCAAAACAATAAATGTCAAAAATCGAATACCAAGAAATGTTTTTGACTTTAGATAATTTTTTGAACATTCTTCTTGATACTGAGAGCAAGCAGCTATATTTTTTCTAAAAACAATCCTCTTCATCCACTAGTTTTATGAACCAAATACTAAAAGACATCAACGTAAGGTGAGAAAAGAAACTTTTTAACAAAGTACTGTATATAGTGTGACAAGACAAGAAGACAGTCTCTCGTCTTGTGAGAATGAAGCAAAATTTTAGCACGTTCAGGTTAGGCCTAGCTTCAACTGAAGATAGACATCAGTACGGTGGTTCCCCAAAACCTATATTTATTGTATCTTTTACACTTTATAAGCGAGATTTTTTATTAATTTGGATTATTTCGGTTCTTATACAGGGTGAATCACGACTAACGGGACGGAGGTTTATGGCGAAACGGTAAAAAATTTGAAATGTTTGTCACCTTAGTAGTTTGTACATCCATATAGGCTACATTTTAAAATTATTTTGAAATATACAGGATGTCCCAATAAAGTGTGGCGTATCAAAGTTATATTTTTTCTTATGGAACACCCTATATTTGATTGCATTTTCTGATTGCACCCAAAAAATAAAGTGATGTTTCATAATGGTTCCCTATACCTAAATACAGAGGGTTCCGAGTTATGCTGACTTTTTTAAAAATGTGAGCATTTCGAAAAACATTAATAACTCATTGATATAATAAATTCTAGCGAATTTCCTCTCACAGCTCAATAGTCGGACATTCGTTGAATGTATTCCACGATTGAGTACTAAACATCTCTTTACAGGGTGTTCAGAATTATCAGTTGAATTATTAGATCATTAAATGTGTTATAAAGGGCTTATTTCGAAGGGAACACCCTGTATTTCAATAATTCATCATATTCAAAAAAATGTCCTCTTTCGAATGATATAAGGGTGTCCTATACCTAGGTACTATACTTTTCGCGCAATTTACAATTTTCTTAAATTGTATGGTAAATTGATTTTAAAACATCTGCATAATAAAACAAAAACTCATAAAGCGAATACCTTACATACTACGGAACGAACAACAAATTATTAAAAGCAATAAATGACAAATTACTATAATAGCCATAAAATGGATGAGTGTAAACGTTTGGGTAGGGATGGTGGGCCAATATGTTATCGGCACGTATGTTTTTGACGGATACCTGGACAGAAGAAAATTTTTGAGTTTTTTGGAAAATATCTTCTAGATCTTCTTCGAAAACCTACCACTTAGCATCAGAAAGAAAATGTGGTTACAATTAGACTTAGCATCAGATCACTTTTCCCACTCACTTTTCTCCTGCTGTTAGGAATTATCTTAATAGAAAATTAAGACATAAATGGATAGGTAGGGGAAGTCCTTGTAATTGGCCAGCTAGGTCACCAGAACTGACCAAGATGGATTTCTTCGAATGGGGTTATAATAAAAATATCTTGAAATATGAAATTAATAATTTTGGACGCTTTCGCGTCTATAACACCCGGTATGTATGAATAATGTAAGTACATAGTTTGGAGCCAGAATCACGTGTTGCATTGCATAAGATGACAAGCATTTGGAGCATCCATCATAGTTACTTTCCAATTTTTGCTTTCAATAATTTGTTGTTCGTTTCGTAGTATTTATGTATTTGCTTTATTAATAATGTGTTTTTGTTTTATTATGTACTCAAATGCTTGTCGGTAAAAAAGAGTTAGTGTACCTCAGGAACAATGAGTATGCATATTTATTAGCATTATTTCTTCACAATATCTTTGTCAAGATAATTAGTATAAAATTTAGAGAGAATTGCAGATGTTTTAAAATCAATTTACCATACAATTTAAGAAAATTGTAAATTGCGCGAAAAGTATAGTACCTAGGTATAGGACACCCTTATATCATTCGAAAGAGGACATTTTTTTGAATATGATGAATTATTGAAATACAGGGTGTTCCATTTGAAATAAGCCCGTTATAACACATTTAATGATCTAATAATTCAACTGATAATTCTGAACACCCTGTAAAGAGATGTTTAGTACTCAATCGTGGAATACATTCAATGAATGTCCGACTATTGAGCTGTGAGAGAAAATTCGCTAGAATTCATTAAATCAATGAGTTATCAATGTTTTTCGAAATGCTCACATTTTTAAAAAAGTCAGCATAACTCGGAACCCTCTGTATCAAGGTATAGGGAACCATTATGAAACATCACTTTATTTTTTGGTTGCATTCAGAAACTGCAATCAAATATAGGGTGTTCCAAAATTAGAAAACCTGATTCAGAGAATTGTGCATTTGTAGCCATAAAATTCCAGAAATAATAACAAAATTTCAATAGAAACATTTACAGTTTTAGATTTGGACACGAGATCCACGTAATTCAAAATTAAAACATTTCGAATAAATGAACTAACAAATAGATCATAGACCATGAAAGTTTAAATTCAAAATAATTAATAACTTGTCATACCCCCATTATTATTGATAAGTTTACTGCAAATTTTGCATGTTTTGCGGTATGAAATGGATTTTCCCTTGAGTAATCAGTTGATGCTTCGTCTTTCTCCGCTGTAGTTCTAGTTCCTCCTTTTTTGATCGTTAAGATCCGACCTTTTTTTTAATGTTTTGAATCACTGTTTTGCTTCTATCAAACTCTTGGGCAAGTCGTCTAATGGACCAACCATCCTTTATTTTGTACATTATTCGCATTTTATCAAATTCACTAAAATGGGCTTGCATCATTGATAATGCGCTTCGACAAATTTGACACATGTGACTGCTTATCATTTTAATTAGTTAAGTTTGGTTTGCATAGGGAAAATAAAGGTGTACCAGTTTTATATGACGCGGAGTGTACTTCTAGGACAGCTGTTAAGGAACTTACGCAATTTTCTCCTTATTCTCCTTACTTAAATCGAGATTATTTATTAACAAATAGTTTTCATTTAATCTTAAATTAATTGAATATTTGAATGAAATAGTTTAGGTGGAATTTTCTAACAATACCCCAAGTGCAAATAAATAAAGCGAACCAAAACATAAACCTAATGATGTAGTTGTAAAACAAATGCCGTTGCAATAAAAGAAATAAGTTTGTTACTGTAATAACAATATAATAAAAACGATAGTACAAACGATATATCGGTAAAGTTCAATCACCAATCGAAGATTTTTCCTTTTAAGTCCACTTAATTTCGCACGTGGAGGATCCGAGGAACTACTACGACATGGAGGAAGTAGTTCGATCGTTAGAAAACCACTTTTGATTTTTTGCTAGTGTAATTTAAGAATATTCCGCGTAAATCAGCGTCAATTCCGCTTTAGAAACATAATCAAGTCGAAATTGAAATATCTGGATTGAGTCGTGATTGAATTTCAAAAACAATTGAATAATCATAATCAATTGAAAAGATTTTAACGAAAGAAATATCCAACATTGGTTATTATTCTTATTGTTAGTACAGGATATACAGGGTGATTCATTAGTGCGATAATGTTCTATATCTTATAATATAAGTTATATCTTTTTAATGGGACACCCTGTATTTTACTTCAAATTTGAATTCTGCCTGACTTCGCTATTACAATGATACTCAATAAATTTTGAAGTATAGGTAAGTAACTCTCATTTATCGATATAAAATACAGGTTGATCTATTTGAAAAAATAGTGTATATATGTGTAATATATGTATTCGATCTTGGGCTCGCCCTGTATACGTTTTCTTAGATATCGAATCCGTTCGATTGAATTGTAATACTAGACGACTATCACGGACGTATGGCTGTGAAATATTAATTTTCAATTGTGCAGTTTAAAGTCATTTGGAGTCATTATAACGATTTACAGGAGCAAGTGTTAAGTACCTTTTAAATACGCTGTATAACCCATCACAATATTACTTATATTATTGTAATAGCGAAGTCAAGCGGAATTCAAATTTGAAGTAAAATACAGGGTGTCCCATTTAAAAAAATATAATTTGGATCTGGCACAGCGTTCTGGAACACGATGTACAAATGCGACTAAGTTTGAAATATGAGCCTCTAAGCTGAATACAATCGGTCAAAATTTCATTCAAATATCTTCAACCATTCACAAGATATTGGACTTTATCACACTAATGAATCACCCTATATATACGAAATACAAACCCTAAGCGAGCTGGTGCTTTGTATGAAGGCAATAAAGTTGAATATTATTGCCAGCTTGATAACAAAAAACCAATTTCTTTCTTTATAAATCTATGTTCATTGGAAACTATGCAAAGAAGCATCGACAAATCTAATCGTAATCAACGTGATTGCCCTGGGATAAGTTACGAGATTAAAGAAAAAGAATGCCCAATAGCGACTTAATTTGAATCGTTTCCGTCTGGGGAAATGTTATTATCTTGGAAAGTGTGCATATTTTATGTTTAGTACATGTACAAGAAGTTAGTTGGTCGTTTTTTGGTTTCTAATCAATTATGGTATACTCACTGAGCTCTCCGTAAGGTAATTTTAATAGACGTACTTATAGAAAGGTAACAGAATTCGAATTTTGTTTATTTATTGAATTATATTGTAAGAGTTTACAGGCAATTTCTTTTTTAATGCCGGAATTTAAAAAAAAAATATGGAAATAACTTTGTTTAAAATGTTTTTAAACGGGCAATATACACTGAACAGAAGGCAAGAGAACATGGTCTATTGATCAACGAGAAAAAAACAAAATACATGGTAATGAAGGGCAATGAGGAAACGGATATTATTATAAACTGTGATGGAAATAATAGCTACAGAATAGAAAAAGTGGAACAAATCGAATATTTGGGAGTTACTATCACAAATAAAGGAGACGAAGAAAGGGAAATAGAAAAAAGATTAACAAAGGGCAGTAAAGCAGCTGGAATGGTATCAAAGATGTTAAAATCGAAAGACATATCACGAACAGCTAAAATAAGATTGTACCAGACTTTAATAAGACCGTCATTTACCTACGCTTGTGAAACTTGGACAATGAACAACAAAGAGCAGAATAAATTAGAAATATGGGAACGTAAAATGCTGAGAAAGATTTATGGTGGAATACAGTGGGAGTTAGGGACTGGGAAAACGAGGCGAGGAACAGGAAGAAATGGAAAGAGCGAGTGAAAGATCCCTGTAGTGCTGCTATATATAAATAATATACACTGTATTATTCATAAGATGCGACATAGGGATTCCTGTACAAATCTGTCAAACGCGAGCTACATACATTTTGGCAGCAAGGCCCATTATGAAATAGTATATTATACAACTACGCGGTGAAGACTATTATTGTTGACAGAGCACCAAAAATTATTTAGCGATTGTCTTTGACTATTTGATATTCACACTCTACACCACATCGTACACAAACGTACCACGGGAACCGCTTACTCCGTCGTTTGACTGACAATTACACTGTTTGTTATCGCTCCTCTCCTAATCCATATATTATGTGAAAGATCACCCTTTTTCAAACTTGTACCCTAATTTTGAAAAACATGATATGTTAAATCAGTGTATTGAATTATTGAAGTTTCACTGTTTTAAACATAAAAAAAATATGTTGCATCATATAATAGTCGATCATTTAACATTAGTACAAGTAATTTCCGCCAGGTGACGTAGCTCTTAGTCATTAGCTATACATAAAATTTCAATTTGTTTATAAAACCTAGATTGTTTTAAAAGCATTTGTTTCTACAACTGTCTATTTTCTTTATCAATCTAATAATAAATGCGGAATCAATTACGTTGAATAACGATTATTATTTGAAAATAAAGAAAGACATAATTCACTAGGATGAATTTGATTCCATTGTTTTCCTTTCGCGTACTTTCACAATAATTACCGGACATCGAATAACTTTTAGTTTTCGTTTGTGTCTTATTTAAATCTCTAATATTTATGGTGAAAGCAAATATTTGGATAATAAGCCCACCAAAAAAGGTTTTCAAAAAAATAATTTTTATCATTTTTGTATAAGTGAGGACTGGTAGTAAGTTGAGATAAATTTCCATAAATAAAAATATAAATAAAAACAAGCATAAATAAACAAGATTCGGTTTTTTTGAAAAGTGTAATAGAAAATAAAAAGTGGAAGATATTAAAAAGTAGTATTTTCCTACAACCACTATGCAAAACACGCTTTTCCACACAAATTTTTATATGCAAAGCAGGTCTTTTCTCAATTCTTTTGATAACCGTTGTAAAAGTAATGCGAAAAGTACACGCTATGGCACTTTTCCGCACCGAAATGTCGAACAAAGCTACCTATGACCTATCAACTTTTTTTGACAATTCAACCGAATTGAATTTCTATTTGGTATACAATTTTTAAATTGAAACTAAAAGTAAGTAAACTATCTATTTCATTATTTATTTTAATTTATTAATTATTAAAACAAACCTATTAAGCATTATTTTAGTAATCGTGAACGAGGATGAAACAATTTATCTTTTGAGTTGTCCTATTCGGACATTGAAAATACTCTAGTTAATGTATTTATTTCATTAATAAATGTGGTTGTAGAAAAAATATTGTGTACAACTTGTACGCAAATCACTTTTCCCACTCGCTTCTGCGCTCGTGGGAAAAGTAACGCATCGCGCACTAGTTGTACAAACTACTATTTCCTACGATCACATAGGAAAGTGACATATATCGCACTGTCTAGTTCTATGGAAAGTGGCCTTTATTCATACGTGTACGGATGAAAAACTTATCCGTACGTGTGCGGATAAAAAAGCTGTCAAATTGAATACTAGTCTATTTACCCCGCAAGTTTATGTATATGTCAAATGCGTATTTCCTAAGTTGATTTGTCCATTAAATATAATTTATTAATTTTAATTTTTACAGTGATTCAAATAAATAATTAATTTTGAATCGCAATATTTTTGTTACAAAAACAGTTTTATTTCTGATGTTCTGTTTCCAATTTTTCTTAGTTGTTAAAATAAATGTTCGTAATATTTTGTGTACCAATATTTATTATAACTTTTTTATAAAGGCACTATTTTTCATCGCATAAAAATCACAATTTTTTGGGCCACTTTCAAATGTAAGTAATCAAAACTATATAAAGTAATTACAAATACACATACCTAAAACCTCTCACATCTACATTAGAACGCAAAATTGTGCATGCCTGATTCGGTAAAAGTATATCGCGTGGTCGTAGGAAAAATAGTGTACATAGCTTGTGTGAAAGTGATTTTTCACACTCGTGGGATTGTCTCACTCGGCTTGCGCTCGTGAGACAATACTTCCCACTCGTGTGAAAAATGTTACTTTCCGCACACGTTACGTAATATACTAATTGTCAATTTTTGTTCCAGTGGTGTACACTTGGAAAAATATGTCACTTTTCTCATCCTATTTTTCACGCCACTGGTATTTAAAGCTATTCTCAATTGATTTTGTATTCCTCAATGTTTTTCACATAAAAAACACATAACCATTCACCATAAAAAAATTTGTAGTTTTCGAGATATTTAATATTTTCATAAAGTTTGTAACATCATCTCCAATAATTAAAGCACAAGTTTGGACAAAAATTTTTGAGAGTTTTCTCACAATGTTTGAGATGCATTGCTGCTTCACAAATTAGTTTCTGATACATATTTTAACCATAAGTAGTTTGAAGGATATTAAAAAAAATACAAAAAAAAATATTTTTTTCATTTTATTATAAAAAAATTAGTATGCAGACTTCATGAAAACATTAAATATCTTGAAACCTACAGATTTTTTTATATGTAAAGGCCATGTGGTTTTTACGTGAAAAACATTGAGGAATACAAAATTGATTTAAAATCGCCACAAATGCCAGTGGCGTGGAAAATGGGAGGAAAAAAGTGACATATTTTTCCAAATGTACACCACTGGATCAAGAATTGACAAATGTTTTTTTATCAAAATATGCCTTTTCACATTTAAAAACAACCTGCCAAATGTCAAATCAATTTATTTATACATTTGAAAGTTATCAAATGAAAACATTTAAATTTTTATAACTTCAACACTCCGTATTTCCAAAAGTAAATGAGCTGGACCCGTCAATCCTCATTTTGTCTAATTTTACGAGAGGTATCTACATACAAACGTTGTAAATGTCATATGAAAACACCCTGTATAGCAATCTGAATAATTCTATATATTATGCATTAAATGCGAGTTACATGCATTATTTTTTCCATTACCATATATTAGTTATAACATTGGATATGCACAATTTTTTAAGAACAAGTAAACTGGTATAGAACTGTCAAATTTAATTGATTTCAGATTTATAAGTTGCGTAGGATGATAAAACGAAAGTATGGGAGTTGAAGACATTTTAGGGAAAATAAGAACACAAATATCAAATTTTTCCGGGATAGAATGTTATGATCGAAAACATATCCACCACCAGTCGTTTTTATACATTCTCGAATAAATTTCTTTGGAGCTTGCGATGCAGCTTGCAATAAAAGCGTGGAGAACTCGAAAATGAAGGGTTTTACGTTGATATTTCTTTCAGATTTACACATAAAAAATTCAAATTATAGAAAATCTTATATGCCCTATAATATGATAAAAGTATAACGAGAAAAATGTTGCTCAACCTTTAATTTGTCAAAACTTGTAAACAATGATTTTGTTTACAATTTAAGTATAATTAAAATGACAAATTCAAGGTGAAGTATAGAGGAAATGTTTTCAAATTTTAAAAATTTAAAGCTGCAAAGTTTCAAGTTTACAATACAACGTTAAAGTTGTCCATCCTATCCTTTTATTCCAAATTATTTCATCAACCAGCACCTGAGTAAACAGACCATAGTCCATTCTTAATTATCCACTCTCATAATTCTGTCGAAACCAGTTTTTTCATCGTTACCACATGGTTACCACTTTCGTCATAAATTTCTCCACATTTCATACTAAATTTTTATTCAATCTCTCTGTATTTCAAGTAAAAGTTTTCCTCCGTGTATATTACATTTAACGACTCTTTTTACTTTATTAAGTACTCACCAATATTATAATTTTTTTTTGTCAAAGTCGTCATTAAGTCCGACAAAGAATATCCATTTTAAAGTAAATAATTCAATACACTTAGCGAAGTACTAATAACTCGAGAAAAAAGAACATTTGCGGTACCACACTGTGAGAGTATGCCCATAACTAGATGTTAATCTATCTACGAGTTGCCGGACATGACGTACCATTACGATGATTAAGATGATGATGACGCTCTTTACATTATAGAAACTGGTTTTAACATCTTTGCTGGGAGCTTTTTTCGATTCCGATTCGGCCAATGAACTCAATGAATGTCCAAAAACGATAACTCCAAGTACCAGTGACGTAACAAGGGTGTAACATTTAAAAAAATTGTTTATCCACAATACAATACACAATAGAAAATTGGACACTCAGAGGGAAAGATGAAGCCAATATGAACACAATTGAGATGAAGCACCTAAGAATAATAACAGGGAAAACAAAGAACAAGAAACAATAATAAGAAAAATGGAAAGAAAAAACAATTAAATTGGTATGGAGAATGAAAACAGACAGAATTACTAGAAGTGTTATGGAAGTGGACATCAGTACTATCCACAAATGCAGGGGTAGGCCGAGAAGATAGGAAGAAAGGAGAAACTCGAGATGAAAGGAAGAGATTGACAAGATACAGGATAGAGTGGAATCATTGTGAATTGAAGGAGAAGAATGAGAAGAAGGAAAAGAAAAGAAGGAGAAGAAGGAGAGGAAGGAGAAGAAGGAGAAGAAGGAGAAGAAGGAGAAGAAGGAGAAGAAGGAGAAGAAGGAGAAGAAGGAGAAGAAGGAGAAGAAGGAGAAGAAGGAGAAGAAGGAGAAGAAGGAGAAGAAGGAGAAGAAGGAGAAGAAGGAGAAGAAGGAGAAGAAGGAGAAGAAGGAGAAGAAGGAGAAGAAGGAGAAGAAGGAGAAGAAGGAGAAGAAGGAGAAGAAGGAGAAAAAGGAGAAGAAGGAGAAAAAGGAGAAGAAGGAGAAGAAGGAGAAGAAGGAGAAGAAGGAGAAGAAGAAGGTGGATAGAAATAGAAAGAGGAGTGTTCAGAAATTATCGCAATTTTCAAAGATGAGATTTCAATTAGATCATTCGATTTTAAAAATTGGAAAAGGCTAGCCGAGCATACTGAAACCCTACAGAATTCAAAGACTGGCCTGTATATACCTTACAGCAGCAGTGAAAATATGCCCAAAGACGGCTATGGAAATGGTTCTTATATGGTGTGATGAAAAAATGTAACTTTATTATTATCACCAATATAATATCTCACGAAATAGGCAACACCAATTCACCAAAAAAAAGAGAAGATCCGGCCTTTGCACAAATCTTTCAACAAGTGAGTACGAATAGAAGCCTAATCCAGTAAAACTGCACTAAGAGTTTTGGCAGTTGCTCTAGCCAGACACTAAGGCGTCAATAAAATAATATCCATTCCCATGCTTGCGAAATACATTGCAATACAAAATGGGGCATAACATCTAGAAGATTGATGGATAGAAGAAAGATGAAGCTTCTGGATAATCTAAGACTCCTCCAGGATATAGGACTGAAGAATCCACTAGTATCTAAGCGTTGGTTCAGGAACTAAGTTGAAGAAAGGAGTTTTAGTGAATGTCACCTAGAAGTTACTCGTATTCAAGGAGTACAAAATATAATTTTGAAGCAAAGTACAAAAGATTGCTCTATAGGATGCAGCACTAATGCCAGTGACAAAACTATAGAGCGCAATAGGATCGTTAGATGTTATTAATAAGTCCCAAGATATAAAATAGAAGAAGAAGTAGATAGAGCATTACAAGGAATATTGATAAAAAATGGAAATACAATGGAGAATTGGTAATGCCCTTAAATAAAACAGAGTACATGAGAAGAATACTATTCCAAGGAGAAGAAAAGTGTGTAAATGAAGAGAAAAATTCTCTATTATATTTGTAGGTACCTATATGTAAGAATGAATTATTGGGAAAAACTTTTTGCAATGGCATTGTAAGATCGGACAAGTCGATAACAGCATAGAATACGAAATAAGCCCACTTATTCAGCAAATGATGATAAATAAATGACATTCCAAATTTATGGAACGGGAAAGGAACTAACAATGGAAAAAATAGTTATTTGTATACTAAGGCCGCAAAATGCTTTTTCGCGTTCCGAGAGAGAGATTATCGCCGAGGCCGCTCCGGCCGAGGCAAGATAATCTCGAGGCCGCGAAAACATTTCGCGGCCATAGTATACACAATATTTTTCGTGCAACCGTGAAAATTACATAATTTCAATAAACATTATGTCTCTTTAGAAAAGACAGCGTTTCAACGCGTTACACTCTGGGTAACGGCCGCAAAATGATATTTTGCGGCCGGTTGCACGAAAACATCTTTCCTAAACAGAGTTAAAAATAAATTCAATTTTTATTTATGACTCTCGTATAATACTCCTAAATTTCTGCATCTATTAATACTTCACATTATGCATTCGTATTCCTTTCTTTCTGCGTGGTTCGCCATAAATAGTCAACTCCATTGCCGCCGTTCCATCAACCGTAATTTATTATTTTCGTATAGTCTTGACATCTAAAAGTTGACTTGACTGTTTGCAAAAACATGCATCAAATATTTAAAATTGGTAGTCACCATCCTGCATGTAGTTGTATGTATCACACGGTTTCGAGTTGAATTTGCTTTGGGAATTTTAATGATGTGGATTATTTCACTTCGAATATTTTATATTTCAAGTTTTTTTTTTCGAAGTGAATGTTCGGCCGTCATACGAATTTTATACGCTTTACAGGAGGTGATTCTTCATTTCACGTGAAACTTCCATCAAGTATTTCAACCTCTTCTGAAAAAAGTTGATGTTCGTATACTTCATGCCACCCATATGCGTTTTTCTTTAGAATAACACTCTGTATAATTATAATTTAGACCATAGGGAAGCATTATCTACCGGATTTTCAACAACGTATCACAAGTAGGAGGTTGTCATTTAAATTTTTCTTTGTGGTACATAGGAGGTTGACAGTAGATCTACCTCTTTACCCTAGAAACTGTTTTTATTTATTTTTTTCATTTTCGTTTTAAAATTGACACCCTGTATGAGGCTAGAAAAAGCAATGTCAACATCATCTCGACGTCAAAAACTTTATTATAAAATTCTGCCTAGATCTGATTCGATAATTTTATTTATTTTATATCACAAGTTTCTTCGGTTGAATAGTCGCTGCCTGTCGTCGAGTATTATCAGATTTATCTTTCATGCCGTACGTTTTTAAATTGTAATAACCCACGTAATAGTCGTTTCGTTTGCATTTATAGCGTAATTTTGGATAAACTGTATTTTAAATGCAATTTTATTCACACCCTACTCTTCACATAAGTCAATTTTAAAGATTTATTGTTACCACAAAATAATACCGTTGGCTTTTAACTGCAATCTCTAATCCCTAATTTAATTTCTGCAAACATTTACTTAGTGATAGTGACACAGAACTGAATTTGAAGTAGGTAAAAAATGATTAAGTTCTAAAAAATGAATAACAATAATAAAATAGAAAAATATCTGCCCATAGTTTAAGAAATAAGATTGATGTGGCACCAAGTGACTGTCAAAATAACCCCTAGGCTCTACACAAAAGACTCGAAGCAATATAGACCTACCCCCCAACACATACAGATTGCGAAAAATCTATTCGCGACATACGATTTACACAAATACGACACAGAAAAACTGCTGGATTTATTTTAAAACACTTTTGTAAAAAGATTTGTTTCTAGCCAATTTTACCAAATACAATAGCAATTGTTTTGGTGGCATTTAGTTTGAGACAATGATGGTCCATAGAAAATATCAGCAATTTATGAAAGTCATAGTTCACTGATGCTTCAGATTTGGATAAAATGACAATAATTATAAATAGTTGAGTGTGATATATATGCATCTTGTAACTAGAAGGAGCATTTGAAGTGTAAATGTAAAATAAAATTGGACCTAAAATAGATCCTTGGGGAATATCAGGATACAAGATAGGATTTCGTTAAATTTCAAGCTCTACCTTTATCTTAGGATAGAGAATAATAGTTCTTGATTTATAGTGTCGAAGGAATAGTCTATAGAAGAATGAGTAAAGATAGTTTACCTTGATTGTAAGCCTTGGAAATAAGTTATTTTAAACAAAAAGTAAATTTGTTAAGTACACTATTTCACTTCAAAATTATGAAATAAAACAATTTTAATTTGTCAAAATCTACATTATATTAAACTAAAAGTTGTGACGCGTTTCGCTAACACAGTAGCTTTTTCAAACGAATGGAGGTATAATGAGACATTTTCAATTTATACAGTGCCTTAATACTAAATTATACTAAAGTATTTAACAAGTTTACCTGGAAATTCATTCATAACAATCCTATAGGAACATTTCTGGGTAAAAAGGTTTAATAAGGGAGAATTGTTGATATCTATTTGGTCGTTAAGAAGAAAAAGATTATCTAAATATGTATGTATTTTTATTTATCTCAAGGGCTTCTAAAAGATTTCATTTGAAGGATTTAGGTTCTATATGCAAAATTTGAAAATTTGAATCGAAAGAGTCTTGGTTTGCTAATCAATGATTTGAGTAGTTGGAATCTGATTTTTGGTTGTCATAGCTACGTTTGTGTTCTGAAATTCTAGTTTTAAAATTCCTAAAAGTTCTACCTATATACATTTTATCACAGTTGTCATTACTACATTTTAATTTATAAACAGATTTATTTAGTTTTGAAGATTTGGATTTGTTGTTTATAATGAATTTGAGAATTTGGATAAATTGTTGCCGGTTTTTAAGCAAATATTCAAGTCTAAAGTTTCTAAAAATGATTTGATTTTTATGGATTGTACTCCAAAGTATGTTAAGCTTCTAAATTGGTTATTTTTTTTTTAACGGAAGGAAATACTTGTTCTAGAGAATGTTTTCGTATCTTTTTATTTATGATATTGTCAATTAAATTTGGATCGTTATTATTAACAGCTATTTGTTTTATTATATTTAGTTCTTTGTTGTAATTGTCAATATTTGATGGAACTGTTCAAAGTCTATGTATGGATCTACATCAAGTAAAAGCCTCATCTATTCAATATTTCATTTCATTTAATTCGACTATGTAAGCATTTATTGTTTTTTCAACTGAAGCCTAAGTAAATACGTCATTTATGGTTATTTTTTCCAACGGTATATTTTAAACTAAATTATACACATTGTCCAATTGAGTAGAGTCTTTTTTGGCAGATTTATACCATTTTCGATCTTCCGGAGGTCATTCACGGCACTTAATACGCTTCTGAAAACTTCTACCACTTATTCGAACATGCTCGTACTGACTGAGAATGTTTGGATTGAATTATTTAACTTAAAATTGAATTTTTCATTCTCTACACATATAAATTGTGGTACTTTAAATACCTCGAAATCCTGTGAACCAACTGTGGAAACGTTCGAAAGAAATAATGATCGCTGTTAGTTTTAAGGAAGTAAACAACTGCATTCCCATAAGACGAACCGCAACGTATACATAAATACGTTGGCAATTTATGCTTATCTCTATTCTATACAACCACCAAGAACTATTTAACACACATTGGAAATGCTTCTACTTAGTGGTATATACTTATTTTTAAAAGCAACGGAATTGGAGAGAGAATAAACGTAGGTACATGAACCTAATACTGATGATCACGAGGAGATTTAATTTAAACAATACAACGTGGAATTGCTGTTTGATATACAGAAGGATTCAATTTCCAATCGCATTGTTCGGGATTATTGTTAAGAGAAGAGATTTTTTCTGAAGGACTAAGGACAGAGCTAGAGAGATTACTGGGACTAGCTAAAAATTGTTGTGGAACTCAGCAAGTTGAATCTTATGTGATATCCAGAAGAAAATACTCGATATACTGGTCCAGTTGATAACCAAAACTTGGGGAATCAACAACTTCAATAGACCAGAATTATAATGAATTATAATGATTATTCCACTCAATACAAAATACGCACCTTCGATTGGTTTATATATGAGGATTGATATCTGAAAACACCATGTTTTCGATTTTGTATTTCGGCACCTGATTGGATACAAGCAATTTTCCTATCTGTGTGTTTCGCGTTGTCATTAGTTGTTTTATTCGATATTAAAAATCTAGTGACTGACAGAAAATGTCAATTTATTAAAGAGACGTCAGAATCATTGTATCAAGAATGAATTCTAAAAACCGTTTTGATTTCGTGAAATAATCTTGACAAATACAAGTCGTGTAATTAAAGATTATCGAAAATTTCTTCTCTTTTTCGAAACAAAATGTTGTTTTAGGAAACCAACAGAAATAAGGAGTTCTAGAAGACTAAAATTCAAGGTTTTATTTGGAATTCTCCAAAAAAACTGTTATGCTAGGAAAACTATGATGAAATTTCTGTGGTGGAAGCGATGCTTTTCACTGAAAACAGAAATACTGTCAAGAAAATGGTAGGTAAAAAAAGGCAAATGGTGTGGCGAAGTTTTTTTACCGTAAAAAGTAAGAATTGTCGCAAAATCAAGTCAGGTAATAATTCATTCAGTAGAGTAGAATGAGACACGTAACCAAAGAAAAAGTCCCTAAAATATGGAAG
This sequence comes from Galerucella nymphaeae, assembly GCA_963978555.1. Taxonomy (NCBI): domain Eukaryota; kingdom Metazoa; phylum Arthropoda; class Insecta; order Coleoptera; family Chrysomelidae; genus Galerucella; species Galerucella nymphaeae. Next base: position 17,035,799 of record OZ021709.1, read on the forward strand.
ACCTTAATTTGTGAAAGCTTGAAATAAAATAAAACAATAAGATAAAATAGTTTGGACTTGGATGAAGTCGATATGGTATTTGTAGAGTAGGGAGGGTGAGTGTAGGCTCACAGCACTTGGGCCACATGTGACCCATTGTACATCCTCCAGAGGAGTTGTCCTCCTGGGTCATCGTTGAACCTGTCCTTCTCAGGAAGGTGGACCTTTATATCGGCAGGTGTAGGCCAAGACTCATCGAACACACACTCTCTTATTGACGATAACTCCGGACACTCGCATAAAACATGTCTGACAGTTTCATCTTCCTGTTCACCCATCCTGCATAGAGGTGTGTCCACCAGCCCCATAGTATGGAGGTGTTTCCTCAGTTGACAGTGGCCAGTCAGAAATCTCACTGTTATACGTAGGTTTTTCCTGGTCATCGCCAAATATTTCTTCGGCGCCAGCTGCTCAGGGTCGCCCAGGGTGATCCTGGCAAAACTGCATGCTTTAATTCACTTCCATCTCTCAAGGGATTGAGTATGGGTGTAACGTTTGGCTAGTTTCGCAATTGTCGAAGTCGTCAGGCCGTAGGTGTCACTAGGTCCAAGAATTTTAAGTCGATATGGTAACCAAGACTAAGTTTTGTGCCAAAAAACAGGGATTTAGGTTTTAACCTTACTCTAATGCTGCTGTTACATTACGATGCCTCTTAAAAAAAAGATAAGTTTCTGTTCTTAAAATAGGCTCCATTTTCGCCTTTTTAATAACTGCAAAGAGTGAGCAAATGCTAGGGGGAGTGAGTAACTGCTGTGTGTTAATACTGGGGGGGGGGGAAGAAATCCAAGCTTAATTAATTTAATTTAATAATCGTTTTTCATCGATTTAAGCATAATTTGAGTAAATAAATCAACAAAATTAGCGTTAAAGCAGAAAACTGAGGTATGGGGTCATTAATTTATTCAAAGTATGTCCAAAAAACTACAAATAACAAAAAAATTATGAAAACAATCATTCTATAAGTACCAAAAAAAAGAATAAAATCGTTATATAACAAGCAGCGGACGAATTTTCGCATGCATTATGCAAATAAGCGGGTAATTAAAATCACGAACATTTTGAGCACGGCTTTGCCTTATTTATCAAATAACAACTGGTTTATAAGCAAATATAATTCTAAGCCTAATCTCAATGTATGTCCCGAGGGGTACTGCATATACTACATCTTTGTCCTAGACATCCTGTACGTACGGACATTTAAAATTTTTTTTTCGAATGTTATAAATAAATTATTGGTGAGTTTCAAAAACCCAATAAGTAATTCCATTGACTTAAAACAGTTTAATGCCCCCACTGCATGTTAATATTAAAACATAGAAGCTGGCAACGTCGTCAACACGTCTAGGAGTCAACGACTCGATATCCTTGAATCAGTGTTTTTCTATTTCGCTTCAGTTAATTATATAATGCGCAAAATATCCAACTTCACGCAGTCTATCGCACTCGGGATGAGTATACAAACCCTATATATTCATTGTTAAAAAAGTTCAATTAAATAGATGAAAATATTTGAAAAATTAGGGAGAAAGTTGAAGGATTTTAAAAACTCTAGGTTATACTCGATACCGTCTTCAGAGACACCTTCCTAGAGTATTTTGGTGACCGGGTGATTTTTATTGTCCAATATTTTTAAATTATTAACAATTTGCTGTACTGATTGTCCCATCCAAAGAAAAGCTGAATGAAGATTCGATGTTTTTAAATTATTAACAATATTCTATACTCATTGTCCCAACGAAAGCAGAAGTGAACAAACGAAACTTGAAAATTAAAAACTTTCTATACTGATTGTCCCACCCAAATTATTATTAATTTAATTTTGTCAAATATGTTTTACATTTGCATGGCGTAGGCCTTTTTTCCTTTCTGGTATCAAAACTTTGCCGGATTTTGGAGGAAGGGTTGGTCAATCTCCCTGAAATACGTCACCAATTCTTACTAATGCTGCATATCAACTAGAGTGACATATATTGTAGTGACAGCGTACCAAAAGTATGTACTTATGACATCGTTAATAATATTTTATGCAACGATCATGTAATATAGCCATTAAGACACGAGCATATTGAATGATACGAAACCAGCCGCAGGCGAGTAGAAAAGTAGAAAAAAAATTTAAATAACGCATATTTTTGTATTGTTTTCGCTATCATGACCACCAAGCACAAACATCGAACATTTTTCTGTGCTTGGGTAACAATTAAATACATGAAAAGCTTTACGCTTTGATTTAGATCTTTCAATGAAATTGCTTGTGATGTGTAGCGTTGACTTGAAAAGGAAACTACGTAATAATTTGTGGTTAAAAACGACACTCACTTTTAAACAACATGGAATGGTAATCGGTGAAGTATTTCAGAACAGCAATAAATACCGCAAAATGTTAGATACCTATACAAATTGTAGATTTTGTCTTTTACGTTTAGAAGACGTTTTCAAAATTTATAATGAAATCCATTTAGCATTATTAGTCCAAGAAATTAAATAAAGAAAAACTATAACTACAAGAAGCATAATGAAGATCATTATGGTAGTAGCTGTGAAGATTAGATATGGCGTCAGCAGAGTCATATTATAAAGCATGTACCATAATAACTGTTTATTTAAAGAACAATCAATGTCGAAGAGACGAGAAATTCAAAGAGTTATTGATTGAAAATAATGTTTAGTCACCTGATTGTTTTTTTAAAAACGATAATCCAATTATGACAAACCCAAATATTTTAGAATTTAGATAAAAGATTACGAAAAAAGGTGATTGAAAAACTTAGGAAGGAAAGATGTGCCCATTGAAGGGACAATACAAAAAGTCTGCTGATGACACCGTTATCATTTATAAGTAAGACAACTGGTTCGACCTAAAAAAAAGTGGAGAACCACTTGAAAATAGTTATGAAGTGGTTTAACAAAAAATACCAACAATTTAACTTAAACCTACTTACCATTCCTTAAGAAGTGAGTTTACCACTGGACCTCTGGTAATACAGCAAATCCTGTAACAAACATTAAATATTATGATGAAATAATACAATTTAATTTGTTAAAATCTACATATAATATTATGACGCGTTTCGCTAACACAGTAGCTTTATCAAACGAATGGAGGTTTTTCAATTTATACAGTGCCTTAATACTAAATTTTACGGATATTAACAATAAAATTATGGTCTATTTACATGGAAATAAAATAAAAAAGGGGGGAAAATGTGTCTAAATATGGGATTAACTAAAGTATTTAACAAGTTTATCTGGTTATTCATCCACAACAATCCTACAGGAACCTTTCTATAACTAAAAAGGTTTAATGAGGGAGAATTGTTGATATATATTTGGTCGTTAAGAAGATTATCTGAATATTTTTTTTTATTCATCTCAAGGGATTCTAAAAGATTTACTTTGAAGGATTTAGGCTCTACATGCAAAATTTCTAAAGAATCGAAAGAGTGTTGGTTTGCTAATAAATGATCTGAATAGTTGGAATCTGATTTTTGGTTGTCATAGCTACGTTTGTGTTCTGAATTTCTAGTATTAAAATTCCTATATAAATTTTATCACATTTGTCATTACCACATTTTAATTTATAAACTCATGATTTGTACAATTTTTAAGATTTGGATTTGTTGTTTTTAATGAATTTGGATAAATTGTTATCTGTTTTGAAGCACATATTCAAGTCTAAAGCTGCTAAAAATGATTTGATTTTCAAGGATGGTATTCCAAAGTATGTTAAGATTCCAAATTGATTATTTTTGTTTTTATCAGAAGGAAATACTTGTTATACAGTATGTTTTCAATAATTTATTATTGTTATTATTTCAGTTAGGTATACTTTTAAAGCTTCTATTTTCGAATTATCATGGTCGGTGGAAAAGCTCTATAGTTGCTGGGTAATAAATGCAAATACACGAGAAAATTTTAAAAAATTATTTCAGTATCCATTATCACTATAGGATGTAGTATTTGTTTGTAACCGTCAAAGTTTGTTATGTTCAAAAATTATACATATATTTTTTTCTTCCTCTTTTCAATTGTAGGCAATTGGAACCTTTTTCTTGCTTCTTGAATTTAAAATTATAGAGAGTTCGATCAGTTTTAACTCAAATTTTGATTTCTTGTAATTTTTTTGAGATATTTTATTGTAGCCTCGTTCCCTATTAAGAAACAGGACTTGCCATTATTTATTATTGCATTTTTTCCTGTCTCATTTGTAAAAAATTTAAACATTAAAATATTTGACTTTTCCTCTTGAGACAAATTTCCCACATTTCTCACATTTTAGAAATGTCATACATCTATAGGAGAAATATTTATTCAATAACAACTTCCTTTTCTTTCCTCTCTATTTCACTACAATATTAAACTTAGACGTTGTGGACTTATAAAATAGGATTTTTATTTATTGATTTGAGTGTGAAGATTTATTCAAAATTATTTCAATCTCCATGTAGGTTTTATTTTACTTCGCAGCATGTTATTTATTGTTGACTCAAGCTATAAATAAGTCGTTAACAAACATTTTTAGATAACTGGACATCTGAGAATATTAAAAATAAACAACTTATACAGGGTGGGGCAATCTTCTGACATCGTTGTGGTAAGAGATAAAACTTTAAAGTTTTGTGTGAGCTAAAACAGTTACTGAGGGTACATTTTGAAAATACTCTTTATTCTACAGGGTGTTCCAAAACGTACTATATCTTGTTCTAGAATCGAAAAGGGTGTTTTAAAAATATATGGCCAATTACTGGCAAAAAAACACCTCCTCTTTAACACTCTGCAAAACAGTAAATCAAAATAAATTGAAATATATTTGTATTTTCAATTGTCATTTACACATCATTGGCTGTGCTCAGTATTAATTACTTTTTCATCTGTGGCTTCTACAGGATGAAGCAAAACGCATTTCAAACAATATCTTACCATTTTTAAATGAGTTACCCTATAAGTCTTTTTACAATTTGTTAGTACATTCAATAATCTTTCAAACGATGTAGTATATTTAGGGTATAAGTTGAAGAAAAACCGTAAATCAATATTATCATGTGAACAAATAAAAAATAGATTCTCAAAACAAATATTCTGTCATTATAAACGTGAAAAAAAAATTTACAGTATAATTCGCTGTTGGGTACCCACCAAGAAAAAATTTCCGATAAAATTTATTGGTTACTATGGTGATCTGACAGAAATAGACGTTCCGATTGGTTAAAAATCACATAATGTGGAATTTTCAACAGATTTCAACGAACCCAGAAACTGAATATCGATGTCGAAAGGTGAATGACCTTGTTGTCAATACCTTTAAACAATAAAATAAAGTATGTACATTTCATTAAGTAACCAAACTTTTCAAACGTTTAGGTTTGTATTTGAAATTTTGGTGTGTCCGAACTTTGGCGCCGCCGACAAAAATTGAAATAATTTCGAACTAGACGAAATGGTATAATCCCAGATACCTGAAAGGAGAGAAACGATGCATATAACAATTTGTACAATAATAAATATTTTGTTTTTAATCATACGAGCTTTCAACGACTCAAAACATAAAAATAACTGTTTGTGGAGATTTGAACCCAAAATTACCTATATAATTCTAAAAAATAAAAAGTTTCTCACATGCTTCCAAACAAGATTGTTTGCGTATAATTCATAACATTAGAGTGCAATAGAATTCAAATATTGCATGGATTAAGTTAGAAAGCTAGATTTCTCAGCACCTTAGCCTTTAGGCTCTTTGTGGTCTTGTATACCTATCAGTCGTCTCACTTTTGCCAATAGTGTATAATATGCTTTACTGTTTCAATTCGTTAGACATGTCTTTTACAGTCTAAAATATGTTTAGTAAAATTCTTCCAAGGATGAATAAGAGACTGTTAAATTTTTCAAACATCTATATTGTTTTATTAAAATAATGAATACACACCCGAAGCGTATATTATCTTGGAATTTAAAATGAGTTTTTTGCTGAATACTCAACATATCGGTGGTAATAAACTTTTGGCATGTTACCATTTCATTTCTCTTATTCAGTCACTAGCTCTACTCAGCTAATTAGAGATGCTACAAAAATTTAATCAAAAATTAATCGAATATCAACAAAAATAAATATAACTGACATTTGACATAACTATACCCTGTTTTTAAACTAAGAGGAGTGATTTGAATTTAAGTTGGCATTTCTGCAGGCTCATCATTGGCCAGATAGCCGCCCGTTTCACACAGATCTTTTGATAGAACTGACAACGCTATTTGTCAGATTTGACATTTATGTTTAGTTACATAAAAGTATTCCATTCTTTACTACCACTTTTGCGCTTTTGCTGTTTATTATTTTGTTTACGTTTGCTATTTCATATTGTGTTTGGACTTAATACCTCGTGTTATTGTATTTGTGTTTTTTATTTCTTATTTTGTGTTGTGTTGTTGTATCGCTTTGTTACTAATTGAATATGGACCAAAGATTGTATTCCAAGTACCAGTGGACATTCTTAGCCCCCGAAACGAAGGGAATTATTAAGTTTGGATCATTTATCGCTGACAGAGAAGCTTATAAGTTAACAAGTAAAATCTTATTTTCAATAATAGTTTGACACAAATTACGGTACCTACAATATTATCGTATTTTTTAAAATCAAAACCTGTTTAGCTTTATTTTGTTCTATGCCTAAACTTCCAATGTAAATAAAGGATTTAACTTATAAACTAATTGTATATTTTATACACACTATACTAATTTATACTCAAATTATCAAATGGTCATTCATACAATTTTACATAATATAACCACAATGTTTTCACAATAATGTGACATTTGGTAGCTGTGTTCGCCATTGTCTGGCCTCATGTCCTGAGTCCAATTACGATTAGATATTTAGACATACCCTGATCTCTCATTGGCCACGACAAATGCGAGCAGTATAATAGATATTTCACATAAGGGTCAATTAGTTCTATAGGTCGGAACACGACCTTTTCGGAACACTCTCCCAATCTAGTAACTTTTAGTGGTGTGTTTCAGGTTTCTTAAAATACTCCTCTTAGTTTAAAAACAAGGTATAGTAACAGATAATAGAAAAAAATGGTGACATGACAAGAGTTCCTAGAATTATTGGCCATGTTGAATATTCAGCTAAAAAGTAGTTTCAAATGTCAAACTTTACGTTTCGGGGGTGTATTCATTCTTTTAAAAAAAGCAATATAGATGTTCGCAATGATAAGAAACATACAAAAATTAAAAATGTGAACGGTAGACCTAACTGTCATTATTGTCAGAAAAAGACACTTTTTGTTGGCGATACTGACCTTAGACTGAACTCATCTATTGTCGAAACGGATATACAAGCTCGTACGCCAAATTCCAAGTCACAAAATAAATTCAAAAATCGATGTGCGCTGTCAGCATTGGGCGTGTGTTCAGTTCCAGCTACTAATCTAATATTATAACAGAATTGCCCGTTTCGAATGTTTGGTACTTTCTAACTTATTTTGCATTTGATTTTTAACACAGGATAACGCAGTATTTAGTGGAAGAAAATCGAGATTGGTAATATTGACTTCGAAAAACAAGTGAGATTACAATCTGTATTAAATAAAATCTGCTTTCGATTCAACAATTATTTTTATTTTACATTGTTGCCGACAAAAATTGGAAATAACTTTTACAGGTAAGAACATTTGGCAACAGCGTTAAAATAGGGGGACACTGAACACACGCCCATCACTGACTGCGCACAATTATTCTTCTCTCTTTTTCAAGTAGCTTTTCTCATATTTTTCTTGTCCTACAGCCATATTAAGGCATCTGTACATTGTTACCAACATAGATCGTCAACTTGTATTCAAATTTTTTTTTCGGAGTTTAAAGAAGGCTGAGGCGCGTTTTGTACAAGAGTCCACGCGTAATGATCATTTCCAAACCGGTTATAAAGGAAGTGGTTTAGGATATTAATCTAAATGCGGTTGGTCAACTATCACGTCAAAAGTGATGATATATTATTTGATACGGCTCTGTGTAACGTCCTCATCGGAACTAGGCAATTGCATAAGCGATGGTGCTGCTGCGGCCGATCGCACATGAACTTGACCGCATGTTTATACTGGTAGCATGCATTGCTTTCTTTATTTGACCAAAACACGGAATTGTTTGCGTCGATTTATAATTAATTTTTTTTTTTTTAATTAACTGCATCAAAATATTTTTTAGCTTGAACTTGACTCGATAAAATCTTATATTTATGATAAAATGTTTTCTTCTGTATGTTCCTTGTGGTATATGATTGTCTAGTTGTCAAATTTTTTTCGTTGTTTAAGATTGGAAAAAGTAGAATTCGATAGATGGCGCTCCGAAATGTCAATGTAATCCTAGCAACGAGTAAAACAAATCAGCTGTCGTATAAGCCGTTTGATATTTAAGTGGTTTTATTTTGCTGTTTTAGTTATTTTCAGTGTGTGTTTTGTGAAACTTTTGCTTTTTCTTTGATTGTGCTTTAGTATTTTTTGTTGTTAAACTAAATTTTGACTCCTAATATTTTTATTTTTGGAGTATCTAATAGGTATGGTTAATATTTGTTAAGAATAAAACAGGCTTAGGTCTGATTTCGTGTTTTTATTTCATTTTTGATATAGTCATATATACAAAAGTTACAGGGAAGGTACGTTTGTATTGAGTAATATTTTAAATCTTTAATACCGACTTATTATCACTTTGGTTTTGCAGCTATGGATTAGGTAGGTATACACTGACTATTCAAAGTTTGAATTTGTAAATGCTAAGCCTTCTTCTAGGTGCGTAAATGAGGGACAGGCAGTTTTAAATGCTGGCTATATATTTTTGCATGGTTCCTATATAGAGGAAATAAGTGACACTTTCAAAAAATGCAATGAAAACAATAAATAGAATAACAAAGAATATAACCTCAGAAATGAAGACAGTTGAGTTGAATAGAAAAACACAAAATGAAACAAATAAAGTACGAATTTACGGTTATTACGTTGACTTGCATATAATACAAAAACAATGCAAAACGAATTGTTCTACTCCGCACAATAAGGAGGAAAAATTAGTTAATATTTAGTTCATCTTGACAACGGTAGCTGGAACGCTACCGAAACGTTGAAATAAAAAACACACACATTGAGCTTTGATTCCCAAAAAAATGAGAGAGAAAAGAATGATAAATGTATTCTTTTATACAGAGTGATTATTTATTCATAGTTTATGGCTCTATCGTTCTTTCTAACCAAGAAACAAGATGATTTATTAATTGTCGCCATATTTTCAATTAATCTCAACTTATAACTATCGAAACAAAATGATGATAAATACCCGAGTTTTCAGTGAGTAGTTGTAACTTTTTTTGTCAGAAAACAAAAAATAGGTAAACTATAAATAGTGTGTTAAATCGAATATTCCAACTCGGAACGTATGAAAAACTTCAATAAAATATTAAATTTTAAATTCGGACAATACCAAGATAAGCATAGGCGTGCGTATTAAAATTAAATTATGTAAAAAAGGAAATAAATTTATCGTTACTTAATGATCCTGTTATGTATTGTCATTTGAGCAAAGTTTCAATTCAGTATATAACGTTTTGTACATGAGAATTACCCTCGAAAATCGGAAATAACAAAAATAATTATATAGTTTTAGAGGGTGTCCTATGACGAGTTAAGACTATCTGTATAATGGTGAAATCCTTATAGTAAAATCATAAAAATTTCTACGTTTGGGTTTTTGGATACCATCTTTTTAACTAATATATTTTCAAGGATAGCCGACTTCCAGTTCTACCTGCATACTTTGTTACTTTAAATTAAACACCCTATATATTGATACATTTTTAAAATTTACGTAAAATGCATGGACAACTCAACGAACTTGGCGAGAACATTATTGTCTACTATGGGTTCCAGGCCACAATGATATAGAAGGAAATGAAATAGCAGATGAACTAGCAAAGAGAGGAACTGAAATACCTTTCTGAGGGCCTGAGCCCTTTTACGGAATCAGCCCCAATGTAATATTGGAAGAAATAGGTAGAGCCGAGAAAAAGTGAAGATCGGGAGATTGGAAAGAACTAGTAGCGCTTATACAATCAAAGATTCTTCTGGGTGACTACAACCTGTTGAGATGAAATGAATGCATAAGTTGAACTGCGCTAAAAGTTGTAGCAGGGATCCTTACTGTACAAATTGTCACCTGTATGGGCACCCTGAAAAAACTCAAAATAGTGGAGGAAGAAACCTCCATCCACATACTTTCCAACTGCACAGCACTCCAGAATCCTAGAGCACAACACCTTTGAGATTACTGGATACAGGAGACTTACCTCAGTAGTAGTAATGGGGCACAAAAGATCTTAAATGTCTCAAGACCACAATCCTGGAGGACCTGAGGTTTGGCATGCGAAGTCTAGTAATACGGACGGGTCTACACAAGAAGCTATAGACTAACAAAAGTACACAAACACAATTAGGGGTGATTCTATAAGCAAGCTTTTAATAATATCCTAGTAATGAGCCTCAACACCCTCTTTTTGGAATTATCTGATCGTCTATAGACGTCAGAAAAAAAAAATAAACACAAACAACGTAAAAAGTATCTTTACATTTTGCGAAAATACTATTTTTGATGAATTACGGCATAAATAAGTGTATACTGGTCGATTAGGAATGGCAAATAAGACTTGTTTATGTTCACTTGCTGCGAGTTTAACGCTATATTAGTTCATAATTACCACACCTCGATGTCATAAATTGTTTTTTTCTATGACTGTTGAGTAATGGACCCATTTTATGTAACATTTTTGTTGAGTAACTGGATGCATTACACAAAACAAGCCACGCCCCGTGTGTAATGATCCATTACACACGACTATCTGGCCAATCACCGTCAAAGAATGCCATTACAGACTCGCCATGAAATGTCATAATTAAACTTTGACAGTACCTATACCTACCTACCGAAGGTGATTTAGAGCTGACTTTTTATTAGAATGGATACAGAAAGTGAAAACGAATTCAACTGCTCAAATTTCACCATCAATATTGTAAGCAATAAATGAATTTTCATTGTAGCTTCCAAAATGGAATTGTTTGACATAAAGCATTAAGTTTATTCAAAAAAATATTCTCTAAATATCTCGTTCGCTTGAATTGATAGGTGAACACTCAGTCATAGAAAAAGTATAGTATTCTACTTTCGTGTAATGGCTATTACTCACTCGAATGATTACGACGTTCGCCTGCGGTTCACGTCGCAAACTTCATTCTCATGAGTAATAGCCATCATTACACGCTCGTTGAATAATATACTATTACCTACGACCCCCCCCTGTAATCAGTCAATAACACACAATCGGCGCTAATGTAATGACGTCTATTACGCACGGTAAAGAAAACGCACAGCTGTAAAGTGAATCGCACGGCTTCCCTAGCAACATCTTAGCAACTGTAAATAGACGTCGCCATTTTAATCAAAAATATGACATAAGCAGTCAATTGAAAAATGTCGAGTGAAAATGAGATGGATTCAATATTATCACGGAAATAGCCAAATATTGTTGATGTTGTTCAAGTATTATCAATAATAAGAGTCTAAATACAAGTAGAAGTAGGTCGTAGGTAAAGAAAAGTACGTAACTCGAGTTGTAAAGCATTTTACGCACTCGCCGCTACGCGGCATCGTGCATAACTTTTCCATTCGTGCGTAAAATGCTTCTTACCACACACGTTACGTAATATACTATTAAAAGTAGTTAATAAAAAATTTACAATGCATCCGTTACTTACACTCACAAATTTTTTCCAATCGCTGCACTTGCGCGAATGGTATATTTTTGAGAAGGTCCTCGAACGTAGTAATAATTGATGAATACTTTGAATCGATCACTTAATTATATTCAAAAAACACCTTACATGTCGAGTATGTTAAGCTTCCAACCAATAAAAAATTCGAAAGACCGCTTGTTGATCGTCAAAAGCACCGACAAACGGTCTTGAATTTTTTTTTATTATCGTAATAAATTTTACTGCTATGTATAATATAATTAAAATTCTGAAGACGCAACTTAGTTAAATTTATAAAATTTGACGTGCAAAAACGAAGATTTTTGATTTGGCTACAACTTTGGTCGTAAATGATACTGAAATTCAAAATTTGACTTGACTTTAAAAGAATTATTTGATGGTAACATCTATGGCTTGGCTTAGGTTTTTATTGGAAGAAATAGGTGAAGCCGGAAGAAAGAGAAGGTCTGGTCATTAGAAAGATCTAGTAGGGCTTAGACAATCAAAGATTCTTCTGGGTAACTACAACCTGTTGAGATCAAATGCATAAGTCAAAGTGAAACTGTGCTAAGAGTTTTAACAGGGATCCTAACGGGACTTTGTCGCCTGAATGGGCACCTGAAAAGGTCAAAATAGTGGAGGAAGAAGAATGCAGATATTGTGGCATGGAAGAAGAAACCTCCATCCAAATACTTTCCAACTGCACAGCACTCCAGAATCCTAGAGCACAGCACCTGGGAGTTAATGGATAGAAGAGGAACATTAACCTAAATTGAAGCTTGCAGATATCCTAAAATTCCTCCGGGAAATAGGACTAAAGGAGGTACTAGTTTCAGAGACTCTCCTCAGAAACTAAGTAGAAGTAAGGGGGCACAATAGATCTTTCAGGTCTCAGTGAATGTTACCCCAAAAATACATAAATACATGGCTTGGTTAGTAGCAACACTGGCTCATATGCCATAATCCAAATTGGATTACTCCTTTAAGATTAATCACAAACTTCGTTTATCATCTAGCTCGTACAGCAGCCAAACACAGTGACACATAATAGGTTCCAACGACTTCTGAGCAGAGAAGTTTTCGACCATCCCTATTCTGATCTTCTTCCTATTCATATTTTTTCCATAACTAGCAAAACTTAAGACAAAAATTAAAAATAACTTACAAACGCACCACGAGAAGACAAGTACACTGTCTATGACTCGCCATGTCATTTTTGGTTAAGCTCGAATTTTGAACTAATGGCATTTTTAATCAAATAGGTAATTTTAACTTGATGAGTAATTTCAAGCAGCAAATATGTTGGGAACAATCTCCTGGGTATACAAAATTATGTTGCACAAGTTTTTGTTGAAATACTATCCCTGCATTCTCAAAATATTTGAATTTGTCCATTATTGACCTAGGTTAAAAAAAAATATTAAGTACTAATAGAGAATAGTATATTCTTCAACGAGTGCAGAATGATGGCTATTATTCACGCGGATGAAGTTTCCAAAACGAGCGAGCGCAGCGAGTGAGTTTTGGAATCATCCAAGTGAATATTAGCCATTCTACACGACTGGAAAAAGAAAGCTTCCAGTGAGGTTCGAACCCCAATCGTCCGCGCCAGAGTTAACTATTTCTACCACTAGGCTATAGAGCAAGTTTATTTTCAAAAAGGGATACGTAACATACAGTTTTAATCGAAACACTTACATTTATAGATGATAATTGGGAGTTATAACTAAATATAACTACTGTTGTCCATTTTTCCTCTAAATAATACAAAAAATTATGATTCTATCATTATTTTGACGTTTCAAACGACGCGCTGTGGCTGTCAGAATCGATTTGCATTATTTGGTATTTGACGTTTTAAAAAAGAGACGATTTAGTTTATTCATTCTAATTCATATAAGCGTGAATTCTGATAATAATAGAATGTGATTGGCGTACGAGAGTGAATTATTTTTCATTATTCACTGGTGTGAAGAATATATATCATTATGTAGCTGAATATGTAAAAATAATTTGTGCGTTATTATTCAGTCGTGGAGAAATTTAACTTCTCAGTTGGCTAGAAGAAGCAATAATTGTCAACTTCACAGATAGTAGTGGAAAAATTATTATTATTCGGAAACAAGTCTACTATGCGAAATGGGATTTACCAAGCGAAGCAGAGACAGAGTCTTTCATAAATTTAAAGAGGTTTCTTTTTAAATCTATTGACGATCAACTGTTAATTTCCTCAACTCGCTCGATTTCCATGATGAAGATGAAGATTTTAAAAAATACGTTCTTAATTCACATATCAAGCCGAGTCTTAAACCGTGTAGTTGGTGGACTGTCACTATAAACTTCTTGTACCGTAACTCCATCGATTCAACATTTCTTAGTAAACATTTTCTTACGAGAAGAGAAATGTCTTGTAGGATGTTAGTATCGGATGAATCTTAATATACGAAAGTCATATCGAAATCAGGTTTGATAATGACTGTCGAATATACCGTTAAAATCTATTATAAGAAATAAATTATCGAAAATTAATGCGTGGGAATTTGTCGCTCGATCTCTTCAAAAAACCGGAAAATAATTTAAGAAATTGTTCGATAATTTTGTTTGTCTACTAAATTAGTTTCTGTTGTACTCTCACTAAAGTCAATGTGAATAAACGAGGGATGGTAAATGCAGCCCAATGTCGTTTTAAACGGTCTCCAAAATGCTATACTAATAAATTATAGCCATAAAACTTAGTGGTCGTTCAGCATATACAAAATACTGTAATTCGGTTACTTTTGTTATTTTGATACTTCTATACGCGTCTAAACACAACTCAAGTCACAGCGCCACTGGCAAATATAACTAATTTTGTAAAGCATTTCAACGATACAGCACAGTCTGCCTATGTAACTAACCGACTTAGTTGGTACAAATTCGAAATACGGTAACTCGGTTACTTTAGTTATTTAAATGAAATAAAGACAAAATGAATTATAAAATAAAAGAATTTAATTTGTTAAAATCTACATAATATTTAAACTTAAAAATTGTGACGGGAAGAAGGAGGAAGAATTGTGGATATCTATTTGGTCGTTAGGAAGAAGAAGATTGGGTGGTATGAATAAAAACGAAGTATATGCTAACACTAGAAGTATTAGCATTTTCTATAAAGTGGGTACTTCAATACTAAGAAGAAACTACATTTCAAAGTAGATACTTTAAATTTTTCCGGAAGTTACTATACTAAGTAGCACTCTAGTGAAAATGACTAAAGTATTTACTGCAATTTGGAGTAGCGACTTCTCACAGCAAATACTTCGATTTTAAGAAGAAATTGTAGTATTTGCTTAACGTTAGCGAAGTTGGTATAATAGCAGCTTCTTGAGAATTCTTCGGTTAATTTTGTTTGAAAATGGATGGATGGAAGAAAAATATACAGTGCAACGACACGTTAATGATGATATTTTGTTTCATAAAATGTTCCGGTAACAGAAAATGAGGAGGCAGCTGTCATTTTTTTTTATCCAGCAGTATCTTGAAATCTTCTAGCATTATAACAAATGCTAATTGTATATTTTCATTTTGGGACTCTTCTTGACAGGGCATTTCTTCATCTGAAGACATTCTACTCAATCACGAAATTTTAAAGATTCAATTGACAAGAAAAATAGCAAATAGTATTTCGGGTAGTCTTGAAATTTTTTTGTAACAATGATGGAAAAGAAAATCTAATAAACTTGTCATGACCTGCTCCCCTAGCAGAAGGAGTGGAAGATACTGCACGTGTCGAAGCATGTACTACGGACTAAAAAGTAGATACTACAAGCAGTTTAGTAAATACTTCAACGTTAAGCAGATTCTACCGGAACTGACCAGATGCTTCATGATGGAGCATATACTTTGAAGTAGATCTTCAAATTTGTAGTATTAGCATGTACTTCGTTTTTATTCATACCACCCATTATCTGAATATTTATTTTTATTCATCTGGCTTCTAAAAGATTTAATTTGAAGGATTTAGATTTTATATGCAAAATTTAAAAAGTTGAATCGAAAGAGTGTTGGTTTGCTAATAAATGATTTGAGTAGGTGAAATCTAATTTTTGGTTGTCATAGCTACGTTTGTGTTCTGAGATTCTAGTTTTAAAATTCCTTGAAGTTCTACCTATATAATAGTTATTTACGTAATTAGTGGGATATGGACATTATTAAAGCACGCATGTGAAGTTTGCAAGACGAGGCCGTATAGGCCGAGTCGTGTAATAACCTAAGTGCGTTAATAATTCCTATCACACGTGTTACGTACAAAATTATATCTACAACTGTTTATTAGTATTATCAACAGTACCAGTATTATAAAATTAAAAGAAAATTCCAATCCAACATATTTTTAATAATATTGACTGCAAATATAAGGTACTTTGTATCATATTTTGTGACCATATCATCAAAGACAAACAAGGATGTGAAAATAAAATAAATTAGTTATGTAAAAATGTATAAAAATGAGTTCAAGCGAAGACAATCTTCTTTCGGAAATTGAAAATGCAGCTTCCAGTGTTATTTTGAATATTTAATTCTGGTGTTAATATGTTTCTAGATTCTCATTACCGCACTAGTGCGGTAATGTAATCAAAAACGCACTAGTGCGGTAATATATGTCATTATGACACTAAAAATAGTGTCAAATCGTACTCGCTACGTGACAGTTGTAGATAAATTTTGTTACAGTTGTATCACCACATTTTAATTTATAAACTCCTAATTTTTTTAGTTTTGATTATTTGGATTTGTTGTTATTAATGAATTTGGATAAATTGTCATCGGTTTTGAAGCAAATATTCAAGTCCAAAGTTTCTTAAAATGATTTGATTTTTGAAGATGGCATTCCAAAGTATGTTAAGCTTCTAAAATGGTTATTTTTGTTTTTATCAGAAGGAAATACTTTTCTATATAGAGTATGTTATCGTATCTTTTTATTTATGATATTGACTATTAAATTTGGATCGTAATTATTATTAACAGCTATTTGCTTTATTATATTTAGTTTTTTGTTGTAATTGTCAATATTTGAGGGAATTGTTAAAAGTCCATGTATCATATAGAAAGCTGCTAATTTAATGACTGAATGGGTGGACTGAACTATTATAAATTGTAATGTCTATTATTTATATTTGAAATTGCAAGGACTAGAAAGTTTATAGACTTATTTTGTTCAATTTCTACTGTGAATTTGATATTTTTCATTTCATTATTCAGTATGGATCTACATCAAGTAAAAGCCTCATCTATTCAATTAATAAAGAATTACCTTGTTGGAATAAAATACTTCTCATAAATCTAAACATAACACAAGTCACTGCATCCCTGGCGGATATAACTAATGCTGCAAATCATTTTAAACGACACAGCTTATTTAACTAACTGAGTAGATACAAATGCAAAATATAGTAATTTGGTAACTTTAGGAGACATATTGGCTCTATTTATTTTTATCCATTGGAAATAGGCACAAAGGATCTTTTAAGTTTCAGTGAATGTCACCTCAATATACATATACATCATTGGGGGATGTGGTAAAGACAGTATCTTTGAGTTTTGAGCAAGTATATCAATTTTTCAACATTATAATTCTTGTTTCAGAACAACATTACGTCGCCGCTGATTCGAATAGTTCCACAACCACCAAATCGTTCGTTCCTTGCAAAGTTTGTGGAGATAAAGCATCGGGCTACCATTACGGAGTGACTTCTTGTGAAGGATGTAAGGTAAGGTATATCGTAAATGTTACAATTCTTGTAGTTTTCATTTCAAAACCCTCCGGTGTCACAATACTCAGACTAATTCTTTTTGAAACTTAGGTATTTTTCAAAAAAAAAGGAAAGGAAAGGAAAAGAAAGAAAGGCTAGTTATTGATTACTTTTAATCCCACTGCTCGTGAAACTTTTTAGAATATTACATTTTTTGACTCCAACAAGGTGGAATGGCTACCGCCTGTTTGGCGGAGACAGCGGATAAAACACAAGCAGTTTTTTTGTGATATAAGATATTGATTTCTAATCTGAGTGGAATGTTAATTTAAAGCAGAAAAATGGTTGTAGGTATCAATAATCGAATAAGGTTATTGTAGACAATGAAAGGGGATATACCGTAGGGACAGAAACTTCATTCACTGGTTTTTAATCAATATAAGGAACACCAAATAATGCAGCAAGTGGTTGTATATCTTGGTGGATTCAATCAAGACATCGGATATACTGGAGCCACATGCCAAAGCAGCAAACTCCTGGTAAACAAACCGTTGAAGTCGCTGACTAATAACACGAGGTAACAGCCTCACGCATATTTGAATGTGGAACACTGTCTCATTAGAAATATAAACTCACAGGACTAGAGAGCCAAGGCAAGATTTCTCCAAGAAGGATCTAACGAAAAGACTGTTCAGTCTGATAAGGGCTATTGGTACAGCCAAGGTACAATCAATCTCAATCTCAGTTGGAACTATAATATGTATCTGTAGAGTAGGGAGGGTGGGTGTAGGCTCACAGCATTTGGGCCACATCTGACCCATTGTACATCCTCCCGAGAAGTTGTTCTCCTAGGCCATCGTCCATCCTGTCCTACTCAGGTCACTAGGAGACATTTCCTTTATATCGGCAGGTGTAGGCCAAGACTCACCGAACACACATTCT
This sequence comes from Galerucella nymphaeae, assembly GCA_963978555.1. Classification (NCBI taxonomy): domain Eukaryota; kingdom Metazoa; phylum Arthropoda; class Insecta; order Coleoptera; family Chrysomelidae; genus Galerucella; species Galerucella nymphaeae. The sequence continues at coordinate 17,054,302 of OZ021709.1, forward strand.
CTTATTGGCGATAGCTCCGGACACTCTCATAAGACATGTCTGACGGTTTCATCTTCATGTTCAAACCGCCTGCATAGAGGTGTGTCCACTAGCTCCATAGTATGTAGGTCATCGCCAAATATTTCTTCGGCGCCAGCTTCTCAGGGTCGCCCAAGGTGATCGTAGCAAGACTGCATCCTTTGATTCCATCCCATCTCTTAAGGGATTGAGCATGGGTGTAATGTTTGGCTAGTACCGCATTTATCGAAGTCGTTAGGCCATAAGTGTCACTGGGTCCTAAAATATTTTCAGTCCAACTGCTTCCTTGGATAAAGAATCGGTAATGCGATTACCTTCACTCCTTTAGTGCCCTTTAACTATAAGTTATATTCCCTCCCAATATCAGAGATAGCGTTAAATGTGAAATGTTAAATTTTTGTATATAGTTTTATTCTCCAATCCTCGTAAAATATAATGAGTAAAAGTGGTCCTCTCTGTATTTATTTATTAAACAAAGTTGTTAGATGTTGATCAATTCCTTACCGAGATGAAAATCATCTGACCACTCTGAGTACCGTTACTTTAGTGAAACGAAGATAGTAGTTGTGTCTTTTTTTAATACCAAACCAGTTTTTAACATTTTTGAAATGTGGCTTTGAAGCGTTCATTTTTTATAGAACTAGAAGTTCTTGTTTTTACTTTTATTGGAATATCTTTAGTTCGTTACACGTTATGGTAGAAAAAAATTCATTATTGTAAACAAATTCATGAATAAATAATAATGAAATTAAATGGGTTATGAAATGATGGTTAGTTTCAGCTCATTTGTTAGTGCTTGAATACAAATAAAATTTTTGACAGTTAATTTTTGGATTTCCCGATGACCAGTATGTTTTTTAATGCAACCAGCTCCCATCAACTGTAATTTTTTTATCAATAGACAAGTACCTTTTTAAGCAAGCTGCACTACCCGCTAATCTTCAGCAGATGGTGCTAGCTCATTGTCTAATAGCCCAATCAATATAGATTTTTTGTTGTTATGAAGTTTAACAGGAAACGAGCAAAATTTTTTACTTGTGAAAGGACCCCGCACCATTTTATAGGTAATCCTGGCTATCGTACGATTTTCGATTTTTTTTTGATATGTTGTAGTCTTAATGATAACTAAGATATCGTGATGGGTTAAAACTGTGCATACTCTCCGGTTTGGCGGTGGTGGCGTCTTGAAGTTGCGTCCTGAGCATAACATTTTACCTCCTAGCACTATAAATCTCGCAATAATAGCAAATGTATTGTATGCCGGGGGCTCGTGAGGAGGTCTGCCTCACTTCTGTGCCATCAGAATCACAATTTCTCCAGAGGGTGCCTCCACAATGGCAATTTGTTAGGCCGATGTTTCAACAGCAAGCGAAAGCAATGAAACCGAACAAAATCATCTATAATCACGTTATGTAGGTTAGATGGATCCATCTAACTCCTAAATTCCTCACGGGTGGGCCCTAAAAGACTTCCTAATTTTTTCTTGATCCCACGCACCCATCTCTAGTAGTAGATGAAAAATCTGGTAGTTCAAATAGATAATCTGTCAAAAAAGCCATCACCCGTGACAGACGTCACTCGAAACAAGCTCCACAATATCCATATGTATTAGGTAATTGAAGATCAGACAATCGAAAGTAGACCTACTTGATATATACACGACTGAGGTAGGTCGTTCCGCTTATTTTAAAGGAGAAAAATTCAAATACGCATGGAAAACAACAAGAAAATGTCTGACAATTTCCGACTGACGTCTGTCACGGGTGATGGCTCTAGAGATGGGTGCAATGTGGTTTGTGGATGAGTGTGTGGTATACAGAAGATGTTAAAAAGTCTTTTGGGACCCACTCGTGAGGAATTTAAAAGTAAGATAGATTCAACTAACCTACCTACATATCGTGATTGTTGATGATTTTGTTCGGTTTCATTGCTTCCGCTTGCTGTTGAAACATCGGCCTAACAAATTGCCATTGTGGAGGCGCCCTCTGGAGAAATTGTGATTCTGATGGCACAGAAGTGAGGCAGACCTCCTCATGAGCCCCCGACATACAATACATTTGCTATTATTGCGAGATTTATAGTGCTAGGAGGTAAAATGTTATGCTCAGGACGCAACTTCAAGACGCCACCACCGCCAAACCGGAGAGTCTGCACAGTTTTAACCCATCACGATATCTTAGTTATCATTAAGACTACAACATATAAAAAAAAATCGAAAATCGTATGAGAACCAGGATTACCTATAAAATGGTGCGGGGTTTTGTTTCAACAAAAATTATCAACAAAAAAGCCTTATTTTCGTTTTTTGCAAATATAATAAAAAGTACTGGATAAATCGTATTACTCATAGGAGGCCGTTTGTAGAGATTGCCAAAACCTTCAAAATGGTTTTTGGAAAATTTGTATCAGAGCAATTGTCTTCTAGAAAAGCCAGAAAAACACTCAGAATGGATCTGTTTCAAAAAAAATTTCCGGGAAATGATGGCCAATAACATGTTAGTATTTTGAACTGCCAAAAGATGAAATTTGTCGCTACAATCGTGTTATAAACAACTTATACCTTAATCTTGCAAAATTCGTGAATATTTGCTGTACCTATATTCCGATTTTAATTTTAAAAACGACTTTTTAAAGTAAAAGTCAAAAGCTACAATTTGTATATCTTACATTTTCAAACAAGTTTGGAGAACATATCTAAAAATTATGAAATAAAACAATTTTAGTTTGTTAAAATCTACATTATATTAAAAACTTAAAGTTGTGACACGTTTCGCAGTGCCTTAATACTAAATCATACGGATATTAACAATAAAATTATGATCTATTTACAGGGAAATGAAATAAAAAAGGTGTATAAGAAAAATTGGGCAATGAACTGTAAAAGTGTCTATATTAGCTGCTGTTAACTAAGCTCAGTTTTATACATATTCTCGGGAAACATAAGCAATCGAAGGACCACCGAAATTTAATTCGGAAATAATTAATTTAAATGTAGGTTGGAAATAAAGCTCAAAAGTTACAAAAAAGTTGTTCGTTTATTGGATCGGTCACTCCCGTCACCAACCGCAGATATGGAAATTATGATAGTTTCTATAATATACAATTATATAAGTATACTTAAAATTAAACACGTCCCGCGAGAGCTGAGAAAATCAGAAAAAAACTATGTTCTGGCAACATCGCATTAAAGTCAAGTGCAGAAAGGCGGAATGGAGGCGAGTCCATTATATTTCCAATCCATTTGAAATATTTAAAAGAGGTGATCTTACCCATATGATGGTACAAACACTGGATCACTAGAAATTGTTGCACAATATAACAATTTTACATATAAATTTGTACTTAATTACTTGAAACAAAGGAAAACTAGCGCCATTAGCGAAAAGGCATGTTGATAGTAACTCGAGCAATTTGAGAGAGAGAGTTCGGGTAGCGGGCGGTGGTTATATTAGTACTTTCGGCTATTTTTCGCCAAGGGTCGATAAGGTTCGGTCAAAGGTACCTAATAGATGACTCTATGAATTGGCGCGATACAAATTAATTTTAAAAATACAATGTGGAACGGACTAGCTCAAGCGGAGTGAGAACTTTGTTCGAAAACGGGAGTTTTTGAACATACTGGGGGGGGGGGAGAAAAAGGAAGTATAAGTGAAAGAAAAGCTTAAAACTATATCAACAGTAAAATGAGATAATTGATTAATTATCCAGAAATACATTGTTTCTGGTTGAAGAGAAATATAAAAATAAAAAATTATTCAGCGCAAGGAAGGGGTGCTAGCTTGACAATGGGACGTGTATATTCACCGTCTGCAGTTTTGAGCCTAGCTGCTCTAATCTTACCATCCTTACCTACTATTAATTCAACTACTCGCGCAAGAGGCCAATTCAACGGGGGCCTATCTTCGGATTGGACTAGAACTAAGTCATTTAATTTTAAAGATTTTTCAAGTTTTTGCCATTTGGGTCGATGTTGTAGCTGATGTAAATAATCAATCGTCCACCTTTTCCAAAATGACTGTTGTATTTTTGTACATTGGTACCAGAAAGTTAATTTATTAGTTGGGATATCGGAAATGTCCCTTTCGGGAAATGAGGTCAAGGGCGCACCTATTAAAAAATGGCCGGGGGTTAGAGGAAGAAAATCGTTTGTATCGCTAGAGAGCGGATATAAAGGACGGCTGTTTAAAATCGCTTCTATCTGAATAAGGATGGTAGACAGTTCCTCGAATGTGAAAATTGACATTCCTAAAAGACGAGTCAAATGTGCTTTAGCACTTTTAACCGCAGCCTCCCAGAGGCCGCCCCAGTGAGGACTGCGAGGGGGTATAAACTTCCATTCAATTTCGGTTTGAGTTAAATAAGACATAATTGTTTCAAGAGATTCACTACTTCGAAAAAAATCACCAAGTTGTTTTAATTGATTGCGGGCGCCTACAAAATTAGTTCCATTATCGCTATATATGATTTGCGGGTTGCCTCTTCGGCCTATAAATCTTTTAAGTGTCGCGATAAATGCGTCTGTACTTAAATCACTCACAACTTCTATGTGAATTGCCTTAGTCACCATACATATAAAGATAGCGATATAGCACTTTAAGACTGAGGCCTTTCTCAGTCTTGAAGCGCGGATCTGTATAGGACCAGCAAAATCCACTCCGGTTTTGGCGAAGGGACGGGAGGCGTGGATTCTGTCTAAAGGTAAAGGTGCCATAATTTGGGATGCAAATTGTGCATTGAATCTGTAACACGTGATACATTTTTTTATAAGTTTTTTAACTTGTCGTATTCCTTTTAGAGGCCAATATCTACATCGAAAATTACCTAGAACATTTTGAGGTCCGCTGTGACCAAGGCGTCTATGTTCTTGCTCGATCAAAAGATCAACTACGAAATTATCTGCGGGTAATAAAATAGGAAATTTTTTGTCGTAATCCATATCAGCGTTTTGTAAGCGACCTCCAACTCTAAGAATGCCGTTACTGTCAATAAATATATTAAGTGGGAGAAGTTTATTATTTGTAATAGGTTTTTGAAGCATTAATAAATTTAATTCGTGAGGAAAATATTCTTGCTGAATTTGGCGTATAATGAAGTCATGAGAATTTCTTAGCTCATCTACTAACAAGGGACCACGATTTTTTCCATTTCTATTTTTTACATTATTAATAAATCTAAAAATATATGCTAGTACTCGCTGTAATTTGGCGAATTTTGAAAAACGTGAGAAAACGGTTTGCCAGACACCGGGCTCAGATTTTACTACAGTTAGATTCACCTTTTTTGTTTCGGGTAAATCATCTATCATTTGGAAGGAGTCAAGTGAGTCGAGTTTATTTCCTTGAGTAAGAAAATTAGGTCCATGTAGCCAAAAATTACGAATGTTTTTAGAGAAGTTGCCTCGAGATAAGGGGTCTGCGGGGTTTAAGTGAGAAACAATATGTCGCCAGGTTGAATTGATACTATTTGCTTGAATAGCAAGAACACGTCTAGATACAAAGGGAGAAAATTCGTTCGCATTGCGTTTCACCCAACTAAGCGAGACGAGAGAGTCTGACCAGAGATTTATAGAATCGAATGTAACCAAAGTTTTAAAAATTTCAATTAATTTACTAACCAATTTAGAAAGAAGATCCATCGCGCACAACTCTAATTTTGGAATTGTTAACTTAGCTTTCAATGGATTAACCCGCGATTTTGCGGCTATTAAACGGGACGTGAATGAACTGTCGGAATATTCAGCGACTAAATAGACGCAACCACCATACGCTAGCTGACTTGCGTCGCTAAAGCCATGTAATGAAATAGATACTACAGTTTTATTTTCTTTAAGAAAACGAGGGATTGATAATTGGGATATTTCGTCTAATATTGCTACAAAGTTTTGCCAATTTTGAATGATATCAATTTCTGTAATAGGAGTGTCCCAATCTATTCGCAATTGCCAAACAGATTGTAAGATTAATTTACCTAGGACTATCAATGGATTAACTATACCTAAAGGGTCGTAAGTACTAGCCACGATGCTTAAAATAATTCTTTTCGTTAAAATAGGGGTTTCTGGAATAGAAGCGGTATTAATATTTAATGAATCGGACAAAGGGTTCCATTTGAGACCTAAAATTTTATTAGGAGAGTTATTCAAGTTCAAATCTAGTTCCATTGAGGGAACGGGGGATATTTTTTCTAGAAAGTCATGCGAGTTTGATTGCCATTTATGAAGCAGGAAACCATGTTTATTTAATACAGAATTTAACTCATTGTAGAGTTTTTCTAGTTGACTTGCGTCATCTGTGCCACTTAAAATATCATCCATGTAAGTCTGAAACAAAATTGCATATTGAGCTTCACGGAACTCAGGATTTTTCAAAGCGATGTCCTTCAGGACCCTAGTAGCAAGAAAGGGGGCACACGTTTGCCCAAAACTTAGACGAGAAAGTTCGATACATTGGAAGCATTCGGCTGAATTATCGCGCCAAAGAATGTTCTGTAAATGTCGTTGCGTTGGATCTAATTCTATCATTCTAAACATTTGTTGAATATCAGCACAAAGTACAAATTTAAAATATCTAAATCGACAAAGAATATCCAATAGGCTGTCCTGGACCGTATAGCCTTTCAAGGTTATATCATTGAGAGATACCCCCGAATCTGATCGGGCGGAAAAATCAAATACCACTCTCATTTTGGTGGAAGCGCTATCTTCCTTAATTACCGCTCTATGAGGTATAAAGTACTTAACTTCGCGAGCGACTTCACAAAATATTGACACGGGAATTACTCTAGCATGTTTTAAAGAAATGTATTCGGAAATGATATTTTTATAATTTTCACGAAATTCAGGATTGTTAACAAACTTTTTCTCCAAGTTAATAAATCGTTGTTTAGCCATACTAAAAGATTGGCCTAATTTTTTATTTTCAGTTGATACGATCGGCATTTGAACCTGGTAGCGACCGGATGGTAAAATTTTTGTAGTCTGTAAAAATAAATCTTCAGCAATCTGTTCTTCACTGGAAAGTCCCTTGCTGTCGGGTATTTCTTCCAGCTCCCAAAACCTTTCTACTAAACTAGTCAGCGGACAAGATTCCTCTGCAGGGAGATCTTGTGTGGTAAAAAAGGATAAAGCGAAACTATTTTTGTTTGATCTACATTCAACGCGATTTTCCGGTACAGGGCCGGCTATAACATAACCCAGATGGGTACTAACAAAGGAAGGTGAATTTACACCTGAACAAATAACGTCATTTTTCAAGAGATTGAAATATAGGTCGGCACCTATTAGTATATCTATGTGCCCAGGTTGATAAAAAGTGGGATCCGCCAAATCCATCTTGATATGGTCGGGTAATTTAAACTTGTCAGGTGATATAGCAAACTGAGGTAAGCGATTTGTAATTTTATCTATTACTGAGCAAGAAACATTGAAAGTATAAAAAGGCGGTACTTGCGAAGTAAATCTTATATCAACGGTTTTTTCACTATGTGTGCATTTATCTCTACCCAAACCGGAAATAGTCACCGTTTGTGACCTTTCAGGAATATTTAATTTTTCTACAAATTTTCTAGATACTACACTAATCTGGCTAGCAGAGTCAAGTAATAGTCTACCAACAACACTTTGATCATTATTTGTATGTACATTCACTAAAGCAGTGGGTAAAAGTACTACTTTATTTATAATACTTAGAGTTGTCAACGAGGTTTGAGAATTAGAGGGATTTACCATCATACTAGATCCCGATGAACTATTTACAGGAGGACTATGTACATTTGGTGGATTTGCACCAATATTAGTATTATTTACACGAGCTGCATTATGCAATGGGGGATTATAAATAGTTGTTCTACTCTGAGAAGTAGAAGGAGTTTGTCTGTTTGGCGCTATGTTTTGTCTAGTGTCAAAATGCAAAAGTGAATGGTGGCTCTTTCCACACGCTATACATCTATGTAATGATTTACATGAGGCAATCACATGTTGGCTACTTAGGCAATTCAAACAAAGATGTTGTGTTTTAGCGAATTGATGCCTCTCGTGAGGACTTATCGATAAAAATTTGGAGCATTTATACAAATGATGTGCGGAATCAGAGCAATATAAGCAGAGTTGATTATTATTTAAGCGACCGGAATTCCCGGAAACAGGTGGACGAGTGTTTCTATCAATACTACTATGAAAGCTAGACTTTTCCCTATTACGATCCATTCTGGTGGAATTCTGTTTACTATTATTTTCAAAAATATCCAAACTTTCTAAAACTGAATAGCGTTTTTTAATAAATTCAAAAAATAAATCGGTAGTCGCCATAGTTGTGGTATCGCGCTCGCTCTCAAATGCTTTTCTACTTTGAAAATCTAATTTTTTCTCCAGTAAAAATATTATTAATGTTTCGAAATTTTGTTCTGGGGTTAAAGCCATGTTTTTGATTAAATCCAGAGTTTTACGTGAAGTGATACAAAATTCTCTCAGCTCCGTTGGGTTGCTTTTTACAACCGATTTTTGATCAAGCAGTGTTTGATACAATGAATTAAGCAATTTAGTCTTATTGTCATAAGCATTTTTTAAAATATTAATAGCGACATCAAAATTTTGATTATTCACGCTTAACGATTCAATTAGTTGCAATGCTTGGCCTCTGAGTAGACCCTTCAAATAGTAGAATTTTTCGCCATCAGATTTCAATTTAGAATTATTTATAACTAAGGCGGTAAATAAATCAAAAAATGAAGACCATTCTGAAGCCTGCCCTGCAAAGGGTTTAATATTGATTTGAGGTAGTACTATATTTGATATCTCATTGTTTGACCTTGCGTCATTCTTAGTTAATTTTTGGAAAAGCGATTCAAGTTTGGCTATACAAGCCTCAAAGCGATCAGCAACTATATTTTCATTTACACCATCATCAGAGAGTAAATCATCTTCAGTACTAGCTTGAGATTCTATTTCTAAATGAAATTTCTGATAGTTTTTGTAATGTCCTACAAGATTATCTAATTTTACTTTAATCAAATAAGCTTCAGGTTGTTCTTCAATAGAGTTAACAAATGATTCAATTCTAGTCAACTGTATCTTACAGCCTCTGCGCTTATTTTTAAGGTTAACCAAATTTAAAGCCATTTTATCAATATTATCCAAGAACAAGTAATCAAAATTATTGTTTTCCTATCACTAATACCTAAATAACCCTAGGAACATATGATTAAGATGAATATTTGATTACCTATAACCATAAAAAGATTTAAATTTAACTTTATACATATATACACCTATCTAAATTAGCGTTATAATTTTCCATGAACATTCAGCGAATACTGAAAGCGACAATAAGTTTTTTTTTTTAAATTGGTGCAAATGCAATTAAATCATAATGAAAGCGTCACATAATTTTAAACAGTAAAATACAAATTATCCAATTATTCCCAATTGCCAACAAAACATAGTACCTAAAAAATGTTTTTAAAATTACCAAAGTTCAATATTTAGGAACAAAAACACAAATAGTCTCCATACATGGTACAACCGCTTCAATCAGTGCGTTAATGGTCCAGATTTCACCCCTGGTACGAGTTTACCGGGTGACGTTGAAATATGTCTGCGAATAAAGCCTCCCAACGAGGCTAACTTCCAACTTGTGGCTTCTTGTCGAAATTATTGCGATGTTGCCAAGTGTGATTTTACGAACACCCGAAATACACAAAGTTCACTTTTTCGCGCAAAGTCAAATTTTCGTTAGTCTGTTCATAACTACCGTTCACTTATTATAAAGAGTGTCCGAGTAAAACGTAATACGTAGCAGAGTATTTATTAATAGAAAATTGCAAGCCGATTCTGTGGCAAACTAATTTCAAATATATGTACATATATAAAAAAAAATGTGAATTGAGCCAAAGTGACAATAAATGTTATAATGATTGACAAGCTATAGATAAGATCCGGCTCGAAGGACCAAAAGAAATATGTATAAGAAAAATTGGGCAATGAACTGTAAAAGTGTCTATATTAGCTGCTGTTAACTAAGCTCAGTTTTATACATATTCTCGGGAAACATAAGCAATCGAAGGACCACCGAAATTTAATTCGGAAATAATTAATTTAAATGTAGGTTGGAAATAAAGCTCAAAAGTTACAAAAAAGTTGTTCGTTTATTGGATCGGTCACTCCCGTCACCAACCGCAGATATGGAAATTATGATAGTTTCTATAATATACAATTATATAAGTATACTTAAAATTAAACACGTCCCGCGAGAGCTGAGAAAATCAGAAAAAAACTATGTTCTGGCAACATCGCATTAAAGTCAAGTGCAGAAAGGCGGAATGGAGGCGAGTCCATTATATTTCCAATCCATTTGAAATATTTAAAAGAGGTGATCTTACCCATATGATGGTACAAACACTGGATCACTAGAAATTGTTGCACAATATAACAATTTTACATATAAATTTGTACTTAATTACTTGAAACAAAGGAAAACTAGCGCCATTAGCGAAAAGGCATGTTGATAGTAACTCGAGCAATTTGAGAGAGAGAGTTCGGGTAGCGGGCGGTGGTTATATTAGTACTTTCGGCTATTTTTCGCCAAGGGTCGATAAGGTTCGGTCAAAGGTACCTAATAGATGACTCTATGAATTGGCGCGATACAAATTAATTTTAAAAATACAATGTGGAACGGACTAGCTCAAGCGGAGTGAGAACTTTGTTCGAAAACGGGAGTTTTTGAACAAAAGGAGAAAGAATAGTATAAATTAAAAATTTCTCTTTATACCTCCATTCGTTTGACAAAGCTACTGTATTAGCGAGACGCGTCACAACTTTAAGTTTAATATAATGTAGATTTTAACAAATTAAAATTGTTTTATTTCATAATTTAGTATGGATCTACATCAAGTAAAAGCCTCATCCTTTTGAACGCGAAAATTCGCGGTCTTCGCTTCTCGCTATCTCCTCGACTAATACCTCGGTGCGTCTAGGCTGCGAAAATGGTCGGATCGAAACTTTTCAAACACCATTTTGTATATTTTTGCATTCTCAACAAACTGTCTTTCATGAGTAACTCGATTTATCCAATACTTTTTATTATATTATCAAAAAACGAAAAAATGGCCTTTTTTGTTAATAATTATTGTAGAAACAAATTTCGCTAGTAAAATTTTTGGATTTTAGTAATGAACAAGGTATCCCCGAAGTCATGGTGCAAGCAGTTTTCCTATAAGTTCAAGTTTGACGACCGCTGATTTAGTGTATCTACTCTAACGGTTGAAATTTTTTTTTTCTTATTCAAGGGGTTCTTCAGGAGGAGTATTCAGAAGCAAATTGAATATCGATGCCTGCGAGACGGCAAGTGCCTAGTAATACGTTTAAACAGAAATAGATGTCAGTATTGTCGATTTAAAAAATGTCTAGCTGTAGGGATGTCTAGAGACTGTAAGTAAATATACATGTTTGTTTTATTAAAAACTTTTGAGTTAATATTTTGGAAATAAAAGATGAAAATACTAGCTGAGCTAACTATATATTTGGTAGTGGTAAAAGTTCTAAATTTAAATGCCATACAGTATCTCACAATTTTTCAAATGGAAGCAGTTTTTGTCATTCAACTAAGTATATTACAGTTTCTCTAACATTATTTATATATCTCCTATCTATTTTCGTATCGCAATGTACTTCCATGATAAAAACATTTTTACAATTAAAATATGTATGTATGTATCTGGGGTAACATTCACTTAGACCCAAAAGATCTATTGTGCCCGCTTACTTCTACTTAGTTTCTGAGAGTCTCTGAAACTAGCAGCTTCTTCAGTCCTATTTCCCGGAGGATATCTGCAGGCTTTAACTTGGGTTCCTCTTCTATCCAGTAATCTACCAGGCACTGTGCTCTAGGAACTGGAGTGCTGTGCAGTTGGAAAGTATGTGGATGGAGGTTTCTTCTTCCATGCCACAATATCTGCATTCTTCTTCCTCCACTATTTCAACTTTTTTCAGGTCCCCATTCAGGCGACAATTCCCTATTAGGATCCCTGTTAAGACTCTTAGCTTAGTACGACAAGAATATATGAAAGAGAGAGAAAGAATAATGGTGCGCGGCATCACTTAGGGGTGTATACTTATTTCCCGAGGCTGGCAGTTTAAATGTGAATTCTCTCTGTAAAAGACAATGTTGCCGGATGAAAGTGTTTTATTTTACCTATTGTACATAACTTCGGAAAAAAGTTAACGAAAACGAGAGAAAGATATTATTTGTACAAATTAATCTGCGCTTCTGGCAACAGCGGTGAAAATAGGGGGACAATGAGCATTCGGCCAGTCTCGGGAAATAAGTATACACCCCTAAGCTGAAACAAAGTACACGCCTTCATGACCGCGCATAATTATTCTTTCTCTCTCTTTCAGCTGTTTTTCTGTCGTACTTGTATAACCCGGCATACTTCCATAAGGATTTTCGCAATCTGTAGGTAGATAGACAGGGTGTCTCAAAATTGACGTCCGTCCTTTCAGAATATGATTCGGGAGGCTAAAACGAATTAAATCTTAAGAATAAAAAAATTGCGTTATGTCCATGGTTACAGAGTTATTGACAAAAAACAAAGATCTAACATTCAATTCAACTTTATTAAAAACGAATATTTGTTATAAAACAAGAAATTAATTTATAAAAGGTGTTCAAACAAATCGCCTACTACTCCAATGCAAACATTTGCTCGATTTATCATTGAATCCCGAACCCTCTGTAGTATGTTTTCGTCTATAAATGTCACAGCAGAGTGAATACGAGCTACTACATCTTTCGCACCCTCAACAGGTTCAAAGTAAATATTTTCTTTCAAAAATCCCCAGAAGAAAAAATCTAATGGATTAAGATGTGGAGATCTAGGAGGCCATAGTACGGGTCCACCTCTTCCAATCCAACAGTCGGGGAATGTTTGATTTAGTAATGTACTCACTTGTCTACCATAATGTGCAGGAGCACCATCATGCTGGAACCAACAATTCAATCTAGATGCTAATGGAACTTGATCGAGAAATGGCAGTGGTAAATTGTCGGTTAGGTAACATTTAACATTACCATAGCAACCTATGCTATTCATTTGGTTTTAGCTGACTTCGTTTTTAATAAAGTGTAAACATTGAATGTTAGATCTTTGTTTTTTGTCAATAACTCTGTAACCATGGACATAACGCGATTTTTTTATTCTTACGTTTTAATTCGTTTTAGCCCCCCGATTCATATATTCTGAAAGGACGGGCGTCAATTTTGAGACACCCTGTATAGGTAGCATTGAAATAGGCCGATTAGCCACCGCATCAAATCTAATATAATACCGAGATTTAGAGCAAATTCAAGGTTGGATTAATTTTAAAATCTCGACTCATATTCAAATTACAATAAAAAGTAACCAAAAGTAACCTTCAAAAAAATCCATTAAAAAGAGAACGTAAAATGTATTGAAATATCAGTTTAACTCTACAAAAATCTTTAACTCTATGCATAGAAAACCGGCATTATGACTATATTTCCACTTCCTATCGTTAACGATATCCTTTATCCTTGCAAAGTTTCAATACCGACTCGAAATGAAAACTCGAATGCTGAGATCAAATTCCCACCTCTATATTATTTATTGTTGGAATTTTATGTGCTGCTGCCGCTGCAATGCCGCTTCCTTCGTAGGCACGTATCTACATAATTTATAAACCTGCTTCACTTATCTGATAGGAATGGGATAACCGAAAAGTATGAAAAATTAGATTAGATTTTTTTATCTTTAATTTTCAAATTTAATTCCCAAAGAACGTTTAAATTATTAGTAAGTTTAAAATTTTCTTTTTGCCATGATGCAGGTTTATCTTTTTCAGCTGTTCGATACGGCAGGGTGCCAAAACGGTCGAGAGAAAGGAGTACTGATGAACCTTCGAGGGTAACGACTTCCGACGCTGATCAATCTGATGCAGAAACCAAACAACTCGCTGTGTACGACATCATTTTGAGTGTTTCACAGGCACATCATGCGAATTGCGGGTGAGTTCAGCTCAAACTAATTCCCGGAGCTCCTTAGTTCCCCGACATTACGAGCCCATCTAAAATATTATGTTTTTCAGATATACGGAAGAGCAAACGCGCAACCTTTCTCGAAAACCAATCATCCTGCCGCCAGCCAGCCCGGAATCCGACACGGAAGTAGCGTCCTCTACGGCGGAATCATTAGAAATGGAAAGATGTTGGCTGTGGCAACAATTCGCATCAAATATCACGCCGAGCGTACAAAGGGTGGTGGAATTCGCGAAACGGGTGCCAGGATTTTGTGATTTAGGCCAAGACGATCAATTGATACTCATTAAAATAGGATTTTTCGAAATTTGGTTGAGCCACGTCGCGAGGTTGACTTCGAATACCTCTATGATGTTCGACGATGGGACGACGATTAGTCGTCAACAGTTGGAAACGATGTATGATGTGAGTAAATAGTTTTGTGAAGAGTTGCTCAACTATTTAACTTTAACGATTCATAATAGAAAGCCTAGTTACAGACGGACAGTGGAGTCTTTTAGTAATAAGGTCCGTTTTTTACCTTCTGGGTATGGAACAACAAAAATATTAAAAAATGCAATTTCTAGAATCATTGCGTTGAATATTTTTGGATTTATTGATCTTTCCGTTCGGTTCCCTTCAATTTGTGGCAGTGATTTTGTCAAATGGAAAGGAAGCCAGTGAAGCGTGCACTGTTTGATTTGTCCACGACCACCCAATAATAGTCAATATTTCACCTCCTTACAAAAGGTATATGGTGCCCATATATCTACTAGAGGTAATAGGGTACGGGCATAAATTTTGCTATTGGTAGTAATCGACGTTTTATCAGGTCTCCTAACACCTTGCATGCTTATTTTTTCAAAAAAATATCAACTTTACTTTTAAAACGACTTTAAAAATCATAAAATTTGAAAGTTCGCCATAACGCGTTTGACGTCACGGTTTTACACGTACTCGTTTACATTCTTATGCGGAAATATCGAATATTTATGAACACTTTCCACTTTACGTTGATTTTTAGAAATTAGAAATATTCACTCGGGTGACTTGCCCCCCTCGCCTGCTGCTCAGGATGCAGACGTCACTCATCGAGAATAATGCCTATCATAAATTGCTCGTTTAATAATATACTATCTACCAATGAGCACGAACTGTGGTAGTAAACGGATCACACTGACTTTGATTGAAACTTTTCTGACTACTTTTTATTCTATTTCTTTCACTCACACTTCGAGGGTTTTTGTCGTTAATTTTAACACTGTTAGCATATCTCTAAAGAGAATGTGCCACTCGATCTCCCATTCCGTAAAAAGATTCTCGAAGGGGTAGTCACGAGTTTTAGGGGGATGACCATTGACCGTACAACCATAAGTTATCAAAACAAAATCGACGTGTCTCGGAGTTTGCCGCAAAAACCAACTAAAAAAACCAACATGTATGCTGTAATTTCGTGACTTGATTTCAAGTTGACATCTTGACGTAAAAATGAAATTTGACGTACATTTCGATAAGAATGGGAGACTGGTATGCTGTAAAAAAGATTACAATCAATCTTGCTTCGCGGCTTGAAATGAAGTCAAGTAACCTTGAGAATTTCAATAATCGCTATGCTCTATGCCAAAAATTGATATAAAATTGCAAGTCAAGGTTGAAAAACGTCAAAATTTTAACGCACGTTAAAACCCTCGCTGGGTCCTGAAGCTTGAGATGAATCTTAAACAGGTCTTATAACCTAGAAGTTTGGATAATTTTGTATTTTTTGTGGTCGTTTCTTAAGAAGTTTATAACATGGATATAATTTTGTTTGTAAAATTCTTCTTTCTTTTATATTTTCTTATTTTGTAGGTTAATTATATTTTCTTTTTAATAAAGCCAAGCTTAGCAACTCCTGGATGCCCAAAAATAAAAAATGTTGATAAAATCTCTAAAAAGTTTTTTTTTTGGAATTGTTAATAGGTACGTCATGCTTTGGCTAAAATTTTATTTTGTCACTCACTGAACACCTTAAAATCAATTTCGTATAAAAATTCAATAATAGTATATTCTTAAACGAGTGCAGAATGATGGCTATTATTCTCGCGGATGAAGTTTCCAAAACCAGCGAGCGCAGCGAGTGAGTTTTGGAATCATCCAAGTGAATATTAGCCATTATACACAAGTAAAAGACTATACTTTCTGCACGACTAAAAAAAGAAAGTTTCCAGTGAGGATCGAACCCCAATCGTCCGCGCCAGAGTCAACTATTTTTACCACTAGACTATAGAGCATGCTTATTTTCAAAAATGGATACGTAACATACAGTTTTAATCGAAACCATAACATTTATAAATGATAATTGAGAGTTATAACTAAATATAACTACTGTTGCCATTTTTTCTCTAAATAATACGTAAAATTATGATTCTATCTGTCAGAATCAATTTGCATTATTTGGTATTTGACGTTTTAAAAAAGACGATTTGATTTATTCATTTTAATTCGTTTAAGCGTGAATTCTGATAATAATAGAATGCGATTGGCTAACGAGAGTGAATTCTTTTTCATTATTCACTGGTGTGAAGAATATATATATCATTGTGTAGCTAAATATATAAAAACAATGTGTGCGTTATTATTTAGTCGTGGGGAATCAAACCAGTTGTAAAATTCTTTTTGTCCACGACCACCTAATGATAAGCCGATATTTTACCTCCTAACAAAAGGTATATGGTACCCATATATCAACTGTCGTGAATTATGAACCATAATACACTACAGTGTATTATGAACTAGAGATGGGGGTACCTACAATATGAAATAAACTATTAAATCTGTGTATTTTGTTCAGGAAATTTGTTTCTGACATATCGTATCGATAAAATATTGTAATTTTTAGTATTGATACTTTTCATAGCGATATTTTCTAATATTAAGTATTTTAAAACAATATATTTATAACGGTACGTTGTATTGCTACTTTCGACAGTATCGCCCATCTCTATATATGTCAAATTATATTTTTATGTAGCTGTCAGAACATTTTGAGGTTAGTATAATACCAAATCGTTACTGACTTTTATTTAATAAAGAAATCAAGTGTTGTGGACAAAGTATAGTATTCTACCCGAAATTTATGGCCATAATTCACTTGGGTGACTTGCGGCTCGTGACGCAAACGTCACCCATCGTGAATTATGGCTATCATAAATTGCTCGTTTAATAATATACTATTATTGTGTTAAAAAGGGTCCAAAATATATTTAATATTTAGTTCATCTTGACCACGGTAGCCGGAACGCTACAGAAACGTCGAAATAAAAAACATTATTATTCCCAAAAAAAAAAGAGAAAAAAATAATAAAATCCAATTGACTCATA
This sequence comes from Galerucella nymphaeae, assembly GCA_963978555.1. NCBI lineage: Eukaryota > Metazoa > Arthropoda > Insecta > Coleoptera > Chrysomelidae > Galerucella > Galerucella nymphaeae. The sequence goes on from OZ021709.1 coordinate 17,071,707, forward strand.
CCCATACACTGAATATATTCACAAATGAAGAATGAAGTTTCTCCTTTATTAAGAGGAATAATAACTCTAGCAGTAAAAAATAAACAAATTAACCATTTTCTCTTATTTTTTTTAATAAAGCATTAAATATCCAAGGTTGCCAACATTAAACTTGAAATGAATTTCATTTCAATCAATTTTATTAACAATCAAATGTTGTATTGCATACCATTTAATTTCAATCACAGCATTTCAATATTGACGGATAGTCAATATTTAATTCATACGGTTTCAAGATTGAAATCAAGTCAAGGGTAGTTATGAGCTAAATATTTGACGTGGACTGCTTCTAATGCGCCACCCTGTATAGTATATTGCATTTAATTACAAGGAATACTAAAAACGTGTGTGTTTTTCCATTGCTTGTATAATTAATTTTTGTAGCATTTCTCAAAATATTTGTAAACAATTTTTTCTATTATTTCCAGAGCGATTTCACATCATCTCTAACCCATTTCGCTACCAGTTTCAATGCTCTCTCCCTTAATGACACTGAGGTGGGGTTGTTTTCCGCCGTTGTTTTACTAACGGCAGATCGACCAGGTATAACGGACGTGAAGACCATCGAACACCATCAGGATAAATTAATAGAAGCTTTGAAAGTGCAGGTATGCTAATCTACGAATAGATTTTATAACGATATGACTCAAAACGCCTTTAACCAAAATTTCTTTCCAAGACAAATAGCGGTATCTTCAATAAGAGATGACATCTGTTAATATTTTTTTAAGCATCATCTTCATAGAGCGCTGCTAGCCTTGGGAGGAGCATTTGGATAAAGATACATTTAATTAGATTGACATAAAATCACATGTAGTATATTCCATTTCAAGTTATTTTATTTAACTTTACACATTGGCTATAACAATAGTATCCCATCTGTTTCTTCCATAAGACAATACCTAGTTTTTGACATTAGGTACTTAATATACTATTACAGGATGTATTATAACTAACCGATAAGTCGTGACACTGTATACTATTTTCAGGTGGGACGTAATCACGCCAGTGAACCGCAAATCTTCTCAAATTTACTGATAAAGCTCCCGGAATTGAGAAATTTGGGAGCCAAGCATACAGCTCACCTAGACTGGTTCCGATTGAACTGGACGAAACTCACACTACCTCCCCTTTTTGCAGAAATTTTTGACATTCCTAAGACAGAAGACGATCTACAGTAATGCCACTATAAAAGATATTAAAACAAAACAGCGGAAATAATCGAGATGACTTAAATGTGATCGCCGTGAATCTTGCTGTTTGCCTCGACTTGCTCAAAACTTGCTACAAGGCTGAATATTTACGTGCGGAATTTTTGTAATTTTCATTAATACAGTCATATAAAAACAGTAGTTATAAATTAAATCTAATATTATAGGTATTTTACAGCTACATCCCTTTATACGACTTTATTAACGGAAAAATTATCAATGGTGATTGACAGGGTCTTCAAGCTTTTTTATTTCACTTATGGCTACTTGCACCGTCATTATAACATTGGTTTAAAATTTAACTGTTAGGTCTGTTAGTTAACTTTGAATTTTGGCTTGCATCGCGATTTAAGCCACGGTTAAACTCTTCTAAGCCACTGTTAAACTAAGCCACTGATTTTGGAGGCTTAAATCGATAATAAACCACAGTAGAATGAATTCTAACCTAAAAAACACACAAAACTGATGGTTCTAACTTCAAAAAAGTAATCTGTGCGCTCGAGTTAGTTTTTAGTTTCTAAAAAATGGATTTTTGGGAACACGACAACGACATATTCTTTGAAGATGATATGGATATATTGGATATATTGGATATAATTGATATGGGTTTTCGACGAAGGGTATATGATAGAGCCAACCACTTCCACAACATGGATAATCTAATATTTTTCAAGAGATTTCGTCTCTTGAAACCAACCGTTCTTTATCTCTTTCTTTGTTTTCAATAATGCTTTTGTATTTTGATATGATATCAATGAGATGGGATTTTTCATTTGGTGAGAAATTTGATGTTCGCACCCGTTTCGCGCTGGTGGAGGTTGAATCCATCATTACTTACGCCTACCCTTGTGCTCCAGAAATTAGGAACACTTTATTCCGATAACATATAGCAAAAAATAGGAAATACCGGCGACTGCCGGATAATAAATAATTTTTCTAACCTCAAAATTTCATTGTCTGACTGAGACAGTCTCAGACTGAAGTTAGGTGTTAGTACCTATGGTTAGTACCAACCGATTATTATTTAGCAAAACTTCCCCAGATTGATTAGTTAATTTTAACCAAGAACCCTTAAATTACGGTGCAAGTGATTGTAATTTAATCGATTGTTTAAATTTTAACAGTGTGTTATTTTAAACAGTGGGTTAGCGAATACGGTGCAACCGGCCATAAGTGATTAAATTTATGTAGTTTTAATTGAGATTTTTTAAGATGTTATACATATCATTATGAATGATTTATATATTTAAACGTATCTATGTACATAACGTTCCGTTTTAAGTTTTATCAATTTTGGTGTGGAGGAATATCGGTAATATATAACTAATATCTAACCGAAAATAATTTCAGATCCAAACAAAATATACAATAATGGAAATAAGAGCTAAAGCATAAGGCTAGAAATTGATCAGGGTGCGAGGTCTATAAATATCTTCATTACCATGGTGTATATACAATTTTTTCCACTACTAACCAAATTTAAGACAAAAATTAAAAATAATTCACAAACGCACGACGAGAAACGTTTACCTCGTTGTCTGACTGACAAGTACACTGTCAGTTTTCGATTATATTTGTTGTGCTCTTTTTACAGTATTTTGTTTAGCTCTGTTGAGATAATTTTCAACCTAAGCGGGTGAGCAAAGCAGTCAATCTTAAAAAGAATGCTCAAAAATAATAAGTTGAGGAAAGTTAGGTTAGCGTACTGTTTATTGTTTTTATTATTTATTTTTCAATAAAATGATGATGCTCTTTACAATGTTTTAAGTCTTTTAAAAAAATCTATGTCTAAAATAATTATTAGTTAAATAAAATTAAAAATTATGTTCACTTTATCCGTTTCTGCTCTTTTTTTATCTTCTGAACCAACACCAATATCAAAACCGAGCCCCCTCAGGAGGTAGTGCAGATAGTGCAGATAGGGGAAAGGGAGGAAGAGATAGTTTAGCTTTGTTCAAATCGAGCGCTTAAAAAGAATACGCAAAATCATTCTTCAAGTGAACAGAGCAGCTGATCTGCTCGAGCAAATTCCGTAAAAAGAACACAGTCATTTTTAGTTGAGCGCTAATTTTAAACTAATGGCATTGTTATCCAAATAAATTCATCTTCATGGGTAATTTCAAGCAGCAAATACGTTAAAGACAATCTCCTGGGTATACAAAATTACGTTGCGCAATTTTTTGTTAAACTACTATTCTTGAATTATCAAAATTTTTGAATTAGTCCATTATTGGTTAATAATAGAACAAATTATCAACCACTAATAGAGAAATTTAACTTCTCAGTTGGCTAGAAGAAGCGAAAATTGTCAACTTCACAGCTAGTAGTGGAAAAAATATTTTAGCCTTGAAAAACTTATTTTTTGTTACTGTCAAGAGCTTCCTTTAGCAAATATATTATTGTAATCTTCTTTATTTAAACAAAGACTTGATATTATTAGGATTAAATATATTTAGTGATGCAATATAACGTTATTAAAAGATATGAAGAAGCGGATTTGGAAGGATCTAAAAAGATTTTCTAAAATAATAGTTGTATTGAAACCGTTTTCGGGTATTAAAGTAAAATATTATCATAGTTATGTAATATTGAAAATAAATAAATGAATAATGTCGATATTGGTAATTAGTAGTATAAAATGCTACTGTGCTTATCAACTTTTTGAAGTGAAAACAATCATATCGCGATATATACATATATCATTTTATAGGCTTATTCCCCTAGAATTACTCAAAAGTTTGACAATCAGATGTTATTTTTATTCTCAGATGCTGGTCCCACTGACCTCAGGCTTATAAACACTTTTTAACTCTTGTCATTTTTTCGAAAAATTCTTCGTTTCTTACGGGTGATTTAAGGTCGAAAAATCACTCAAAATCCTAATTTTCAAATAAATGTAGTATGAAAATACAAGTAACAACGACTAATTTAAGACAAGCAAAGTTCAAAAAACTTTGGAAGAAGACGAGAAATATTTGTTTTCTACATTTATGCAAAAATAACACTCTTGTGGAACACATTCAATGGGAAAAGTGGTTCTTTTTTACACTCATCTGTCATTTTTGTCAGTCCACCTGAGCAGGTGTATGATCCTGCTCCAAAACAGTAATAATATATTTAAATCTTACTACTCAGTCTCAACGAGTTACAATTATTGCAAAAATCTTTAATTATTTAAAATTTAAATGGTCAAGGCGAAAACCAGCTATGATTGAGTACTGACAAGGTGGAGGTCATAAAGACACAAAAAAGAGAAGAACGGTTTGAGTTTGAGTTCCTGACATATATTCTAATTTTCCAGTTTTTGCATGAATGTAGAAAAAATATAGTATGCAACTCGTGGAAAACATGTTTTTGCACTTGTTGCATAAATAACTATTTAATTATCATTTTGAGTTCATTTTTGCCCAAAATATATAAAAAATGTTTTATTGGTATCTATTTGTTAGCTTTTTGCTTTTATTGAATTTATTTGTTAATAAAAAATTAACGACACTCGTACGTAAAGATGACACTGATTTTTTTGTTTGCAATAACTCTGTAATAGGTTCCATCCTAGCTTTTCTTCGTGCTTCGTCCTCATACCCCAAAGCTTTCTATTTTTTGTCATAGACATTAAATTGATAAATATATTTGGAAATCTCGGGGGAAAAGCCTATTACCCTAGATCTTTCTAATAGGGTGCTGTTTATATCTCTTTAGAGTACAAATATATAATTCTTATAGAATTAACTAACGTTTAATTTATATAGATTAGACAGCGTCAGAAAAAAAAGATATGTACCAAAAAGTTTCTTTGTCCCACAAAAAATTTCTCCCAAAAATTTCAGATCAATATCTGAGCTGGTGCATGGGGGGTTTCCTTTCCCGATTTGAATCTACTTGTATAACTTTAATTCTCAACAAAAAAATTTCTATTTTTTTTCCTAAACTTTAGGGAATAAAAGTAAAAAATGAGAAAAAAATAAAAATGCCATACATTTTTCTAATTGACATGGTGCAAGGGATTGCATGCAATTTCTTGAAAGGTCAAAATATTGCATGATGAATATTTCACATTATTTGACATTATGCAAGTCTCTTGCAATTGCGTCATGATTGCCATCAACAAATCCTTTTCTCTTCTGTGTTTCAAAAATTAATAATCAACACAACAGCACAGCACATCAACATGATTAGTTTTGCTCCAGTCCAGTAAATCAACTGATCCGATTGATATATGACATTTGGTTGGTTGCTAAACCAAAAGTAACTAGAATTCTCCTTAGAATTGCAACTTGCTTGCAATAAAAATGGCACCAAACCGATAAATTGGAAGCATCGAATTGCAGAAACTGATCAGCTGGGTCTCAACTGCGCATGCTTTCGGTCAACAAATATTGTATTGTACCATGTTAAGCGGCCTTTAAAGATAGATTTGGTTTTTCTTTTCTGGCACTGTCTAATATAGATACATCTTATGCAAGATGTTGGTAAATTGGTTCGGTATAAACAAATATACCTAGTTTATTTTTTTTTTATAAATTCACCTATATTAAAAGCAATATCAACTTAACCGAAAGATACAGAATAAATGATAACCACTACAAGATACCCTTTTTATGAGGTTTTTAGAGCGATACCGACAATTTCATGAAATTGTTAACTATTTTTCATGTAGTCAATCCTCCTCCCGTCAATCAGTTCTATCTCTAATGAATTTTTTCTCTTGTCTCTGTCTTAGTAACATTTTCCATCATCTTAGACATTTTTCTAACCATGTTTAGTTGATTTTGCGACTCCTCGGAAGAGTTCTGGTCCAATGAAAAGTATTGACTTGTCTTGTATGGATATTTAAACAATGTGAATGTAAACAATAAATGAGTTTTCATTACGTATAGCTTTCAGAATGGAATTGTTTGACATAAACCATTAAGTTTCTTCAATAAAATATTCTCTAAATATCTCGGTCGTTTAAAATGAATCGAGAACACTCAGTCATAGAAAAAGTATAATATTCTACTTTCGTGTAATAGCTATTATTCACTCGAAACTCCTATTTTGAAGAGTGATGGCAAATTATTTGTCTTTTCCTGACTATAAAGAAAAAACTATATGATTTCTAAAAGCTTAGAGGTACTAATATTTACAACATCTTGTATACTGAATATCAGAAACTTATTTAAAATTGTGAATGTTGAGGAAATGTGAGATGAAAAATGGTTTTTTAAACACATCGAGTGGATGCACGAAATTGGTGGCAAATGTAATTGAAAGTAAGATTTTAATATTTGTTCTAAGCAATTGTCCTACGTTCTCTTTTTGGTGTAAGTGTAATTCAATCATCAGTGTCTTTGCAAATAATGAGAAATGTGTTATCGATGTACCTAATACACAAAAAAATACTACTTATCATACATTTTCATATAGTTTTTGCTAATTACTAGCGTTATTGTACTTAATTAAGCAAAAAGTAATCAAATACTGATATTACTAATTATAATAATAGCTATTTGTGTATCAAGAGCAGAAAGTAGTAATCTGTCGAGACTACCAAAGGACTTTCTGCTCGAAATACACAACACAAAATAAAATTAATTTCGTGTACCCATGTACGTAGGCAACACTTATTACCTTAATGTCAGATATTTTTTAGATTTCCCTATTTCTCATTAAATTATTTCGGAAAATACTGTTGGATGCTTTAACATATTAGAAATTCAACTAAAATACTTATTTATTCTACAGTTTATATTAAAATAACTACTAGCTCTCTTTTATCTTTGTAAATCCATAAATTCGTAATATATAACAAAATATTTGATTACTTTTCAGTTAATTTTATCACTATTTTAAAGCATAGGATTACATAAGATCTTTTGTAAATAAATTTCTTCCAATTATTTGACAAAAATAGCCTAAAGTACCATTCACTGTGGATTTTTTTTCCCATTTATTTGAATCCGGAAATAAAATTACAAATATATAACATTTATAAGTTTTGAGAAATATTTTTCAAAGACAGTGACCGTTCAACTAAGAAACAACAACTACCTAAATATCTTGTAGATATGCCAACCCCGTTTGACTTTGAAGTGTAATTCAATATCCTTCGGGGCCTATAGTTGTTGCTTCTTAGTTAAACGATCACTATCTTGAAAAAAATATTTTTCAAATATTATAAAGCGTTAGAATAATCATTATTCTGCGATATCTATTTTATCTAGTTGTTAATTATACGTGGCAACACCGTTTTTTTCCAGTGAAAGCCTCTATCTCTTTTTATTTTATAAATATCACAATATTAAAATGAATTAGAAACAGTACTTACTGCCTTAAATATGTATTTTATCATTTTTATTTATTGACATTCACAATTTCACTGCCTTGTTCACTGATTCACGATCATACCATCAAATTATTTATTATCGAGAATCATTTACAAAATCGATCTATTTAAAGCATATCCTATTTTAAATTTTTTATACCCACAAGTCAGTGATTCCTAAGAATAAGAAATCATAAAATATTTTCCCAAAAACTCCACAATATATATCTTAGTACTAAAAATTGTAATTGGCGCAGTTAATAGTATAGCTTAACAAATTTTTTTCTATAAAATACTGACTTGTTGGTATAAAATAAATCAAATTAAAAAAAATTAATATTAGTAAGTGTTAATATGTTGTTATGATCTATCTTGTTTATTCTATTAAAGTTTGAAATGTAAGGTATTGTTTATGCACTAGAAATTTTACTTTTTATTCATCTATTTAGGATATATATATTTTTTTAAGTTTACTCATTAATTTTAATGACATTTTGATATGTGAATATGTAGGATTTGTTATTGTTCAATTGCATTAAGAACTGTATATTATTATATGAATTAAAATTCTTGATTTAAAAATTATTCCATAAAACCTTTGTTTTATTTCGACCCGAGGACTGAAATTGACATGATGACTGATTACAAATTGTCATATGATATTTGCACTCATACACTTTATCCAAAATGAATAATATTTCTAAAAGGGTGTAGAAAATTACTATTTTAAAATAAAGATGACAAAACACTAAAATAGCGTCTATCTTAGACTATAGCTTGAGCTTACAAAAAATGCATGTTTTTTCCATTATTCCAAATTATTTCGCCAATACTTAACTCCGTTATTATTATCGTTATTGTCAAAAAGTTCACTAAATATATTAGGCAACATTTAATATTGATCGTTGTAATGTTTGTTGCCTACAACCAGAGCTGCCTGAATTGAAATAAATTCCAATACAGTGTCGTAGTACCTACATGGGAGGTCTTACATAAAAACATATTTTTATCAAGTCTGTATTGCATTTGAATTGAGTATATGAATTAAATGAATTGGCAAACTGTTGAAATTTAAAAGCACAACTCCAGCTGATCGAGGGACCCAGCCCAATATGGCCTACCAGTCAAAGTTAGGTGTTCTGGATTGATCTATGGTGGTGTGAATTTAATAATATTAGTGGACATCTGTCTGTAAGTGAAAGTATTTAATCTTTTTGAACCATGAAATACTCTTTCAGCATGTTTGAATTTGTATTTAAGCAAACATATAGTAGAAAGAGAGTGATGTAATCTCATACAAAAAATTTTGTATGCAACTCTACTAAAATTCACATATTATCGCCTAAACAATTGTTTATCAAATTATTTCAATTTACTTCAATATTTTACTGATTTCTTTTTATACGCCATTCCTTATCGGTTACGCCACTGGGTATAATGTGGAGTATCTATAGTAGTCGAGTGCTGACCCCAAACGTCGAAATCTAGAACTGTATAATCGAAATGCACATGCCAAACAAAGATGACATTTACTCGATGGAAAGAGAAAAACACAGAAGTTAAAATATGGCGGAATAGACAGTGAAGTGGGGTTGGTGAAGAGCAAAATAAAATTAATTTGACCGTTTCTATTGACAAAATAATGTTAAATTGACTAACAAAAGCGGTTTTAAATGAATGTGGTGTGTCGTCGACGTATTATGTAGGTGGAAAGTGCGACGATAAATCCACCCTTTCGGAGTGGTGAGGTGTACATACGAGAAAGAAATAATAAGTGACAATTGGGTTTGGAATCATAAGGGTATGATTTCAAGCCATGGGTGCTCAGAATACCAAGGAAAGAAATGTTTCTGTGGGAACCCATTCAATTAGAGCCACAAGGAACAGACCTAGGACTGCGAAAGATGGACGTCAACCAATTTCCAATATTTTTACCGAACACAGCGGTATGAATCACTTTTATTTTTCTTTAAATAGGTACCTCTAAACAAAATACATGGAATACTCACTTATGTATAGGTGAATAAATGAAATAATCGATTATTTCGAAAACAAATTAATGTAAAAATATACTTAGGTATACAACCTGTTCGTCTATCTTCTACATTATGAATAAATCACTATTGAATATCATTTTAATACCTAGGTACCTACATTTTTCTTTTCGAGCACAATAAAAAATCGATCTAAAAGTGATTATATATTTTAAAATCTCGGTGGAATATCCTTTGTTTTTGTAAAATTGTGAAAATGACTACAGCCGGCTTACTACTTCTGTTTAGGGTGGGTTGATCGCTCAAAGGCCTTGCAAGTTCATTCAAGTTGTTCATCCTTGAAAAACGATACGTTTCCTTTCACGAGTATACGGTTGTTTTTTTCCTTAGGGTGTTCTGTATATGTATATATTTACAATAAAGTATATGCATTGTTTTGAATGCATTTCAAATATTTGTTGATAAACATTTTGGTGTTGAAAGCAACTGATTTATTATTTGACTCAATAAAATTAAACATCGATACCTATAAAGAAATGAATAATTTGTTTACATGTTAGATTATACGAGAGTCGTCGAATATGTTTTAAAACAAATATTGAAATTACAAATATTACAAAATTTGTAATTATTATTATTTGTTGGTATCTATAACTCCATTTTCTCACTAAATGAACTTATTCATTCAACATTGTTTATAGGTATATGCAAAACGATTTCTAAAGAATTTTACAAAATCTAGTATAATTGTTAACCATTTTAAATAGTTGTTTATGTTTTCTATTTTTTATATAGTAAGGTATTTATGTGGATTCGTTTCATTCTATTTATATAATGTAGTAAAAGCTATTGTTATCAATGATTCTAGTTTTTTTTCTTATAATTAGATGATTCAATTAAATACTAGCACCGTACATAGTAAAACAACATTTTTTTAACATAGCTTTCTAACAACGTATATTTTTATCATATTCCATCCATGAGTACCTAGTAATTCGCTCGACCCTTTTGTTTCGGCAAGTCTTTATCAGATCTATTTTTTGTAATCTTTGTTATCAGCGCTACAAAGTACCTACCGATGACTATTCATGTACGGTATAAGATAAAAAATAATTGTACGGTGCCCCTGGTGTAAAATGTCTCGCTAATGAGTTATCACGTGGTTAGTATCGTTATATTTTATATATTTTGTCTTAAAATATCTAAATACATTTTTTCGGTGTTCAATTCCTTGTAATCTATTTTTATCAAGTTCCAGATGATACATTCATTCGCATTGATATATGATCCATTATCCACGCGGGAGATAACTAATACAAAGAAAATTAAAACACGTGTTTTCTATGTGGTGTATTCATTTCCAACAATGATAGTGGAATAATAGATTTCATTATTCGGGATTTAAAAAAAATGAAAGTGAAATGGCTTACACTTGATATATTGACATTATGGTTTATAATCGATTCTCATTGTTGTAATCTATATATTAATATTAGAATAAAAATAAATCATTTCCTTGTTATTTTTTTGTCTCAAAATATACAGGTTCAGCAAATATTTATCTTCCATATTTTGAATCCTATGAAGAACCTCGTGAAGAACCAACACTATACATAAAATTATATACAATACATAGGTCCAATAGGGACAAGACACTTTAAATAGAAAATAGCACATTTTAATATAAATATAAAGAGTTGAAACATTACCGTCTCTCTCTTTTTTTCAAAAAAATATAAATAATGAATCAAATTTGTTCGAGACTTATATAGAAAACTACTCGGAAAACTAGTTTTAAAATGTTTCTTCCTAGAATACTCTCTAGCGGTCAAGTTAGTAGACAATTATTTCGAGAACTTTGTTTTGACCACTTTTTTTACTAAGAATTTTTTTTTCTTGAGTTAATTGGTCCACTCGGTATATAGGATTGTGTAAAATAAAAAATAAAAAGAGTTTGAAACTACCAAATGTACCCTTCAATAAATTCATTCTACGAAAACGGCATTCTATACATATTTCCGAAAACATTAATTTTCGCGAATGTTCAGGAATCATGACATGTTTTCAATCTAAAATTGATTCAGAAACTTTTTCCCTGGCCATAAAACAAAAGAAACAACCATTTGTTTTATGGTCAGAATAAACGAGAAATTTTAAATTCGATAAACTCATACTGTGTATACTATTATTATAGTCTGTTTCCAGAAATTCCATTTAATTGTTTTTTTTAAAAACGTCGAAAATGTTGGATAAGAAGAACTGAGTTGACTCAGCATCTGACCTTAACGATTTAAATAAAAGTATATAAATCCCTCATTGTCCAGTAAAAAGTAACAGATCCGTAGCCGGTGAAATTTAGGTACTAAAATAAAAATTAAATTTATTTTGTAAAAAAAACCACTGAATTTTTCACCAACTAATTAACCTGTTGTCAACGTTGCCAGATTTTGTTATTATATTATTTTCATTTTATTACCATGTATCTCGCCATGTATGTATATTTTTTTGGGGTAACATTCACTGAGACCCCCCCTTACTTCTACTATGTTTCTCTGAAACTAGTATCTCCTTTAGTCCTATTTCCCTAAGGAATTTTGGATATCTGCAGGCTTCAATTTAGGCAAATGTTCCTCTTCCCTCCAGTTATCTTCCAGGTACTGTGCCCTAGGATTCTGGAGTGCTGTGCAGTTGAAAAGTATATGGATGGAGTATATTTTGAGTATATTTTGAGTTTTTTCAGATGCCCATTCAGGCGACAATGCCTCGTTGGGATCCCTGTTAAAACTCTTAGCGCAGTTTAACTTTTACTTATGCATTCACTTGATCTCAACTGATTGTATTCACTCAGAAAAATCTTATTACAATACTGTATTATTGCTAAAGGATTGACGACTACCTGCTGCGGGTTTTGGTATTGAATCAATCATATTGGCATAAATTAAAAGGAAATACCTATCTTAGTATGAAGAATACCACCATTTTTAGGTGATGAGATATGCGTCACAAGAGGCTAAGATCTTGGTGGTATGAAATACAAAAGTGTGATGATAAGTTAACCATTTTTACTGATTAATAGGAATTATTTTATATCAGAGAAAGCAAGGTATTCCACCCCACATTTGGTCTGACGTTTCTTCAAACCAACTCCTTCAATCCCATGTATTTTTTCCTTATTAGTTCTCCAAATATTTTTAATTCAGTGTACATAAATTTTGATCTTATCTTATAAATATTTTTTGCAAAACTTATTTTCATTTTTATATATAGAAAAACAAAAGATAACCAAAATGGTTAAAATTCTTAATCAAAATAATTTTTTGTCAACCTTGGACGCCTATGGTGAGAAAATGTCTTGAAATTGGACAACAGGACTATTTTTTTTTACTTTTACTTCTAAATATTACAACTTTCCTTCTCATTTGACTGAGTCCGTCCCTGATACTCGTCCTACACTATAATTACCGTCAAGCACTCTGCTTGGGTCCATTCTGAGTCATTTATAATATATGTGTCCAAATACCCTGTCATTCCGAGAAGAATATACAATGAGAGTTTCAGTTAGTCGTGCCGCTAGGATCAAATCGACATCTGTTTTGACGTTCAACACATGCTAAAATCTCAAAAAACGACATGGAAGAAAAGATTTCTGTTAATAAATGTATGAAATATTTAATTTTATTGATTGCATGAATTTTTTATGGAAATGCTAAGAAAATTGTTGAATGATTTTATATACAGAGTTCGGCACCGGGACCGGACTAGTATTTAAGAAAATATAAAATTTTTGAAAAATCTTTTCAACTTGAACTTGATTTGAAAATATTTTGTTCCAGTTTTGTCTACCGAATTAATTTTATTTTCTTCAAATGGGTTTTTGGCTATCTAATGGTAGATTAAGAAAGATCATGGTTTAAGCCTTTAGAAAATATAGGTTTTGCTATTCTACAGTGTGACCCATTTTTAATGGAAACACCCTCCTAAAATTTGAAGTTGTGAACAGATTTTAATAATTTTTTTTAAATGTCGAGTACTAAAAGGTCTACCTTGGGACAAAATTTGAAATGTTTATTCCAATTTTCAGGGTATACTACGATATTTTTTCTTAGTCGAAAATCGAGATTTTTTATTAGCGATTTTTTTATTGAAAAAAATCACTACGCCACTGGATTCAGTGTGCCTGTGAACAGATGTGACCAAAATTTCATGGAAAAATATTCATTAATAACAAAGTTATGACAATTCAAAAATTCGAAAACTCACACAGCTAATAGTCACAAAAACATCATATTATATCAACAGATTTGGCCATGAGAATATTTTTTTATTATTTCAACAATAGTGCCGCCAGATGAAAACAAATATAGCGTAAATTTTCTGTAATATTTCTAAGATTTAAATTGAGAAATCAATTAGGTCTTAGTTCTAGTTAATTTACGCCAAACTTGAATGTAATTCCGTTATTTTGATTAAAAAAGTTAAAGTTATTTGTTTTCATCTGACATCACTTTATTGTTGAAATCATATAAAAAAAGATTCTTTCTGCTATATCTGTTGTTTTTGGTGACTATTAGCTGTATGAGTGGCGTAGTGATTTTTCCAATAAAAAAATCGCTAATAAAAAATCTCGATTTTCGACTACGAAAAAATATCGTAGTATGCCCTGAAAATTGGAATGAACATTTCAAATTTTGTCCTAAGGTAGACCTTTAAGTATTTGACATTTCAAAAAAAAATTATCAAAATCTGCTTACAACTTCAAATTTTATGGGGGTGTTTCCATTAAAAATGGGTCACACTGTATCCCAAGTGGTTAAAAATATATAGCCACGTTCACAAAAAAATCACTATCCACTTTATGAAATAACAAAAAACAAAAAGTATCTTTTAAACAAAAATAAGATACCTATCTAGTATTAATTTTAATAAGTTGGAGTGAAATTTATCTTATAACAAAATTTCTCAAAAATTTTATATCTTTTTCAATACTTTGTCCGGTCCCAAATTTTGCAGGACCCTGTAGTGTTGACAATAGAAATAAAAAATGTCAACTTCGTACGTTCTCAGAACAAGAATTTAATTATACAGGGTGAATTACGTGAGTCGATACTCTTTATTTTGTGGTTTATCATGGGTGATGATTTTATTATAGTATATTATTAAACGAGCAATTTATGATAGCCACTATTCACGATAGGTATCACCCGAGTGAATATTGGCCATAAATAGCGAGTAGAATACTCGGTAGAATACTATACATTGTCCACGACACTTGATTTCTTTATTAAATAAAAGTCAGTAACGATTTGGTATTGCTAACCTCAAAATGTTGTGGTAGCTACATAAAATAATTTGACATATAATATATAGGAATGGGCGATACTGTGTAAAGTATCAATACAACCTACCGTTATAAATATATTGTTTTAAAATACCTAATATTAGAAAATATCGCTATGAAAAGTATCAATACTAAAAATTACAAGATTTTATCGATACGATATATTTCAGAAACAAATTTCCTGAACAAAACACACAGATTTAATAGTTTATTTCATATTGTATCCCCATCTCTATCTAGTCAGTGTATTATGAACCATAATACACTCCAATGTATTATGAACCATAATTCACTCTAGTAGATATATGGGTACCATATAACTTTTGTTATGAGGTAAAATATTGACTTATTTTGAATAGAACTTATTGTATAAGAAAAATAAATATTCTTGTGTGAATAAAACAATATCAAAAAACACTTATTTTATTCAATGAATACTTCATTTTATTGGGTTAATCGGGAAGAAAATGGCTATAATTCTTCTTAATCAATGAATTTACTAGAAATTGTTAATATTCTTCTGGAATTCGCTTCTGGTAAATTAGAATGACGCTAATCCACTCGACGCTACCCAGTACCAAGGATATTAGATGAGAATAGGATGGATTATTCCCATAAGAGCAACGCTAGCCGTTTGGGTAACCAGTGACGTCACAGCAACGTTCTTTTGTCGACATTGGTGTTCCATCAATTATATGTCTATCTTCTTTTTCTCTGTGTAGTAAACAAAGACAGATTTCGAACTGTATTGTAATAGTGTAACTATTGATAATTGCAACAGCTGTTTCTAAGGCGAAACTCTTCAAGGATATTAGTGTTGTTTTATTTTCATGTTAAAATACCAGTTTTGTCCTATTATATTTGCTGATTAATAAAAATGAGTATAAAATTGAATCAGCCATTTCAAAAACCTCATAAATCACACAATTCGAGTTTTTTTAGAAATCAATAAAAGCTATTTCATACACTTATACTTTTTTACTCTAAATTTAGTACATATTTGAGTTGCAAAAAAATAAAATATTGAATAACCTACCTACACAGTTTATAAATAATAATAATGAAAGAAACTTGAAAAACTGATCATGACATGTTGTTTTAGCAAGAAATGGGGTAAGTGGAACATAATTTAACATAGTAAATAGTAATCATTTTTTTTATTGCTTATTGAAAATTACACTTAAAAATTTGTCATGTGCGTAAACATATTCTCCATCATTCTTATCCGGATTATCTTGAACATTTGCAGTTGGCCAAATAAAAATGCTATTACATAATGGCATTATGTTTTTCCAGAATACTATCCCCTGAACTAGCTTTTAAATCGCCCAATTAATTATTATTTAAGGTAAAAGGAATATTGACTTACATGATTTATACCCAGAATGATTTTAACATAAAAAAAACATGTTGAAAAATTTTGCTTATACATTAAATACTTTATTTTTTGTTATTAAAATTTAAAAAATAAATAAATAACACCACGGATTTCACAGTTTCATAATTCGCGCAGGCCGACGCGCGCATGGGTAACCAGTGACGTCATCAAACTCGGCTGACACTTTTCAGCTTTTGATCAATCCTATTCTCATCTAATATCCTTGACCCAGTACAGTAACTCCGAATGCCGTCTGTAAGCGAATTGGCCACTTGCCACGCATTATTATCTAATAGTTGATAACAAAAAAGGAAAGTACGTTCACCTCTTAGATTCATAAAATAGATCGGGTCGTAAACGATTTTCAGGCACGAACGTAAATTAATTCGGTCCGCTTTTTGCCTTTTTTTTCTTTTTCTTATCAATACGCGGACAATGGGAAAATCCGAGGGAAAATCTAAAAATTATTTTTGGGGAAAAGAGCTTCCTATCATAGTTTGACACGCTATAACAAAAATAGATGAAATTTGAATAAAAATAACATAAAAAATTAAAGTTTTTGTTCCAATCGAATATTTTAATTATCATGTTAGCATAATATTATGTCAAATTTTATTTCAGTCTGACTACTAATTCTTTGTTAGACATACAGATTTGGACATTTTTCTACGGACCATAGGAATTGAAATTCATGGAAATACGCGAAGAAACAAACTGCTATTTTGTCACGAAAATGTAGAGGTGGGAATACCGTTCCCCTAAGGGTCCAGATAAACAAAGAATATCATCGCTTAACGAAAACATACTAGCACATAAGCAAACTTATTTCATTCATTATGAGGCAAAATAATAAATATGCTTGACCCGAGCAAAACCAATACAAGATGAACCATGTTAAAATCTTGGAATATTATTTTTTTACGCCTTTGTCGGGCAGGTAGCTTCACGAAATACCAGGACGAGATCCCTCAACGAACTGAGACCTAAATGAGTTTACTAAACAAAGTAGACATGGAACTCTCAACCAGGCTATCGATAAGAGACATTTGAAGACAGTTACTGACACAAAATGGGAAAAGTTAGTGAACTTATACAGAAATTGTTAAATAAGAAGTATATCTTCTGTGAGAACGTACAAGGATTTAGAGGGCAGTCACTTTTGAGAAATACTTCTCATACAACCATTACAAGTACTCAAAATCTCCCCAGAAAAAATACTGTATTTGAAAATAATATAAATATTAACTTACCTCTGTGTTTTAACCGTCGAGACCTGAAAAAGAATTAACAATATAACAATTAGCTAAATAAATAATGAGGTAATACAGAATGCGAAAATCCTTTTGGAACCCTCGTCGTACACAAGTGCGAAAAGGAAAATATAAGAAAAAACCTTGAAAGGGAGAAAGAAGAATTGTGCGCGGTCATCAAGGCGTGTACTTAATTGATATGCACTTCTGATAACAGCGGTTAAAATAGGGAGGCAATCAACATTCGGCCACTGGTTTCTGGAATTAAGTACACGCCTTGATGACCGCGCACAATTATTCTTTCTCTTTCAAGCTTTTTTCTCGCACTTGTGTACAACGAGGTTCCGAAAGGATTATCGCAAGGGTTATATTGGTTTATTCATATTATTTACAATAATATTAAGATACTAATATTCTAAATTCTTTTCAATATCTTTACATTATATTTATGACAGTAACTGTAAGTTTCAAAACGTTATTTTTAGTTTTATCTATTTTTCCAATGAGTTAAGCCCGCCCCGGCTTCTTTACAGAAAATATAAAATAGACTATGTTATGATAGTGGCTTTTGAAGTTTAAAATTAAGTATAACCCATACTTATTATAATGTTACAGTATTGACAGCTTTTAGTTTCTATCCGTACAACAGTTTCGGGTCTAAATTGCACCTTAATACTATTGTTAAGTAGTTAGAAATCAGTGTCAGTATGACCGTTGCGGTATCCGATTAATATTTAAAGACAACCGTTGGTTAGTATACATTAGAAAGTTGATTCAAATCTTTGGATTTAAGTATATTTAATAATGAATTAAAGTGTTGAAAGTCTATTTTGCGGTAAACAATGGAAAAATAATTATATAAACTTTCGATTTAAGTGGATTTACTTTGCGGGTTTATAGCATAATATTAATGATGCGTTTTCTTCAACTTATAAGTAAGTAAAAATATTTAAAAATCGATAATTGAAATCTCGCGTTTTATTTAAATAAATAAACAGCTGTTTGATATCTTGAAATTTTTTAATAAAAAATTGGGTAAATTAGTATTTATTTTTAGTATATTTTATAAATAACTGGCACGTCACTAATTTTAATCCGCAAAGCACTTACAGAGTGAACAAATCGCATCCCGTCGAGAAAACTAACAACTCAAGAAACGCCAATTTTGAGCTTGGACAAAATAAAACGTTCCGTTTGTGCGCCAACAGAAGATTGAATTTGATTTGAGAGATTCTTTTGTAGAGTATACTTAACTTTTATAAATCCTAAGCTACTTAATTTTAAACTTTTATTTAAAAAACAACAAACAAAATCTTTCGGTCGCTATATTTTTGGCCCCAAGCAAAAGATCGTTTACTTAATTGAGTAGAGTTAGTGGCACGGTAAAGGCTCCCAACTGATTTGACTTTTCACTGATAAATTGCTTACTACAAATAATTTAGGATCTTATTCATACCCTAATACACTGCACTGTCACTGCAGACTTATCACTCCTAAATACACTGTGATATTTATAAGATGCGACATAGGGGGATTCCTATAAAAAACTGTCAAACGCGATTTTTTACCAATTAGCGTTTATAAAAAATAATAACAAATTTGGAAAGGGCGTTGAAAAATAAGTTCTAATGCACTTTTTTAATAGAGGAGTTCAGTCTAAGGTCAGTGTGGCCAACAAAAAGTGGTTTTTTTCTGACAAGAATGACAGTTGAGGTCTACTTTTCAAAACATAAGATTTTGCATATTTTTTATCATTGCGAACATCTATTTTGCTTTATTAAAATGATGAATAAACCCCCGAAGCGTATATCTTGAAATTTAAAATGACTTTTCAGCTGAACACTCAACATATCGGTGGACAATAATTCTAAGAACTCTCGGCATTTCACCATTTCATTTCTGTCATTCAGTCACTAGCTCTGTCAAATGTCAGTGGAAAAAGTAATTGGAAGAATAGAGATACAGCTAATTATAGAAATGCTACAAAAATCTAATCAAAAATGGGCACACACAATTAAACGAATATCAACAAAAATAAATATAACTAACATTTGACAGAGCTAGTGACTGAATAACAGAAATGAAATGATGACAGGCTAAGAGTTCCTAGAATGATTGGTCACTTATATGTTGAGTATTCAGTTAAAAAGTAATTTTAAGTTTTAAGATATACGCTTCGGGGGTGTATTCATTATTTTAATAAAGCAATGTAGATGTTCGCAATGATAAAAAACATGCAAAATCTCATGTTTTGAATAGTAGACCTTAACTGTCATTCTTGTCAGACAAAACCGCTTTTTGTTGGCCGTACTGACCTTATACTGAGCTCCTCTATTTTCTTAAATTCGGTTTGGTTTGATAAAAAATGGATAGTTATGTTAAAAAATTGAACTCCATTTTTATACCACTTTCGAATAATTTTAAATGTTTAGGAATACGAAGCAGGGAAATTTATTAGTCAAACTTGAAGTATGATGGTTCCATTTGCATTCTGTTCAGTTCTTTAAATCACTCTTAAAGGTTTCAGACACCTTTTGAATTTATAATGAGCTCTTTAGCTATCAATATGATAAAAATACACTATATAACACTTCGTGAATTGTGTTGTTGAGAAATTTCAATTTTCATCGCAGAATTTTTCAGTAGGAATTCACAACACAAATAGGATTATTTTTCTATATTTGCTCGCTGCACGAAGTAGGTAAACAAATTTCTTACACGCGGATATAAATTGGTTTTCACAGCGCCATTTCCAGTCTACAGTGGCAATCAATAATCGATAATTTTTTCTTTGTCAACAGATTATATTTTGTCCATGTAGAAGCCGGACAAATACATTAAATTTCTTAAGCTTTTTCCAATTATTATGAAGGGAAATTTAAACAAAATCTGTATACATGTTCAGGTTTTTTTGGTGATTCTTTGTAAGTAAAATTAACTGTTTAGTACGTCTTTTGTTCTCCAAGTGTCAAACTCTAAATGAAGGAAATAAATATTACTATTTAGAATGGTTCAATTAAGTGAAGCAGAGAGTATTGAAATTTTAATGATGATCGGTTATGGTGTTCGTGTTTAAAACTCATGAAGAAGTGTGTCATATTTTTAATAATTTGCAAACGTTTTAATACAACTGGGATGGTAAAAAATTTGCTAGAACCTGGAAGACCGCGGACTGCAACGAACGAAACTGTTTAACAAAATATTGCTATCGATTTAGAAGAATCACCTCAAACTTCCACCACAAATTTGACACTAAACCATGGTATCAGTCGAGGTTTTGTAGGAAATATTAAAAAGTGAAAAGTATCATCCGTATAAGGTACAGTTTGGTTCAAGAATTATCAGACGATAATTTTGACCGACGGCTGGAATTTTGCGAACGGCTAATGCACATCTGTAATGTCGACGAAAATTTTGCTTCTAACATAGTTTTTTCCGATGAGGCAACTTTTTGTTTAAATGGAACAGTAAATCGCCATAACTCAAGGTATTGGTCAAATGAGAATCCTCATTGGATTCATGAAGCACATACCCAGCATCCACAGAAGTTAAGTGTTTGAATGGGAATTGTCGAAAATAAGCTTATAGGCTCATTTTTTATCGACGGAAACTTAATTGTGACAAGTATTTGGATCTACTAAATAATGAAATTATTCTAGAACATCAACAGAATGGAAAATTACCACAAAATGTTTGGTTTCAACAAGATAGAGCACCTCCACACTATGATAGACGGGTTAGGGATTTTCTGGATGCGAATTTTCTATATCAACGGATTGGACGTAGAGGATTCATAGAGTGGAGTGCTCGTTCTCCGGATCTTAGATCGTTAGATTTTTTTGGAATTATCTAAAATCACGTATTACGTTGGACGACCAACAAACTTACAGGAATTGAAAGAAAAAATTATTTATGAATCTGAACTAATACGTGGAGAAGTATTGGAAAGAGTGACTTTGAATTTGTGAATAGGATGGCATATTATTGTCAGCAAGTAAACGGCGAGGATTTTGAAAATTTGAAGTAGTTTTATTCCTCATTATTCTAAAATAATGAAATGTACAACTAACAGTGATTTACGAGGTGATTTATTCCTCGTTTTTACAAATTTTTTGACACTTAACCCAATACGTACGAATTCAAAATCTGTAAAAATATAAATAGGGTATCCCGAGGGGTATCCCATTTGAATTAAAGAAGTTGATGGTATTTCCGGTTAAACCGGAAGTATATTATTAACAAAAAAATGTACCTCAGATGCATTTTGTTCCATTGCTTTTACCTGCAAATTTTCATAAATATCGTTCTTTTCTTTTAAAAGATATTTACTCGGTTCCATACTTTATCCCAACCCCGTATTTTAATCCTTATTATTCAATAAGATTATGACATTATCCGCCACTATATCGGCTTTCTTTTGAAATATAATACTTTGTAGTTTACATTTCCTAACCGTTAAAATCTTCCATAAACTGAGTGTGTTTAGATGTGTATTTTAACGACTTGTTTTTTTAAATATATTTTTTGTTGTGTAGACCGTAGACCCCACAAAGAATAAGTAAGAGGTTTTCGAAGAGGGTGTTTAGTAATCGATTAATCACAATATTTCAGCTCACCCTTCTTTTTTGAAGCAATAGGATTTCTTTGAATTAGAATTAGTCAGCGTATCAAATATAAGGGATGTGGATTATACTTTCGCGATCGTTAATTATAACAAGAATTTTCTAATCGTGATTTCCTTATTTTACGTATTCAGCAAAAATTATTAGTGTTGGTAAAGAGTAGGGATTTAAAAGCAAGGCTTCATTAAACTGGACTAGATGACTGTCAGGATTATTCATTATAAATGTCCCAGCCCTTAGCATAGTTATTATTGCATGAACAAGAGATTTTTTTAAATAAAAGTTGTGTGGTTATGAACTAATTTTATTATAACATCAACAAAATTACAGTAGCGTGCGTGGTTTAGGGGGACACAAAAAAATTATTCGTTTTCTTAATGAGACACCCTGTATCTATATTATTGAATGTCTTACACCTTCCTTGAGATATTAAATGATAAATATAGTAAATTGAACTAGTTACTACTGAATATTGAGAAGCCAATATTATCGAATATAGGAACAAAATTGTTGGAACCAATATTCTTCTGGAGAATTTTTTGTAAGATATAATTTGGATACAGGATGGGGTAGCTCCGCATAATGTCCTATATGTTAGAACGTTGAACAATGTATTTTAAATTTGGTGAATAAAAGAACCATATTATAGCATCCTAACAGTACGGATCTATCCCCTATGGACTTATTTGTAATTTTAATTAAATGTCCACCAAAACTTTTTTTTAATATCTGATGAACGATGTGACAGGGGTATGATATGGTATATTTTTGAAATCAAAACAAAAACACCTTTTCAAAAATTCAATAAAAAAACGAATAATTTTTTCGTGTCCCCTAAACCACGCACCCCACTGTACTTTTGTTATGTTATATAAAATAAGTTTATAACCACACAACTTTGATTTCGAAATTTTTTTTGTGTATGCAATAAGAACTATGGTAAGGGCTGGATATTTATAATGAATAACCCTGTATAAGGGGTATTGAACTCAGGAAGCATCGGTATTGCCGCGGAAATGAAGTAGACTACACCAAACTGGCTTATTCGGTTCGTTGTTGACTGGCTTTTATGGAGAATATTTGATGAGGATGACATTCTATTACAGGGATTCCCAACCTTATTTTGTCTACTGCCCACTTTAAGAATAAATTTACAACTTTATAGTATTCGGACAGAGTATCTTTTATTGAAAATAAAACAAACATAATCAATTCTTATATAAAAACTAATGTGAAGGTTGAATCTGATGCTGTCCAATAAGTTTGTTGATATCCAAAATTCTTGATATCCATTTTTGAACTTTTATTTCTTCGTTTGTTGTCAATTCTATAAGTTCTTCTTCCAGCTGAGGTGACATTGCTGTGTTGACATTTGACATTTGTGCAGAAGCAGTTTCGCTGCGAAAGCAGCAACGACATCTTTTGTTTTAATTAAATTTAGTTCATCGCCTTGCAGTTGGAGGTTTATGTCGTTGAACAATACAGGTCTGAGCTATATCTTAATTAATATTAGTTGATGTTCACAGGATGTAGTCGAGAGCTCAGTCGGTGTCTAAGAGTCTTCCTAGCTAGGTAGATGAAATTATAAATCGACCCCAAAGCCCCCTTTTTTTTCTGGGTCTCTTACCGCCCCTCTTCAGGCCTGCAGCGCCCACAAGGGGGCGTTATCGCCCACGTTGGGAAAGACTGTTCTATTAGGATATATGAACCTAAAGTACGACCTAGTTACAATATAAACATGGCTGCTGAAAACAAAAAAAGAACTAGTGTCCCAATATCGGTATTTTGCAATGGCACCCGTTGTTAATGCGTTTCACTGTGTCGTTAAAATGATTTACAACATTAGCTACACCCGCCATTGGTATAGGAAGGAATTTGAAAAAAAAGTAAAAAACCGAATTCCATTCACCAATACCCTTTCCTGGAGGTTATTTTTCCTTCCCCTTCTTGAAAAAGTTCCCGTTCAAAATTTTGAACATGCGCAATTTAAGAAGTGTCTTTTAGCATCTCATTGTTTTAACGACCCTTTTTCGGGGCTACATGAACGTTCCAATGACGAGACATTGTCTCTATATATACGGTCCAGTTTACAATGATTCACTCTGTATATTATAACTTGTTCAAGTTTCGATCTAATTGGTTAGTTTGATTCAATTAGTATTTCCAAAATACCCCAAATTGGACTAGAGTTTGTTCAACCATCCTTTGCCGTTACGTCATACATTGTCCATTTTGATCTCTCAGTCATGAAATGTATGAGACGAAATTATGACGTCATTAACGTATTTCTTAACTAATGTCGACCTGAATTTTATCTGTAACTTTTGACTGTTCAGTTGTCATAGTTTGTAAACAGTTCAACACCATTCAACCATCCATGACATTGATTATGATTTTGAGGTTAAGTGTAAAATAACATTCAAATAATATAATAATAATATAAGACAAACGTGAAACAGCAGAATACGTCACAGATTATGACGTAATGGCAAAGGATGGCTGAACAAACTTTACCCATTTTTTTTCTGTAATAAAATCAGTCTCAATTAAAGATCTAGGATTGAATTCACACACAAATTACAAATTGTAATAAACCGATCTCAAAATAAACTGAGCACAAGGTTGTCTTCATAATTTGCGGAATCGATTTAGATATTAAATTTTTATTGAAGGTTAGACCGCGAGAAATCTAAATTAAGTTTTTGACAAGATGCGGTTTCCATTTGAGATATTAACCGATAGAGAAAGACGTTGAATTCGCGAAGAATTTTTCGGTAGTGAAACGGGAATTTTTGATCGTTTCGATATTTGGAATTTTTAATGGTATGTTACGGTTCAGGAAACTCTATAACAACAGTCGACCTTGTGAATTATATTATAAGTACTCAGCTATTTTAAATTGAATTCCTTAAAAATATTTTTCTTGTTTATCATTGAAAATTATTTCGAGATAACTAAATTACTTGTTTATATTTGAAGAGGACATCGACTCTTAACGAATTTGGGGATGAAATAGACATGTCACATTTAGGCGCTACGTTATATTAGAGAAAAAGAGATCATAGCCAGTATTGTTAAAATAGGATATTATTTTAAACGAGCAATTCATGATAGCCATTATTCTCGATGGGTGACGTTTGCGTCCAGAGCCACAGGCGAGGGGCGCAAGTCACCCAAGTGAATATTGGCCATAAATTGCGAGTAGAATACTATACTTTGTCCGAGACCCTTAATTTCTTTATTAAATAAAAGTCAGTAACGATTTGGTATTACTAACCTCAAAATGTTGTGGTAGCCACATTAAATAATTTGACATATATAGAGATATACGACAGTAGATATATGGGCACCATATACCTTTTGTAAGGAGGTAAAATATTGACTTAAGTATTTTTAAGTGGTCGTGGACAAAATTAATATATTTACTGACAGCCTAAATCTAGACTTGTTTACAAAATATGGCACGCCAAAGAAATCGACCATTCGTTGACAGAATTATTATCCAGCTCAAAAGTATACAGACTATAACAACACTCAACTATAGTTATCATTTTCTGCTGCTAATTAGTGAAAAGACGTTTATAGATGGCGTTACAGGCCATATACCATGCCCATATACCAATCATTATATCGAACTCAATAAGATTAACTTATTTATGTTGTCATAATTCCAAATTCAATTAAGAGTGACCATATGCCGATATAAGAGTAAGTAATAAATTTAATTATCACACTTGAGATTTATTTTCTATTTATTAACATATTTTGATGGCTAGCAACCAGAATCATCCACAAACATGGAAAGAATTAGGGATATTGAAGAAGAGAAGAAGAGTTTATTACAAAAAAAATATTATTTAATGAAAGGCCGGTTTTATAATAGGTGGGTCCAGTTGAAAAAAAAGTCCTTAATAAATCCAATAAATAATATTTATAAAACAAGAAAAAAACGAAATTTTGCTTAAAATGCAACCTATATAAAATTGAAATCAAACAATGGAGATCTTTTGGAAAAGAGAAGGTAATAAAATAATGTACAAAGATAGTTCGGTTTTATGCAACCAGATAGACTATAACAAGAATTACAGTCACTGCTTATATTGAATACCCAATAGTTGAAGTTTACAATGTATGTATATGTGTATGCTGTTAGTGTTATCGACATACAGCTTGTCGTCTTCTAGCACTTAACCTGAAAACTCGCTTAGGTAGTCTCATCTAATGTAATTCAAATAAGCAAACTTGTTATCTTACAGAATTGTATGCGTGATGTGTTATTTTGTTATTTTGTTAGTGTGGTATTATATTAGTAGATAAATATTACAACTTTTCTGTCTGATGGAGACAGAATAGATGTTTTAGGTTGTGGTACATGCGAATACACGAGATTTAATTTATTGATAAGCAATATGATGTACAAAGCTCTACTGAAAGTTTGGGAGATAGTAAAGGGGCAATGCAACATTGGATTAGATCACAAAAGTTGATTGGCTCGGTTGGAGTTACACTGCGACCTATAAGATCGTTTAAGCTCTACAATTACATTTTAATGTAGTCGTCGCAGAACTTATTGTGTAGCTATCTAATCGTATATCCCCTTTAAGTTAAGTTGCGGAGCTAGACTCTGAGAGGTAATAGTATTATTTTTGCTACTCACCAAACATAATAATGCTATATTTTATTTCATATAATACCAGACGTAAACTTAACTCTTTTTGTATTCCAGATTTTTTATGGAAAACGGAGTTTCAAAGCAAAAACCATTAAAAAGTTTTTAAATTAAAATTTATTCAAAAACAACAACAAAAAATAAATTTTATAACAAGAATAAAACAATTCCTTCTCCATCGAATCCAAACTTTTCTCGTAGATTCTCATATTCATTAAAACGTATTTTCTGCACTTACAAATTTAAATGTCGTCGAATCCTGTTTTCAGTACTTGCAATATTCGTCGTTGTTACATACAATATTTTTGATCGAACTCGATAAATCTCAAGGACGCCACATTGTAAATATTTATTTTTCAACTAAAAATATAATTGCTAATAAATATTTACCCCACGACTTACCCTCAGAAAAACATCACTCTTTCTTGATGAGACCACCGACTGACTAAAGCGTCAACAGGTGGTTAACTTTTCGTAAAAGTTCAGTAGTTATAGTTCAGTCAAAGATGTGGAAAATTATGAAATATTAAAAATTGTTATTTCTATTTCTTCTTAATAAAACGATATATTATAAGGTAGTATTAATCGTCTGGTATTATGTTCAAGATGTTCTCAATTATGAAAATAGATTAATATTGTTTAAAGCTAAATGTTTTATATTCGAGTTTTTAATAGCAGAGAAAAGAACAATTAATATATTTTAGATTGAAAGAAACCATGAATCCATGAAATGAAATCCCATCAGGTAAGGATTTTTAAAAAATGTATTTTGCTCTATACATTAACGCTAAGTATCTTAAAAAGTAACTGCAGGTTAAAAAATAATCTTGTGAATATCTTTATAGCTGAGTACACAGTACACATGCATGGCTAAAAAGTCGAGAAAACAGTTTTTTGTATTCAGTATTGCGGGAAAAGCGCTTTGCAATTTTAAAATTAAATTTTTCCACTGAATACAAAAAACTGTTTTCTTGACTAAAAAACAATCGTTAGATAGTCAATACGAGGGGTAAACCGCTGGTGAATTTTGGTGTACAAGCTTGCGGTATTAGCAGGAATTAGTGGGTATTACGGGGAATTACCGTGTATTACACAAGTATTACTGTGTATTACACAAGTATTACTGTGTATTACTAGGAATTATTGTGTATTACCAGGAATTAGTGGGAATTTTATGGGTATTATGTGGTACTACTAGGGTATTATACAGGTATTACTTGTATACTAGTAGCTGCGCAACTACATATATAGAACATGCGCCATATACTCTAATTGCAAGAATCTCAAGATCTCGACCTACTCAAAACCACCCCAAAAATAGGTGCACGTAAGCCCCAATAATGTAATCTTTTTCAGTGGATCAGTGGTGTATTTATTCGTGTTTTGTATTATTATGTATCTATAGAAAGTAAGTTGAATTTTAGTCACAAGAAACATTCGAAGTAAATGTCATGAAAATCAGAAAAAAGAGAAAATACGAACTATTTTATTAGTTGCATTTTTATTGTCAAACGTAAAAAGGTAAGGAGTGCAACACGGTTGCTACAATAAATTAGTATTCGTGTTGTTATTAACAGAGATTACATAATATTCTTTTTTCTACTCCCGTTTTATAATATACTTATTAAAAGACTAAAATCTGTATCATAATGAAATTCATTATGATACAGATTTTCATTATGATACAGACTTTTAAACCAATAGGAATGCGACATTCGCACAATATTTAATATAGCCATGGATACCTGGTTGACATTTCTGAAATTAATTATATTAGGTCTGTGGCCCTGCAATAAAAGTGTAGCACTGAGCTATACGAATTTATTTATTTTAATTATGTTTTAATGCTTCTTGCAGTATACAAATGCAATATACATATATATTCCCAAATTTAGTAATTTTACACGTATTTTTTCACAGATAGACCTGAATTTTTCAAAATTATATAGCTCAGTGCTACACTTTTATTGCAGGCGAACAGCCCTATTAAGTGACACTTGATTTGATAGCTGTCAAATAATTTTGATTTTCAAAAGTAACAATATTTAAAATTAATTAAACTTGATTGATTAAAATTGATTGAATAATTTTTATTAATCGGAGTAGAAAAATCATTGTATGAAACTTTCATGTAATGGCCATTAATACACTCGCATATTATATACGAAACTCGCCTGCGGCTCGTTTCGTATCCTACAATATGCTCGTGTCTTAATGGCTATCATTACATGTTCGTTGCATAAAATACTATTAATTAAATAATTATAATAATCCGGCAAACTCTTAATTCATTACATACAATTTTTGCAAATGGCGGATGATGGGGAAAATTCAAATGCAGATTCCTTCTCAGAAGCCGAAGCTGCTTTACATTTAAAAATACCATTATCTTTGAAGAATATGTTAACAATAATTGGTTACGAAAGCGAATGTGTCTTAGCTGGTATAACTGATTCGCCTATATGTACAGATTGCGAAAAAGCTTATCGAAACATGCGGATTACACAAGTACGACAAGGAAAATATGTGAAAAACTGCTTGAAAGAGAGAGAAAGAATAATTGTGCGCGGTCATCGAGGCGTGAACTTAATTCCAGAAACCAGAGGCCGAATGTTGATTGCCCCCCTATATTTGACTTCGAAAAAAAAAAAACGATAACGAGACAAAAATATCATTTACACAAATTAATATGCGCTTCTGGCAACAGCGGTTAAAATAGGGGGGCAATCAACATTCGGCCTCTGGACACTGGAATTAAGTACACGCCTTTATGACAGTGCACAATTATTATTTCTCTCTCTTTCAAGCTTTTTTCTTATATTTTCCTTTTCGTACTTGTGTAATCCGCATGTTTCGATAAGCTTTTTCGCAATATGTAGAAGAAATCGAAACTTTTGCTAGAACTGAGCTTCACCAAGTCATCGGGAAAGAAGACAAGGAAAGTTATTAAGTACGAGCCCTTCGCAAAAAATACTTCAATATTTAAAATTGGTCATAAGAGAATACTCAAATGTGTTATCAAAATACTATAGAGGAAAAAACAATAGAAAAAATGACCAATGCTAAAAAAATTCGCCACAAACTGCAAAGAAAGAGCTTGGTATAATTTCCAAATTCACAAACACTAATGAACCAGGAAACCCAAGAAACTACGGTATATTCAACCAAAGAAAATGTTCCTATATTGAAAAATATAATTGTTTGAATGTTATAATCAACGATCTTGATCATATATTCGTATTTCCAAGAGAAAAAGCTAGATTACTATAGGTAAAATACTGTGTATCAGATGCAGACATTGAATCTATAGATATGAAAAGTGTTGTAGAAAATGTTTTACAAACCGCATCAATTGATATCACAAAATTAGGTATCACCGTGGACGACGATGCTTGGAAAAACATAGACATTATTTGCAGAAACCTGAAGGTAATGTAATAATGATTTCATCGTAACGGAAATCGATAATATTCCTATAGTATTAGACCCAACTTTACACATTGATAACTTCGAAAACGAACCGAATAATTTAAATAAAACAAATTCCTTGCAACGAAGAAATTTTTCTGATAAGATAGTCGATGTGAGTGAAGATTCTCCTTACCTCAAAAATTAACTAAATGATAAGGTTGTGGTAGTAAAAAAATCCTTCTACTGAAGGATTCTGGATGAAAACAATGGACGGGTTAGTACTGATAGATTGAGACGATTTATTGGTAACCAAAATTCTAACAAAGTTTCTAGTTAACCATCTAGTGAAACGCACAGAAGGCACTTACTCAAAAAGAAAAAGAAGTGTACCGATAATTCCAGTTCATCACTATCAGAAGAAGAACGTGAGGAAAACCATATGGGAGAATCTAGTGAAGAGCTATTTTACTCTTCTGAGAGATATAGGAGTATATTTAGCAAAATACTATGCAGTATTTTATGATGACAAGTGGTATATAGGGCGTGTTATTCACAGCACGTCTGCCGATGAATTTAATATCAAATTTCTTAAGCAGGAGATTAGTAATTTTATTTTACCTAGAAATCCTGATACCGCTAACATTGAAAAAGAATTTATTTTCTACAGGCCAATACAGCTAGTTGGCAGTGTCCAATTTGAACTGAAGAAATAGGATTTTTTAAATATAACAAAAAAGTACAAACTTGCAAAAAGAGCATTATTAACTAGTCACTAGTTAGCAATTGTAAAATTGTAAACGATTTTCACTTAATTACGTTATTCTTTTCGAATATAGGTACTGATAAGAAATGTACAGTTTTATTTGTGTTTTTTTAATAAGTTCATTTAAAGTTTACTTTTGTATTATCCCAAATTCTTTGTTGTTTATAGTTTATAAGAACTTTATATTTTTATTGTGTAGTATTTAAAAAATATCTGTTTTTTTTAGTTACTGTTTGAGTTATATACTTAACTACAAGAAAAGGTTTTTTCAATAAAGAAAGCACAAAACCTTGATATTTCCAAAATATATATTTTAATAGTTGCTTATTCCAGCAGGATATAAATTATTAAAATATAGTGAAGCAGATGAGTAGTTAATTTGTATATCTGCGTATCTTTGAGACTGAGTAGTAATTTGCTAATTTCACTGGATGAAATCTATTTTCTTAACATTTATAAATAGGATATCAACACAAATAGGCAAGGAATTACTAATTATTATTGTGATTTACTAGGTATTACAATGGAATTAGGGGTATTGCAGGGAAATTAGTGGTATCAACGTTAAGTTCGCATATTATCCTTTACGTCAAGTAGGTATACCAGAAAATGGCAAAACCTCGCAATTTTTTGGTCCAGCGTGGATTTGCATAAAAATTTGTTATTAGGTTCATTCCGCTCTCTAGTTTCTATGCCCTGCCTTTGCACGCTTTTTGTTTTTTAAGAATGAAAACTACGAATTGTCAAAAATTATGAAATAACATCGTAAATCTTGAGATGAGTTTAATTTAAAATTTTTCTAGAAATAAATTTTAAAACCTTGGTACCGATTAAAATTAATGAATGAGAATTTAAATTTAATGAATAAGAATGTTGTTAATTTTGAAAAGAATGTGTACTAGCAATAATTGAAAATATCTCGATAACAAAAAAACATTTGTTCAAATGTTACGATATAATATAATATTATGTTTCAGTTTCCTGTTGATAATCATAACTGTATAAACGCATTATTAATGCGGCATTAATAAAAATTGTTTTGGTTTATTATTATAATTCATAAAGCTACAAACAGGGGCGTAGAGCTCTGCGTACTTTAGCATAAATGGGTTACAGTAACAATATACTACGAAACAGAAATAGGTACACCAACAAAAATTATTTGAAATAACGCGAATCAATGAATATACAGGTTGTCACTTTGAAATAACGAAGTTATGAACAATTTCCAGTGTAACTTCAGTGCTTGACGCTTGTGTTTTGTGATATTCAGTGAGACCTAAAAGATCTATTTCTACTTAGTTGGGGATAGTCTTAGAAACTATTAGTTCCTTTAGTCTTGTTTTCCGGAGGAATTTCAGGATATCTGCAGGCTTCAACTTAGGTAAATGTCTCTCTTCTATCCAGTAATGTGGAAGTTAAACATGAAGTATTGCGGTTCGATTCCCCGCTGTGTTGAACTTTTTTCTTTTTGTATTTTTTTTCTCATAATTTTACTGCACCTGCCAGAGGAAGATGTTGTTTGCTCTATATTGCGCTATTCTGGCTTTAAATCCAGAATTTTCTCAATGACACGTCGAGGTTCAGTTTGTAAATTGCCCGTGCTAAAAGAGAAGTATCGCGGTTCGATTCCCAGCTGTAGTGAACATTTTTCTTTTTGTTCATAATTCCCAGAGGAAGATGTTGTTTGCTTTATATTTTGGTGTTTTGGCTTTATATCCAGATTTTTCTCAATGACAAGTGTTACCAAATTAAGGAGCATCTATTAAAACTTGGGATACACATGAAGCGTTACAGGGCTAATATAATTTCAGATGCAAAAACAAACGTTACTTTGATTTTGTATCAATATTTAATATCCCATTTTTTTTTGTTTCCAACTCTTTACTAGAAACATTTTAACACAAACTTGTCTATCTCGACTAAATATTAGATATGCGTTTGAGGTGAAATATTCCAATTCCCCTTTACTGAAATTCCAATTCCCCTTTACTGAAATTCCAATTACGGAGACCACTCATTTATTTACGGGTTTTCGCAGCATACACCCGACGTAATAACGATAATAAACTAAGCTTAAAAGCAACAAAAAATTCAATAAGACCCCTTTTCACAACATAACGTTTTGCAACGGTCGTTCGTTCATATTTGTATGCTCTAAAATTTGTTTACGGTTCTTCTTAAGCCGTCTGGCGTAGAATTTGTCTGATTCGTAGTATTCCTTTCATTCCTAGAAGGGGATTAGTAACGATTCAAATGTATTACCCATGTGCAGGGCCCCCGCAAGGTTGAGCAGTGCCCTCGTGCGGGACAGTATTTTAGCGCCTTTTTTTGTATGATATACAGTTATATAAAATATATTTTCTTTTTATTGTATAATAAATCAACAGAATTTATTTATTTAATTAAATTAATAATACTTGTTAATCCTCAACAAATTGAATAGGCATTTACTTGAAACTTGAGTAAAGTAAAGGCATTTATTTACTTTACTCATCACCCTAAGCATTAATATTTTTTCATTTTTTTTATATATTTATGATCTTGTGAATGGACAGCGCGATCACCTGTTAGAAGACAATTTTATTTAAGATTAGGATGTTGCCAAAACGTTCGTAAAGTAAACACCAAGTGTATAGCACCACACCGCTCCAATGAGTGCACAGGACCAACGGACTAGCCAGTCACCTGCGTAAACTGCCATGGAGAACATTCAGCAAACTATAAATGGCTCTAAATAACAGGATGATGAGGAAAACAACCCCAAAAGAAACGAAGAAGACAATAACGTCCATCCCGGCGAAGACTATAGAGTAATAAATGAAAGAGAAATTTTAAATCATATGGAAGAAACTGGCACAAAGTTTGTGCGCATCCAGTTGAGCATGGCGCATCACAGCGACTAACTGAACTAACAAACCCCGCCTCTAACCACATGATAATTGTCAATATGTCAATATTTCAATATTATTTTAATTTGAGGTTGGTCACTTCTGATCATATCTATTTTTATTCAATTCTTATAGTCCTTTCTCTATTTAAATTAATTATCTTCAAGATTGGCACCTATTATTAGCATAGTATTTATTATAATTCACTATAGGTAAGTTAAAAAAGTAAAATAATGGAAACAATATTTTTCAGTTTATCGTTTTTCTTGCAGACAATAAGGAAGATTTGCTAAAAGTTCTTTATATGTGAAAAAGTGGTATTTCGAACATTGTTCGTGTGATATTGGTGTGTGCTTCAAGATGTCTCCAGGTAGATTTGGTGCATAATTGTGGATTATTTGTTTGTCTGTTCTTACTGTAGTTTTAATGACTGTTTTTGTGTTATTTTCGATATTTTATTGTATGAAAAATGTTGTTTTAATAGTAATTTCCCACTGGCAGAGTTTTTTTTTCTCCTACTCCTACTAATACAATATTACGCGTATGCTGAAAACTTCCAAATTCAAAAATTGCGCGTCTTGAATGCTAGTTCATACCAGTAGCCAAGGTAGGCGCTAGTGGTAACTTTGTGCCACAAAACGCTACACGTTCAACATCTCTCTTTTATTTATTACTCTATGGACAAGACTGTAGTTACCCAATTGATAACCGAAAGGCACTCATAGAGAGTATCAAGAAGACTCACCCAGAAGAAGGACCAAAGATATGAGTTGGGATTTCAACTGGAGACATCCATAACAAATGGATCCACTCTACAAGGTCGTCTTAAGATTAACTTAACTTTTTTTGTCCTAGTACTCTGGAGGTCAAACGAATATAGAGCTAAGAAGTCCCTTTACGACGTTCGTAAAGGTCCGGGCCGTTATTTTTGTTGCTTCTGACTCACGTTTTGACATTTTGCAGCAGAGAAACAAATTCAAATCGTCTGATGAAAAAGTATTCACGAATATCATTGAAAATAGTAATCAAATTTTTTATATTAGTAAAAAATAATAATGGTTAAAGAAACTCCGGCCTATTATCCAAATAAATGTCCGTGTGGTTAATTAATTGACCTCGTTAGTTTTTAAATTACAGTAATTAATCATAGTAATATTTTTTTCTATCCATCCACAATGAATATCCGAAAGCCATCAGTTTTTTTAGACGATAGATTTCGTGTGGAGCCTTCTTATTTAATGGGCCTATCCCAAATACCAATCGGTTTACATAGTTAACGAGATATACAATACCATTCCTAGAACCTCTATTATTAGCATCACTATTTTTTCTTAGTACTAATTGTTGGAATGCTATTTTTTGATTTTTAATTTTGTTAGTAATTTGATAAATGGTTGAATATATTTTGGGGATTGGCTTTCTTGTAACTGTTCTATGCCAATAAAATGCGGTTTATACCTATCTGATTTCCATAGTATACCATATTTAACGATTTTACGACTGTAGTTCAATATTTAAAATAATTTAGAAAGTCTCATTATTTCTTCTAATACATAATCTGGACGTCTCTGGTTATTTTTATTGTTATAAACCTCTGCAGCCTCGTTAATCGTTAAAACTGAATTACGGAGTATTTATCAATGATCTCCAATTATCTCGGTGATGAATTTTATAGCTTTTGAATAACTAAGTTGAAAATAAAGCCACTACTATTTCGAACTGTTTGGAAATGAGTATAGATAACCTTGGGTAGTATGTACCATGTAGAAAATATAATAATCAACCAACAAAAAGCAAATTATTTGCTTTATAGAACTTATTAAAATTATGGTAATTTAATGACGTGAATGAGATATTATTGTAGAACTGTAGAATCCATAAAACAACTGCAATAATTAAAAACATGATTTATTCCGATGTAAAATTCTTCTTATACAGCGTGTCCACAGATGGGGTACCCCATAGGTGAAAAGTTTTCAAATATTAGTTTTAGTGAAAAATGTCATTCTGGATAAAAAGTTTTGCTTGTGCTGAAACACTTTGAAATGGAATTAAAATCTAGTTTTTCGAAACCCGTCCCATTTTATAGCCAGTTTTATGAACATTTCCAAAATAATGTACCATAAATAATATTGAAATTGTTCTGAGCGATGGATGGGACATTATGGACCAATATTTAACTATTTTAGATTTTTTTTATGGGCTACCTAATTTATACAAAAAGTTTATGTAAATATTTTAAACCATAATATAAGACTTGAAACCCGAAAGAATGTAGAAAGAGAATTGAGAGATGTTTTGAAGCTGAGAGAGGATATATTGAATAGAGGTTTTTGTGTAGTTTTTCAAACATTATTATATTGTATTGTTATTTTTGATTAAAGTTCTTGTATAGTTAGAGTTTATCCAAAGTAAGTTTGAGGATATATTTTCTGAAATTGCTGGGCACACTATACAAATGTGTCCCATTACTTCAGTAAACTGTTAGCTCGTGATGTTCTTAGAAAGCTAGTTTGGAAATATTTAATAAAAAATACATAATATAAATTTATACATACTTCATGTATGCTCGCTATATTTAAGAACATTTTGAATATCTGGCACCGCAGCTGCAGGTGGCCAATATCGTCAATCATCCAGTAAAATATTGGTTATAATAATACGGAGCTCCGGTCACTTCTAAGGCGGTCCACTATAACATGAAAAAATGTGGGTATGGGTGGTATGTTATGGGTTAGGGTGGATGCATATTCTTCGAACCCTTTTAAACGATTTGTTTACTCTCATGGGCAAATTTTTTTTCGCTTCCTTAACAGAAAACCTATCATATAAACACAATAAAGGGCGGAAAATTCAGAACGCCAAGATTTCTGAAGTTTTCCACTACCTGATTACTTTGACTTTTCACGTGAATTTTTCAATTAAACGTAAAGGTATTTTGTGGTTTATTCGGTAGGCGAAAAACAGTTGTGTTCCACACATGCAGAAAACGCTTAAGTAGCCCTTAACATCAGCTACATACACTCGTGTTGCTGCTAAAGCTCATTTTCTACCCTTGTAACACAATGATAAAGTCCATGATGTCCTCGGCTTTGCGCCGGTTGCGCGCATTCTAGAAATCTCAACTTTCTGTCCTTGTAATGTAATGTAATATACTATTCCAAATATATTGGAAGTATTGGAGGCTTAGAACTTATTCACATGCCTCAATAATTACATTGAAATGTCACATAGATGGTCGCTGGTTCAAATGTCACTGTTTTCGTTTTTCTTAAATTCTTTTTTGGATGTCTAAACACTAATAATTATAATAATCTTGTAGAATAATAAAATAAAACGATAGGTACTAGGATTAATTTTTTGAACACTATTGTATGTTTGGTTGCCTACAAACTGTCAATATATATGCGTTGTGTTGCCTGCAGAAAATCGTTGATTAATATAAGTAAGTCATGCATTAATGGGGGTCATTAATGTATGATTTTGTCTAGTTTTGAGAACGTTAATACCATACAGTGGACGGCTAATTTATGGAATATTATCATTATTTCGAGAACCGTCGAGTTTTGAGGGTAATCCCGAAACAGGTCGATTTTTGTTATAAAATACCCATCTTATAACGTACATGGAGTAAGGATGACGTCACCGGTGTGGGTGTAGTGACGTAATCGTTAATTTTTTTAAATAGAAATCGGTATAATGCGACACCTCATTTGAAGGAGAATTTAATTCTCTATTTAACGACATTACATTTGTAACTAAAATATTTTTTTAAGGGTACAAAAACATTTCTTTTTTATTTAAATTCAACCAAATTACAACTAATGATTTAATTGATAACGTACCTTAAAGTAACCAAATTATGCATAATAATTATTTTAAATTAAATGTTCGAAATGCCCTCCATCGGTTTCTTGACAATATGCGAATCTACGGACACATTCATCAAGTACATTGCGGATGACTTCTGGAGTAATGAGACTCATTTCATGCCTAATTCTATCTTTTAAGTTCTGTAAATTTTGGGGTCTATTGACATAAACTTTTGATTTTATGTAACCCCACAGGAAAAAGTCTAGAGGTGTTAGATCTGGCGACCTTGCTGGCCACTCTATAAAACCTCGTCTTCCGATCCTGGGAAAGCAATTATTTAAAAATTGACGTACTTCACGTGCGTAATGCGGAGGGGCTCCATCTTGTTGAAACCAGATATTGTCACTAGGTAAATTTGCATTATTGGCATTTGGATACATGTTAGCAAGGACAGGTATAAGTTGATTTCTCAAAAAAGTTAAATAACGTTCTCCTGTTAGATTTTCTTCAAAGAAAAAAGGGCCAATGATTCTGTCATCGATGATCCCTGCCCATACATTCACTTTCTGAGGATATTGCGTGTGTGCCTCAGTCATCCAATGTGGGTTTTCTTGACTCCAATACCTGCAATTTTGACGATTCACGGTAACATGTAAAAAAAATGTGGCTTCATCGGAAAAGAGGATTTGATTGATGAAACGTGGATTGCCGATACATAAATCCTGCATAATTTCAGAAAATTGAAGCCGGCGATCGGGATCGTCGTCGTTTAATTCCTGGTGTAGTTGAATTTTGTAGGGATGGTATTTTTCTTTTTTTAAAATACGTAATACCGATCGTTGGGAAACTCCAGCATATTCACCCATTTGTGTTGAACTACTGTGAGGATTGTCATGGACATTTAATAAAACATCAAGTTTCACATTGTCTGCAATTTTAGGACGCCCAGCGTTTGGAATATGTTTAACGTGCCCAGTTTCTCCAAATTTTCGGACTATTTTACTTACTGTTGATTGGCTGATGGGTCTGTCTGGATATTTTGCGTTGAATAAATTGCATACCTCGTTCTGTGTTCTTTTTGTATCTCCACATCCGCTAAGAATTAATATTTCTATGCGTTGTGTTTCATTTAGGTGAGCCATAAATTAGTAATCAAAAGTAAAAATTACAATTGACAACTGATGACAATTCACAAAATCAAAAAATATTTACGACAATAAATATTACAGTAACTATGCCAATATCACTTGCTTGATTTAACATTTGACAAAAAGTTTCAGTGTTTATGAGATAACTTTTTGTGTCCATTATTATTTTTACTTATTTTTGCTTTTTTAAGTATTTATTCCAGAAAGTCATGGCAAGAACCGATGGATGGCATTTGGAACATTTAATTTAAAATAATTATTATGCATAATTTGGTTACTTTAAGGTACTTTATCAATTAAATCATTAGTTGTAATTTGGTTGAATTTAAATAAAAAAGAAATGTTTTTGTACCCTTAAAAAAATATTTTAGTTACAAATGTAATGTCGTTAAATAGAGAATTAAATTCTCCTTCAAATGAGGTGTCGCATTATACCGATTTCTATTTAAAAAAATTAACGATTACGTCACTACACCCACACCGGTGACGTCATCCTTACTCCATGTACGTTATAAGATGGGTATTTTATAACAAAAATCGACCTGTTTCGGGATTACCCTCAAAACTCGACGGTTCTCGAAATAATGATAATATTCCATAAATTAGCCGTCCACTGTATGTTAATACACAGTCGACGGAATAATAATTAAACTATTTCATTTTCACGGTTATACATTCTAAATAATCCAATTTCCAAATAAACCACTTCAATTTTTAGAACCCCCAACTTATCCCCTCTCCCCCTTTAATCCTGACCACCTGTAAATATAAAATATATTTCGTAGATCAAATCCCACTTCTGATAAGCTAAAGCAGTCTACGTTCGTCATTAATTTTTCTCAATTCCTACCTATTCCCACTTTTTGTTTTGTTTTGCCAAATTGTTTCAAATGTAATGTATACATAATTCACTACAGCATTCTATTTACTTGCTTGCCAACAATATCGTAAAACTTTTGATTATCCAAGTGAACGAAACATTCTTTCAATGTGGTCAGCCGATTAAAACGTGCGTTCGAGCTTTTAAAGTTTTAAATTAAACATGTTTCAATACACTTTAAATACAAATAACTAATTCTAGTTATCTTCTTCAGACAGCCACTGTCTACGCAAATTAATTTAAAATAAGATACAGAGATAAGGTTCATACTTTAAATGCAGGAAGTATACCATTAAGAACACAATAATAATAAAGCATAAACTGTCCAAAAAAAGTGAAGAAACACGACTTACTTTGTCAAAATCGAGAAACGACGATGATGGTGGTGAAAATGCTGACCGGACATTGTAGGCTGAGGAAACATATGCACATAATAAAATTGGCCTAGTAGATGACACTCTATGTAGGTTCTGGATGGAAGAAGACGAAACCTAGGAGCACATAATCTGTGAGTGCGAATGCCTAGCAAGGGTGCGGTTTCACATACTCTGAGAACAAAAACCGAGCGAGGCGGTTCCAGGCTAATTAGTCAAATAAAAATAATAAAGCTAGATAGGACAAACCAATTCTAATCCAATCCTATCTAATCCACAAATAACCAAGCAAAGGTATTTTTAAGGTTTCAAGAACTGGAACGATACAGATAATATTCATTTAACCAAAATCTAAAAGCAATACTGCAATATTTTTATTTAAAGAAAATCAACTGTTGTTACGACATTATGGAAACTAAATTTTATCTAAAAAAAAATATTTCTTTTATGAGAATTTCGGGATCTTTTGGTAGAAGCGGCATCGTAGCTTTAAAAAGACAACCTCGAATTTTCTCATGCAATGCCAAATGTGGCACTCTACTGATATGCAAAAAGAAGTGGAAAAGGGCTGCAGTATTAAAACAAACATATAAAAGAGGTTGGAAAAAATGTTTTTCCTCAAAATTTTGTTGGTTTCGGTGAATACTCTACAGCTACATTTCTACCCGGAGGGTCCAGTTGGACCAGTTTAAGAATAAATGATAAAAAAAACTTTTCAAAATAATGACGATCTTCTAATAACTTTACGAATTTGTGGTTCTCCTCCACAGCTTTCACAAAATACATGAGGCAACTTTTCAATTTGGTTCGTAACAGTATAATTGAATTTACAACAATAATGGGTGCTCACTGTCCACTGTGCGTCCACGTGGACCAGCTGGAGAGTCACACACAACTTAGCTAAGTAATGATTAAAGGTTATTCATTACAAATAACCCTGTATATTATACTGTTTTCTACCGGCTGTGTTTATATTTTACGACAATTATTAATTCATTTTGCACATCACCCAAAATTATCCAAATTTCAACTTATATATATTTTTTTATTTTTAGATTTTCGGCTTCACTCTCTCAGTAAGTAATTTTGATAAAATAACAACGTAAATGAAAATGACGGATATAGAAGTGGTGACATTAAAAATTTTATAAACATTTTGATACTAAATTATTTTGAAAAACTATTTTTTTAATGTCATAATTTCGAATCCTCGCGGGTCCAGACATGCAACAGAACTTCGTTTCGTAAAACATCGTCTCGTATCATGCAGAACAATCCAGCGTTGACCAGTTGATGACGTTCTTTATGCAAAACACATATTGGTTTTTAATAAAATTCGACTTAGAAGTGTAATTCAATGTCTTTCGGAGCACTTAGCCCGATAAGTAGTTGTTGCTTTTTGTTTTTTGTTGCTTTGTGATCATAAAATTAGAGCTGGCAACAGCTTCCTAACAGGCGTGAACTAGGCAACGTCAGACTGTCACTGCGCACAAAACCTGCGCCTACTTATTGCTCTATGACAAGAGATTCGTCTGATTGTTATATTTTATATTGTTATGTGTTAGCTGTCAATTCTTCAAAGAGTTTTTATTGGTATATACTATAAGTATACCTAGTATGGATGGATACTTGACGTTTCCCACTTGCAAAACCGTACTAGAATTATGGGATCAAAGCATATAATATAGCGCTGGAGTCGAGTACAAACAAAACTGACGCTAAGACCAAAAAAAGTAGCATTAAAATGGACTATTTATCCATAAATATTTGTATGCAAATTCATATCTTTGACGCGCAATGGAATACCGAACGACTCGATGATACAGATACCTACGTGTTCCGATACGGAGTTCTATTGCCTATCTATACGCGTATTTTTTTAAAGTGTTAATATTGACGTTTGTGGAATCGTTTGGTGCTTATTTTGCATGAATACTTGAATTTCTCACGGTGTTTTGCTACACACACTTTATCGAAGTCAGCTTATCTATAGTGCTTTCATTTTTCTCTGACTTAAGGACAATGCATATAAAATATGTTCGGTAAACTGTTGATATTTAAGTTAGGTATGTGGTGAACTGATTTATCAAACTCGCTCACGGGTCTATTGAGACTCAAACCTTGCATTACGAGCCGCAGGCGAGGGGCGCAAGTCACTCGAGTGAATATTTGCCATAAATTGCGAGTAGAATACTATACTTTGTACCCGACCCTTTATTTCTTTATTAAATAAAAGTCAGTAACGATTTGGTATTACTAACCTCAAAATGTTGTGGTAGCTACATAAAAAGTGAAAGTTTCATGCTTTTTCTGGTGTCATATTGACAATTGCACTGTGGCCTGTGGGGTTTTTTATAAATAAATTGAATTGAATCAAATTAAATATTTCAACTACAAATTTTAATTAAAAAGGAAAAAGGCTCTTTCGTGATATTTTCGAGGAGACCAAAATAAAAGAAACATTTTTTTATCGAGTAATTTTCAACACAAAAGAATTTTTATTTTCTTGGATCATCTACTTCGTCAAACAAACTCGTTGGTTAAAAATAATCTCGACCCAGTTTAAAACCTCTTTTAGAATTGCAAATGTTTTTGTTTTCTTAAATGTTTTACTTGTCACTCTTCTTCTTTCATTTTCCTCATTCTTTTGTCGGACGTCTCGAGTGGCTGTTTATTTTTAAGACGTCTTAACACCGACAGATACACACAAACTCGTTTAGTTTTTACGTAGGTATTATAAATATTTTAAAAAAGTATATCTCGAAAAAAATATTATAGATTTATCAAAAATCTTGTTTAGACAGTTTGTTTTCCACGTTAGTGTAGTCGTAGTCGGACCTCTTTCGGATTAGAAAGTTATAGCGATAAGGTGTTTTATTAGTCGAAAATTTCCAACAGTACTCAAACATTATTTTCACCTGGCTACACCTGGCCGATTAGCAGGCTGAAACAGCGTCAACTACTGCCTCAATTACTTCTCATATCCAAATTTGCAAGGATCTTAAGGCAGAAGCAAAAAGAATCGCTAGATATATGTGACAAACTCACTGGAGCTCCACCAAGACTTCCCTAGTATCTATCCAGCCTATTCTCAACACACCTCTGTATAGTGAAACCACTGAACTCTCTAGACAAGGAATATCAATATTACGGAGACTTTGAATAGGCCACACCAAACTTACGCACATCTACTTAATGACCTCAAGCAACAGACCTTCCTGTCAAAGTTGCCAGTGCCCACTTACTGTTAAACACTTCCTGGTTGATTGTCGCCAATTCAGCACAAGAAGACGACAACATAATCTTTTAAAGTATGTTTTG
The DNA here is from genome assembly GCA_963978555.1 of Galerucella nymphaeae. Taxonomy (NCBI): domain Eukaryota; kingdom Metazoa; phylum Arthropoda; class Insecta; order Coleoptera; family Chrysomelidae; genus Galerucella; species Galerucella nymphaeae. The sequence goes on from OZ021709.1 coordinate 17,115,116, forward strand.
TATCTATCTGAAATAATTACAAGTTTTTTCATATTTACTATTTTCTTTACTAATACCGATATACCACGGTACTTGGAATGTTATGTAAGCTTCCCCCAATTGCGGCGCCTATGAGAATAGTTTATCCCGTGCCTTGTATTGTTCTCGAGTTTGGGTTCTATTGTATATAGAAATAAATGATTTTTACCTGAGGTACATAAGAATATTTTTAAAAGAGAAGAAAAAGTGATTGACCACTCAGTACAAAATTTATCCAAATTTGCATTTTTCTTACTCTCTTTTCTTTATAAATACAGTATAATTATGTGCACTGATGCGCACCCAGCTCGACTTTTCACAGTGTAGTGCAGCTTTCCATGTTCCCATGTTCCCAAATGTCATGCATTCAAACCGCGTATGCTAAAAAATAAATGTATGTATGTATTTTATTTTGGGGTGACATTCACTGATACTTGAAAGATCTTTTGTGCCCCCTTACTTCTACTTAGTTTCTGAGGAGTCTCTGAAACTGGTAGCTCCTTTAGTCCTATTTCCTGGAGGAATTTTCGGATATCTGCAGGCTTCAATAAATATTCTTCTCCTATCCAGTAATCTCCCAGGGTGCCGATTCTCGGGTCAGGGAACAGCGCTCTCCGAGAGAAGAGATCTTTTGTCCTTGTCACTGAAATGACAGAGTAACCAAGCGAAATGGAGACAAAAGATCTCTTCTCTCGGAGAGCGCTGTTCCCTGGCCCGAGAATCGGCACCCAGGTACTATGCTCTAGGATTCTAGAGTGCTGCGCAGTTGGAAAGTATGTGCCAAGCCACAATATCTACATTCTTCTTCCTCCTATTTTGAGCTTTTTCATGTGCCCATTCAGGCGACTGACAATGTCCTTACCATCAACCAATCAAATTTTGTAAGTCAAAGATTAGGGTTAATTTCAACAGTTTATTATTGTGATATACCTTTTGTTTGTTTAGTTATACATTATTAATATTAATTTACATAGTATTGGACTTATTTAAATTTATTATAGATTATAGAAAGTTGAAATAACAACCCAAAATTGTAAAAACATCCCTCATTCATTCGTAAATTTACTTTCTTCATAAAAACAATAATAGTTTATTTTGTATTACAAATTAAAATGTCTTCAATACGCACTTTACTGTAAGAGTAAAAACCAAAGTATATTAAGTCTAATCAAACCGTTTCTTCCCTATTAATACTACTTTTGTATCGAAAAACTTAGTTTGGTTTATTATTTCGGTAAACAGAAACCGGATATAAACCGTATTAAACGGAAGGTATTGATAGTATCAAAAAGATAGTGCTTGCCATGTCTTCTGTTTACATTCGTTTTTTTGGTTGTTTACTCTATTTTAAGAAAACGTACCGTCCTCCAAGATTATTTTAATCCAAAAATATTGATTGTCAATATTTGGAGTGTTCGTGTTTGTGTTGGGGAAATTTTAAAAGAAGTTTTTGTTATTTCGATAAACATATGAATAACCACACTTTTTTGGTAGTTATTGGGTTGAGCGCGAGCGAATTTTAAGCTAATGGTATTTTTATTCAAATACTTTTATATTAATAGGTAATTTCAAGCTGCCATAGTAAGCCCAATTATCACTTATGGAGCCATTGCGTGGAGCAATAGAACTAGACTATTGACGACGGGAGAAAACCTCTCCAAAATTCAAAGACTAGCCTGTATATGTGTTACAGTACAGAAGCAATGAGAACATGCCCAACGGCAGCCTTGGCTTGGAAGTGATTCTCAACCTCACCCCTCTACATATGATGGTGGAAAGTGTTGCAGAAAGAACAAGATACAGACTAAGTAGAGAGGGAATCATTAAAAAAAACCACCTCCTCACTTCTTAGAAATCAGACAACCTGGGACATGCCACAAGACGGTATGATGAAAAAATACAACTTTTTGAAGAAATTCGTTACAGAATTAAGCAACAAGAAGGAATGGGATCCAAATACCATTACCAGGCTTGGAAAGAATGCCATTCAATGGTACACAGACGGATAAAAAGCAATAGGAGGAACTGGGATAGGAGTGTTCGGGCCAGGAACCAAACATTCCAAGCTTGGGAGCTTGGGAAAAACCCCAAGTATCTTTCAAGCTGAAATCCACGCCATAAGAAAGTGCGCCCAGTATTGATAAAGGATACAGAAGACAAAATATTATCATAATGACAGATAGTCAAGCAGCTATTAAGACACTGAGCTCTTAAGTAATCAGTTCCAAAATGGTGTGGGAATGCCTAGACAAACTCCATGAACTAAGCGAGAACAATATGTTACCTTACTATGGATTCCAGGACACACTGGAATAGAAGGAAATGAAATAGCAGATGAACTAGCAAAGAGGGAGACTAAAATACCTTTCTGGGGACCTGAACCCGGAATCAGCCCCAATGTAATATTGGAAGAAATATGTGAAGCCGAAAGAAAGAGAAGATCTGATCATTGAAAAGATCTAGTAGAGCTTAGACAATCAAAGATTTTTCTGGGTGACTACAACCTTTTGAGATTAAATGAATGCATAAGTCAAAGTAAAACTGCGCTAAGAGTTTCAACAGGGATCCTAAAGACATTGAAGAATGCAGATATTGTGACATGGAAGAAGAAACCTCCATCCACATACTTTTCAACTGCACAGCACTCCAGAATTCTAGAGCACAGTACTTGGGAGATTACTGGATAGAAGAGGAACATTTACCTTAGTCTGCAGATATCCTGAAATTCCTCCGGGAAATAGAACTAAAGGAGCTACTAGTTTCAGAGACTCTTCTCAGAAACCTAGTAGAAGTAAGGGGGTACAATAGATCTTTTAGGTCTCAGTGAATGTTACCCAAAAAAAACATACATACCTAGCTAGAAGAAGGAATAAATAATTGTGAACTTCACAGCTAAAAACTGGTCCTATACCTTTCCTATTAAACCACAAAACGGAATTGCATACCTGGCTGGTTAGTAGCGGGGCTAAAACAACCTCTTTATTTTTAAAAAAGAATAATTTCTTTTGCCAAAAATATGTAGATGGCGGCACACAAACTCCAGATTATCTCTTACTTACTTTCGAAAAGCACCGGTGGATCACACCAAAATACGATCCACCGCAAGATGAATGTATGTAAAAACATCAATTGTAAATATATACTAATAAATTGAAAGGATCCCTTCTATTTTTGTGAAACATGAGGACTTTATACTAGCCTTATGATGGTTTACCTTAAATGTCATTGAACCTTTTTCAATATTTTTAATATCAAATATCTAGACTGGTCATTCTTTTTTATGCATTATCGAACAATTCTGGTTTAAATACAAAGAGTCGAGGTCAAATCAATTTTTTGGACTACCTACATCCTGTATCCGGTTCGAGTTTGGATTTTCAGGTGCAACTGAGACGTTTTCTTTTCGACAAACAATAATATTTTGTTACATTCACAAACCCAGACGGAATCATTGCCTGCATATTGATGTAATTACAGTCGCAGCAATAGTATTTCATCGGTTAAGATTTCTTTTATGTAATTCGAGTACTTGACGAAATGTTGATTAAATTTACCAGTCGAGAACTAATAGTACCAACTTTATAATAATGCAATCTCGATTTTCTTTATCAATTGGCATTTCAAGAGCAATAATGGCGGTTTCAGCGTATTTGCTTACATCGGGTGAAATATAAGCGCTGTCTTAGATCTTCTTCCACTACATTTACATGTGCGGAAGATTGCTTTGGAAAATGCTTATAAGGTAAATCAGGCTTAACCTTTGAAACTCGGTGATCTAACCGGATATTTTTAGGCAATAAAAGCTGGAGCAACTCAATCCATAAAGATGCAAAATTTCGAAATCAAGTTGTTTTCAAAGAATGTGAGTTAACACAAAAACAAAGTGCCACCAAAATTTAGCTAACGCCTTGGCAGATAACAATATTATCCTGAGGTGGGTTAGGCACTACTGGGCCGCGAATCATGATGGCGATAGAATAGAACGTTCCCTAGAGATCCCAGATTTGTTTCTACTCCCTTGTTTGAAAACGAACGTTGGTATTCTTGACCGTCGGGAAGGTATCCGAATAAGAGTTCCCCGACGACCTGGGAAGAAGCCAGACTAAATATTTTAGGACTCAGTGACACCTACGGCCCGACAATTGCGGAACTAGCCAAACGTTATACCCATGCTCACTCTCTTAAGAGATAGGATGAAATCAAAGGATGCAGTCTTACCAGGATCACCATGGGCGATCCTGGGAAGCTGGCGTCGAAGAAATATTTGGCGATGATCAGGAAAAACCTACGTATAACAGTAGGATTTCTGACTGGCCACTGTCAACTAAGGAAACACCTCCATATACTATGGGGCTAGTGGACACATCTTTATGCAGGATGTGTGAACAGGAAGATGGAACTGTCAGGCATACCTTATGCGAGTGTCCGAAGTTATCGTCAATAAGAGAGTGTGTGTTCGATGAGTCTTGGCCTACACCTGCCTATATAAAGGAGATGTCTCCTAGTGACCTGTCCAAGAATGGACAGGATGGACGATGACCTAGGAGAACAACTCCTCGGGAGGACGTACAGGGTCATATATGGCCTAAGTGCTGTGAGCCTACACTCACCCTCCCTACTTTACAGATAAAAATACAGAACACAAAAACAAAGCAAAAAAGTAGTAACAAGTCCTTATACTCTTCTATCGATATTTCTGCAGTTAAATAAGTGAAATTTTGTTTTCCTCCTACTCTTTAGTAAGATTTCTTTCCAAAACTCTAATTCGCTCGAGGACAACTAATACTAATATTCCCGCTTCTGGCTATCTGTAGAGAACCCACTGTAGACCTGGATCTCGCATGCTGTAAAAGTTTTGGTCTTTAGTTGGTAACAAACGAGAAGTTTTGTACGATTTTGCGATATAGCAGTGTGTGGAAATGCAAAATGTATGTGGTGTGGAACGTGTGGTAACTTTATTACTTATTTTTCTGTATCGTTTTGGAAAAGTGTTTGAAAGAAAAAAGGTACCGAAATACCTGCTCCCTTTTTACAAGGAGAGGGTCGAAATACTATTAAAAACAGAAATATTCATATCAATCAAGCTAGTATTAATTTGAAACCTGCCAGTATTGTGTAAATACAGCGTTGCTGAAAACTTATACATACACAAAGCCATTTTTTTTGTCATTTCAAAATATTTGAAATGAAGGCCGTTCGCTAAACGCTGAGGTCAAAAAACATTTGACATCTGCTCTAAAATATGCAGAGTATTGAATAAGCAGCTCTTCTAAAAAAGCAACAACTTATTCCTTTTTTTTTAAACATTGAGTAAACGGAAGTAGGACCGTCTGTAGTATGTCTTGTCGAAAAACGGATGTTAACCGAAGATCGTCTAGATTACAGTAATTTAGCGGACGCAGATATTCGTACTACTTGTTAATCGCCACTAGAAATTGTCGAGCTTATATACTGTGTGGAACAGCCAAATGGAATAAATTCGATAACGAATACATGAGAGCGTGTTGGCACAAACGCTTGGACAAGTCGATTTGTATTTTTAGATACGCATTTTTTTTCATAAAAAAAATTATATAGGGTGTGTCTTGTGACAGTGGAAGATACCAACTTTTTTTTATTTTAAATTCAACCCCCTGTATATTATTAGTTTTTTGGATTCTAGACATAATTCATGTACAATGTCCCTATTATTATATCATTTATCCGTTATCGAATTTATTCCATTTGGCTGTTCCACACTGTATATAAAAAGAACCGAACCCAATTAAATGTTACTATATTCCATAACAGTATTTATAAACTTGTTATACCTACTCAAACTAACTACAAGCAACTGATTGATTTTTTATCTATGAAAAAGTAAATCCTCGATACTACTATTATTGCAATTGGGTCGTATGACTTTTCATTAGATCCAAAATTTTAATATTAATTTCTGAAAATAGTACATGGACTCGGCTAAACCGAGAGTAAGAATGTAAAGGTGGTTAATAAAGATATATTAAAACATTGACTACTTAAGTCTCACGGTATACAGGGTGTAACAAAAAGGCAGGTCATAAATCATATCACATACTCTGGGGCTAAAAATAAGTTACCCTACTACAAATGTGCATGCGAAGTTACATTCCTTCGAAGTTACCAAATGAAAATTGATTTTTCAAATATTTCGACAGTTGTTCGACATGTTATAATGAAAGTTGACAAGTGGCTTTTATATGATAAGAGCATCTTAAAAAAAATTAAGGAATTATTGCACCCCGTTCAAAATTTATGGGAGTTGAGATCCCCTAAACACCCCCCCAAATTTTTGTGAACGTTACAATTAAATGCTTATTGTGACACCATTACTCAAACACATTATTTTTGAAACTTTTTTGCCCCCTAGTACTTTTTACAATTATCAGTTAGTTTTTTTTAGATACGACCTATTTTTCATTATGCTCCAAAAATTTCGAGTAACAAAAATTAAAGTCAATGAATTTCGAGGGTCCCAAATTTTTGATTGAATCTTATTTATTTACAAATATTTAGTTTTTATTAGTTGTTAGATGAAATGGCCCCCATTTTCTTGAAAACACAGTCGGCACCGTTTTACTAACAAAAACCGAATATTCTGGAAAAGCGATGGCTTCTTACGATACCTAATTGCAGCCAGGCTGTAACTTTTTTCGCATGCAAATTTGTACTGGGGTAATTTGGGTTGGATCGAGTTATTTTTAGACCCAGAATATGTGGTATGATTTATGACCTGCTTTTTAGTTACACCCTGTATAATAATTCCGAACCTGTATATTTTTCAGTAAGTATTAGAAAAATGTATTTATTGTACTTCCCGTGGTCCAAATTGATCCTAGCCTTAATATATACCAGTTTTTTTGCTACCAATTGTAAGTCTTCATTATTTTGGAACAGTTCTACATAGATATTTATTTTACGGAGTATTTTGGAACTTTAGTAATTATTAAAAAAAAAAGATAATAAAAGCGACGTGAATACACTACATATACCTTGACAAGGACTGCGTCTTCGTAATTACTAGCTCGACGTAGATGGGATGAAGAGAAACTGCCGTATTATGAAATACCTACATTAGAAACTGAAACAGACCAAAAGGTTAGTGTACTAACAATAATAGTCGAACTAGCAACCTGTCGGTGATTTGAAACGAACGCGTAAAAAGGAAAGAAGGTCACAAGCCAAATTCGGAATACGAAATTTGTATAGCCTTAAGAATAATAAGCAGCATCCTGTTTTTTTTTGAAGATTTGTGTGTCTCGGGTTCTTTGAACGTTAACGAAAACATCTCGATATTTTTAAGTATTTAGTATCAAGAGTGTAAACGTGAAAAAAATAATTAAATTAAAATAGAATGTAGGTATTTTGGGTTGGAAGCTTCGAAAAGATTATAAACACGCTACAGAAGAGAAAAAAATTATTGGTGTAGTTAGTACCAGGGTTGTATTTAAGTGTTGAATTTAGCAGCTTTTTCTGCAGTACCAGTACCCAGTTCTCACTGGTTTATATAGTTATAGTTATATAGTTTATTCGTAAAAAATCCCATCATACAATAAGGGATTGATTTATTTCTAAACCATGGGCGTTTTGGATTCAAACTAGGACTGTATACAACTAATTAAAGTTTCGTTTCGTGGTTAAACGATACAGAAGTTGAAATAAACACTATTAAGTCAATAGATTTACCTACAAATTTTCATCATCAATATCCCCGTTACAGCTTTAATGGTGTTTATTCAATTAATTGCCGTATCCCCCGTATACAATCATTAACTTTATCCCCAGCGTTGTTTTCCTTAAGTGAATCGCTAGACAACATTTCTGGTTAAGACACATAAGTATGATAAAGGGGCACTGTAATTGAATTCGGTTCCATTCACTTTGAAAATTGGAACAATTTAACCTCCTACGCCTATGGAATAATACAAAAACCACTAGGTTTTACAATTCAATAATTCTCACATTCTACGCTTCCTACAGTAAATTTTTAACTGGTATCGACTGACTCTTGTGACTGACCCAACCCTGTATCTTATTGTTATAAAAGAACATCTAATCTTTTTGAAAAAACGTCGAAGAATTCATTAGCTACCTTATTTTATTCATGTCGCTGAAAAATATATTTATGCCGGAATGTGAAGAGCCATTGTTTTAATTTCAAAGGCCTTTCCACACTGTCTGTAAGTAGATATCTTTAGCAAGGTTCAGATAAGATTAAAAAGTATAATATTGCGTACTGGTCGTTCCGTTTCATTAATAGATTTATCTTCCTTGTTCGTAACAGAAAAGTAATTGATCTCGCAAGAAATCAAGATTAGAGAATTTTATGGATTTTTTCCTTTCGATCGTGCATTTGGCTATTATAATGTCGTTTCTTGAGTTTTTTAAAGGTTTCATCTAGTTTTTCATTTAATGTTATCATCCTCTTCTGCTGTTGTCTGTTCTGTGAGCCACCGTGTGAAATTCTATAATATTTTGTCTATTCCATTACAGTCAAGAAAACATATTTGTATTCTGTGTAAATATAATTTATTAAATAGCATAAGCTATCTTCAGTGCTTACTCGTCAGGTAATACAAGAAACTTGGACAACACATTGACGTCATGAATTAAAATTACATTAAAATTAAAATGATCCCCTGTTTAGGGTTTGTTGAATCTAAATTTTAAACATTATTGAAAATTTTTCTTGTTGAAATTATTTTAAAAAATGAACTCCGAACACGTGTTGTGTGTTGTCCAAGTTTCTTGTATTACCTGACGAGTAAGCACTGAAGATGGCTATAGCCGAAAGCGCTCTGCTATTTAATAAATTATATTTACACAGAATACAAATATGTTTTCTTGACTTTCGAGTCATGTGTACTCAGCTATAAAGTATTCACCTATTCCATTACAGCCTTACTTCTGTTCTCCCACGTAAACCAGTGAGAATATAATTCATATGTCATGTGACATGTTTTCCACCAATCAATATTGAGAATCTCCCTAGATACATGTCTATCACAGCGATGATAAAAAACAAAGAAATTATCACCTTATTTTGGTTCGTTGCTAAGGGTAATTTTTCATATTGACAGTTCACGTCACTATAAATTCATTATATTCTCTCATTAAATATAAGCTCGTGATATGATTAATAATCGAAGATATATCTCGTAAAACCGAAGCAGCTCGGTTTCACTCGAAAATATCATCGATGATAATCATATCACTTGTTATATTACGTATGAAAATTACCCTTTATATATTCTCCTCTCTCCACTTCATCTCAATTTATGTACTCTATTTTTACTTCCTCTTTTCTTCCTCCTCCTTTGCCTATGGCTAGAAGCATTTTCCATTCCACGTTCCAATCTTAATTTGGTTTTTTTTTCCACCTTTTTTCGATTCTTTGTCTCTCTTTGCGGATGAATGTAAATGTTTTTTCTTGTAACTCTCAGGAGTCTTTTCAAAGTTTGGTTAAATTCATAATCGAAAACATTCGGACCGCGGTCCATTACCATAGAAATTATTTGATTTCTCCTCGTATTTATTAACTAAATCACAGCTAACTCGTTAAGTGAAGTGGTAATAAATATATTATATCTTAAACGTTGAACGGTTTTTAAGATCTTTAATTGAAGGAGAATCGAGAATCAAGTGGGCGCGATAGCTTTTAAAATACAATAATTGCCGAGACATTGTAGTCGAGTATATACAGAGATACGTTAATAAATAAATATTTCACACAGAAAATCCTGAGCATAAAAATATCAAAACGTTTATATGAATCCATCCTGTATCAGATAAATAGTAGTAATAAAGAAGGTTGTCAATTTCTTTTATGGAGTGTTAATTTAACTAAACTGTATTGAAAGAATTGTAGACAAAATTACTTTATAGTTTTCCCCACACATATTATTAGACGTATGTATTTTTGGGGTAACATTCACTGAGACCTGAAAGATCTATTGTGCCCCCTTACTTCTACTTAGTTTCTGGGGAGAATCTCTGAAATTAGTAGCTCATTTATTAGTCCTCTTTCCCGGAGGAATTTCAGGATATCTGCAGGCTTCAACTTAGGTACCTAAGTGTTCCTCTTCTATCCAGTAATCTCCCAAGTACTGTGCTCTAGGATTCTGGAGTGCTGTGCAGTTGGAAAGTTGCGCTGTACGATTTTCAAGCCGGTGGAGAGAATCAACTTAGTCTTAAGAAGGGTAAAAACATTTTTTTTTCAAATTTTTTAGAACAAGACACAAGACGAATACGTAGGAAAATTATGCAGGCTTCAACTTAGGTACCTAAATGTTCCTCTTCTATCCAGTAATCTCCCAAGTACTGTGCTCTAGGATTCTGGAGTGCTGTGCAGTTGGAAGGTATGTGGATGGAGGTTTCTTCATCCACTATTTTGAGATTTTTCAAGTGCCCATTCAGGCGACAATTTCCCGTTAGGATCCCTGTTAAAACTGTTTTCGCAGTTTTACTTTGACTTATGCATTCATTTGATCTCAACAGGTTTTAGTCACCCAGAAGAATCTTTGAGTGTCTAAGCTCTACTAGATCTTTCCAATGGTCAGATCTTCTCTTTCTTTCGGCTTCACCTATTTCTTCCAATATTACGTTGGGGCTGATTCCGCAAAATGGTTCAGGCCCTCAGAAAGGTAATTTCAGACCCCCTCTTTGCTAGTTCATCTGCTATTCCATTTCCTTCTATTCCAGTGTGTCCTGGAATCCATAGTAAGGTAACTATATTGTTCTCGCCTAGTTCATTGAGTTAGTCTAGGTATTCCCTTACAATTTTGGAACTGATTAGTACACAAGAGCTCAGTGCTTTAATGGCTGCTTGACTATCTGTCATTATGGCTGATGTAGATCTTTATAATACCGATACCCTGTGTATCAACTTACAAAACAAACGAAACTTATTTTCACATCCCCTGAAACTTTTTTTTAAATTAATGAAGTAGAAAGGATGAAAAACAACCGAATTTGTATACCTATCTATTAAAAATATTTGTGTAAAGAAACTACAGAAAAAGGTAATGAGCCGAAATAATCGAACAAGGGAAGGAAAGAAAAAATTTAACAAACATATCGTAAATCGTGCTTATCTACAAATAAGGAATGCATGCCTTCGAATGAGGTTGTGTAGTCATCGGATCGTTTGATTTTCTTTTTTTCAAAGAGGACCTATCCTTGAGCCACGCCTCTCTGCACTTGTTTGTGCTGTGCTGACGACATAAGCGTTCACGGCATTTCTGGCAAAGGATATAAGCGATTTACCGTTATTGTTTGTCAAAAGGAAAATATCCCACGTGTCTTACAACATTTTAACGTACTCTTAGTTATTCTATGATCTATAGAACACCTCTGCAACATTAAACTTTCTAACATAATATGCTAATAGCGTTCGTACCTTCAAAATATTCTAAAAAGGAAGTGAAACTTTTATTGAAAACTATAGTTTATTTTAATATATATTTGTTGAAGTTTGTTATTTTAAAAATTCATGTGTCAATGTATGTCGGGGTATATAGCCCGAGAAGTAGTTGTTGCTTCTTTGGAAAGTCCAGGCCCTGAGACCTAAGCTTAATGTGGTTGATCGGTGCACTTGTCAGCATGAGAAACCACTACCACCACCATTCTGCAATTTCAGTTTAGTATACCAATAGATGGAAATATATGAGCTTGTCCAAATGTTCAACTTCTACCCCTTATGAGCTGCTCACATGGTTAATTTTTGTTCTTTCATTTTCTTTACCGAGTAAAACATTGTTTTCTATCCTTTTTCAGAGGCACTACTTCAAAGTCGACCGCTGCCACACATTCCGAGCCTTCCCGAATCGGATCCACCAGGAAGTCACAACGCCAATACCATCAGTAACAGTCTGGGCACCCTATCGAATTCTTCAGCTAGTGGAGCACCGTCTACTCCGATCTCGTTCGAAACCGCCAATAGATGGACGTCCAAAGAAAATCTCCTAGCACAAGAAGAGGACGATCCACAGTTGTTTGTTGCGTTGTACGATTTTCAAGCCGGTGGAGAGAATCAACTTAGTCTTAAGAAGGGTAAAAACTTTTTTTTATACCGTGGTGTATATGTTACCGTTAAGATAATATATGAAATCCGTTATTTTATAGAATACCTAGTTATTCCATGAAATAACTGATCGTGTAAAACTCTCTTGAATTTCATGGTTTAACTAGTTATTTCATATAATGCTACCCGTTAAAGTGAAAAATAATCATCATATATCTTGCACGACAAATTTAATACAAAAATTGAAAATAAAAAAAAAATTGTTATAAAAAGGAAGTAGCACATGGATGTAAATTCGATTTTCCAATAATAAAAAAGAAATCAAGTAGTCTGTTGGATCCCAGAATTAATCATTAATAGAGAAATTCAACTTCTCAGTTGGCTAGAAGACGCAATAATTGTCAACTTCATAGCTAGTAGTGGAAAAAATAAGTTTATCTCTTACTGAATAAAGGAGGCTTTAAGGAATGTACGCAGGGTCGGATTGGCCTAAAATATGAAATTTTCCGCTTAATAATATTGTTTTTCTACATTCATGCAAAAAACAACACTTTTGTGCACCACATTTAATGGAAAAAGTGGTACTTTAATGCACTAGTGCAATAAAATATTTTATTGCACTCATCTGTCATTCTTGTGTCAGTTTTGTGATGATTAATGACAAACATAAACATTTAAATTAAATAAAAATCCATAGCAAGTACCTGATCCTTCTTTAATACAACAATAATATATGTATATCTTACTACTTAGTCTCAACGAGTTACAATTATTTCATAATCTTTAATTATTTAAAATTTAAATGGCCAAGGCGAAAAACAGCTATGATTGAGTACTGACAAGGTGGAGGCCATAAAGATACAAAAAAGAAGAACGGGTTGAGTTTTATTAGGTTAGATTAGGTTTTTGACATATTTATATTGTAATTTTCCAGTTTTTGCATGAATTTAGAAAAAATATTGTATGCAACTCTTGCAAAACGTGTTTTTTGCACTCGACGTGTTGTCCAACTCGGCCTAAAGACCTCGTTGGACAATTTCACGTCGCGTGCAAAAAACACTCACTTTTTGCACTTGTTGCATAAATAACTATTAATTTGATTGTAGGTGAACAAGTTAGGATATTAAGTTACAATAAAAGCGGGGAATGGTGTGAAGCTCATTCTTCGTCTAACCAAGTCGGTTGGGTGCCATCTAATTATGTTACGCCTGTGAATTCTCTAGAAAAACATTCCTGGTATCATGGACCAATATCGAGAAATGCAGCTGAATATTTGCTTAGTTCTGGTAAGTAATTTATCTTGCCTACTAGTAGAGAGCATGGGAAAATTCCCTATTTCAATACTAATGTATTATTATTATTATGTGTGACACCCTTTTCAACATTGTCATTGACAGTTTTTTATTATTGTAACTTGCATATTATTTCAAAGCCTAATCCAAAAATAATAAAACTGGAAAGAAATATATAAAAGTTTATATTTTTTTTAGGTATCAATGGTAGCTTTTTAGTTCGAGAATCCGAAAGCAGCCCTGGCCAAAGAAGTATATCCTTAAGGTACGAAGGTCGCGTTTACCACTATAGAATCAACGAAGATACCGAAGGGAAGGTGTTCGTGACGGCCGATAGCAAATTCAATACTCTAGCTGAATTAGTTCATCATCATTCTATGATATCAGACGGTTTGATTACGCAGTTATTGTATCCAGCTCCAAAACATAACAAACCCACGGTATTTCCTCTGAGTCCAGAACCTGACGAATGGGAGATTAACAGAACTGATATAGTTATGAAACACAAGTTAGGCGGTGGACAGTATGGAGATGTGTATGAAGCTATGTGGAAAAGGTTTGTATTTTCCAATTGCTGGCACTCCAATTTAACCAAAATAAAGTTTTTCATCTCTACAAGAAGGTCACATTAGAAATACATTACTCTCATAACATTCTTTATCTTGAGATAACTTTTGTTATTAGTACTGAATAATCTCTGTAGGAATGTTTTATTTCTTGAGGTTGTAGCATATTTCAGCAAACCTTGTGCCACCTCTTTTGCTTTATTGCAATTTATGTAAGTAGTATCTAATTGAACCAAGTACAAGGATAGAATCTTTGACTAGTTCAGATCAGTTTTACAAAGCTCCAGGAATTGCTTAGTCTACCTATTTCTTCACCGATCTCAGCTCAGAAGTGTACAACTTTCCCAACAAGAATTGTCCCTATTATTATTCTTATATTTCTGCTTTATACTGCTTCTTGTTTAAAACCATACCCTAATGCTCCAACAGAAAAATCACATGGTACTTTCCAACTGACAAATATGAATATACTAAAAATGCTTTAAGTCTCTAAGACTTTCCACAGGAACTAAGTATAGATGGGGGCATATACCTTTTAGGTCTTATTGAATGTCACCTAGTAAATTGATGGATCAGCCATTTTGTAGTACAGATTTGTCTTCTAACATCTGTTTCTTCGTGGCCAATAATTTTCAAGGTACTAGAACTAGAACATCCTCAAAAACTATTTCTTTGAATGGGTCTATTTCCTAATAGTTTTCACAACTCCCTCCTTATCAAATCCTATTAAAATTAAAAGTCTAGTCTTTAAAGGAGGAATTATAAACTTTACTTTCTAAAATCTGCCAAATTATTCAATCAATTTATTCTCACTTTTTGTGATATTACTACAGATAATTATGTTTCAGGTACAACATGACGGTAGCTGTAAAAACCCTCAAAGAAGACACAATGGCCTTAAAAGATTTTCTCGAAGAAGCCGCCATCATGAAGGAAATGAAACACTCGAATTTAGTTCAACTCATGGGCGTTTGTACTCGAGAACCTCCATTTTATATAATCACCGAATTTATGAGCAAAGGAAACCTTTTAGATTACTTAAGAAATGGGAACAAGGATCAAATTAATGCCATAGTACTTATGTATATAGCCACGCAGATAGCGAGCGGAATGAACTATCTGGAAAGTAGAAGTTTTATCCATAGAGACTTAGCAGCCAGAAATTGTCTTGTAGGTGAAAATCACTTAGTCAAAGTTGCTGATTTTGGACTTGCAAGGTAAATACATTTTTTTGGTAAATTTTAAATTATCACGTATAGACAATTTCAGAACACCTACAAGTTTGTATAATTTAACATGTGGTGTAAGTCAGTTGGTTGTCAGATAGAACAATGTCAATGTAATAAATACAATTATGTACCCCTACGTTGGAATCATATGGAAAACTTTTTTATTATTATTTGTAAAAAAAAGTTATTCTTCATAAATGCCTTGACAAACTCAATGAAGTAGGCTTACTATGGATTACAGGACACACTGGAATAGAAGCGATTGAAATAGCAGATGAACTAGCAAAGAGGGGGACTAAAATACCTTTCTGGGGGCCTGAACCCTTTTGCAGAATCAGCCCCAATGTAATATTGGAAAAAATAGTTGAAGCCGAAAGAAAGGGAAGATCCGACCATTGGAAAGATCTAGTAGTGCTTATACAATCAAAGATTCTTCTGGGTGACAACAACCTGTTGAGGTCAAATGAATGCATAAGTCAAAGTAAAACTGCGCTAAGAGTTTTAACAGGGATCCTAACGGGACATTGTCGCCTGAATAGGCACCTGAAAAAGCTCAAAATAGTGGAGGAAGAAGAATGCAGATATTGTGGCATGAAAGAAGAAACCTCCATCCACATACTTTCCAACTGCACAGCTCTCCAGAATCCTAGAGCACAGTACCTGGGAGATTACTGGATAGAAGAGGAACATTTACCTAAGTGGAAGCCTGCAGATATCCTGAAATTCCTCCAGGAAATAGGACTAAAGGAGCTACTAGTTTCAGAGACTCTCCTCAGAAACTATATAGAAGTAAGGGGGCAAAATAGATCTTTCAGGTCTCAGTGAATGTTACCTCAAAAAACAAACACCGAGACAAACACAAAACACATATTCTTCATAAAAAGTTCTGCATTATCAAAAACCTAAAATACAGTAATCAATAATCAAATTTTTTAGTCGTATACATGGTTTGTCAAAAAATATCTGTATTAATTTGAACATTTATATCTGCAATTGACAATAGTTATTGTTGAAGTCCATATTTAGCTCTTTCAAGAGTTAGTATTGATTGTTATGAACAAAATGGAGGAATTGGAAGAAGCAAAAACTGATTTAAAAGAACTCACAATACTTTCGAAAGCTGTTCGAGCTGGAAATGATTCCCAGAACCCATAGAAACTTACCCATTCTATAAAGGATATCAAGAATATCCTGAAATATTCCAAAATATTGTTAACAGACGATATTTTTTTATTTTTTAGGTTGATGAGAGACGATACGTATACAGCTCACGCCGGTGCCAAATTTCCAATAAAATGGACAGCTCCCGAAGGCTTAGCTTATAATAAATTTTCCACTAAATCTGACGTATGGGCTTTTGGTATTTTATTATGGGAAATTGCGACGTATGGAATGTCACCATATCCCGGAGTCGATCTAACGGATGTCTATCATATGTTGGAAAAAGGATATAGAATGGAATGTCCTCCGGGATGTCCGCCGAAAATTTACGAACTCATGAGGCAGTGTTGGCAATGGCATGCCAACGATAGACCTACTTTTAAGGAAATTCACCACGCTTTAGAAAACATGTTTCAAGAATCGAGCATTACCGAAGGTAACTATATCGCTTTCCAAACTATCATAGATTTATTTTGTTTTTAACTAACGATAACAACATAAATAATTATGTTGTTATATACAGAGTGTATTTACGAGGTAAACTCACCATTATACTAACAATTCTAAAACCAATAACGCTCTTTGCTTATATTTTTGTTCTTAACAGAGGTTGAAAAACAACTGCAAGGCAATGACTCTCCATCAGTTCCTTTGGGAACTCCACATATGGCTTTTAAAAAGTCGCATTCGGGAAGTACGGGAAATATTCATGGCCTTGTTGGACTAACCGAATCTAGTGGTAAGATGATCAAACTAAAAGTAACTTTCGCATAGAAAAATCAATTCACTAATCCTTTTTTTTTAGATACTCTGAATAATACTTCAACTAAACTATCTACCTTTACCGGAGGATCAAAGACTAATGTTCAAATGAGGCGATCTACTAATAAAAAAGGAATGCCTGCTCCTGCTCCCCCCAAACGTACAAGGTAAGTTCCTTTTCGACACACTTTCAGGTTGGAATTAACTTTTAACACTTCATTTTCCCAATACGATCATATTCTAACTATAAAATACAAGAAAAAGTCCATCAAACCATAATTTTTAGAGGAGATTTTTAATTTTTCATATGATCTGTCTACAAATGAAACATACAAGCAACCGAAAGAGGTTTGAAAAAAATTGATAAGTTGTTTTCTTTTCAAATTACACAAGTTACAATGAAATAGAAGAGCTTCAAATTTTGCTCCATAATTGTCCTTATCATTTTTTCTCCAAATGATATTGGGGTGGCCAAAAGTTCATGGGTGATTTTTTTAAATTTTAAAAAATTACAATTGGCAGAATAATTGAGATAATTGCATTTTTTTGTAATGTATTTAACATTATAAATTGTTTTATCTTGTCATTGTCATTTGGAAAAAAATTTGGATACGGTCAATTTTTGACTAACATTTAAAGCTCTACAATTTTTGTTTCAAAACTTTTTTCAGTAACTCCAACGGTTTTTGTGGTGGTTGAAACAATCTTGTTTCGTTTATAGACACTTCGAAGTAAATAATTTAAATTTGGCAACATTGCCTCTAAATTACGTGTGTTAATTGTGTTAATTTACCTAATTAACGTTTGAATCATATTTTTTTGTTTAATACAGGGTGTTACAAATAAGAGTGATAATTTAAAATAAATTTTTTCAACTGTATTTTTTTTAAATTAGTATTTTTTCAAAATCAGGTATCGGCATCCGACAAATTCACAAATGTAGCAGGAAAAAAAAAGAATGAAATATTTTGTTATGAGAAAAAATTATCAAACACAAAGTCCTAAATTTGGTCTAACCATTTATTTTAAGATACCCCAAAGGCTACTCTGTTGGCTGTACTTATCTGCCTGTTAAATGTTAATATAATCAACACTAGCAACCATAACTAGTGAATTTATACCGATTTAGCTTTTGCCAGGCATTCAGAGCATCACCTTTTTAATACTAGTGTTATATTAGATGTTATGATGTGGCAACTAGCCTATTCCAGTGCGACCTGTTCAGCTCTATTGTGGTCCTCTTTATGTAGATCACTGTTTCTAGCCATACTTAATGAAATCCACCAACTTTGGGACTAAATATTTAATTGGTCTGTAGCTTTTTGTGTCTTGGTTTAAAGATCAGCACATTTGTCTGGCTGTCGCTACTTTTAAATTTGGACCAACACTTGATGACAACTAGTACTGAGACAATTGATAATCTGTCGGCATCTTCAAGGCACAAAAATGCAACTCCTGGTACTTGTTGTCTGACTGTTTGAGCAGCCAGCCACACTGTGGCACAAAATGTGGTCCACTGATCCATCTTTTTCCATATTCAGAAAGGCTTCTACTTTTGGTTCTGAGGTCCTTTTCTAAGATCTTTGCTTGTCTTACGGCTGTAATCTCATTTTAACAGAAAGAGCATGCTTTGTAGTCTACCTGATCTGAAATAGTTTTCTTTGAAAGGATTCCCAGTACAGGATCAACTGGGATAAGGTGATAAAAAAGTTGTAGTATTTTGTCAAAGGTTATCATACAAAACATTGTAATAAGAATGTTTAATCTTGGTATAAATAATCACAGAAAAAAATATTTATCAATTTGAATCTTATTTGACACATTCTGTATAAAAATTTATCAATTCACATTCTACAGTATCTGAATCATTCCATGATTACATTTAACTTCATAAAATTCATACTAACATCAGTTCATTTGTAACAATTTCATTGAATTCTGGTTGCAGCTTGCTATCTTCTTGCAGTTCTTTTCGAGATAGTACATTTGAGGACCAAGGACAAGCAGAAAATACAGGAGAGGATGGGACTGATTTAAATGGTATTAAAAATATTTTTATGTAGTTATTATGGAAGTCTGTTCGAACTTGTGTCTAATCTAATCGGTCAGTCTTTGTAACGAAATTATAATTAAAAAAAAATCTTATTGAATTCACCTCAAGTATGTGCAACTTGTACAATTTTGTACATTCCAAAATAAGCGAGATTTTCATGAATCATAGAACAGAATAGATAACATTCATTTGAATATGACACACTATTATGATAAAAATTATATCAACGACAATAGAATTAGTAAACTTTTTTGTTATTAATTATTGTTTAAAGGACTGACCAGAGAACTTCAAACTCTAACATCAAGTACAAAGTGTGATAGCGAAAGCGATCTACAAGATCAAACTCCCGATACCGACGATTCTGGAGCTCATTCCTATCCGGAAATATCTACCACCAGCAGTTTCACACCAGGTACAGGTTCTTTCAAGAGAGTGCCAATTATGGGTAATAAAGGATTGGAGCAAAGAGGAAAGAAAACCAAATCTAAAGAACCCACGGTAAATATTAATAACAATAATTGTATAATTTGTTTATGTGTTTATTTCTATCTTGACTATGACTTTACTTAATATTTTTCCTATTTTTTACCATATTACCAATATTACCATCTGACATCTAATAAAAAACAGATTAAAATGAAAATCTGAATGTTTACTTTTAGTAAGCAGGAAGAGTAGAGAATTTTGAGGAAGCACTGAGAGTAAATCCGTCCCTGAATGTATATTCTTGCGAATTGTTCTTATTGCGTTGACCAAAGCCCACAAAACTATATTTTATTAATTCTAATAATATGATTAACCTTGCATGGTTATTAAAACGATCAAATACCTGACTCCTCGTTATTGAGATAATTATGTTAACAATCTTTTATTAGCGCATGTCTGAATAACAATTATTGTTTTAAACTTCAGTTATTATTGTTAAGTGGCAGAGTTGAAACGTTTTGTTAATATAGGTAATGATAAATACTCGTATATCGACAATACGAACAATGTATTTATATAATACCGCTTATTATTCAAATCTGAATAGTTATTAAATTTGTTTACTTTTTAATTAATTGTTGTTAAGAAGATTTAGATTGTTTTAATCCTTTCGCCAACTAAAAATATTTGAATTAATTTATTGGGGATGTGTCATGTGTCTGATCCCACATTGTGATTACCAATACAGAAGGGATGCCACTCACAAACTATTTGTTTTCTTAGCTGAAGATCCTTTTAACATTTTTTTAATGAATGTGGTATTCTTAGCGTTAAGAGGACGATCAATTTTCAAAACAAAATTTTGGAACAGTGCTAAATTTTAGTCTTTTTCTTAAACTAGAAATGTCAATAAATATACAATATGTCCCCCTAAGTTGGAATCATATATGGAAAACTTTTTTATTATCAATTTTAGAAAAAATAAGTTAGGTATTCTTCATGAATAGCTCTGCATTTTCTTAAAGCTTTAGTATTCTTCATAAAAAGCGCTGCATTATCTCAAAGCTAGAAGTCATCAAATATCAAAATCTTCAGTCGTTTGAGGGGTTTGTAAAAAAATATTAGTTTCACTCAAGTGTAAAGTTGTACAACTCACATCATATTAATGTTAAAAACCAAATTTAATTTTTACTCATATCACATATTATCCAACTTTTTTTAGGAACATTTCTTGATATTGTCAAATTTAAAGGTACGACTGAAAATTTTGATATTTGATGACTGTATTTCAGGTTTCAGATAATGCAGAACTTTTTATAAAGAATAACTTTTCTTCCTAAAATTGATAATAAAAAAGTTTTTCTCCGATTGGCAGCAAAGTATTACTTTATACGTGATTATACATTTCCATAGCAACCAACTAAAATAAAGAGATTGTGGGAATTGTAATAATTTGCAAATACAATATCCTCATGAACAATCGGAGAAAAAATTATATGTTCAACTTGGCAGCAACTCGCTACGCTCGGCTATGAATTCATCCTCGGCAGTCAATCTACTACTTTGCTGCCTAGTTACAAGTTACAAATAACTATTTCCAATATTTCCATATGATTCCAACTTAGGGGGACATATTGTATATCTTTTTAACGGCGTTAAAGAAAGCATAATTTCATTGAATTTGGTTGAATGGAAATATATACAGGGCGAAGTAAAAAGTCCTACCCGTCCCCTCCTAAATTCAATAGTTTATACAGTGCGTCCATAAAGTAACGCATAAATTCATTATTAGCAATAAAAATAGAAAATCCTGACAGGTCGATTTTTGATTTTAATTTACTATTTTTTGAAATTATAATTTAATAGACAGGGTGTGTGATGACATCATCAGCATTTTTTTTATCCAAGCCCGCGAACTATAAAAATATTTCCATTTTTCGACATTATTTTTCACAATTTTTTTTGACAATTTTGCCTTGGCCATTTTGAAAAATTACTCAATTAATTTCTACTCTTTAGTCATTGTTTAAAGTACCACTACATCTAATTATAAATTTTTTAATACTTTTTTGTAATCTAAAAAGGTCGTGGCAGCCTTAGAAGTTCAAAACGTTCGCAAAGCTATCAGCAGGTACGGAACCCTTCCGAAAGGCGCTAGAATAGGTGCATACCTAGAATCACTTCGGCAAAGCAACATGTCATCTGATGAAATAATCGTTCAAACATTCAACCCCGTTTTGGACCAATCCGATACAACACCGAGATCACTGTCGCCGAGAACAAGTATTCGAACACAGCCGCAGATGATCAGAAGTAACTCGTCCGGGGGCGTTACTACGTTTCATTCTACGCATCCTCCAAGTTCTCCTACTTCTAGTAAACTAACGAGAAATCGAAACGTCGCTAGAAATAACAGCGCCGACGTTAGAAGCAGTTTAAGAAGTTTTAAAGCGTCGCAAAATAGTACTTTTAGGGGTGGAAGTCCTTCGAGGTGAGTTTTTTGATTGAGATTTAAAAACTATAAAGATTTCTTTATATATTTGAATATTTCAGATCAATTCAGCCAACTCTAGCGGATTTGGAATTTCCTCCACCGCCTACAGATTTACCTCCACCTCCAGAAGAATTCGATGGGTCCGGTATCGACCAAGTAGACTGCAGTACTTCCATAATGACTTCATCCCAGGAACTGAGGAAGCGAATTATTCCTATATCACCATTAACCACAAAAAAAGTATTTCGGGAATCTCAACCAACCGAACCATCTGAAACTAGCGATGTTAGTACTCTTCAACCTTCCGTAGAAGAAGCCAGTTCAAGATTCGGCGTTAGTTTGAAGAAGAGGGAGACCGACAAAGATAATAAAGAAGATGGGAAAGAGCGTGCCAGTCTTACCCTTACTAGTCCTAGTCAAGATGGTAAAAGTTCCATTAGTGCCGATTCTGATGTTCCTGTTGTTGGCTCTCCTTTGGAACCTTTGCCTCCTCCACCGAATATTTCCGAAAGTGGTGAGTTGGTGTTTTGTTTGGATATATAGGTTGGAATTTTGTTAGATTTGGGATGAGTAAAAAATTTCAACATTCAACTTTAGTCATATCAAAATAGTCAGTTTTAATTAAATATTTTGGATACTTATATGATTTCGAGATATTTTATTATTATTAAAAAAAATAGTGTCATTTTTATTAACAAAAAATATTCAGCAGGCAGCTAAAACTGGCAGTCGAGCGTTAGGGTAGTTACATTTAGAACTATGGAACCACAAGAAGCAGTTATAAAAAATTGAATTTTTTGAACATTGTTATTACTGATTGGTATAGAATAAAATTTTTAACAGTGTAGATGGCAATGACTGCAGCAGCCGCTAGTACCTGATGTAATTTTTTATTCTTAGAATACTAGACAAACATATCAAATTTCTATGATGCATACAGAAAATAAAACATCTTGTGGTTGCCTAATTCAAAAGGTAGTAGGTATGTAGTTTGTTTTTCTGGGATCAAAATATTTTCCAAGCGAGTTGTATACTGTGATTATTCATTGTACCTAATTTTAATATAATGAGGTTGTGTTTTATGGTATGATTCCTAGAATGTGCACTACGTTAGATTATACAAAACATTAGATTTATAGAATTCCGGTGCTGTTAGGCACTCTGGTAATTACCATATCGTTTTTTTATAATATGTTTGTTAGTTATAAACAGGTTGAAAATTCCCACAATAAGTACCTACAATAGCAAAATTTTGTTGAGAAACAAAAATACATACTTCGTAATCTTTTTCTACGACTCTTTTAAAGACCGGCATAGAAAATCTAAAAATTAATATGAACTCATATGAATCAGCTATGTTCGCGGGTCACAATACGAACCGATTCCGAACCAGTCCGTAATTAACTATACCTTGTCTATACCCTGTTTTTAAACTAAGAGGAGTGATTTGAATTAAAGTTGGCATTTCTGCAGGTTCATCATTGGTCAGATAGCCGCCCGTTTCACACAGATCTTTTGATAGAACTGACTGGAACTGACAACGCTATTTGTCAGATTTGACATTTATGTTCATTTACATAAAAGTATTCCACTCTTTACTACAACTTTTGCGCTTTTGCTGTTTATTATTTTGTTTACGTTTGCTATTTCATATTGTGTTTGGACTTAATACCTCGTGTTATTGTATTTGTGTTTTTTACTTCATATTTTGTGTTGTTTTGTTGTATCGCTTTGTTACTATTTGAATATGGACCAAAGATTCTATTCCAAGTACTAGTGGACATTCTTAGCCCCCGAAACGAAGGGAATTATCAAGTTTGGATTATTTATCGCTGACAGAGAAGCTTATAAGTTAACAAGTAAAATCTTATTTTTTATAATAGTTTGACACAAATTACGGTACCTACAATATTATCGTATTTTTTTAAATCAAAACCTGTTTAGCTTTATTTTGTTCTACACCTAAACTTCCAATGTAAATAAAGGATAATTTAACATATAAACTAATTGTATATTTTATACTCAAATTATCAAATGGTCATTCATACAATTTTACATAATATAACCACAATGTTTTCACTATAATGTGACATTTGGTAGCTGTGTTCGCCATTGTCTGGCTTCATGTCCCGAGTCCAATTACGATAAGATATTAAGACATACCTTGATTTTTCATTGGCCACGACAAATGCGAGCAGTACAATACATATTTCACATAAGTGTCAATTAGTTCTATAAGTCGGAACACGACCTTTTCGGAACACTCTACCAATCTAGTAACTTTTAGTGGTGTGTTTCAGGTTTCTTAAAATACTTAGTTTAAAAACAAGGTATAGAGCGCATGCTTAGTTCCGAACCAGCAAATAGTTCCCAGTATACCGCGAACGGTCTTCGTCTTACTAGAGAACTGTAACCTGACAACCTGTAACTTTTTCGCCATTCCCGTTGTCCCTTTTCTGTGTGTTGTATACAGATTTTAATTTTTAAAGGAAATATTTATTCAAAATGTGCGAAGCAGAAAAAGGCGAATATATATAATATACAAGGGCAGGAATATTGGGAAAGCGGCAAAAGTGTAAAAAGAGTACGGAAGTATCCGATTCTTAACAGTACTCGGTGTATTCGATTCTTTTATCCAAGTATTCGAATATCGGCTGTTCTCGGATCTCGGCCTGGCTGATCGCATAAACTCGAGAATAAAAGTCCGTACCATAGAGAAATAATGGTCCGTACTGTCAGCAGATTCCGATTTTTATTTTTACATTCATACCATCTATTTATAATATTTTCTATTTTTTATTTTCTTCATTTTCGTATTCATTTTTTAAAGAATTTATTTTAGTTTTTCATTGGAATCATTATTATTTTTACATTTATCGAAACATGTACACTATCCTGTATATTTTATATTTTCTTCATTAACATTTTAATAGAAACCATGAACTTTTATTTCAAATTAAAAAACCAAAATCTTAAACTGCTACCTTACAGAAAATGGATATTAACAAATAACCACCTAAGAATAGTGAGAACAAAACGAGTTCGCTCAGACAGGTATTCGTGTTCGATCGTATTCGTAGTTCGTACTCATCCATATACCTACAAATCTAGTCTCCATGACCTACAATCTTTGTTCTCGAGAACTCAGTACTCGGATAAGCATTCGATTCCTAAAATGATTCGAGGACCATGTATCCGATTCTCAAGAGTATTCGATTCTGCCCATCACTATAAAACCATATGAATGAAACAACTGGCATATCGATCATTTGCGCATGAGCAGCCAAACCGAACTTACAGTCCTCACCAAAATCAGAGAACTGCTATAACTGATTCGGAATCAATAATTTACTGAATCATTGTGACCCGCGAACACAGAACTATTACTAAAAATTCAGAACTGAGCAAACCGCGAACGACAATTTTGAAAATGCGCATGCGATCAGTCCCTGAATTAGTTCGTAATCAGACCCGCGAACAAAGCAGTACAAATAACTTATATTCACATACCATATAGTCCCGAAAATTCCTTACGTAAGAATTGATTTCAAAACTTCACTTTTTGTATGCTCTCCCAGAACATAAATTCAATTTCAATCAACATCAGACCAAATTCAATGTTGCTTAATTTTACATACAACTTTACTAGTTATCAATAAAAAATTATTCTTTAAAACATTATTCAGTTCACTTTAAAAGTCGACCATATTCGGATATTATAAAAACTTACTTGTTTTGACCAACTGACACACAGCATGCTACGAAAAAGTAACAAAAACGCCGAAGGTGAATCATTCTGAATATCCATTACTTAAATAATTTTAATGAATTTTTTAACTTTTCATGTGAAAAGTACATAATTTGAAAATGTAATGGTAATATATTTTCATATAAAAGGCATATTATATATTCTTATAATACATATTTCAATTGCAATTAGATTTATCACTTACATTCAAATTTCTTCTTTGTTCGTCTAGTAGCCAGTTTTCCATAACAACAGTTCAATTATAAAAGCACAATATTTTAATCCGATAATTCGAAAATCGTTTAAAAGTTTCACTATTTGATTTGAAACCGATTATAGGTACTCGAAATTGCATACATAAAGTTGCAATTATTAAAAAAAACGCGACCGGCACGGACATATATCGGGCTAAGAGATCGGAGTATATGACGTACAGGACAGACAAAATTGGTTTCTGCTGCTCGATGTTTGCACGCATAGGTAGGTAGTTAATTTAATCTAAAAAATAATGGTTTTAAACAAGAGTTCGCCTTATAAAAATACAATTTAAATAGGTGTCTATCAGACGTCATGGTTTCGCGAATACTTAACAGCATGCAAGAAATTTCATTAGAATACTTAGTTTGTGTATAGATGGTGTGCGGTTCCACAATTTATTAATACATCGATAAAAACTCCGAACAACATATTTGTTAACGTTCCAATTGGAAATTTTCTATGCAAAATCTGTCAACGAGAGACCCAGATATAATTTAAGTTTCTGATTATGTCTTAATTACTAATACCTTTAGTCAATATTTGAATCACCACCATATCATTGCAAAATAAACCGTATTGAACTGTTATGGACACAGATAAAAGGAGAAGTTAAAAAATAGTTATTTATGTAACTAGTGTGTAAAGTAGCCTTTTTTTTGACGAATGTGAATGTTGTCGCATGAGCCGCAGGCGAATGCGACAATCACATGAGTCGAAAAAAAGGTCTTTACACACGAATTACATACAAAATTTTTTCTACTATCGAAAACTTTATCAAAATACAGAAGTTTAGGTAATATGCCACTAGAACATTTTCGAAATTTATCATTTTATTTTTTCCACACTATTTGCGAAGTAATCTTCTGATAGATCCATCTTATAATTATAATAATATAAAATAACATCATAGTTTCCTAAAAATATTCAATACTTACATCAAAATACAATTGATTACCCTAGGTATAGTCGGAAGATCTCAATTTAAACTTTAATTGTCAGATTCAATTCACAATTAAAGAAATGTCAGTCACTCACCGCCAACTTATACCTATTCAGATACACATAACTACATACATAATAATATTGGAACTTTTACTTTACGCACTAGTGCGTAAAGAAAAACTCTTTACGCACTAGTGCGTAAAATCAAATTTTACGCACTCGAAAGTGTGTCTAAAGTACCTACTTTACACACGGTAGTAGAAAAAATTTTTTTGATTCAAACTTCCACTTTGTTTAAACGGTTCCATAAAAACGTTACGGCTACAACCATCTCTATTCGACGTTCACAACAAACTATATTGCGTGCGCCTGCTTAGCTCTTTTTTAAATGTCCGTATCATAATTTTTAAAGCCTACTTCAAACTAAGGTAAAGGGTTGGTACCATTGTTTGAATTTTCAACACTTAAAAGCGACTAGGATTTCTGCAAAAAAGATGTTTATATACGCTTACTACATTAACAAAGTTTTGTCTGATCACTGCCATGAATTCTTACAAATTTTGCGCATTTTAAAATGTTTACATACATTGATAACACTCACAAATTACCTAAAGTAGGATTTTTAGTACATTATCTAGTAGCTTACTTATTTTGTTTTGTTAACACTCTATGTGTAGTTTTTTTGTTTCATATATTAAATTGGGGTTAAACCAAATATACCTTCATGGCCAGTATTATTAAAAAGCGGTAGCTGATGGTATTTAAAAAATATGTTGGTCCATTATCTCTTCACTCCAGCTTCTCTTGAACCTACCTACCTATTTTCTTTTCTTTCTCTATAAATCCCAACTATATCTTCCTGAAAACCTTATTTCTTTGTACTACTTTACTGTTACTGTTAAGGATTTCATGCTATTAACCTTTTTTACAAATTGTAATCATATATAATATATGTAATTTCCCCTTTTTAAACATATACCTATTGTATGTATGTATATTTGGGACATTCATTCAGATCTATTGTTCTACCTACTTTATTCTACTTATTAGTTCCCGAGGAAAGTCTTGGAGAATAGTACTTCTGTTTGGCATATTCCAATCCTCTGAAAGAATTTTACCTCTCTTCATTCTGTAATCTCTATATCAGCTATAAAACAAATTTATATCTACTTTGAAGACATTTTTAAATATCACTTACCGTTTTGCTGTATGTAAAATCATGCTTTATATTATTTATAGGGATTGTAGGTACTTGATATAATTCATATTTTGTGGACCATTAATAATGTTATTTTTCATGGAAACACATATCATTATTAACTTAATAATAATAATACTTATTACTAAGGGAACTGTTTTTGTTTGTCCAGGGCATTGTAATTTGAAAATAGTGTTAAATTGATTTGAAGCAAAAAATAGAATCATCATTGAATATGTTACAAAGAAACAATTTTTGGCTTGTAATGAATAATGATATATAAATTAGTGATTCTTGCTTGATCTGAAATAGAGGTAAACAGAGCATCGTTAAATAAGTGACCAGCTGATATTTGTAGATCTTTTTCAACTGTGTGTAAGTACCTCAATTAATTTAATTTTTGATTAAGTAGGATCTATTGTATTTGATTTTAGGATACTCTGTTTATATAGAAAGATTTCTTGAAGATAACGTCTCAATCAACCAATCATTGATAGTTTTTAATTACATAGGCTATGTTTAATGACAGACAGTGAATCCTTGCCTTGGTCTTTGGGCTCATCTGTATATTTTTCTTTCCCAATAAATTTGTCATTTCTATGAATGTTCATTGGTAACATTCTTTCAATATCTGGAACTACCTAAAACTATGTGTGTTATATATTATTGATAATCAAACAAATGTCTCATTATATTTAACCTTTTGGTGTATTAAGAAGTGTGAATACTTCTTTACCAATAGCAAATTATTAATTAATTTCTGTAAATGAAACTGGTTAAACATAAACACAAACTGCTTAATTGGTATTGATATTTGGCAAAAATGAATGGCTAATGAAGAATATGTTGGGATTTTTAACATTAAATTAAACACTATGGTGAGACCGAATAGTGGAAATGAAAGTAATAAATCAAATTAGTGGGGATAACTCAATGAGAATAAGAATTACCA
Source organism: Galerucella nymphaeae (assembly GCA_963978555.1). Lineage (NCBI taxonomy): Eukaryota > Metazoa > Arthropoda > Insecta > Coleoptera > Chrysomelidae > Galerucella > Galerucella nymphaeae. The sequence goes on from OZ021709.1 coordinate 17,144,258, forward strand.
ATATGTCATCTGAAAAGGTACCTATGAACATTGTGTGGACATTTTATAATATTTGATCTTGATAGGTGGAAAATAATAATTTATAGTATTGTGACCTACTCTCCAAGAAATTTTCACTCTATATTTCATGATTTTATTTATTATTTTAGCATCTTAAAATTAAATGTACAGGGTGGCCATACAATAATAAAACTCCCTATTGTTAGGAACAATAGTTAACATTTTTAAGTAATATTTAGTTAAGTTCCTGATATGAGAGATTTAAAAATACTTTTTTTAACAAACGCTTATTTTTGTCTGGCCCCTCGGTGTATTATATTCTGCAAGGAAGTACATCAATTATCAAAATATAGAAGGCGCTACCAATTTCTTTTTTAATTTGCCATTTTATTCTTTTATTTTCAATTTTATTGTGAAAAATTTTCTGAACAAATATTCCTAGCAAGCTCATTTTAGTACAATATGTTTTTGTTGTTAGTTAACGAGGATTTTTAAATAGGGTGAGTGTTATGAATGATTTGTCAGAAATGTCAAAAGATAATCAGTTTCTCAATACAAAGAATAAAAAAACTTCAATACAAAAAATACCGGAATTTCTTTGGTTTATTATTAACAATTTTCAAATTTGGAAAAATTACTTTGTGCAAATCAAAAAGCAAAAAATATTTGGCAATATTTATAGGGCTTGATCTAGGGGAACCTATACTGCTAGATTATTTATTGAATAGCTTATATTGAAACCAACGACAAATAATTTTGTTAAATTGACATAATAACTAAACTGTTTGACAATGAAAAAAAAAACCATCAACAGATGAGTTGTGTGATTCCAATGAAAGTTGGGGATTCAAATTAAGATCGCAGCGCCAACTGAACTATTTCTTTGTTCATTGTGTATAACCTCAAATATATTTTACACATTTTTCATTGTTTGATTGTAGTTTAGACGTTGCCTTTGGCTTTTTTCGTTTTTTTGTTATATTCATAATTTTTAAAAGTATTGTTAATTGTATTTATTATATTGTTAAGGTTATAAAATAATGTACAAAGAAATAGTTCCTTTTCTTTCTGCCACCAGATAGAGTATCACTTATATTTGTTGTGTTCTTTTTACAGTATTTTCTTCTGCTCTGTTGAGATAATTTTCAACCTGAGCGGGTGAACAAAGTGAGCAGAACATATTAAAAAGAATGCGCAAAAATAATAAGTTGAGGAAAGTTAGGTTAGCGTACTGTTTATTGTTTCTATTATTCAGTTTTCAATAAAAATATTCAAGTAGAAGACATCTTGGTTGGGTTGATAATGCTCTTTACAATGTTTTAAAATTCTTTTATAAAAATCGATGTCTAAAACAATTATTTTAGTTAAATAAAATTAGAAATTATGTTCACCAATATCATAGGTTAAGTTTGTTTCATTATCCTTCATTCTTATGGTGATGAAATTATTGGTGTTTCCATATAAATGCTTACACATTTCGAAACCGCATCAAAATAAATCAAATTCTGATTGTTTTCCTTATGTATTGAGGTTATGATTAACTGAACGGAGTAATCAGAACCGAGTCCCCTCTGGAGGTAGTGCAGTTAGGGGAAAGGGGGAAGAGATAGTTCAGCTCTGTTCAAAACGAGCGCTTAAAAAGAATACGTAAAATCAAGTGAACAGAGCAGCTGATCCTGCTCGAACAAATTCCGTAAAAAGAACACAAAAATTGAATTCCCAATAGATTCATGTGGACAGAGAGGTCATTCCGGAATGATTACGACAAGGATAGTTACTACTTACCAACAACACTATTTAAAAGAGATAATAATTATTTTATTTGTAAAACTCAAATTAGATCAGTCCCTCTCTACCAAAACAGGTACATTTTTACTAACCGCTGTGTTGTGTTTTGCTAGAGAGAATTGGTCTATTTGTGAGCATCGCACAAAACAATTCTTGTCTCTCTCTTTCAAGTTGTGATGTACATATGATCATTTTCGGTACTTGTCTGAAACGTATGACCTATTAAGCTTTTTTCACAATCTGGATATCATGGTGAGGGAAACAATCTGCTTTAAATTGTTAACTTTCTTTCATTCAATTTCCAAATTGAAAGTAGTTACTAGTAATTTTTTGTATTTTACAGTTTTTTTTATTCGTTAAGGCAAATTAATATATACACAGTCCTAGTTAAAAACGAAAAACTCCAAGTATAAATGACTAAATTAATTTTTTTCTGTTACAGATGAAGCCATAGACGTAGATGACAATAAATCCTCTAAAGTGTTCAGAAATAAATTGGTAATGAAAGAAATGGAATTGAAATTGGTTGCGGAAATAAAGGAAAGTCAAAATTTGAAGAGTAAAAATTTGAAAGAATCTCCCATAGAATCGTTATTGGCTGTGAGTGGCATTAGCCAAGATCCAGTTTCTCAACTCGTAACCGAACTTTCACAATCTCTCAATTTAGATAAAGATCTAGATATTAACGTAGCTAGAAAAACCTCTCAAGGAAATTTGACAACGAATAACGGAGTGACGTTTGTGTCGCAGCTCAAAAAAATAGACGCTAAAAAACCCATTACTACCAAAGAAAAAAGCGAAAAAGACGCCTCGGTAATCATAGATTTTAAATCTAGACTACGAAAAGTAGAAAACGATAATAAAGAAGACAACGAAGTCGAAATTAACAAAAGAGAAAGTACAGCTAGTTCCGATAGTGGAAATTTCAAATTAGATGATAGCGATGACAAAAGAAAGAGCACAGGAAGCATTAGTAGCTTAAAGAAACTCTGGGAAAATAAAGATAATTCGGAAACGTGCGGAAACATCCAATTAAGCCCTAAATTATCAATAAAAAACAATAAAACTGAAGATATAATCGAAAACTCTCCAGTTGAAACTTCAGATGACTCTGTCAAGTCTATTAAAAGTGATAAAAAATCATGGCCACCTGGACCCGAAGAAAAACCTGTTATCCCCACTAAACCGGCCGTGAAAGGGTTAAAGTCTTTAATAGGTCGACCAGCAGGATCCGCAATTTATGCCACTCCTATGTCCACCACGTACAATTCTAAACCGCCAATAATGGCCAAACCTGCCAACATCGAGAACAAAACACCAGAAGAAGACACTAAACTAACCTCTGGCGATAAGAGTGGAAAGGATAATATTTTGGAAATATCCCAGGCTTTAGAAACGACGTTAAACAGTATCAAATCGAATTCTTCTGTTTCAACGGCCACGTGGCTTCAATTGTCTGACAAAATAGGTTTATTGCACGGTTCATGCATGGATTACGCTGATAACGTCGTTCCTGCACATACGAAATTTCAATTTAGGGAGTTGTTAACGAGATTAGAAAGTCAAGCTAGACAGTTACGTTCGGCAGGTTCGAGAAACACCAGCGAAAACACCCGATGTCTCAACGAAGTGAATAACACTATTAAAGATGTTGTTAACGTAGTTTTTCGATAAAAAAAAACAAACACAAGTATCGTCTGACTTACAATTATTATTATTATTATTATTATACGACTGTTAGGACCATTTTGTGTAATGATTCGATTTTTTGTAAGGTAAGTTACATATTTGATATGGGGTGTGAGTGAATGTCAAAAGTTTTTATTATTATTTTTTGTGTTTGTTTTCAGTTTTTGGATTATTTTTGTTTGTGATATATCTATCGTACACTGATAAAATAACATACCGATTTTGGGTTCTGCGCAAGACAGTTTGCAAACTTCACGTGGCTTCTTTTAATCTTTAACGGAGTCTACTTAGGCACGTCGCTCCAGTATAACTGATGTTTTGTTTCAATCCACCGAAATATACACATCCACACTATGGATGGAATTTCTTTCCAACGGAATGTGACATTTAGTTGCTTACTATTCCTTTGTGCCCCGCAGGCCGCAACCCACGTTATTGTGGCTGGTCAGGGTTTGAAGTTTTTGTAAGCAGTCCCAAACCAGTCTACAACTTAGCTAGGGGCTTGCTAAAGATTTCAGCTGAGCTGCTTAACTGTCAGTATAAAGATCTTTTGATCTATATACTTCCTTTCAATGGTAACGAAAATTACTGCCTAAAATGCGGATGTACAGTACCCCAAAAATGCATAACCGTTGCACCTGGGTATGGTACCACAGACTCACAGACACACAGGAGTTCGGTTAGAGAGAATGAAAGCGACTTAACTAGCTGCTTTGGTCAAGATTGTCTGATTAATTTGCTAATGTCACTTGAAATAGATAGAAAAACGACAATTTTCATAGATATAATGACAAATAATTTGGTAGGGGAATCATACATAAAGAGGAAACTAACATAATCTTATAAAAGTGTGACACCAGTTTGACAGTTGATAAAACGTTGTACCATGGAATTCAAGCTTTCTAATAAAGTGGTTTTTTCTAACAAGAATGACAGTTATGGTCTACTGTTCAAAACATGAGATTTTGCATGTTTTTTATCATTGCGAAGATCTACATTGCTTTATTAAAATAATGAGTACACCCCCGAAGCGTCTATCTTGAAATTTGAAATGACTTTTCAGCTGAATACTCAACATATAAGTGGCCAATAATTCTAGAAACACTCGGCATATCACCATTTCATTCCTGTTATTCAGTCACTAGCTCTGTCGAATGTCAGTGAAAAAAGTAATTAGGAGAAAGAGATACAGCTAATTAGAAATGCTGCAAAAATCTTATCGAAAATGGACGTATACAATTAAACAAATATCAACAAAAATAAATATAACTGACATTTGACATAACTAGTGACTGAATAACAGAAACTAAATGGTGACATGCCAAGAGTTCCTAGAATTATTGGCCACTGATATGTTGAGTATTCAGCTAAAAAGTCATTTTAAATTTCAAGATATACGCTTCGGGGGTGTATTCATTATTTTGATAAAGCAATGTAGATGTTCGCAATGATAAAAAACATGTAAAATCTTATGTTTTGAATAGTAGAGCTTAAATGTCATTCTTGTCGGAAAAACCAACTTTTTGTTGACCATACTGACCTTAGACTGAACTCCTCTATTGATTATTGTTTGACGTACAGGTTGTAAAACATAAGTGCTTAGATGTCAACTGTTAGTTAACCGAATACTACTGAAGTCATATTGATAAAACCTTTTTAACTGCCAGTTATGAATTCTACTATTGGTTGATAAATTTGAGCTTAACTAACACTACTATTTTATCGGTTTTTAGTCTGTCTTCTAATTCCAAAAAAACTTTGGGACATTTTCTCTCATTTGCTACAAAAGTTGATTCATGAAAGATATTTGTTACACTTATGGTAATCTCTTTCCTTCGGTGTATCTTTCGCCAAGTACTGACAGCTGAGTTGAGACGGTGGCTTTGACAACTCCAATAATTTTTTATATGGAAACTCCATAATACACCAAACCACTTTTATGTTTCATTTCAAACATATTTTGTAACCTTGTCCATGACATTTTGTATAACCATTATTACTTCTTTACTATACACATCAAAATACTCAATATTTATATAAAATTCGATACAGTATCTCGTTTTGTCAGTGGAAAATGAAACGATCTATCACAAAATCTCGTGTTCTATATTTATTTTCACTAAGCTGTGATACAACTTAAATAATTTTAGGCATTTCGATATGCTCAATCATTAATTTATTTTCTACAAACAACTTTTTGTATCCCGCTATTGTATTTGTACTACTTTTGTGACTAACACTTATTGACATTTAGGGTAAAAAAGAGCTAAAGCTACATTCAATTGTATAAAGACTGTATTAGGACGATTAAAAAAATAGATATTTTCATTTCAAATTAATCTTTTCGATTCCTGAGATTATAGTTTTAATTTTACAATGAATTTTTATTTAAAATGTTTAAAATCAGGCATATAAGAGAATAAACACGTATACAGAAGTACAGCATGGAAAATCTTGCTCGAAAGAAAGAAGGGAGACTAGAGTTACTTATTAATTGCTCTTTTTACGGACTTTTTACAAACTAGTTCATTGGAGAGCTGGAACAAACCTAATATCACATTTCTTTTACATAACTCTCCTTTGTAGAATACTTTCCTGTAGATATCCCAATTCAACGATATTTAGTTCCTATTTAATGTCGAATTATTATTTAAATTTCCTGTTAACAAAACATTTTTCATTATTTTTCATTGAAAAATATTTGATTGGTCATATTGTAATATCATTAAAGACTTGAAATCTTAGTTGTGGGTTACGATAGGGAACATAAATTACCAAAATTTTAATTTGACTGTAGCGAAAGAACATTTACCTAATCTTTGACGTTGTACAATTCGCAAGAAGCGGTTTAGTAAACTCTTAGTACACAAAAGTAGTGGTTAAAATTAATTTAAATATTTATATAAGTATATGCTAGTCTTTTCTTTTGTAATATAATTTTTGGTTGATTAAATAATTGTGCGAGGGTGAATGTTTACTTTAGTGGTATAAGAATTGAATAAAAAATGATTCAATTGTGGAGTCATTTCCTAAAACCCAAAGAATACACTGGTTTGACAAATGACATTGTCTCTTTTATTATTTTAAGCAAACAACAAAAATTCGTTATTGAATAAATGAGAACTATTAAGTAGTAAATTAAATTGCTCTTTTTAAATACATACAACAGTTTTTCACTTAATCTCAGAAATGTTGGATCACACTTACAAATTCAAGTCAGACTAATAATAATGACTGCGCAACAAAGACAAACCTTGGCGTGTAGACAGGCCTTTGAAAATATGTATTTGAAAAATGGCGCTATGATGGTCGTCAGGTAACCTGCCAAAAAATGCCTGTAACTTGGCTAATCTGGAGTTTAGATACAGGCCTTGACATGTTCCTTACAGTTCAGGGTTTATTGAAGAAAATAAAAAAAATCTAGAGTGTGCAGACGCCCCAACACAGTTAAAAAATGTTGAAAACTGTAAATTACTTGAATAATATATTGAATATATTGGAATTTTTATATCTTACTTGATTATAGTATCTCTGAAATAGCGACCTAAGCATTTACAAATTTATTTTCTTTGCTGCATTTTTTTGGAATATTACAAATTATTATCAATGTTGAAAAAGTTTGTATAAATATATCTTGTGAATAATGTTGCTTGAACTTTAAATTGTCAATAAACACCAACAACTATTACTACAAAAATGCAATACACTTTTATTGATCTCCTAGAACGAATTTTTCTTGTTTAATTTCGTACTCATTTATATGGACAGTACTTCTATCCAATTTAATGTACATAATGTAATTTTAGTAGGTATTTTGTAATAATTTAAATTATTTTTATTCTATATATTGTGATTTTCATTAAATCATTTGCAATTTTTGATTTTCGTTTTTTTCTTTCGTAAAACAACTGTTGTGTTTTCTGAAAAAGTCTGATTTTTACACAACACTATGGGTATATTGGGTATGATGACAAAATATCCCAAAATAATTGTTACTTCTACAAAAAATGAGTTTTTAAGAATTTCTCATTAAAACTAGACTATTAATGGAGCTTTTGATAGTTAGATATTCAGTTGAATATAAGTCATTTTTAGACGAACATAATATTGCCAGGTTGTTTTTTGACAACTTTGAACTGTTTGCTTTGATAAAACTCATTATATCCGACAATGATTACTACGTGAAAAGTAGACAACCTACAACACTTGATACACATTTATTTTGCATAAGCTTTATTTGTATAGTTTTTCAGTTTCCTTTTACTACTATATATACATAGTTTTTTAATCTAGTCATTTGAACTTTGAACTATCCAACTCTTCTTCGCAATTTATTTATCATGAAAACTCAAAAGGTGTCCCTTAATTCTGTTTGAGTGGGGCACCTATGATGGGTTTGTAAATTTTTTCGTAACGAAGTTTTAAGTATAGAAAACTTCTTTTTACTAATTTATTTTGAACATTTATAATGTTTTTCAATAAATACTCCATATTGTTATAACGTTCCTCGAACAACTACCTACTTCATTTTGAAAGTTACAAATATTACCCTGCTTAATTCAACAATCTTACATAATAATCTTATTGCGAATTTTGATTTATTATCTTTATTATCAAATGTATTAAAAGAATAATCAGATATTTCTTGGTAATACAGTGTCAGAAAACACAACAAATTTCTATTTTTGGAATATTTATTTAATAAACAGGCTCACTCTCTGAAAAAAATGCTCGATATTTATAATATACCTTAAATATATGCTTTATTAGTGTGTGTTTTGAAAAGTAAAGTAAAACGATATATTCAATATTTGTGCAAATAGTACCATTTGGAACATAGATGCTAATTGTCACTTATTTTTGCGTTAATCAAATTCTTGGTAATTTTGAACGTATTTACCTCTGTAGTGTTTACTCATGGTGTATAGTTATATATTGTTTATATTTCATATGATATTAATCTACAAGGAGTGAAAAACAAGTTCTTATAAATTTGATTTTTCGGTATTTCCAATTGAACAAAAGATACTAAAAGGATTATAATAATGTCCGATACTCAAGAACCCATTAAAGCACCAAAATAGTGAATGGAATAGCAGAGGAACTAGCAAAGAGGGGGGCTGAAACCCTTTTTTCACTCAACGACTTCACTAAGACTTTCAGGATTCTAACGAGGTATTGTTGCCGAAAACCACAAAATAGTGGAAGAAGGAGATAGAGGCCAGCCACATACTTGCGGATTGCACATCATTTCAGAATCCTAGGACACAAGACACAATACCTAGGAAACTACTGGATGGTAGAGCGATTCTTTCCTAAACTGAAGCCTGTAGATATCCTAAAATACCTCTGGGAAATAAGTCTAAAGGAGCTACTAGTTTCTGAGACTCTCATCAACAACTATGTAGAAGTAAGGATCTTTTATAGGTCTCAAAAAATGTCACTCCATTTATACAGACATAGATACTAAAAAGGTATAATTTGGACATAACTATAACAAAATGGTTTTTAAAATACTTGTAAGTAGAAAAATGACCTTATATTTTTGAAACATGAAATCTACAAATTAAAACAGTAGTACTGAATCATCAAATTTATTAGAACTTGTACCTACTAAATAGCGATTTACTTGTAGTAATTTGCAGATAAAGCATATTGGTAAAAAAGATAAATGTAGAAATGGAAAAAATGTGAAAAGATATTTTTGTACGTATGTGTGTATTTATATAAAGAATATATAATATTTTACCACGAATCCTCTTAATTAAGGATGTCTACTTATTACAGGGTTTGTATTTAGTGCGCTGGAAAATTCTATTAAGCAATTCATACTTTTTTAATTGAAGGAATTGAAAATTGCTGTAGAGTTTAACGCTTTCTTTCGCTTAAGTCAAGTATATCCTAATTTTCAATCAAAACAGTTCACTTTTATATGACCATAGTCAGTCTTAGCCAATCCCTCTTTTGATTAACACTCCCAAGAAACTGAAAAAATGTTTTTCGTTCTCTTGTAGATGTAGATTAGTTATGATAAACTATTGCTAGATGAGAACAAATGAATGCATAAGCCCAAGTTTTCACAGATGTCCTGTAGGGGGCTGCCTTCTACATGGGCAACTCAAAAAACTCTAAACTAGTGGAACAAGAAATCGGAATTCACATACTTGCAGAATGGATATAACAATACAGAATCCTAGGGCACCTAGGAACTAGTGGATAGAAGAGGGACGGTTATCTAAGCTGAAGCCTGCGGATATCCTAAAAGTTGCCTCCAGGAAATAATAGGTCTGAAGAAACTCTAGTCTTTGTGACTTTTCTCGGGAACTGAGTAGGAGAATGCACAATGATTTTTTAGGTCTCCGTGAATGCCTCAGATCTTTTCTGCATTGCCTATTTCTTCCAATATAACATTGGAGCTGATACCCTAAAGAGTCCAACCCCAAAAAGGGTGTTTCAGTCACCCTCTTTGCTAGTTCATCTGATGTTTGCTTTCCTTATTTTCTAGTATATTGTAACTATATTGTTCTCGCCTAGTTTATTGTACCATTTTAAAATAGATTACACAAGTACTCCGATGATAAGCCTTGACCTTCTATATCTTTGACTATTTTATACTATTTTATTTATACTAGAATGTCTTCCTATTACTTGTTTTGGCCTTAAAGACATTATAAACATGTGAACTAGAAGGATGTATACGACTTATTGAAAATAGTTTAAGAAGTTATCGTACTGTATGTTTTATCTGCCATCAGTTAAAAATTACTAACTAGTCTATACCAATGGAATTGTCACAATTTTTTCTAGAACAAACTTTAAACTTCAAAATTTGCTCAGATTATTATTATAAATATTTCTCAAACTGTATGAACATTGTGCCATGCTTTTTCTTCATTAAAATATGGTAAATCTAAACTCAAAAATATAAAACAAAAATTCTAAAGTACTTCCTAGCAGAGTACCTAATTTTATTTTGTGATTAGTAGTGTAAGACGCCCAGTCGTGCACTGTCTATAGGATAGCATTTTTTGTACTTGTCTAGCTGGTTTTTGATATTTTTTGTATATATAGTATATTTATATCTACTCCGCATTTTGTACAGGCTTTATAGGTAGGAAATAACAGACTGTATCTATTGAAAAATAAATTTGCTAATTTAAAATAACATTTTTGTTTTAATTCATGCACTTTTTACATTCGATCATAACCTCTAAAATAATAGTTTATTCAATTGCGTCGGCCTCCAATAAATCATTCTTCTTGAGATGGTAATTTAATTATACCAACATCATCAGGTTCTCCAGTAGTTGAATTATTTTCTTTTTCAGAATCGTCTCTTCTATTCCGTGTATTAGTTGGGCTTAAAGGACCATCAGATTCATCAGTATTTTTTTGTTGAATTTCCGAACCATTTCTATCTTTTGAATCTTCACTGGTAGACGAAACTGATGAACTAGTCCGTTGCTCACTTGATAATAAAATCTCTGGAGTACCTTGTTGATTTTTTGTATCTTTATTTTGGTTACTAGAACTATTATCACCCAACGTTGTGGAAGGTGCTTTTGTTCTATCTAATGGGTATTGGTCTAATGGATTTTGGTTGTTCGTTTTCGTTTCTCTAACTGTACGATTTGTATTTTCGTTTTGTGATATTCCTGACTGTGGATTTGAATTACTAGAGCTGTACACAACTGGAGGTCCTCCTTGCTGAGCGTTTATCTGTTCGTACGTTCTGGAATCGTTATCACCACTCTGGTATGGATAAGTATTAGATCTTTCAGATCCTGGATAAGGGAAACTGTCGACAGTTAATACTGCACAAACAGTTATCAGTAGCAGAATCTGCGAACAAACAAAAATTTCATGTAGATTACTAACCAACGAATATAGATTCTGGAGAAGTACCTATGTGGCAGTTCTCGAACCGCCTGTTGGTAAAATACTTTTATAATTAGAGGAAACAAACCAAACTCTTCACTCCGCCGCTTTATTTCCGCCTACTGATACTGTTATACCCCCGCATAGCACATGCAGCATCGATGAAGGGGAAGAAAAAATCTCAACTCACTTAGAATAGAGTAAATAAAAACGAACGTGCTACAAACCTATATAGGAATTTTATTTATAATCTAAGGGCACAATCTAGGGCACAAAAAAGCTCTATGCTATTCTACAAGCACTAAATTATGCCAAAACTAAAAATTTCAGAAAATGTCTTATAATTAACAGACTCCCTAAGTTCCATCCAGTCAATCAACTTTACATCACCCATCCATTAGCCTTAGAAATAAAACAAACTATGTCCTATCTCCAGCAATCCAACATCAAAGCGACACTTTATGGATTCCTTCCCATATTGGCATCCATGGGAACGAAGAGGCCGATCGGCTTGCTCGAGAAGCCATCTACCAGTGAAAACGCGAGTGAAGTACAAAATTCAGTGCTACAGGACATAAAAGTGTACGTGAAGTTAAAAGTGCAACAATTGTGGCAAAATGTATCACAATCAAAATTACGCAATGTTAAAACAACAGTAAAACCTTGGTCCTATACAAATCTTGATAGAGCACAAGTAATATTATCAAGACTCAGATTAGGCCATACCAACATCGCTCATAGTTATATTATTAAAAAAAAATCCGAACCTCCACAGTGAGAACTATGCAATTGCCAATTAAGTGTAAAACACATCCTAGTAGGATGCCCAATTTTCAAACAAGCAAGGATAAAAAATAATATTAGCAATAAATTAGATGTAGTACTATCGGTGTAAATATAACCTATCTCAAAGACATAAATATTTTATCCAAATTATAATCTAGAATAATTATATTGTCGCTAATCTTAGATGTTGATGCGACTGAAAATAAAAATTTTACGTACCTTTCCCATGTTGATAAATGCAATTTTGACTGGATACTCACTCTTTAAATTGTTGCGTCTACTTTTATAGTTACTATTCAGAAGTTTACATTCAAAAATATTATATTTTCATGCATGTGCTAATTTATTAGATTAGTAAATATATGTGGGTATATTTTGTGTTAATAGAAAAATCCACATTACCTTCGATAACAAAACAAATACAATGATTTATATATTCATTTTGTTTTTGTTATTATAAGTTGAGAAGAATCAAATATGATCGCATTTCATATTATCAAATATGGTTCTGAAGGTTCGTCTAAAGCAGGTATGGGCAACCTTTGCAATGACATGTTGTGGGACAAACTTTAGTGTGCAAATACGTTCACGGGCAGCATTTAAAAGTATTAGTACGAAAGTACGATCGCCGACACAGACACAGATTTTGCAATATGATAAAAAATTCTCAGTTGAACGTCTACAATCCAATAAAAGTTTTACTTGCGTCGTGGTTTCTTAAAACCACATAATGTTTTTTTTAAATTAGGTTTTTCAAAATGTCTCGCGGGCCGGCTGTTGCCCACCTATGGTCTAAAGTAACGCCGTCGTGTTGGGTGGTGAGAATGTCACTTTTATAATTTGGATGCATAGTTTCAAGTAAGTGAGGATGATCTGGTGTATTGTCCAAAACTAGAACTACTTTAAATTCTAAACTATTTTTATTTTGGGTAGCTATGTAATATCCCACTACCGCATTGAAATAGTGGACATCCTGTAAAAAGTAAAAAAATAAACAATGCACACTGTAAAAATGATTTATTTTTTCAGCAAAAGCATACATTTAACTGGTAATAAACAATATAAAACAAAATGATGTTAAGGCAAATTATTTTTTACCCCGACCCCTTCTGCCTCTCGATACCATACCTGTTGCTTTTTTATTTCCGAATATACTAGCTTGATCATCACTGTCATCGTCGATAAAACTATCATCATCATCATCATTGTTAATCTTAGAAGTTGAAGCTGAACCTCGTCCTCTCCGTGCTCTGGTAGATCCTCTACCTCTAGCAGCCGGTTTTTTCGTTTTACCTACACCATTGTCATCATTATCCAACAGGACTGCATTATCATCATCATTGTCGTCGATAACTTGATTTCTTTGCCTTCTAGGAACATCACAAATCTTTTCAACAAAACTTCGAGAGTTTTCTTCCATCTTCTGTTTTATAGTTTGTATGCAGTTTTCAGTTTCTTCAATTTCTGGCATGACTTTTGTCAATTCATTAAGTACTTCTTTGATGAAATTTTCTGTTACATCTCTTATAGCATTACAATCATTAGCATCGACAGTCTTCTTTACAGCTTCGTTTAGTATACTCAAAGGGAATAATTTCAATTTTTTTTTACCACTTAATTTTTCAGTTACTAAATCTTCTACCCGTTCTGCTAAAGTGGGACCTTTTGGTTCATCATCAGCACCATCTTCATCTTTTATATCTTGACCTTTATCTCTTCTCACACAAGTCTTGATCATTTGAAATTTCACCATATTATCTGAATTAGCTACTTTATCAAAGTATGACTGGCCGAATCTAATTGTGTTAAAAACATTTCTGTCACTTTTATATCTTATAATTAGCCGTATGAGAGGTTTTTCACTGACTTTGGCAGTATGACCCAAACCTTTAGCTTCCCTTATCATCATATCTACTTTCTTGGTCACCATTTCCTTCATGTAGTCACTAGAAGAATAATTCTCATCCACTGGATCATTTTTAATTGCCATTTCAGCATATATAAATGGCCTGACAGTCTTCAGTTCTATTGGAATCATCTAAAAATTGTAAATACATTATACAGATTGCGAAAAAGCTTATCGAACCATGCGGATTTCACAAGTACGACAAGGAAAATATGAGAAAAACTGCTTGAAAGAAAGAGAAGGAATAATTGTGGACAGTCACCCATGCGTATACCTAGTTCTAGAGACCAGAGGCGGAATGTTGATTGCTCCCCTATTTTAACCGCTGTTTCCAGAAGCGCTTATTAATTTGTACAAATGATATTTTTTCTCTTTGACTTTTCTCGTTGACTTTTTTTTAAGTCATGTATAATTGGTAAAACTAAACATCCGGCAACATTGTCCTTTACAGAGAGAATGATGATAAAGTTTATGTTATCATTTGTACAAATTAATATGCGCGCTTCTGGCAACAGCGGTTAAAATAGGGGAGCAATCAACATTCGGCCTCTGGCCTCTAGAACTAAATATATGCCTTGGTAATCACCCACAATTATTCTTTCTCTTTCGTTCAAGCTGTTTTCCTCATATTTTCCTTGTCGTACTAGCGTAATCTGCATGGTTCGATAAGATTTTTCGCAAACTGTAGATAAAACTCCATTCAACACAGATGCCATAGCCAATTAACATTTTTTGATACTTATTGATAATTATTTTAATATCAAAGAGCGATGTTATATTATAGATGTTCCACATTTTTGTTTATTTTTAATCAACTTTGAATATGTACTGTATACAACCTACATTTAGCACAATCTATAACTTACTAAGCAACCTGTGTGTAACTTACTTTGAAATCATTTTTATTAATTTTTAATAATCCCACTTTCTTTGTAATTGACTCTCCTTCTATTAGAGATGTTGCTACTGAACTACCGGGTTGGGAAATAAATACATCATTCTTTTTTCTTTCAGGCTCTATTCTACAATCATGTTCATGTCCCCATATGACCAGATCCAAAAAACTAGGAAGACAATTATCAGGAATGAAGTTTTTGGATCCCCTTGTAGCTCTATTTTGATGCCATACTAAAAGGTGGAACCATTCTTCTTTATTTTGTGGATGAGACATTTTCACTTTATCATCTATAAATAATCTTCCCAATCTCTCATCTCTAATGTGAGATAGACCATAAAGCGCTAATTTAGAACTTGATTTTTTCAATAAAATTGGGGTAATTTCAACTTTTTCAAAACTATTCCATCTACCAAAATAGTTAACAAGTCCTGATGTTGACAGCAAATCCATTGCAGAAGTATGATTTTTTCCTGGAATTAAATATCTTACATAATACACAAATATTAAATTATTTAAGGTAGGTATTCACCCCAAAAATGTAATAATAGAATTCTGCTGATCATATGAACATACCTGTAGGATCATCATGATTGCCATGAATAGAAAATATTGGTAGAGAAATATTCAAGTTAGGATCTTCGTAATTAACTACAGGATTCACGCTTTGAGTAAAATTTAACCTTGGATCTGATAAGAATTCTATAGCTACCGGCCTATCTCCAAAACAATAATGTTTTATTAGTTCTATGCATTTATTAAGGCAATAAGGGGATGGTTGGGTATTGTGGAATAAATCACCACCTAATAAAATAAAATCTACTTGTTCTGTTTTTGCAATTTGGAGAATTTCTTCAAACGTATCGAAGGTATCGGGACCTCTAATAGGATCATCTTCAGCATAACCCAAATGAATATCAGTTGCTACCAATATATTAAACGTGTCTTCTTCACTACGTACTGTACTTTGACTAGCATTATTACTTTCTTGACTTGACATTTTAAACTTATAAATAAATCGAATGTTATTTAGAACAATTTAGAAAAAAACCATTAAAACGATTGTGCAGAACAATGCAATTTTTGTTTTGTATTTTAAAGATGTCAAAGCTCAAAAGCGGGAAAATTACTCTTCTTTTTGCTGACTACAGCTGCTGACACCATCTCATTAAAACTACAAAAAACTTCAATCACTTAGTTTTATGGTTTACATTTATAAAAATGAAGAAGTAAAATGGTTTTTATGGAAAATCAAAATATTAGAACTTGGTGATGACATTTTATCTAAAGCCACCTAGAGGAAATTTAAATTTACACCTTTTAGAAGAATGTGTGATAGAAAGGATGTTATGTTACAATTACTTGAAAAATGGGTGTCTTGAGCTAACCCACTTTCAATATTTAGTGGAAGACAGTTCGTTAGACCGAACTGGTCATTTTATATTGCGATTAATTGCTAGCTCCAGCAACTGGTTCGAATATGATTTTATACAAAACGAATTGAAATTATTAGAAGTAAGATTAACCTCGTATGATGAGGGATATGTTAAGCTTTTTTTAAGACGATTATTGAAACATACTCGGGAAATAATCAGTAATAATACAAACCAAGAAATATCTGATATTTTTGTCGTCCTTATCAAGGTGATTTGCTCAATGCTCTCAAATGCTTTTTTAAAACATATATTTAAGACTGGACCCGCTGGCTGCTGTATTGATTGTACCTTATTTATAATAGAAGGTTTGTAACTATTCATTTCAAATCAAAGTTTTATAAATTTCAATTTGTAGTACCATTTTATTTTTGCCTTACAATGGTGGCAAATAGAGAAGTTAAGTTACAACATGGCCTAGTTCAAGTACCCTGCTTTTTGTGGAAACAGTTATTAATGTGTTTATTCCTATCTTATCTTAAAAGTGTTTTGAAATACTTGAAATACTCTCAGTATTTAACTTACAGTTTAGAAGATCCAAGAATAAAAGGTATATATGAAATCGTAAAGAATTATACTTCAGGAAATAGTTTAACAAAAATAGATAATTTATCTACTATCAATGTTAATAACATTATTAGTGAAGCAAAACTATTTCCACTTTGTATGCAGAATTTGTATAAGGTATTGGAAAGGACAAATCGATTAGGTCATAATGATAGGTAAATCCATAATTTATATCATTACTCTGCATTTAATATTTGTAAGCACAATCAAATTCTACTTATTCATATATTTTAATATAATTCATATAACATCCGGACAAGTATGTCAATGACGGAACTATACCTGCAATATATTCTAATATTTGCAATGCCTTACAGCATTTTGCACTGTCTTGTAGTTCACTATTAAGTACTGCAGTGTCTAATATTTTTAGTGAGAGTCCACTTGTCAATAATTTCTAATAAAATTATTTAAATGATTTTAGGTTTGATTTTAGTTTATATATGAAGGATATAGGAATGACTATGTCCGATTCACTTAAATTTTGGAAAGATATTTATTCAAAGGAACATAGCAAATGTTCAAAATGTACACACAGTTGGCAGGAAAATGAAAAACGTTATATTTATGGAATTAGGCATTTATATGGTCTGGAAGGTTCCAGAAAAAATTATCCCTGCCGATCTTGTACATTTATACAGGTATGTTTTGTATTTGATGTAAGCTCAATACTATTTTATTTGTTTATTTCTTTATTTTATAGGAAAGAACTTTGGGTGCTAGAGATGAAGGAGGGTGTCCTTTTCGACAATTTGACAATGATAATTTGAGAGGTATTTTAAAAACCGTTTTACCAACCAATCCGGTCGAAATAGAAGTGATGATTTATGAAAGAAACAAGAATGCTAATGTAGCGTGTAATATATTTTTTAATACAGTATATAATGTCTTAACGCAGAAGTGTTTGGATAAAAACATCACTATTAAAAGTCCCACTGACTACTACATGCAGTTAAAAAAAGAACTTGCTAGGGAGAGGTGAAAGAAAAGAAAAAATAAATTAAAAATAACTCGTTTATTTGTGATAATATAGTTAAATTTGTGTGCAATAAAAATATGATTTGTCATAAAATTTATGATGAAGATATTTTGGTGTAACAAATGGAGTTTTAAAAATATTTTGTCTGTTTGCTGACATTCAAATGTATGTTTATTATTTTACAAATCTATAGTGTGACTCATTAAAAATGAAAGTGTTCATGTATAATTCATAATCAACATAAGGACCAACACATTTGGGAAATCAAATATATACTGTTCCACAAATCACACTTTTGTTGATTGTATTCATGTTAAACAATAATTATATGCCATCTCGTTATTTTTATGAATTGTTTTACACAAAAGTATTTTTATTTTGATTTGAACTATCGGAAAAATAACGCCACTGAGTCGCAATCCGTCGCTGCGTATATTTCGGAAACTACCTATCCGGTCGAATTAAAATTTTCAGGGTTGGCTACAAATGATACATTATTACATAACAATTGGGTAAATAGTTACAATGAACCAACCAACCAACCAAAATACTCTATTTACAGCAACGGTAAAGTTTTATGGAACGGTAGATTTTTTAAATCACTAATATCTGCAAAGTGTTGATTTATAGTATATTATTAAACGAGCAATTATTATAGCCAATATTCATGACGATAGGTGACGTTTGCGTCATCCGAGTAAATATTGGCCATAAACAGCGAGTAAAATACTATACTTTGTCCACGATCCTTAATTTCTTCTATTAAATAAAAGTCAGTAACGATTTGGTATTAGTAGCCTTAAAATGTTGTGACAGCTACATAAAATAATTTGACATAATAGAGATGGGCGATACTGTGTAAAGTATCAATACAACGTACCGTTATAAATATATATTGTTTTAAAATACTTAATATTAGAAAATATCGTTATGAAAAGTATCAATACTAAAAATTATAATATTTTATCGATACGATATATTTCAGAAACAAATTTCCTGATCAAAATACACAGTTTTAATAGTTTATTTCATATTGTACCCCCATCTCTAGTCGTGAATTATGAACTATAATACACTACAGTATATTATGAACCATAATTCACGACAGTTGATATATGGGTACCATATACCTTTTGTTAGGAGGTAAAATATTGACTTATTATTAGGTGGTCGTGGACAAAATAATTTATAAACAGTCAATTTTTGATGGTTTGTATTACATGAACTTTTTAATACTATCTTTTCAGTACTTCTTTTATTTTAGTTTAGTCAAAAAAAAAGAAGTGCTGAAAAGTTACACTACATATCAATATCAATTTTCTTATTCTATAAAATATTATGATATAATATACACTGTAGAGCTGGGATCGTTACTAAAAAAAGTAACGCGTTACTTTATCGTTTTTTATGATTCTAATTACGCGTTGTTGGAACTTCGTTACTTTTAAAAGTAACCCGTTAGTATTAAAGCTCTGACACACTGATCAAGAAGATTCATAAAATTTATATTTCACATTGTTAACACATGAATATATTATTGAAATAAAAATATACATAATAATATATAAATTTTTATTTTACCTGGTATACATATTCGAAAACATCTACGGTACGTATATTAAAAACATCCTATAAGACGGCTAAAACGATATATTATATATCACACGTTTTTGATTGAGTTGAAATTTTACATTTTATAACGTTAAAATTTTACATTTTATAACGTTAAAATTTCGATAACAAACTTTATTTGCTCAATATTAACATGCAATCAGAGATTTGAAGTGAAAACTGTTATTAAAAAATAAATAGGCACAATTGAATGAACCCCTTTTAAAAATTTTATCGTACGCCTATGTTAAATTGGAGTTAGATTAGATTAGACATGTATTGGCCTTTTGTCCTATTGTGGTTAATGAGAATTGCTCAAATATGTTGGAATATATTAAGTCGCCATGTCCCCAAGGCTTAATTGATATAATAATATAGAATAATACCAGGCTAGCTGTGGTGTAAAGCTGTGATTGGTCGGCAGAGCTCGATCTACCCTGAAATGAGCTAACCTGTAGTCAATCGGAAAGGTCTCTTTTCGTCGGCTCCTTTGATCTATGTCAGACAGAATTTAAATGACACTTGAAAGTTGTGATCCTAAAATTAGAGCTGGCAACAGCTTCCATATAGACAGCTTCCTAGCACTTCCTAACGAGATAAAAAGAAACAACAATCTAGATGTGATCTAGGCAACGTCGAAATGTGATCCTATTCTCGATAGACTGTCACTGCGCACAAAAGCTCCACACGTACTTATTGTTCTATAGCAAGAGACCCTTCCGATTGTTATTATTATTGTATAGGTTGACAGACGTCAGTCAGCAGGAAGTGTTGCCAGATGCAGGTAAATTTCCCTCGTCACAGGGAAATAAGGAAGTAAAATGGAAAAAGGTTTTTAATTACTTTAGAAACATTTATATTTTGATATCTGGTGACACTGTCAGCAAGCTGGTATACCCATGAAGACCGAGACACTTTGCAGTATTCTGCCGTAACATGGTAGTATTCTATAAACCTTATATATAGCCCCTTATGACATTTTTTATCGTGACCCATCCAAGAAAAGTCTGAACATGCAGTTCATATAGACGAGGCGCAGACCGTCACATTAGCATTTTGGTGATGCGGCGTTCTGTGTCCAAAATTATACAATGATACGATAAGATTTGAATACACATAATTATATATTACTATTACTCCAGTTCTCCGATTGGATTGTGATAACTTACGTTCCTATTAACATGCAACTTGTGAACATCACAGTAAATAAATTCGATGCAATGTGTTTTAAATCGGTTTTGGTAATTGCCTTATGAAATTTCGTTTTCATGATGAATGTTAAACTGCTGAAATTTCAAAATTTTTAAAGCTGGTCCTGAATATACGGGCGCTGAACCAGCGCAGCGCGTATGGTATATTTCTTGGTAAACTGGATACCTACATTTTATCAACTCCCTCAAACTTTCAACTTCAGGTTAGGTTAGGGTGACAGTTAGAAATGTTTATAGCCACCATTTGAGGAATCGCCATAACTCAACATACATTTAAATATTTGGAATAAAAAAAATAGATTAAACTTTTTAAAACACGATTGCATCAATTATCTTTATTTTCCAGTCTATTAAAAATACTGAAAAATATGAATATTCATATATATTAATTTGTAAATCTTAACAACTAACAACATTATACGAATTTAAATTTTTTTTGAAACAATCATAAAAATATTATTATTTAATTAGATTATTACTATTTAGAGATACAATTTAAACATAAGTAGAATCTTTTGGTGTACAAATATTATTCAACAAAACAGATCCTTAGACAAATTTGAATTATTTGGTTGGTTCTGGGTAAAAATTGTCGATAAGTTATTTGTACAATTGTACAAAACAATGACACCTGTGATTTTATTACTTGTATATCCAAAACAACTCCGTTTACTTCAATTGGGACAAATGAAATCATTTTAAACAAACTTAAAAATAGTAATTACTGTCTGACATACATCAAAGGTGCCGACGGAGAGAAATCGTTCCGATTGTAATAGTATTCCGTGATTCCGCACACTTTTCTCAGGAACTCTGTCGAAACGAAGCTTAGGAATAGAGGAGTTCAGTTTAAGGTCAGTATGGCCAACAAAAAGTGGTTTTTTCTGTCCATTGCGCTCAAGCAGGGTGGCGTGGTCTCTTTCCGTCTCTTTCTATGTTTGACAAGCTGAAGGTGTAACGGTAATTACTATTTTTAAGTTTGTTTAAAATGATTTCATTTGTCCCAATTGAAGTAAACGGAGTTGTTTTGGATATAAAAGTAATAAAATCACAGGTGTCATTGTTTTGTACAATTGTACAAATAACTTAGAGGCGTTTCATCTTGTGCTTTCTCATCTTCACATGGTACTTACCTACATTTTTGTATATTTATTTATTTATTAGGAAGCCCTTGCAACTTTTAAGCTCCAATAATTTTTTTTACTGTATAACCGGGCACTGAATAGAAAAATAATAATATAATGAATGCTAGAGCGGTGATTATAAACAATTTAAGTATAGTATACTTGTAGTTGTGCCATAATATGTAACGAAGGGACTTCAAAGGATTCATGAACCAGATGAAAGAAGAATCAGGTCGGCTAGAAAAGGAAATGAAGCATTTACCACTTCTAAATAATTGATTAATTCTAAAACTTACTTTGGTTTGTCTAAGGCATCTGGTTCATTTCTCGCCAAGCCAGCCGGTGATTTTTCAGCTTCTTCACTGCTCAATAAATGAATTTCAGCTTCTACTTTACCTGTCAATTCCATTTCTTCGTTGTCTTTTTTAACGGAGAACGGCCACCAGCCTTTGACCCTTTTTTGCTTAAAAATATTTATCATAGGCACTGAACCGTCTGTTTTTAACATATCCAAGGTGCACAACTTCGAAGATTTTGCACCTCGTGGAAATCTGTTGAGATCGAGAGTTATTGCTCCTGAAAAATGGACAGTTAGCTCAATCAGAATAGGTTTCGACCCGGTATTCGACACTTATCAAAGTTTACACTACCACTACACCAACACTACGCGCTGATTCTGAAGATAACTTGTTAAATAGTGTTAAGTGTAGTGGTAGTGTAGATTTACACTATGTAAAGTTAGGTTAACTCCTTGTATATTATCTTACCAAGAAAATCATCAGCTGAAAAATGATCGGCGTCAAATACTTGTAACTCTAATCGTGCAGGTATTTTTGATTCGGTTTCGTCCCAAGAAAAAAGCGATTCTTTCTTTGTAATAACGATCTTTTGTTCTGCTACTAAATAATCGAAAGGGTAGATGAACCTCCAGTTGAAATTACCTTCTCCGGTTAGAGAACGGTAGTGGATATCCGTACATTGACAGTCTTCTTGGCCTTTTAACCACCTTCAAAAAAAAAACAGTGAAATTAGGGGGTGTCAATTGATTACGTGAAGTGTTTAGGTGGGGAGGGGATCGATTCGAATCTCACTTAGGGGTGAGGGGGATCTTGGCAAATATCTCGTAATTTTTTTCTAATAGAGAACAATGTAAAGTTGCGTCAATGCTCACTTAAATAAAAATAAAAAAAAGAAAATGACACAAAAGATTACGGTAATATTCCCAAATACTATTCTTAGCCTTAAATAAAAGTGATTGAGCAAATTATTATTTTTTACTTAAATCCAACCCTTTTACACCCAAAACACAAAGTTGGAAAGATCTCACGTAAGAGTAGAGGAGAGGTTAGTTTAAAAATCGAAAAATTGGCATGCCAATATGTGTATATACTATTTTTTCCACTACTAGCTGTAAAGTTGACTATTATTGCTTCTTCTAGCCAACTGAGTAATTGAATTTCTCTATTAGTGATTAACCATTTTTTTCTAGGTCAATAATGGACTAATTCAATATTTAGAGAATTCAGGGGTAGTGGTTCAACGAAAAAACTTTTGCAACATAATTTTGTATAGGTACTCAGGAGATTGTCCATAACATGTTTGCTGCTTGAAATTACTTATCCAGATACAATTATTTGAATAAAAATACCATTAGTTTAAAATTCGCGCTCAACCAAAAATGACTGATGACATAAGTAGTGCCTTCATAAATATATCGAAAACTGACAGTATACTTGTCAGTCAGACGACGCGGTAAACACTTCTCGTGCGTTTGTGAGTTATTTTTAATGTTTGTCTTAAATTTGGCTAGTAGTGGAAAAAATTGTGGTGGTGAAGACATTTATAAGCGTCGCACCTTATTCAGTTGACAAACTTGGTTTCTTACTCACCCTTTTACGTAAATATCAGACATTTTCTCTCCCGTAAAAAAAGCGTCGTCTTCAAGAACTACATCGTCCGTGTTCCATATGACAACTCTCAATTCATAACTTTTGGGTTTTCTTGGAGAAATGTCCAGCTTCGACGCCGGTAAAGGCATGTCCATCGTGAACATATCTACCCACATTTCTATTTTTCCTTGTTCGATGCCAGGTTTGTCTGGATTGTATATTGGTCGTGTTTCGACGTGTTCGGGTACAAGATGGCAACCTATTTTTGGAAATTCGTGCCACCTGATGTAAACAAAAATTATAATATTTAGAAACACATCCCAATGTGATATATATTCACCAATTTTTTTTGGTCAGGGAACATTTGGAAAACAAATATTTATTAACCCAACGGTTGAAAAAAGTAAACAGCGTCTTCTTTATGATAATATGACGTTTGACAACGTTGCTTGAAAGTCTCGCATCAAGGGGATTGTCTTTTAAATGGGTAAATGGGAAGTTATAAAATTCTGGGACTATTAATAAGACGTTATTCCGCATATTTTAAAGTATATATATCAAATGATTTGACGTTAGCGCTTAGCGTATGGTCACCATCTTAAATTTTTTGAAATGGCAACCTAGGTCGAGTAATGTATCAGCTACTCGCTTTTTAGAAATTGGAAATTCTAAGGCATACCACAGGATGGTATGATCAGTTATTCTCTTTGAAATGTTTCCTAGTCTCCGTTTCATGTGAAACATCCCAAGGACACACTAGAATAGAAGGAAATGAAATAGCAGATGAACTAGCAAAGATGGGGACTGAAATACCTTTCTGGAGACCTGAACCCTGTTGAGGTCAAATGAATGCATAAGTCAAAGTAAAACTGCGGTGAGAGTTTTAACAGGGATCCTAAAACGGGACATTGTCGCCTGAATGGGCACCTGAAAAAACTCAAAATAGTAGAGAAAGAAGAATGCAGATATTGTGGCATGCATGGAAGAAGAAACCTCCATCCACATACTTTCCAGCTGCACAGCACTCCAGAATCCTAGAGCACCTGGGAGATTACTGGATAGAAGAGGAACATTTACCTAAGTTAAAGCCTTCAGATATCCTGAAATTTCTCCGGGAAATAGGACTAAAGGAGCTACTAGTTTCAGAGACTCTCCTCAGAAACTAAGTAGAAGTAAGGGGCACAATAGATCTTTTAGGTCTAAGTCAATGTTACCCCAAATACTCGTACATTACATACATACATTCATTCGAATTTATATAGGTAAAGTATTAATTATCTACTACCAAATTATTTAATTAGTCTATATATACTATTTGTTAAGTGAATCTCTGACGGTTCAATATCAGTGAGATTTATTGTATGGAAAGTTTAAATTGGTTTTGAAATG
Organism: Galerucella nymphaeae; assembly: GCA_963978555.1. NCBI lineage: Eukaryota > Metazoa > Arthropoda > Insecta > Coleoptera > Chrysomelidae > Galerucella > Galerucella nymphaeae. The sequence continues at coordinate 17,169,403 of OZ021709.1, forward strand.
GGCAATTCAATTGGGAAAAAGCAAATAAATCCAAACACAGGCAGGTGATTACCTATATAGCGAATATTTGATAAATGAAAATATAATTCCATATTGTAACAGAATTACAGCTGAAATGTCCGTAAGCGTAACTAGTTATTCATTTTCAGAGAGAGTTTGTTCTATTATTTTGTCATGTTTATGTTATTGTAGTTTTATATCCGATATACCAGCAACATTATATGTCTACATTGACGCGCAAATACAATTTTTGATTAACTAACTCTTTATTAACAAAATACACATTCACGTTTATATTATATTTGGTTGTATTTACATAGAATCGAAAGTTTTGAAGGGTTCCGCTGATAACTGAATTTCCTGCAGCAACAGTTGATTCATGATTCATTGTCTGGGTTTTTAGTTTTTTTAAGGAAATGCAAGATTTAGTTGCTACGCCTAGCAACATCATTGAAACCACATTTATTGACGATATTATGCTATCCTCAATATTCTTTATCAACTGTGGTACTCTTCCATCCACTGTGCACTTCAGTATCTGCTAAAAGAGTTATCGACGTTTGACGTTAGGTTAGACTAGGTTCCATGTGAGTGGCGCCTTCTCGCCACCTCCACTGCGACGTTCGTTAGGTCTATTGTGACCCACCACTAGGGATTAAAATTCACCCTTCTGTTGTATTTGGCTCTAAAGTACTCAAAACGAATATGTTATACCTTCACCTGCCCAAAGCTGGGCGTGAGCATAGTATATGCTCCGCAGTTTCGGCCTTCAAATTACTGAATCGACAGTCCGGGGTCTGAGCCAAACTCATCTTCTTTAGATGGTAATTTAGTTGACAATGTCATGTAAGCAGTCCAGTCAGAATGCGTAGGTTTGTTCTACTCCATTCCAGGATCTGCTTATTTTTTGTACTCGAAGGAGAGAGAGCCCCGGTGTGTCTGCCCAATACGTGTAGGTTTTCCTCTCCGTCCAGGTAGCTATGGTTGATCTAGCAGTGCTATCCACAATGCCAAAAAATGGTTTAGGTATGTATGTATATCTTTCCAATGGTCAGATCTTCTCTTTCTTTTGGCTTCACCTACTTCTTCCAATATCACATTGGAGCTGATTCCGCAAAAAGGTTCAGACCCCCAGAAAGGTATTTCAGACCCCCTCTTTGCTAGTTCATCTGCTATTTCATTGGTTCAGGTCCGATAAATAGGATTCTACGTAAACAATGACCAGTGTGCTTTTGGGGGATACCAGACCCAAATATTTTGCAATAATACAGATTTTTCTTGTACAGTACAGCTGTATTGTCTTTAGCTTAAGAGTAGTATTTTTTTTGAGCACCTCCTGTGACCCTGTGTTTTCTTCTCCAACTAAATAGCTTCATTCTCCTCCTTGAGTTTGATACAAAGTAGAATAACTTTAGTCACTCCTTTTTGGACAAATGTGTTTAAATCTTGAGAGTTTATTTGTATGATTTGTGTATAACTTTGAGATAATACCTAAATTTAATTGATAAAAATACAACATTAGAATGTTTATAGTGAATATTAGGTTTCTCCTTGACCACTCCACAACCTTATGCTACGCCACTGAAGATACATCTACATATCGATTTTATAATTTTAAAACCATCACTTTTTACAAATCAATTTTTACAACTCCATTTGTTTTAGCTTTATTAAAATGTAAATTACCTATGCAGCACCGCCAGTGCCATATGTTCTTCCCTCTCCTTTGTGCTGACCATTTCCGTTTGATTAGTTTCTACGAAAAATATTTGTTTTCCAATTTTAACCATTCCATCTGTATATACAGGTGACTCCACTTTAGAGTCCTTACACAGTTTAGCAAGGATCTGTGTCGGTTTCATAGCATCTCTCCAAGCATTATAGCCATCCCTGAAAAATGTCAACTAAACTTAACCAAATTCTTCAATTTTAATAGTTAGTGGTTGTCGAAAGTTCAATAAATAATCTATTATTTCAATATTTTTATTTCATGTAGGTCAATTGAAAATTCAAGTTTTGGATTATTTATATAGGGTGTAATAAAAAGGCAGGTTCTAAATCATACCACATATTCTTGTGGTCTAGTACAAATATGCATGCGAAAAAAGTTACAGCCTTTCGAAGTTACCAAATGGAAATTGATTTTTTCTAATATTTCGACAGTTGTTCGACATATTATAATGAAAGTTGCCAAGTGGCTTTCTTATGATAAGAGCACCTTAAAAAATTAAGGAATTATTGATTCCCGTTAAAAATGTATGGGGGTTGAGATCCCCTATACCCCCTCTAAAATTTTGATGTACGTTACAATTTAATGCTTATTGTTGCACCATTATTCAAACATATTATTTTTGAAACTTTTTTGCCCCCTAGTACTTTTTACAATTATCAGATTTGTCGAGATACGGCCTATTTTTCATTATGCTTCAAAAATTTCGAGTAACAAAAGTCAATGAATTTTCAAGTTTCTCGGAGGTCCCAAATTTTTGATTGAATCTTATTCATTCACAAATCTGTAGTATTTATTAGATGTTCGAAATGGCCCCCATTTTTTTGAATACACAGTCGGCACCGTTTTACTAACGAAAACCGAATATTCTGGAGAAGCAATGGCTTCTGACGATATCTAATTGTAGCCATGTAACTTTTTTCGCATGCATATTTGTACTAGGGTAACTTGGATTGGATCGAGCTATTTTTAGCCCCAGAATATGTGGTATGATTTATGATCTGCCTTTTTGTTACACCCTGTATATCACGCAATATGTTGACATATGACTACAAATCTATCGTCTTCTTTTTTAAAACCTCTACTAATAAAAGAAGCAGTATAGGTTATGTAATATTATATAATGTGTTGTCTGCTTGTGATTCCTTGAAATAATGGTTGAAAATATAAATTTATCTTGAAAAATACTATATACAATGCTAATTATGCTTTTATATATTGATTATGTTCCTTAAATTCAACTGGTCCTTTTATAACCAGCTATCTAATCAGAAAGCTGCCGATTTCGTGTTAGGTTAAAAGAAGATTTGTTACGGGAGTTGCAAACATTTAGGAGCTCTCGATGTAGAGTTTTCCCATAAAATATTCGGTTAAAAACTTTTTAAAACAAATTTTTGCATATATGTACTAATATATTAATAGAACCTTTCAGTAAACTGATTTTTTAAGAATTGTGGTATCGGTTCTTTATTCCATTCAATTTTGTTTAGATCTATACTGGGTATTAATATTCCATAAATTTAACTTACTCCTCATAAACCTCGGCAAGACCGCAGCAAGCTCTATGTCGACTGTAAAAACGATTTTCCAGATCGATTTTCGTTTCGCCTATCATGTCGTCGGAACTTACTAAATCCCAGTCGTAAATTTGAACAGTCAGTAGAGAGTCTTGCGGAAAAGTGGCCTCGATCTCAAAGCACCTGGGTCATAAAATGAAACTAGTATTAATAACAGTATTTATTTACAACTTTTTCCATTAAATTTGTAGTAAATGGAAGAACTTAGTGATAAGAAAGTTTATGCTTATTTTAACGTATTTAAATGGATAGCGAACATTTTTACCGTAACGTAACAAAAATATGTTTCAATGGAATTGTTTGTATGGATGAATCTCACTGAAACACTCATTTTGTTGCAATTTTACAAAAAATTAAAACAGAAACACACAACAATTTATTACGACCTTATAACCTCCATTGCTTAATTTAATAAGCTTTTCAATCCAAATTTCTATAAATGCGTCAGTTAATCCTACAGCCAGCTGCCGCGCCTTACAAAAAAATGTTGTTGTTGCGTGTTTCATCTGCCGCTTATGCCTCTTACTCGCTAATGGTTACATTCCATTCCGGTTTTATAGGTGAGTACTGTCAAAAATAAATAATGACATTCACAGAAAAGGTGGCTGGTTCAAATGTCACTGTTTTCGTTTGTCTTGAATCATTTTTTGGGTATCTTCACACTAATAATTATTATAATTTTGTAGAATGATAAAATAAGCCGATAGGTAAGTCAAAAACTAGAAGCATTCTATACTAGGATTCATTTTTAAAGGTGCTATTGTATGTTTGGTAGCCTACACCACAGGTAACAGTCTAAATAAATATAATGTATAAGATGTGCGTTGAGTTGCCTATAAAAAAATTAATAGGGGTTATTTATGTATGATTCTGGAAATGGGCTGGAATTGACTCTTCCCGATTACTTCATCGTGACGAATTTCTGTCACCGGACAACCTTCACACTAAATTCTAATATAACTTAACAATGCAACACTACCGCCCTCTTCGCGTGTTTTTCACTTACTTTCCGAAGACAGGGTTCAACTGCTTGGAGACATAGTTGTCCTTATCACTGATCCTTTTGCTTCCTAGTTGCATGAGAATATAAGGATCCGCTTTTCCATTCAAGTCCATCGGATGTAGATCTATGGCTTTTACGATGTATATGCGAACCAAGACTTTTATAGGATCGTTGGATGGTAATCCTTGGAAAAGTCCTAAATGGGGATCGAATCCCATTGACGTTTTGTCCTCCGTATCTTTCGGTAGAGGCCATTTGTATACTTTTATTGCTCCCTATAATTAAAATGGTATCATTTTGTAATGAAATCTGGAGGATTTTAGGAAGTTGGACTTACTTTGAAATAACCTACAATCCTGCTATCGTCTTCAGAGTCACCGGCAGTCTTTTTTCCTCTGTAAAGTGGGAACGTGTGTAACCAGTCTTTGAATTCGTTAAATTCTGGTCTGCTTTCCAATTCTGTATTGAAGACCTGAAATAACATCATACGTAGTATAGTTCAAACAGAACTGGCTGGTATCTCAATTGCCACAAAAGAACTAATCAGATAAGGAATTTCTGGCGAAAACCTAACAATCTGCACTGTCGGTAGACAAGCCCTATTAGCCTTGAACAAACTACGTGTTATATCGAGACTAGTATGAGAGTGCCACCAAGATTTAGCTAACGGCTCGGCAGATAACAATATTATCCTGGGGTGGAATAAAGGGCACGACAGGACCAAAGGTAAATCGCATTGCCGATTCTTTAGCCAGGGAAGCAGCTGGACTAAAAATGTTAGGACCCAGTGACACCTACGGCCTGACGAATTCGACAATTGTGGAACTAGCAGCCATACTCAATCCCTTAAGAGATGGGATGGAATCAAAGGATGCAGTCTTGTCGTCGAAGAAATATTTGGCGAAGACCAGGAAAAAACCTACGTTTAACAGTTGGATTTCTGACTGCCGACTAAAGAAACACCTCCATACTATGGGGCTAGTGGACACAACTCTATGCAGGATGTGTGAACAGGAAGAACTGTCAGGCATGACTTATGCGAGTGTCCGGTGTTATCGTCAATAAGAGAGCGTGTGTTCGGTGAGTCTTGGCCTACACCTGACGATATAAAGGAGGTCCTAGTGACCTGTCCACCTTCTTGGGAAGGACAGGAAGGACGATGACCTAGGAGGACAACTCTTCGAGAGGATGTACAATGGGTCACATGTCACATGTCACATAAGTGCTGTGAGTCAAATCTCCCAGATACAGAACATCCTATGTATTTTTGATGTTCTAGGAAAAAATTTCGTCAGGTCTCTAAAAGCCAAATCTCCAAATTGATACACCGTGACCCATCTCCACTACGAATCTGCTACCAAAACGAATTTGAAGAATTCTGACTGCCGATGGTTACTGCGTTTGTTCTAGAAGCGATTGCGTCGGAAGTCTTCTGGAACGGCAGCCATTTAAGAATACGAGTAACATGAGGTTCACGTGAATTTTTGAAGGTGATATAAAAATTAACTATTTTCCATTCGCTCCGAAGCTGCTAAGTTTAAAGTTTCGAAATAATACTAGGCTGGCTAAATAGGCTTAACTTCTTAACCAAGCTCGTGAGGATAGGAAAAGGCATAGCCAATATAAATTTTCAAAAAATATGACCTATTCGAATCGGCTAGAAGACCGAATACCAACGAATTGTAAAAATTCCGACCGACGATTGTTACCGAGTGTGTTTTAGAACCGATAGCGTCGGGAATCTTCTGGAACGGCAGCAGTTTACCAATACGAAGATTCAGGAAATATCGAGAATTGCGAAGGACCTACGTGACTTTTTGAAGGTGATGAAGACGTTCTATTTTAGTAATCAGACAGTTAGAAATAGTGAACATAAATAGTGTGATGATAAAAATAAATTGGAATTTAAATCTTATTCAAAATAAATACCTTGCAATGTGCTGTTTTTCGCTTGGTAGGTTTTTCCGAAAGCTTTGGATTAATTTTAACCGCAAACCTCGATGCAGTCGCAACAGATTTAAGTGTGAATCGCTTCTTATTGTCTTGCTGACCGGGACCTTTATCGGCGACAGTTTCTGATTGTGGGTTCTTGTCGTCCTGTCGAATTGGCAGATTTCCATTCAATATTTTCTTTACTTCGTCTACTTCTAAAGCTCGTTCTTTTGATGCGAAATATTTCGTCCACCTTGAGGAATTTTAACATTGAGGATATTATGATATGACGGTCGGCAGCATCAAAAAGGCCGTAAAAATCATATCATTCACATAAATTAATAATATTGTGGATATTATTGAAAATTAAACAGAATTTAATAATATTTTGATCATTTTTCGATATAAAAACTGGAATAAAATTTATTGAGCGGGTGATATAAAATAATGATAATTAAATATCAATAATATTAATTCTTCATATCAAAATTTTAATAGATTTTTCTTTAATACTGGGTGATTATTTGAATTCCGACACATTTGATGAGCTTATCAAAATCTTATTTAAACTTTCATTATATTTGAACTCAATATACATTTGTGATGCTTTTCGACAACACAGTGGCTTTCTCAAAAGAATGTATTTTAAAGTTTGTTCAAATATAACGAAGATTTAAACAAATTAAAGTGATTTATTTCAACGTTTAGTATTGATCTTCATCAATTAAAAACCTCATCTATTCAACGGAGTCAAGTGGCTGAAAGTCTACTCACCAATCTTTGGTATCTTCTTCGTCATCCAATTCTTCATCGAAGCTTTGTTTTCTTTTTTTGTTGATTTCAGTCTTCATTTTTTTAGTGACTTCTTGAGTGCCATAGCCTGCAAAATTTGGGATGAGGATGCAAGATATGAAAATACTATTGAAGATAAAGTATAGTATATTCTTCAATGAGTGCAGAATGATGGCTATTTTTCACGAGGATGAAGTTTCCAAATCATCCAAGTGAATATTAGCCATTCTACACAAGTAAAAGACTATACTTTCTCCACGACTTAAAAAAGAAAGCTTTCAGTGAGGATCGAACCCCAATCGTCCGCGCCTGAGTCAACTATTTCTACCACTAGGCTATAGAGCATGTTTATTTTCAAAAATGGATACGTAACATACAGTTTTAATCGAAACAATTACATTTATAAATGATAATTGGGAGTTATAACTAAATATAACTACTGTTATTCATTTTTTCTCTAAATAATGCGTAAAATTATGATTCTATCATTATTTTGACGTTTCAAACGACGCGCTGTCAGAATCGATTTGCATTATTTGGTATTTGACGTTTTAAAAGAGACGATTTGATTTATTCATTTGTCCACGACCATCTAATAATAAGTCAATATTTTACCTCCTAACAAAAAGTATATGGTACCCATATATCAACTGTCGTGAATTATGGTTCATATTACACTGTAGTGAATTATGGACTAGAGATGGGGGTACCTACAATATGGAATAAACTATTAAATCTGTGTATTTTGTTCAGGAAATTTGTTTCTGACATATATCGTATCGATAAAATATTGTAATTTGTAGTATTGATACTTTTCTTAACGATATTTTCTAATATTAAGTATTTTAAAACAATATATTTATAACGGTACGTTGTATTGATACTTTACACAGTATCACCCATCTCTATATATGTCAAATTATATTTTTATGTAGCTGTCAGAACATTTTGAGGTTAGTAAAACCAAATCGTTTCAATCTTTTATTTAATAAAATAAATTAATGGTCGTGGACAAAGTATAGTATTCTACTCGCAACGTCACCCATCGTGAATTATGGCTATCATAAATTGCTCGTTTAATAATATACTATTTAATTCATTTAAGCGTGAATTCTGATAATAATAGAATGTGATTGGCTAGCAAGAGTGAATTCTTTTTCATTATTCACTGGTGTGAAGAATATATATCATTATGTAGATATGTAAAAATAATTTGTGCGTTATTATTTAGTCGTGATGAAAAAATCATATGCGATCAACACAAAAAAAGTAAATATGAAAATTCATATATTTATTTTGTCTCACCTATTTGAGCTGAAGTGTCTTTCGGTATCAAAGGACTTTTTTCTTTATCACGCAAAGGATTTCCTATATTAGTTGAGAAAATTGGATTGCTTTTTACATTCATGTCCACGGGTTTAAGTTGATTCAATAATTTTTTATTTTCTTCGATCTCTCTGTCTTTCTTTGTCGTCGGTTTGTAGATATATTTATGAATGGAGTTGATGATGTGTGTACCTACTAAAGTGTATCGTCCAAAGCTCCTGCAGTCTACGGCTCTAATTGTAACTGGAGGCCTGGAAAAATAGTCGTCAAGGCAACAATTAGGTTAGTAAAATATAGTCACATGAGGAGACCGTATTACCTGTATAATTCTTGTTCGGGCAAATCCAAATCTAAAAACTTAACGAGGGTACTAAAATTGGGGTTTTTCTTCCTATTTTGAATAATGCTGGAGCATAGAATATTCCCAGAACATTCAATGTCTATCCTAGGTTTGTCAACAGTTAAAAAATGGACTCTTTTTAGGTCTCGTAGACCCCAAAATAAAACTTCTATTCTATATCTAGCTAAAGTAGGTCGAATTCCTCTTGGAACTGGTAAAATAGTCCCGACTCGTTTAGGATCGGTTTCGTGGTAAATTGGAATATCCTTAGCGTGAGGTAATGACGGAAGAGAACCTTCTGTGTCATTTGGTATTTCTAAAAGCTCAAAAGCCGCTAAAAGCTCTCCTGCTTTTGCATCCGCACCTCTTGTTATGGTAAACCTAAAATAAGATGAAGACATTTTTGTCCAACTTTAAAATCACGTATGAATCTTACCATTCAAGAGAAGGAGGAAATTTCGGTTTGCAGTAAGCGTCATCTTTAAGTTTAACATTCGGCTTTGCTAACGTCCTACCAATGAATTCGCTTTTTCCAACTTTATCTTGGTCGAAAATTTCAATGATAATCGGTGGCGGGTCGTTTTTTATCTCATCGCCATCACCGTAGATTAAAATTTCCTCAAAAATTAAAAGTTCGTCCCAAGTGGGACTTAAAGTTTCGTCTATAACTTGAGTAGTTTTGCTGAATTCTCCGGCAAGTATCCTCGCGAAAGGATCCGAAAGTCCTGAGGCGTCGCTTCCTATTAAAGATCTAGCTTGGTAAATGTGAGCGCGAAGTTGAAACAGCTGAAAATAAAAGTGTATGGAACATGAATAAAAGTTTCATTGACGCGGATATCTGCCAAAATATGACATTCAGAGAATTTTTTATATGATCAAAAATGAAGATCAATTGATTATCTACAAAAATGGTTCCTATGACTTTTTCCAAATAGTCGATAGTTTCAGAGATATCGTCCCCAAAAACAAGCCATTCACTTGTAGCTCCTGTTGTGAATCCGGGAGAGCAAATGAGTCGGATATAGGAGCCGTATTGCAGTGCTATTCCAATAAGTCTATCTGAGGACGTCACAATTTTCCAAGCGAACGTGGCGGCGATTGACAGCTGCGTCGAAGAACTTTAAAGGCAGGAATGGATGTACTGTTGAGTTGCCATCTTCATCGACAGCCAAGCTATACTGAAGGCTCTGGTGAATTTGCGGTTTCTTGTACTGTTCGAGCCCTGAGTGGGTATACCAGCAGCTCAGGACTTGCTAACGAATGTCGAGAATGACTTGCTAATCTTGCAAGGCGGAACGTGGTGCGGCTAGAATGGATTCCAGCCCACTCTGGTTTTGAATGCAACGAGATGGCGGATGCACTGACTGCGGAAGGGGCGGTAGCTCCTTTCTGCTGGTCGGGCCCGACCATGGGCCTAATAAAACAAAAAATACGCAAGGAGACGAAGGAGTGGCTGATAAATCAGCACCTCGCTCATTGGAATGCTCTGCAGGGTCCTAGACAATCCAAACTTCTAATGAAAGGATGGACTGATGGACACGCTGGGGCAGCTACTGAACTAACCTAACCAAGGAGTAGGCTAAGGAATATAGCAGGATCCCTAACAGGGCACTGCTGTATGAGGAAACACATCCACAACTTAGGAGAGGAGGAAAGTTCCCTATGTAGGGGTTGCGGCATGACTGACGAAACGTCAGTCCATATTCTCTTAGAGTATCCACACTGGGCTGTACTACCCAGGCGAATCTTCGGAGTCCCTGTTATGGCCCCTGGAGACACAAGCAGGTATCCATTGAAAAAGGTTGTGGCCTTTATTGAAGGGCTCGGCTTCATGGATGTCTAGGTAGCAGGAATAGCACAATGGGTCCGCCAGTAGCCTTAGTGCCGGAACCTTGGCTTGAGTTTGTCCAGGATAAGGCTCGCCTGCACATTTAGTATTAGTAGTTCTTTTTTTCATTAAAAATTATAGTCTCAGTGAAAGTTCCAATAACAAACAACATATTCACAGGAAAATATACTCACATGTTTTTCCACGTAGTGGATGGTATTTGGTGGTAAAGCTCGAGGTCTTTCGATGTTTTTAATTTCTTGAGTGTGTTCATAACCACCCGGTAGACCAGTCAAAAAAGTTTTCTTATGTTTGAGCAATCCAAGCCATAGAAATATTTGTAATTTGGCTGGAATGGACCAGCCGCTAGGTCCCATCGCTTTTTTTCCTGGAAGCTACAATAATGGTTAGTGTTTTGATCGGGTGGGGTTATTTTTCGCATAGTATCTAAATTTAGTGGATAGTTTGAAGTGAAATCGTTAGAAAAACAGGATAGAAATTAAATTAAACAGTCCAATAATGACCAGTTCCGAAGGAAACTCTGGGTTAAGATCTTCATCATGCTTTTGTCTCTCGATCATTTTAACGTCACTATTGATAACGGTATACTGAAAACTAAATAAATTACAAAATCTAAGAGATTATCAAGAAGGCTACCATGTATTGGGTCAGCCTAAAGGCGTTTGCACACCGGCGTACTGAACATTTTGGACGTCCATGCTATCAAATGAGGCGGTTCACACCGCGCATCCAGAGCGTTGCGAAGGTCCTTGACGTCCAAGACGGTTTTAGGAGGATTGCTCAACGAGTAATTTTCTACAAATGTCCAGCCCGGTCCACGGTCTAGCGCATGCGCAATGGACACTTTAGAACCACTTCTTCAAACTGATCAGGAGTTAATCCAAAATAAGTTTTGAACCTATCTTCATCCAGCTCCGTTATAATTTAAAGAGAAATAGAAAAATCTAAGAAATATCTGACATTAATGTAATAATATCTGACATTATTGTAATAAGTGTTGCCTACGTACATAGGTACTCGAAACTGCTATAATAAGAACAAATAATTTTATTTGTGTGTATTTCGAGCAGAAAGTCCTTTCGTAGTTTCGACAGATTGCCGACAACTTTCTGTCTCGACTGCCAAAGTAGGTACTACTTTCTGCTCTTGATACACAAATAGCTATCGTTACCTTTAAGAACATCGTCTGTACTTTTCCGCAATCCTTTCCGCATTCTTCCTCGGTTGGAGAATAAATAATATCCCTGGCGGGGATGCGTTGGTACGCTTGTCGCTTCCCGCGGCTGATAATCCAAAGAAAAACATCAGGCAGGGTGTGTTGAGGCTGGAAATGTGAAAATTTTGATATGTCAACTGATCAGACAATATCTTTAGCCTACAGATCGTGAAAAAGCATTGGGCGCGTGTTTAGTTCCAGCTACCAATCTGATATGAAAGCAGCGTTGACGGCTTAGAATGTTTGGTACTTTCTAAGAAATAAGTTATTTTGCATTTGACTTTTAACACCATATAACGCCGTATTTAGCGGGTACTTAGCTGATATCCTGCCGTTCCTTGCAAAAATTAATTTAAACATTTTTTAAATCGAATATTCCAGGAGAAAACCGGAAATTAAGAATTCCTAAATGTTTGTAACTTACACTACATATACGTCACAAACCTGAAGATGAAGTTAGTCACATTCAGATTATATGTTCTATGAATTAATAGCCAGTTACAAAAGGCTATTCGAATTTGAAGTTGAAAGTGGATAAAAATCAAGTTTAAAGGTTGCGTTATAAATGTAACACCCTATATTTTATGACTATATTCACCTTGACAAGTATGCAAAAAAAATTCCTAATTAACCTGGACGTTTGAAGTGGGTGAAAATGAAGTTTAAAGGTTGCGTTATGAATGGAACACCCTATATTTCACTACTATATTGTATTATCGTATATCCTTGACAAGTGTGCAAAAAAAATTTATTTCGAATTTATCTGGTGGTTTAAAGTGGATAAAATCCAAGCTTAAAGTGTGCGTTATAAATGGCACACTCTATATTTTACTAATATATTACTATAAATTGTCCAAAAATCTTTAATTTCAACCTATTAACAATATTTAGATTTTGTTAATCATTTTTTTCTTTAAAAATCACTCAACAACTTCTCCCTTTTAACTCTAACACATTTAAATACCTAATTTACGATATAATAGTTATTTATGTAACTAGTGTGTAAAGTAGCCTTTTTTTTGACGAATGTGAATGTTGTCGCATGAGCCGCAGGCGAATGCGACAATCACATGAGTCGAAAAAAAGGTCTTTACACACGAATTACATACAAAATTTTTTCTACTATCGAAAACTTTATCAAAATACAGAAGTTTAGGTAATATGCCACTAGAACATTTTCGAAATTTATCATTTTATTTTTTCCACACTATTTGCGGAGTAATCTTCTGATAGATCCATCTTATAATTATAATAATATAAAATAACATCATAGTTTCCTAAAAATATTCAATACTTACATCAAAATACAATTGATTACCCTAGGTATAGTCGGAAGATCTCAATTTAAACTTTAATTGTCAGATTCAATTCACAATTAAAGAAATGTCAGTCACTCACCGCCAACTTATACCTATTCAGATACACATAACTACATACATAATAATATTGGAACTTTTACTTTACGCACTAGTGCGTAAAGAAAAACTCTTTACGCACTAGTGCGTAAAATCAAATTTTACGCACTCGAAAGTGTGTCTAAAGTACCTACTTTACACACGGTAGTAGAAAAAATATATTTTTAAAACAATTATTCATTTTTAATATTATGAATAACTATTATTTTTATCCAACACTGTATAATTTGAAAATATATTGAAACATTTGAACCTTGTTAATTAAAAACAAACCCCGCCTCTGCATGAAATGTTGAATTCGATGTATTCTCCAATAAAAATATATAAACAAGTAAGCTACAAAAAACGTCTTTGCTATCAACGTAGCTATGATAGCAGGTTTTGACAATTAGGTAATAGAACAAAGGCTGGACGTTTAGTATGGTTTAGTATACGAATTGATATTAGGTGGTCGTGCGTGAATACCTATGGACTTTTTAGTGAAAATCGCGAATAATTAAAAATAAAATGTACGGGAAAATTGTTATTTCGAATATATACGAGTTTTTTGTCGCGAGTGATATTATACAAGGGAGGTTTTATATTTATTTTTATTCAATTTAAATTTCGCAAGGTTACTCCCACTAGAAATAAAATGGACCGGTCCGTTTGAATCAAGAAAATACAAGTGCTTTTTCGTTTTAAGATTTAATTGAGTGAAACTTAACGGTTTACTATTAACCAACATTAGAAACATTAAATTGTGTGTGTGAAATATGGTTAGAGCTGCTCCTACTACTAGATGAAGGTAAAAAACATTTATAATTTTAATATCTCGTTGTTTATATGAAAAAATATGATTGCCTTAAAGTGGAAAATTATTCAGCTTACTTCTACTTATTAATTAAAAAAACAATTTCAATGTATTACACTATTTCATTTCAGAAACGATTCAAAAAGATATATTTTTTCAAGTTATAACATAACGAGAAGTTCCTTACAATATTATTAAACTCACTTTTCCAAGTACGTATTTACATACGTTTACAGCTTTGTGTGTTCAATTGGCAAATATCATAAAAAGAAAAAGCTAGAGGTGGGCACATTTTTATTAGCTTCACTTGTATTGTTAAGTGATATACTCCTATCGCTTCGCTCCACTCAGAAAACTTGTAACTAAAGTAACGCTTTTGACAATTGGTACCTACTCTACTTTATCTACGCCCACAGGAAAAAAGCACTATTGTTTATAGAGACGTTTTGGGAATGTTAAAACCTGTGTTTTAGATGCGATATTGGCTTCACTTGTGTGTATGAATGTATATGTTTGTATTGACTTGATTTAATTCAAGGACAGATGAAAATGGTAAGTTGGACTTTGAAAAAAAACTCTAAAACTTTTTCAACAGAATAAAAGTCCATAACCCTCTAAAAAAACTTTTACAATGTTTATTGGATTGAAAAAAAAAATATATTTTTTATGCGTATATAGTGAGGATCGCAGCGGGGTTTCCATTTCAAGCTCGAGTTGTATTTTGATCTCGTAAAAGTTTTTTTTACGATAACCATTAATAAAAAGACTAGCATGGAAACTTTATACTTAGTTATTTTATTTTATTCTACACTGTGTTATTTATAAGATGTGACATAGGGATTCCTGTACAAAACTGTCAAACGCGAGCTAACTTAGGTACAGTCGACAGAAGTAAACATGAGCCCTGGTGGGCGTGTCCATGTCGCTGTAGTTGTATTTTTGTAGTAACAATCGATATTTTGAATCGATTACCAAATATCGATACCATAAATGTCAACTGTCAAGAGATATGTAAACACAGTCAAACTTGCTAAAAATTTAACTCTAAATATAAATAAAAAAATTTGTAATGAATTAAAATAAAATAAAATCATCCTGGCATTGGCAACACTGATAGACACTGAAAATGAATAAAATATTATTCCGATTATTTTAACAAATTACTAATGTTCGTTCGTTAACATTAGCTCCTGATTGGCTCGTTGCAATGAAATTCTTTTAGTTCGCATATTTTCCGGGTCTCATGTTTGCTTCTGTCGACTGAACATAGATCCTTATAAAAATCAAATCATTTTTAGAAACTTTAGACTTGAATATTTGCTGCAAAACCGTTAACAATTTATACAAATTCATTAAAAACTACAAATCCAAATCTTTAAAACTAAATAAATCAGGAGTTTACAAATTATAATGTGGTTATGACCACTGTAATAAAATTTATATAGGTAGAACTTTTAGGAATTTTAAAACTAGAATTTCAGAACACAAACGTTGCTATGACTACCAAAAATCAGATTCCAACTACTCAAATCATTTATTACCAAACCAACACTCTTTCGATTCAAATTTTGAAATTTTGCATTATAGAACCTAAATCTTTTAGAAGCCCTTGAGGTAAATAAAAACAAATATTCAGATAATCTTTTTAACGACCAAATACAATTCTCCCTTTTTTAACATTTTTATCTAGAAAAATTCCTGCAGGATTGTTGTGAATGAATTTCCAGGTAAACTTCTTAAATTCTTTGGTTAATCCCATATTTAAACACATTTTTTTCCTTTTTTATTTTATTTCCATGTGAATAAATCATTTTTTGTTAATATCCGTAAAATTTAGTATTAAGACACTGTATAAATTGAAAATTTCTCATTATACCTCCATTCGTTTGATAAAGCTACTGAGTTAGCGAAACGCGTCACAATTTTAAGTTTAAATATTATGTAGATTTTAACAAATTAAATTGTTTTATTTCATTATTTAGCATCATTTGTCTTGCGCAAAAATCGGTCTTGTCGCCTACTGTTTACCGTGTAGACTGACATTTTATTATTAACATTTGAGGTTGTGTTGAAGTCAAATGTCAATTTTGCAATGAAGCGCTGGTTTTGGCAACATCGCGCAAACGACTGCAACTGCACGTGGATTCTTCTTACGTGAAACAGTCTACTGAATTCCGAATGTTTATTTTTGTAATTTTAGTTAAAAAATATGGATAAAAATTTGCCAATCAATGAAATTATTGTGCTATTTTACTTTTATATCATTGAGTTTATTCCAAAATGCAAATAAACTGACACAGTTACTAGTGTTAGAGACGAATTTGCAACGATTTTAAATATCTGTACGTCCTATATTTCTTAAATCTGTATAAATTAAATGAATATATGTAGCTCACAAGTAACATACATAGCAGAGAGCATAATTAAAGTGAAATTATGTATTCATACAATTCGATTTTACTTACGTCGTCAATGAGTTGCTTTAATCGTCCGAGACATTTCTGGGCCGATTTGAGTCTCTCTTTGAACGAGCTCTTTGTGACGAGTGCTTTGAGATTTCTAGCAGAATTTCCAATCTGTTCCTGTGAATATTAAAATCGTTTAATATTTATATATATAGTTTTCTAGTAGGTAATACATATGAAAAAATTTTAAGTTGCAATGAAATATTTTCACTAGTTATACCACTAAAGGTCAAATTATTTCCGGAGATGTATGTCTTTGTTGTATCGTATGGCCCACATAATAAGAGGGCATTTGACTATACCTACAGCAGATTATTAAGACGAAAAATATACTGAAAATGATGTCAGAAAGAAGTAAGGATTGGAATATTTAATTGTATAAATCAACCCAAAGTAAATGTGATGAAGATAAAGAAAGTGATACAAATTTTTGTCGTCTTTCTGTCGTCTCTCTATCAGCATTCTGTCATTTTTCTGTAGTCTGTCTCTCTGTCTTTCTGTAGTTTTCTGTCATCGTTCTGTGGTCTTTCTGTCGTCTTTTTGTCGTCTGTCTGTCTTTCTGTCATCTTTCTGTCATCTTTCTGTCGTCTTTCTGTCGTCTTTCTATCAGCTTTCTGTCATTTCTCTGTCGTCTTTTTGTCGTCTTTCTATCATATTTCTGTGGTCTTTTTGTCGTCTTTCTGTGGTCTTTTTGTCGTCTTTCTTTCTTTCTGGTTGAAGCGTCTAGTGAACAGGAGATCGCGAGTTAGAATTTCTCTGCGGCCTCGTCGCCTTTTTAAGTCAGTTCTCAAATCCCCAGATGATTCATATAAGAAATACCAAAAAAAAAAAAATATTTAAAAGTGCAGATCCATCCGGAAATATTAATGCATTACATGAGAAAATTTTTCAGAAGCTTGTACTTTTCTATCTTTAAAAATTTTAATTTTCGGGAAAGCTTAATGAAAAATCTCGTTTCTCCTTGTTGGAATACATTAAAATTTCAACAAAAAAGTATCCCTTTCGTCCATTAGGCATAAAGGAAAATTCAAACTTACAATTTCCCTTTGACATAGTTTCATGTGTTCCTTATCTAGTTTAGTTTTTCCAGTTCCCGGACCAGCCATCGCCGCTTTTGATAAAGTAATATACTTAGCACATCTCGTTGAAAGCCCTTCAAGAACTTGTTTTAGTTGACTTTCTACATTAGGATCCTCAGCTTCTACCGCTGAATTCACTTCCGACAACCCATCTTCCTGAAAATTTATATATAATATTTAGCTTATAGTTTTGATACTTTGAACTTTCTTTTAGATTTTCAGGAGTTTTTTCTGTAATGAAGCGTTGGAATTGTGATAATTTCAAACTTTGTAAGCATTAGATTCTCTAACGAGTTTTCAGAAATGAAAAAATTTCCAATTGAAAAATGATTTGGATAGAAAATTGAAAAAATATTTTTCAAAGCTTAAAAATAGATAAAATGATTATAATTATTCAGCGATATCTATTGGTATCACGCTTTATTAAATACGATAATATTACAGGAAACTATAATAATACTTTAGTTATCTTCATTATCAATTTTTACTTATTTTTCTTGACAACGGTAGCTGGAACGCTACCGAAACGTTGAAATAAAGAATTTAAAAATATTGTGGTTTAATTTCCCAAGAAATTGAAAAAAGAATACTTTAGTTATTTTATACCGACAATTCAACTCATGTATAAAAAATCGCATATGCCACAGTGCAATTGTCACTTTGACATCTTCAAAAGTTAGCTGAAACTTTTACAGCGATAAATTAACTTCAATGTAAAATGTCATATACCTGGAAATGTTATTGTCACTTTGACATCGATAAAAAAGGTGCATCCTTTTTTATCGCGATAAAAACCTCTCTTCCTCAATTCTAGTAAGCAATGACAATGAGATAATTATTGTTGTTGTTCATCGATATATTTTGTCGTTAATTTATCTTGCCAAAAAACACTCGAGCTTTTCTTTAATTAGATAAATTTCTCTTCAACTCAAAATTTTGTCAATCACTAAATTTGCTCGAAAAACTGACATTAGATAAAATCGCTCCACCTTCGGTGTCGCGATTTTATCATGTCAGTTTTTCTCGTGAAATTAGTGTTTGGCAAAACTGTTCTCGTTGCAAAGAGAAATTTATCCGATAAAAAAAAAGCTCTTGTGTTTTTACTGTTGATAAATTAACTTCAATATTAAATGTCATATACCTGGAAAGGTTATTGTCACTTTGACCTCGATAAAAAAGGTGCATCCTTTTTTATCGCGATAAAAACCTCTCTTACTCAATATCTAGTAAGTGGACGTCACTTTTACCATTGTCTAATTGTTGTTGTTCATCGATATATTTTATCTAGCCAAAAAACACTCGAGCTTTTCTTCTATCAGATAATTTTCTCTTCACCTCAAAATTTTGTCTAAATTTGCTCGAAAAACTAACATTAGATAAAATTAGTGATTGGCAAAACTGTTTCGTTGCAAAGAGAAATTTATCAGATAAAAAAAAGCTCTTGCGTTTTTACTGTTGATAAATGCATTTGTGGTTTTTTCACTTATGCATTTGTTTATCAATTATCGCAGTGCTGGTTACCATAATAAATAGTTTGACATGTTTGTCAACAACTTATCGAATTTCTAAACACTAACAATGAGCTGATTCATTGAATTGTCCTGCCGAATTACACTCGATGTTTGTATTGATATCGTCAACCTAAAAACGCTCCACCTTCAGTGTCGCGTTTTTAATAGTTGACAGTTTTTCTCGTCTAATTGCTAGGCAACAGTTTCTCATTAAACAATCCAAATTTACCCGATAAAATACAAACCTCCCGTGCAATTATAAGTGATTATTTTTTTCACTTGTCAAAATCTGACATTTTGGTGGTTTTAACCAATAGCAATACATTGTTCTAGCCAATCATTCGGTATTGTACTGATAATTCTGCTTCCTCATCGATATTACCTTGTTTACATCGAATTGTCGAAATTTTACTTTGAATTTGACGTTATTGACAACTAAAAGTGCTTCGAAGCTTATTGAAAAATGAACAAAAACCGATTCAGTGCTATCACCCAAGAGAATATTGAAAATTTAATACAAAATTGAATGCTTTTAAATTGTTAAAAAAATAATATTCGCAAATACAACTCGCTCTTCAAATTTCATCACATAGTTTTTTATTTTCATCACTCAAACTTGTTTATTTGAGGCAAAAGCATTCAAACAAACCGAATTTAGATGAAATCACTCCTCCTAATGGAATCGTGATTTTATCAATCGATTTGTTTTCATATTTTTGCCAAACAAGTTTTCGTGGAAAAGAAAACATTTGAAGCACTCGTGGTATTACCTTTGATTATTTTTTGACGTTTGACAACAATGAAATGGTTTTTTATTCGTCACAAGGGTAAGTTTCAACCAATTATGTCATTATTATATTAGAAATAAATCTCTTGTGATTATTCTCGGGAATAATTTGTCTAGCAAGTGTCAGTTAGTTGTCAAAATAATTACCTAACTGTGTCAACGCGTTATATAAAATGGGTGGAAATTATCGGCTTAGTGCCTTTGCTGATGCAGAAATAACAAAAAAGATTTCAGAAACTACTCTAATAAGTAATCAGTCTTTATGGAGACAATATAAGACCAAAAAGTTTGTTAATCACACAATAATCTAGTCAAATATAACTCACGAGTTTTATAAATTAGAAAATAATTTGACAGATTTTGTTCAAACTTGTTGCCATTTGGAAAAAATCTGTCAAATTATTTTCAATTTATTCTCACTCTCATGTTATATTTGGGTGAAAGTTCGAAATGAACAAACATTTTAACGTTTGATGTTTTGAAAGGAGGTAAAGCTATAGGTGAAGCCTGTCATTTTAACTATTGACAATAAACAGTAAATACTCACGAATTTTTCGGTAAGCTTGGTAATTATATTGGAATTGTACATGCGTCCTCGATGATCTGGCCACACTGATCTAATGTGCATACAGGGTTTGTTATCCCAATAGGGTAGAAAGTAAAATGTCTTGTCATGAGTCATGGGTTTGGTAGGAGATGTTGTGCTTTGCCAAGATCCACTGTCCGTTGTAACCACCTCTGAAAATAATTTATTTACGTATAGGGTGCTGATCTATAAAAATGGAACAGTGAATTGTAAATATGTGTGGTGTATAATAGGGGGGATATAATGATTTTGATAAATTACTGAAAGTCTTATAATTTTGAATACATAAACAATGTGAAAAGTTATTTTCAAAATGTAGATTGCTCAGATTTATTGGTAATTTGCTTTTTGTAATCGTACATTAAAAAAATGTGAATGCGCTAATAGAAGTGAAATGCGACATGAAATTGTTCTGGTATATCTTGTATTTTCAAGCAGCCCACTGATGAACCGTCAAGTTATTCGTTTTCTTCAATATACCGACAGCTTTGATTGATAGAATAGTATATTCTTCAACGAGTGCAGAATGATGGCTATTATTCACGCGGATGAAGTTTCCAAAACGAGCGAGCGCAGCGAGTGAGTTTTGGTATCATCCAAGTAAAAGACTATACTTTCTCCACGACTAAAAAATTAAAGGTTCCATTGAGGATCGAACCCCAATCGTCCGCGCCAGTGTCAACTATTTCTACCACTAGGCTATAGAACAGGTTTATTTTCAAAAAGGGAGACGTAACATACAGTTTTAATTGAAACCCTTACATTTATAAATGATAATTGGTAGTTATAACTGAATATAACTACTGTTGTCCATTTTTTCTCTAAATAATACGTAAAATTATGATTCTATCATTATTTTGATGTTTCAAACGACGCGCTGTAGGAATGGATTTGCATTATTTGGTATTTGACGTTTTAAAAGAGACGATTTGATTTATTCATTTTAATTCATTTAAGCGTAAATTCTGATAATAATAGAATGTGATTGGCTAACGAGAGTGTATTCTTTTTCATTTTTCACTGGTGTGAATAATTATGTAGCTAAATAGGTTAAAATAATTTGTGCGTTATTATTTAGTCGTGGAGAAACAAGTTTTTTAATAGCTAAAATTGATCATGATAAACTTCTATGAAAGAATAGCGTTCATCTCTAAAATGAGAACGACTGTTTTTAAGAACTTCAAAAATAAACGCGATTCACTTTGTATTTTTTTTACGTCCAAGATAATCAGGTGAAACAAATTTGGAGCTGACTTGCTGGCTTTTAATAACACGGGACACAAAATAGTATATTAGGTATTAAGTGTCAAAAACGTTACTTTAGTCACGAGGTTTTGAGGCAAGCGGAACGAGTACCTTATGAAACGAGTGTGGAGACCTATTTTCAGCATTGAATTAAAATAATAAATAAAGAGATTGAGTTCTGGTAGCTGCATTGGACTTTTAATGAAAATTTCCTCTTCTTCAATATTAATGTTTTATTAATTCCTTAAATGTTCATACTCTCCGAGATATTTAAAATATTTTTCTCTACTGTTCATAATAGAACAATATTGAATTAATATCCATTTCGTTTTTTTACAGATTTTACCGGTCTCGTTTCTGTTCAAGAAATGCGATTTGCCTGAAGGTAGGAGAATGTTGTAACGAATAACAAAAATAGAAATAATTGTGAATATAATAATACCTAGTTAAAATTTCAGAAAATGTTTCCTTTGAAACTTTGAACTCATATAAGAAGCCATTAATATTTTTTTTTAATTCTGACTGTTTTTTTTTCAATATAGATTTAATTTTTTCATTTAAATATTTTTGAAAATTCATAAATTTATTTTTTTATTTTTGTTATTTAAAAAGTGTGCCTGAAATATGTGAAGTTTTTCGTAGTTTCACTTTCTAGGATATTTTTATGTGAAGTTTTTTCAGAGAGTTATCAGAACAAAAATAATAAAAAAAAATACAAAAAAGTATCTACTGACTATTAGAAATTTCAAACCTTATTAAATACCAAACATTAATTTTTTTTCTATTGCTTAATTCGGATCCAGAGATATTTTGAGAAAGTTTTCTTAGACATTTATTCAGAAAGGCATATTATTAACTAGTTTATTGTGAAATTATAATTTTCAAATTATTTAGACACTCAGAATTAATTCCTTAGGTCTAGGGAAAACCGATTGCTCTAGACAACTCAGAAAGGATGATTTAGGAAAAGAAAAACAAAGGATTTCTGGTGCGACGTTCTGGGTGTCAATGGGCAACCATTTAATACAATTTAATATTTTTCAGTTATTAAAAGAATAATAAAATATAAAAAATAAATTCCATCAACTCTATAATATGAAAAGGAAAAATTTAAAAATAATTTAGATATTGGAGATATTTGGAGACGCCTCAAATAATGTTTTCCCCAATTTCAAATATTTATTCAGTCTAGCATATAAAAAAATAAATAGTTGTTTAAAAATGATTTCTTCTCACAATTTAATTCTTATTCTTATTTTTTAAATATTAAGACACTCACAGAACGCACTAGGTACAACGAGATCTTCCAGACAACTCAGAAGACGTGACAATTCATTATTTCGGATGTTTACATTTTATTGTTTATGATAAACTTAATTTTAATCAGCTGAGAAATTTTCAAATTGTTGTGTGCCTGTATATATTGTAGAATGCGATCACAGAAATTTCCTTGTGTCTATAAAAGATTTGTAGTTTTGCAGAATTTTTTTTTAACGTAATCAGTTCATATTTTTAAAAGCACCAGTACAAAGTAATTTTTATATTTTTAATCTTTTTTAACTTCTTTGAAAATTTTAATATTTCACTAAAAACACTCTTTGTGCCCAGATTACTTGGATTACTCGATAATTTAAGGTACTTTGGTTAACTGCAATTTCATTTTTTTTAGACAAGTTCCTAACTTTAAATTATTTTTGATTCTCACACTTTTTCCTATTAGAATTTTGTAGAAACTTGTTAATTTTTGTATTACTTAAAATATTGTTTGGGTAACATAGCAAGATTTCATGAACTACAAGGACACTATAAGCACATGTACTGGCTCGAGGTTGCTTTAACGTAGTGGACTTATAGTCAGTATCATAGGGAAACTATGTGATGTATGCCTTTGACTAAGAGATAAATGTGGTGGCAATCGCTGACCGGTAAATGGAAATTATGGTTAATGGTAAACATGGCACAGTCCAAATGGTATTGGGATGGAGATTGGATGGTTCAAAATGTAAGTTTTTAAATATTTTAAATATTTTCTTGTTTCTTGAGTCACCACTGTTTACTTCTTTTATTTTGTGCGTAACTAATTATATAGTGATTTGAAGTTACTCATGGTCAGCGATAATAAACCTTTAAACATTAATTTGTTGCTAAACATACAGTATGATCCAAATAAAAGTAAAAAATTTATCATTTCGTAAGCCGGCGAAAGACGAGCAGCCAACTCTTCATGAGTTATTTTTGCAACAGAGCCACTTCAAATCGTGGTCGGGTTTTAGTAAATTTATCCGCACAAACATTTCAATTTCTATGCATAACGACATTTGTTTGCTAATTTGTTTGTAATAGAGCGTTCGTTATAATTAAAAATGAATTGCGTGTTGCCTTTTAATGACCAAAACCATTATTTTTATGTTATCTGCGTTTCCGTGCGAATTATAAATGCGTCACTATAATCGGAGGACTTTAGTTAGTTATTCAAATTTATTCAAACCACATTTCGATTTGATATGATTACACTAAAGCTTGAATCTTGAATATTCAATAGTTGATTATTCAAGAAAGTTCATAATAATCTATAACAGTGTTATTGTTCAAAAGTTTGAATGCAGTAAAGATGAATTATTAGAGAAAATAGCGGAGCAAAGATCGCTGGACGATGAAAACACAATGGCTTCATTTTTCACCCTGTTTCGCACTAGCATTCCTGAGATACAAACACTTCCTAGTTGAGTCACTCTGTGTTTTCGGACAGGTCTATTCTGTCCAGGGAACCAAACACTTCTTTATTTACCGGAAGTATGTTCCCCCGCTCCAATTTGGCGAACTCTTTTAGAAAATCGCTGTTATACACAGAAAAGTTGTGAAAGGCCAATGGAAGTACAAAAAGCTTTTGAAAATTTAATTGATCTCTTACTAGAGTATCTTGAGGCCGAAAACTTTTTTCACAAATTCACATACTGATTTGTTAGCTGTGTCCGATTCGACTGTATTACTTTTAGATTCAATAATCTTTGCAATTTGAAAAGTTTATTTGAAAACCATGTATGTATGTATTTTTGGGGTAACATTCACTGAGACCTGAAAGATCTATTGTACCTCCTTACTTCTACTTAGTTCCTGAGAAGAGTCTCTGTAACTAGTAGTTCCCTTAGTCCTATTTCCCGGAGTAATTTTAGGATATCTGCAGGCTTCAACTTAGGTAAATGTTCCTCTTCTATCCAGGAATCTCCCAGGTACTGTGCTCTAGTATTCTGGAGTGCTGTGAATTTGGAAAGTATGTGGATGGAGGTTTCTTCTTCAATATCATAATATCTGCATTAATCTTCCTCCACTATTTTGAGCTCTTTCAGATGCCCATTCAGGCGACAATGTCCCGTTAGGATCCCTGTAAATACTCTTAGCGCAGTTTTACTTTGACTTATGCATTTATTTGATCTCAACAGGTTGTAGTGACCCAGAAGAATCTTTGATTGTCTAAGCCCTACTAGATCTTTTCAATAGTCAGATCTTCTCTTTCTCTCGGCTTCACCTATTTCTTCAAATATTACATTGGGGCTGATTCCGCAAAAGGGCTCAGGCCCTCAGGAAGGTATTTTAGTTCCCCTCTTTGATAGTTCATCATATTTCATCTCCATTTATTCCAGTGTGTCCTGGAATCCATAGTAAGGTAACTATATTGTTCTCGCCTAGTTCATTGAGTTTGTCTAGGTATTCCCACACCATTTTGGAACTGATTACACTAGAGCTCATTGCTTCAATGGCTGCTTGACTATCTGTCTTTATGAAAACCATGCCATACAATCTAGCCCGGTATAGTTTTTGGAGTAAGCAAGCAAGTCGTCATAAGAACATTTCAAATAGTAGCCTACACAAAACACTGTATAGTGTTGCTCTAATGCCTGCTTCAAATTACGGTAGTGTAGAATACACTCTTTTTTTATCATACAAAGCTGGTATGAATTCAGGTAATTTAGATCCAGGTGGGTTACGATGCTCAGTACAAAATGGAAATTATTTATGTAAATCATGTTATTCTTCAGGATATCCTAAATCGACCTTTAAAAAATATTTTACTGATGAATCATCAGCAATTGTAACGTCAGCAGTAATGTCAATATTATTATCAACACTTTCAAAACCACCAAAGGGTAAGGGCTGGCTCACAAAGTAAGCTGGAGAAAGAAAACGCAAAGACATCATTTTTCACCTTGCTTCGCACTAGTATTCCTGATATAACACACTTCCTAGCTAGCAGAGTTAACATTCTGTGTTTTCGGACAGGTCCGTTTTGCCCATGGAATAAAACACTCTGAAAGCTTGGGACAAACCACAAATATATTTCGAGCGGAAATTCAAGCCATATCCAGTTCAATATTGATAAAGGATATAGTAGGCAAAGGATTATCATAATGTCGAATAGTCAAGCAGCCACTAAAGCACTGAGCTCTTGTGTAATCAGTTCCAAGTTGGTGTGGAAATGCCTAGGCAAACTCAATGAACTAAGCGAGAACAATAAAGTCACCTTACTGTGGATTTCATGACACAGTGGAATAGAAGGGATGAAATAGCAGATGAGTTAGCAAAGAGTTGCTGGAAAAGATGTAGTAAAACTAATCAAATCTGACTACTAAGAGGTGTACTAACCACCATATAAACCATATTCATCTCTTTAAGTCCACTATAATTTTTTTGTTAAAATTACAAAGTGAGGTTTAAGAAATGTCAAATCTATTTAAATTAAGTTTAAAACTTACTCACTAAAATTCATAATCATTATAATTACCTAGTTCATCGCTGTCGGAATCGTAGTGTTCTCGAGCAGATTGGTTGTGTCCGTCCATAGCATTTCCTGCATTACCGATGCTAATTTCGAAATGGACGGATTTATCGCCCAGCTTCTTTTCCAAAATTGTAGCATCCAAGATGGTGGCGAACAGAAAAAATTCTTCGTTTTTCGCGTAAGAAGCTTCGTTTACTGGTACGACGGGTTCAAGTTCTACCGCTACTTGTGAGAGATCGACACTGTCGGTTATTTCGGCTCGTATCGAAACTAACAGACGGGCTCTATAAGACACGCCTGGAAATTGAAAAAGAAATGATACAAAAGTATATTTGTATTTAAAGGGGCGTTGGTAATTTGATTCCTGCCTAATGCCTACTATATTTTGGTTCACATCCTCAAAAAGGTGATTGGTTATTTCGGTTTTCAGGCATTAGAGACACACAAGCGTATTGGACGACCCGCGTTTGAATATTTTTGTTGTAGGGGACCAGCAGTCCCTGTTCAAACTTATCCACAAGCCTAGGTAATTCAATATGCAATATGATTTCATTTTCGAGTGGTTTTTCTTAAGAACGAGTCTACTTTAATTTCGGACAATTTTGTTTTTGTAAGCAACAACTTTACTTGCCCCTGTATAAGTTGTAACACGCCATTAATTACCACAAATGAAACCCTTCTGCGGTGACAACTCTCCAGAGAATCCTGGTATGCCCAACGTATTCCCACGGGAATATCCTTAATACTACAGCCTCGACAAACCGTATACATAAATTTATATAAACATGGTTAACTTTATGTGAATTTAACTTACCTTCTCCTAGCCCCGTATTTAAACTGGAGTGTTCGTCAATAAGACTGTAATCTCTTGTAGATCCATATAAATGGATGAACGATGGCCCGAACGTTGGAAGGAAGCCTACAAAAGGAAAGGAGGATGTTATTTCGGTATTCTTAAAGTTTTCTCCAGTTGAAAATTTTCCCTTCTCGTTACTTGCGTTACAGGGTGACGAAGAAAGATCATAAAATGTTCCGTATACTCTTGATGAAGGCTTGTTCATACTATGCAACAATTTGTAGTCGGCAATGCGAATTGGCTAAGTCAGTGACTGCAAAAAAGTCTACATACTTATAGGTGGTATACCCACTTTTGGCTTTGCCATTTGAATATTGATGATAGAAAATGGAAATTATTATCTACCATTTTATTTAATTAAAAATTACAGAAAATAATGCTCATTGAAAACGAATCAGTCTAATGAAGATTTTTCTTTTCGAGAATACTTCAACTTGTGACACCTTATGAATAATAACTCGCACAACTTCATACTTTTAAATAAAAATGACCCAGAAATCCAATTTGCATATTTACGACTTACTTTTATCTCTTTCTACCGAATAAAACCTTTCAAGCTAAAATTAAACTCCAATTTCAAAATTTGCTCGTTAAAATTTCCTTCTGTCGCAAAAACTTCAATGCCATTTCTGAAAATAGGAATGTTTCATTTTTCGATTCAATTTTAAACTGAATTCTTTCGCTTAGAAACTACAATTGGTTCTGGGTCATGGCCTTTCCTGGAAAATCCGTGTCATTTTAGTAGATAGAAAATTATTTAATAACTCACTGGGTTCAATTTTCCCTGAAATATCCGGAAAATAGAGTATCTCGTGGTTGAATTACCAGTTTTATCTCAGTGAAATTCATTCAACCGACAAAAAACCCCACACTTTTGAATATCACGTGGTATTAAATTGTTCCGAGTCGTGCTTTAGTATATTGCAATATTGTTTCAGTAAAACCTAAATAGGGAACAGTTAAGGGTTAGTTTGGGGTGAATCACGACCAACGAGAAGGAGGTAAAAGTTTTGAAATGGTTGTCACTTTAGTACCTAGTTTGTACATTCATATAGGCTACATTTTGAAATATACAGGATGTTCCAATAAAGTGTGGCGTATTAACTCGGGTGCAACTTCAAACTTTTTGGGTACAACATGGGTGGTGGTAAAGGGACTCGAAACATATAAGAAAAACCAAAAATATATTAGAAAAACCACTTCCTTATGCGACCTTTTTCAGTATTTTTTTGTTCGTTATGCTGGCAGCAGTTCCCTTGTATAGAATTCGTCCATTACCTCAATAGAAAATTAAGAAATAAATGTATAAATAGGTGGAGGCGGTCCTTATAATTGACCATCTAGGTCTCTAGAACTGACCAAGATAAATTTCTTCGAATGGGATTATATTAAAAATATTCTGTCTGCTACACCCCCTACTACTCCATACCATGTGAAATTAAGAATTTCGAAGGCTTTCGCGTCTATAACACCCGATAATGTGAGTAAATCACCAGAATCACGTGTTGCATTGCACAAGATGGAAAGCATTTTGAACATCTGTTCCATTTTCCATTGTTCCATTTTCGCTTTCAATAATTTGTTGTTCGTTTCGTAGTATTTATGCATTTGCTTTATTAAAAATGTGTTTTTGTTTTATAATTTACTCAAATACTTATCGGCAAAAAAAGAATTAGTGTACTTCAGCAACTACAAGTATGCAAATTTATTGGCAACCATTGTTTTTTTTACAACTATGTCAAGATAATTAGTAAAAAATGTATACAGAATTGCAGATAAAATCTATTTAGCATAGGAATTGAGGTAAATTATAAATTGCACTGAAAGTATAATACCCTTATACCATTCGAAAGGAGATATTTTTTTGAACATGGTGAGTTATTAAAATAAAGGGTGTTCAATTTAAAATAAGCCCGATGTAACATATTGAATGATCTAACAATAAAACTGAACATTCTGAACGCCCTGTAAAGAGATGTATAGTACTTAGTAGTGAAATACCTTCAACGAATGTCCTACTATTGAGATGAAAGAGAAAATTCGCTAGAATTTGATACATCAATGAGTTATTAATTTTTTTCGGATTGTTAGCATTTTAAAATAAGTCAGCATAACTCGAAACACTCTGTATTTAGGAACCATTATGAAAGAGTATTTCATTTTTTAGGAG
Organism: Galerucella nymphaeae; assembly: GCA_963978555.1. Lineage (NCBI taxonomy): Eukaryota > Metazoa > Arthropoda > Insecta > Coleoptera > Chrysomelidae > Galerucella > Galerucella nymphaeae. The sequence continues at coordinate 17,198,851 of OZ021709.1, forward strand.
CAATCAGAAAATGCAATAAAATATAGGGTGTTCCACAAGAAAAAATATAACTTTGGTACGCCACACTTTATTGGAACATCCTGTATATTTCAAAATAATTTTAAAATGTAGCCTAAATGAATGTACAAACTACTAAAGTGACAAATATTTGAAAACATTTCGTTTCGCTTTAAACCTCCGTCCCGTTGGTCGTGAATCACTCTGTAGTTCGATTAATGCCTTGTAAATTGAGATAGACGATGTAAAAATTTAAAAATAAAAATATGTTTCGCAGTAAAACGACACGAGTCCGCATGTAGGTACCTCTAATACTAACTTAACCTAACCTGCATATCTCACCCTTTTCTCCATCGTTAGAAATAGTTTTCAGATCTATGAAATGGGTTCCAATGACTGTCGGCTTCACTGGATCGTCGGCTCTCAGTTGAATTTTTATTCGCTGACACAAAGGCGGAAACATTTCCGTGAAAATTAATTGTTCGTTCCACACCGGTGCATAACTGTGTTTTATAACGCTGGTTTTGCCCTGGAACAGACCAATTAGTCCTTTGAAACACATTCGTAGACTAGTTGTACAGTTAACGACATCGTGAGATTGAGAATAAATTGAAAATAATTTGACAAATTTTAAGAAATATTTTTGAGCAGGAATTCTATCCCAAAAAAACTATTAAAAGTGCAGAAAGTACACTGATAAAAATGGGTGTCTTCGACCAAAGTAGTAAACTCTCTTGACAAGATATGATTAGCGACAAGAAAAATTATCTCCGCATCAGAGAATATCTCTTTCCTATAGAAAAAAGTTCTTAGCTAAAGTAAGATGGTTCTCTTGAGAAAATGTCTTGAATCTCTTGAATATTTTTCCCTTCAACCAAGTATAGTTTGTGTTGCTTCGAGAGCTATAAAAATATAAACACCATTCAATTCATTCAAGGTTTTTATGTCAAGAGAGTTGTTTTTTGTTATAGTCCTACGGCATTGTCCCAAGAAGTGGATTCATTGATACAAAATATTGTGGGCCTAACTATTTGAGCCAGTTTAGTTAGACGGGTGCAATGAATAAGTTATTGTTGCCTTGGTATGCACCGAACGAATTTGAAAAACCTGAAACAAGTTTGACAATGAAGAACAATTTAGGGATAAAAATTGTGTGGAAGACGTTCGTTGGTGGCAATGCTTGACAAAGAGTTCTGAGTACTTTCGCTTACAGCAACAAACTTTTCGGTGTTTATTCATATTCAGGATAATTTTGTGATTTGGGCAAATACAATTGATAAAACGTGCAGCAGTAAAAATATTTGGAATGAATTACTCTAACTGAATTTAACTTCAACCATTTTTCAATTCTAATAAAATCATGTATAAAGCGACGTTAGCTCAAGAGTTATTAATAATTATGACATCATCATTGAATAACTTACCATTAATCCTGCGAAGGATACTTGTACGTAAGGATCCACAAGGTCGTTAAGTTCTCCTGTAAAAGCTTTCTTAACGTTAGCCATTATGGAGGAATTCATTTTTGGGAGACCGTCTGCACGATAAATTTTCACAATTATACGAGCTTTTTGTCTGTCAGTGGGAACTCCGTCGGGAAGAAGTAGATTCCTTGAAAAATAACGAAATAAATAGCTTGTCCACGACCACCTAATAATAAGTCAATATTTTACCTCCTATTAAAAGGTATATGGTACTCATATATCTACTAGAGTGAATTATGGTTCACAATTCACGCCATGACAACTCAACACACACAATATTTCGTTACATAGGTGACTAGAGATGGGGGTACAATATAAAATAAACTATTAAATCTGTGTATTTTGTTCAGGAAATTTATTTCTGAAATATATCGTATCGACAAAATATTGAAATTTTTAGTATTGATACTTTTCATACCGATATTTTCTAATATTAAGTATTTTAAAACAATATATTTATAACGGTACATTGTATTGATATTTTACACAGTATTGCCCATCTCTATATTATGAAATCAAATTATTTTATGTAGCTACCACAACATTTTGAGGTTAGTAATACCAAATTGTTACTGACTTTTATTTAATAAGGAAATCAAGTGACGTGGACAATGTATAGTATTCTACTCGCAATTTATGGCTAATATACACTTGGGTGACTTCTGTATTTGTAGAGTAGGGAGAGTGACTGTAGGCTCACAGCACTTATGCTTCATGTGACCCATGATACATCCTGCCGACGAGTTGTCCTCTTAGGGACATCGTCCATCCTGTCCTTCTCAGGAAGGTGGACAGATCACTAGGAGACATCTCCTTTATATCGACAGGTGTAGGCCGAGACTCACCGAACACACACTCTCTTATTGACGATAACTCCGGACACTCGCATAAGACATGCATGACAGTTTCATCTTCCTGTTCTCACATCCTGCATAGAGGTGTCTCCACTAGCCCCATGGTATGGAGGTGTTTCCTTAGTTGACAGTGGCCAGTCAGAAATCCTACTGTTATACGTTTAGGTTTTTCCTAATCATCGCCAAATATTTCTTCGGCGCCAGCTTCCCAGGGTCGCCCACGGTGATCCTGGCAAGACTGCATCCTTTGATTCCATCCCATCTCTTAAGGGATTAAGCATGGGTGTAATGTTTGGCTAGTTCCGCAATTGTCGAAGTCGATAGGCCGTAGGTGTCACTAGGTCCTAGAATTTTACTAGGGTGACTTGCGCACGTCACCCTTCGTAAATAATGGCTATCACAAATTGCTCGTTTAATAATGTACTATTAGTAAATTTTGTGTGCGAAGTTAGGTTACTTGTGAATGTATGTATGTATGTTTATTGGGAGGACCTAAAGATCAATTAGTTCCTGAGGAGAGACTCAAAGACTCCTTTAGTCCTATATCCCTGAGGAATTCTAGGATATCTGCAGACTTCAACGATAAGTACGTACGAGTACTTATTTTTCAGCAAAGTTATTGAATAATTGAGAGGGGAGAAAATTCGGAGAATCTGGAAAATTTGTAGTTTTTTTTTAAACATAAATTTTTGTTGTTGGAACGTAAAAAATAAGTCCTTTGTATGCACACAATTACTTTTTAAGATTTAAACAAACCGCTTTAATTGAACCAATGGCAGAATCCCTTGTTGCCAGATTCAAAGTACGTTCTGTTGTTAAATCCTACTTGACTATCCAAGTTGATTAGGACAAAGTGGAAATCGAGTGAAAGAATTTGACAGTTGCCAATTTATATCATCCACGTTCAGTTTTTAGTAGTTGTTTGCGTTATTTTATAGTAGAAAGTGTGCTTAGTTTATTTACCTTATAAAAAACATATTTAAAATGGATCAATGAACACCCAAAACAATAAACCACACATAAACAAAATATTTTTAGGTTATGGCATTAGGAGGCACTCGAAATCCCCTGAAAAGAAGAAGAATAAGCGATCCGGAACTAAATCGAGCTTCGAATTATTAAGAGTTCTAGGGTAACGGAATTTTTCAAACAGCTCAACTACAAGGAGAACATGTAATTTTCATTAAATCGGTAATACTAGAGACTCAAAATTTTTTTCCTTCAATTTTATCAGTATAGGTACTTTTAATGTACTGCGGAATGTTTTTTCTTCAACGCTCACTACAGCATTGCCTCCCATGTGTTAAAAGTTGATACCCAAAAACACTACCGGAAATAACTGGTCATGCAAAGCACCAGTACAATCGTATAATATTATCTAAATACGAATATTCCAGTTTCCACGAATTTTCTTTGCTCCTATTTATCCATTTACTTTGCTGAAAAATGCTTTGGATTCGTATTTTTATTATTCGCAATTCGACTCCATTACGATTAGGTACTTAATAAATTATCGTGCTATTAACAAAAATTTTGAAAAAATGTCTATAACAATTTGCGAGTCCAAGATGTATCAGTTTCATACTACGTAATGTCTTTTACATGATGGCACGGTCCATTTACTACTAGAATTTTCGTAATAAAAATTTACCTACTGCTCAGCATGAAAATGGAATTACATCTTAAGAAAAATAAACGTTTTAAGCGATATGGACCATTTTATATCGCACTATAGGTACTTTACAATATTATAGTGGTTAAATAGGAAATAAATGTTAGGTGGGTCATTTACATTCAAAAATTTAGTACCTCTATTATACATCAGTAATATTTTACTTACGCTTCAATATCGTCCTCGTCTTTATCGCTTTTAGGAGGGACTTTGACACTGTCACCTTTGCCAATTACACTGATATCGCACTTTAAATATCCTTTTGGTCCGCCAGCAATGTCATCCGGATCAGTAAGAAGGGCCCATTTGTGATAAAACTGGTGATCTAGTGGAAAGATTAAGATTAATCACAATTATTAAATAATTGTGATTAAAAATTACCTTACTGGGAAAGAATGGGATACATACATTCGTCGGCAAAGGTGTGGCGTATTTTTATTTGTTGATTTCGTATTTACCTTATGAACTTATTATTTATCATTGAGTTAATAAAATAATTGATATGGAAAACAAAAGCTTTATCCGTTCCATATCTCCTCACTTAAGTGTAGCTGTCAAAAGTAAACTGTTATCCAACGGGCTTGAGGAAACTATTACAACTAGTTTTATGGTTAAGAAGTAACCAACGGCTACGACAAAATTTGCGTTTCACAGTATGTGGTCAAGGATCTAAGTATAGGTTAACCATCAAAAAATTTAACTGCAACCCAAAGTGCGGGTAACTGTGCTAACCAAGGAAATCTAACCTAACAATTAGAAATTATCATATTACGATGTTAATGCCTACAGCAGAGACGATGGAGTCAGACGGCCAAAAATTATTCGTACAAGACGTCATTATTTCAAAGAATTCGACAATCACGATTTTTTATTCAGATTTCGTTTGTCCGAAGTAGACAGTGGAAAAAGTATGGTGGAAGATATTGAGGAGGCTATTTCCAATCCTACATCAAAGCGTGGGGGTAGTTTTAGTATAAAAAGTGTAAGACACAAACTCCAAAGGTCTTCTTATTCCTTTCATTTGACATAGAACATTATACTATCGATGGTTTTCATACCATCTCAACAAAAGTTGATACAAGTTCACAAGTTATCTGACCATTTTGTATGTATGTATGTATTTTGGGGACCTGAAAGATCTATTGTGCTCACTTACTTCTACTTAGCTTTTAAGGAGAGTCTCACTAGTACTAGTAGCTCCTTTAGTCCTATTTCCCGGAAGAATTTTAGGATATCTGCAGGCTTCAACTTAGGTAAATGTCAGTAATCTCCCAGGTACTGTGCTTTAGGATTCTGGAGTGCTGTGCAGCTGGAAAGTATGTGGATGGAGGTTTCTTCTTCCATTCCACAATATCTGCATTCTTCTCCCTCCACTATTTTGAGCTTTTTCATGTGCCCATTCAGGCAACAATGTCCCGTGAGGATCCCTGTTAGAACTCTTAGCGCAGTTTTACTTTGACTTATGCATTCATTCGATCTCAACAGGTTGTAGTCACCCAGAAGAATCTTTGATTGTCTAAACCCTACTAGATATTTCCAATGATCAGATCTTCTCTTTTTTTCGGCTTCACCTATTTCTTCCAATATTGCATTGGGGCTGATTCCGCAAAAGGGTTCAGGCCCCCCTTCAGTCCCCCTCTTCGCTAGTTCATCTGCTAGTAAGGTAACTATATTGTTCTCGCCTAGTTCATTGAATTTGTCTAGGTATTTGCACACCATTTTGGAACTGATTACACAAGAGCTCAGTGCTTTAATGGCTGCTTGACTAATAAATAATAATACTTTGTCCTCTGTATCCTTTAACGTAACGGATTTCTTCGAAAAGTTATAAGTACTTTTCATCATATCGTTTGTGGCATGTCCCAGGTTATCTGACCATTAGTTAAAGGATGATTGTGAAACAAGTTATAATGGTTAGTGTCTCGGTTAAGGTTACTTAATCATAATAGTTTACCATCGATTGTAAATTGGGCTGTTAGAGGGATCACAATATTCCTTGATCTTTTTATTTAGACCAATAGAAGTAAAATATCTGCAACTTGCCTATTGATTATCTAGTTGTCTAGTTGTCAAGTTTTTTCCGTTGTGCTAGATAGGGACCAAACATTGACATTGACAACGGTAGCTGAAACGACGAAATAAAAAAAGCATTATTATGGTTTTATTCAAAAAAAAAAATAAAAGGAAAAAAGAATGAATAATATGCAACAAGGAACATACAGAAGATATTTAAAATTGTTCAAAGATTTGTGTGCCTTCCACACTGAAATGCTCTTTCATGATTTCTGGTAAAACTCAACCGATGCTCTGTTTTCTGGGTCAAATCTGCATTTTCTTCATTTGCTAGTCTGCTTTTTACAACTTTGCACTTTAATAGTTGCAGTTTAATTACAGCCTCCAATTTTGAATGCTCTCTAGTTAACTGGAAAACTCGCTATTGATGTTTGCTCAATTAATTGAGGATTTGATCATTCGCTTAATTAATTTAGGCTTAACCAAAGTTCCGTTGATTCTTTCAAACAAAAAATGGCTTGCTAAACATCTAAATTATCATGAAAGGGTTTAAAATTAAATTGATAGATTTTTAAATGATATTAATAGCAATTGTTAAGAATCGGCGATATACAGTATGTTTCAAACTTCATGAAACTTAATGAGAGATAAAAATGCATGCTAAACTTTGTACATAATCTTTAGTTTAATTTTAATAGGAATAGATAGGAGTATACGGGCCAAGAAACTAAGACTCGCAATAAGAAATTGTGTCAGTTCAATATTGATGAAGGATACAGAAGGCAAAGGATTATCATTATATCGGATAGTCAAGCAGTCATTAAAGCACTGAGCTCTTGTGTAATCAGTTCCAAAATGGTCTTGGAATACCTAGGCAAACTCAATGAACTAGGCCAGAACAATAGAAGATTATCTGTCTTTCTTCCGCTTTCGAAAATGCTGAATGTCCACAACCAAAATATCTTATCCTGTATATCCACATCAATCAACGGCTCCGAGACTTTGCACAGCAGCAGATCTTTACAAGATAAAAACTTTTATTATCATCTCATATCAAGTTTGCATTAATAATGTGTCACGATATGCTATGAAGTTTCTGAAATATAGTCTTTGCTTTACTAGATGCTTGAACACATTAAATCTTATAAAGTTACTCATATTTTGGTTTTAAACGTAGCTTTGTTTTGAAACTTCCAAGTTTTCATTTTTCATGAATATGTGAGTCTAGTTTAAGTTCATAAAACTAGCTTTAGAATGTTAGTCTTGGGACAAAAACAAAATTAGGAGTGAAGTGTATTCTAATAAGCGAAAAAAACGTTTTTCTCAATTATTTAGCATTCTGAGAGTCGGTATATTTTTGCAATCGGACAGAATACTCACTTAACACTCTATATTTATTAAATTTATTCACTAGCCTATGAAGTCATGAGTCACCTTGCAAAAACAACATCCACATTGGTTCATAAGGTACTTCGTCATCTCCAGAAGATAGCTGCAGATATTTAGGACAAGCTGATGCTGTGCACTCATAACACACTGAACAATTTGGACATAACAATTTCAATTGGGAATATTTTCTTGTTTCATATTTTCTCAAGAGTTGAGTTTTCTTATTAACCTTACATTTATTCTAGCCGATTTTGTCTAAACGTTTTGGATTGCTCACTCCTTTTCGTTAACTTCGCTCTGTTTTTCTTCCCAAAACGACAACTATAATTGTATCTTTATCCATCCATTCCAAAAATTGCCGATTATTTGATGCAAAAGTAGCTTTTCTATCAGAAAACCATCTTGTATCTTTCGCGATTTCCTCAGCATCTTGGAAATCATCAATTATTTAATGCATAAAAGCTCCATCTGCGTTCATTTTTCTTACGCAGTATTATTTATTGAAAAATAGTATAATTAACTCTATGACTTCTCAATCAATAACCTACGCTATGTCCAGAGGCTATGTTTGATGTTCATTTGTTTTTGTTTTTCTGACGTTCTGTGCAAGACTTTATTCGCTCACTCGCATGTGGTACTGATCATTTACTGATACCACTGATACACTTATTCGTTTCCATGTCGAACATTCGAGAGTGCGAAGATACTGCTCGAACATAATAAATCCATTTCCATCGCATGAAATGCGTTGGAGCATTTGGTCGAACGTTCAAGGATACGGATCCAGGAGATTCCTTTGTTTCGACTATTCCATGAAGCTTAATCTTCATTATCTTAACTCTCAAGTTCAATATCGCTACCTCTTTTGTTGTCTACACTTTTGTTTAGAATCGAATAGCGTTGAAGGTAGTGAGGTTTATTTGACAAAAATATTACAAATGATAAACAGAAACAATGTAAAATCTCAAATCCTCCACCAATAAAAATACGCTACACTTAAGCTATGAAGTCCATGCTTAAAACAAAGTAAATAATACATGCAAAAAGTTAGTGCTCTATCTTTAATCTGTGGCTGAATATAAAGGGAACAAACATTGACAGATTTTTAAAATACATTCTTCGTATAACCACTTACAGTTTATAAGTCGTCAGAGACAGGATTTTATGGGGAAGAATAGCGAAAAATAATATAGATAATCGGATTTAAAATGTATTTACCAGTAATTATCTTACAATTGAAAATGGCAACGCTTAAAATAGATCCTAGCCGAATAAAAATAGGAGCGTTAACAAAATAAATAGCATAACTGACTTTTTGACGTGAACACTTTTTATTTAGAAAACTTTCAATCTGAAATGGCTTACTTGGTAACATATATGAGGCAGTAACGAGAACAAAAAATCTCATATTATTCTAGTAACTGATTACATTGTTATGTAATATCAGAGACGTTGCTTTGACGTTTACAATGCGCCAAGAAACAAACTGTCCTTCTATGTACCATTATAATCGAATATTACGACCCTAATAAAAGCATGCTTCCTAACAAGGGATTACATGGCACAAAGAACAGTACGCTCGGAATCTTTGCCTTCTTGCACTGTCTACTGCTATTTACGAAAACGATTCTATTGAGAGAGAGAGAGAGAGAGTATTGTCGGATACAAAAACTCACTATAAGAATAACTCAACTTTTTGAAAATAATTTTCGACTAAATTCTATTATCGATTATTCACAATCTGAGCTTTTTTCAATTCCTAAGCCTCTTTAGATATTTATCTTTCCAAAATGTAAGGAACACTGTTGCCGGATGAAAGTGTTTAATAGTGCATGACTTCGAAAAAAAGTCAACGATAACGAGACAAAAATATCACTTGTACAAGTTGATCAGTGCTTCTGGCAACAGCGGTTAAAATAGGGGGGCAATGAACATTCGGCCAGCTCGGGAAATAAATATACACCCTCGCAAACCATGCACAAAAATCTCTCTCTTTCAAGCTGTTTTTCCCATATTTTCCTTGTTGTGATTGTGCAAATTGCATGAATCCATAAGATTTTTTGGGCTTTAGGGCTTTTGTAGTTTCATTACTGCACTTTGTTCTTCTCTTTAATATCAAATTACGTAATGTTTGCCTATATACTTAAATAAGATTATTCACTTTAATTCTGCGCTAGTAGTTGCAAAGCTCAACTACCAGCATGAGAAATTCTCCCGCGCTAGTGACGGCATTGCTTAACTACTCGCATAGAAAATATTTTCGTGCTAGTAACCGCATTGCTTAACTACTTGCATAGGAAATACTTCCGCGCTAGTAACGGCATAGCTTAACTACTCGCATAGAAAATACTTCCGCGCTAGTAACGGCATAGCTTAACTACTCGCATAGGAAATACTTCCGCGCTAGTAACGGTATTGCTTAACTACTCGCATAGGAAATATTTCCGCGCTAGTAACCGCATAGCCCAACTACTCACATAGGAAAAAGAGTATCCCTAAGGAGAAGTTACAGTACAGTTAACTGTTGGGGACTAGTAAAGCAGGTAGATTGAGACCGCTCATTCTTCCTATGCTACTTTTTCTATCCCTTAAAAATTACACCAAAACAGGAGTCGAAACGTCAAAAAAATTAGTTCTGAACTCGGTTTATCCAGAAACCCCAGAAGCCGTTCTCTTGATCGCGTAAATATATCCGAACATATCCTAAAATGTCGTTTCCAGTTTTATAGTTCACAAAATAGTGTACGCCAGAGAAGTCGACCGTTTTATGTCATCTCCATTTTATTATACCAGCTACTGAGTATACAGGCTCTATTCACCGGAGGGTTATGAACTTTTTTTCTCTGATTCTGACAGAGCAAAAAAGAAGAATCCAATTATTGAAATATAAAATTAGGGATAAATCGTTTTTCTTTGCATTCATTGGAATATTAATTAATAATTTATACTTTTAATTTGCAAAAAAAAGCTTATTCATAATAACTTATTATCTTAAAAGATTATATTCTGTACCTGGCTCGGACCAAACTGTGCCGACGTCAAATTTAAAGCTCCCCAATAATTTCTTACCCCTTAGAAAGTGCCGAGACTGCATCACCTGCCAGCAAGAAGAGAAAGAAAAAAACAATAGCAAAAAATTACTGAAAAGAATAAAAGAAAATAAAAATAAGAAATATATTTGCTACAAAATGCCATACATAGGAAATGTGTGCAGACTATTTCAGTGTTGGAAATGAAATTGGTTTTATAGTAGTGTTTCTGTTATTACAACCAGACTATAATGTTATCTGCGTTTTTACGATCTAGTATTGCATCTAGAAGCAAATAATTCAAGTGTTGAGAATGGTAAAATCAATTGTCAGGAGAAACTAAAATTTTTCTATTTACGTACTTTGTACGTTCTGATTATACGTCTGTGTTTCAAACAGAGACAATTGCCGCATTATTGAGAGCTCGAACAGTATAAAAATCTAAGGTGGTTGTTAAGGCTTTTGATATTGTGTTGTCGTGAAACCAAGTTTTGTTTAATAAATAAATATAGATGTCAGATTTGATATATATGTCATATAAGTAGAAAATAAAACCATATAAAAAACCAATTTCGAAAGTATTAATCCCGAGACGGGAAACTACAACCCAAACATTTGGTCCTTCGAGCCGGATTAGTTGCTGAAGATTCAGCAATTGATAATTAACCGAACCTACCGTGAAAACATTGGTGCAGACAGAAATTACCGAGCTGGTGTGCTGGAGAATTGGATGCATGTTGGTGGCTACCTATTCCGTAAGTCTGTTCCATGATTTAGAGTGAATTTTGTATCGTATAGCGATTTCTCGAGATACGAAAGAGAAAAACAAACTCGAATGTATTGCTCTAAAGGTTTTTGTTGATAAATCGAAAGTTAAGTCAACAACTCGAAAGTTTAAAAGTATAAACATATCATTTAATTTTGTTAATTGTAAAAAGGAAGTTTTCTTAAGGTATATATTCAAGAGTTACGCAATTTTTGGATATTGAGATCTATAAATTCGAAAGTGTTGAGATTTTTTTCTTCTTAACCAATAACCGATTACGAAAGTTGTTGATTTTTTCAATAAGCGTATTCTTAAGTTAATTTAATTAATTTAAATTAAAAATGGCTCCGAAAGGTTTAGAAAGGCTATTCATAAAACGAAAATCTCTCAATTTTAAACTAAATAATTTTGCAAAATATGTAGAGAATTTCAAAACAGATTTGGCAAGTAATTTAGACTCTAGTTCAAAGGAAGAAAAAATTACAGAACTAGAAATGAGGTTGGAAATGCAGGTATCAATTATTAACGAATTTGAACTCATACAATGTGAAATAGAAACTATTACAGAATTAGCAGATCCAGAACAGTTAGCTGAACGAGAAGCTTTTGAACAAACATATTTCAGTGCATGTGCTATGGCAAAAAATATAGTTTCTACATTTTATAAAGAAATGAACCAAAGTAATGGATCTGACAATTCAGTGAAAAGTGATAATAATGTGAGTAGATTCCATTCAAGTGGGCAATTAACTAATATTAAATTACCCCAGATTCAATTACCTAAATTCTCTGGTCACTATGAGAATTGGCTTGAGTTCCGCGACACATTTGATTCGCTCATACATACTAATCAAGGTATAAATGAAATTCAAAAATATCATTATTTGAGAGCATCGTTAGAGGGTGGAGCCGCTCAAGTCATTCGCTCACTAGAATTTTCGGCAGCAAACTATACTGTAGCTTGGGAGACGTTACTAAATAGATACAATAATAATAATTTATTAACTCATAACCATGTTAAATCTATTTTCAATATCCCAAATTTGAACCAAGAATCAGCTGGTGATTTACGAAGTATGTTGGACACATTGACAAAGCATTTGAGGTCATTGCAAACTTTAAATCAACCAACAGAATATTGGGATACTCTTCTAATTTACATTATTAGTAATAAATTAGACAGGAATACAGCTCGAGAGTGGGAAGAGCACAAGGTTCAACTGGGGAATAAAAACAATGGATCTCCAAGCTTAGATGATCTAAAAATATTCATTAAAAACAAAGCTGATCTTCTAGAAACAAACATGTCAACTAAGGAAAGTAAAAATCTTAGAATAAAAACTAATAGTTATTTTCTTGAATCACAAAATTCAAAATCAAAAAATAGTCATGGCCAAAACAGTACTGTGGGCAATCCTAAAAATCGACCCAGTACTAGCTATAAAAAGTTTTTGTGTGACTATTGCAAGAAATCTAATCATTTTATTCAATCATGTCCTGAATTCTTAAACCTCTCCGTTGACCAAAAAATTAAATATATTGAAAAGGTTAAACTTTGCTTAAATTGCTTGCGCAGTAATCATACTCTGAAATTCTGTTTCGCAGGTCCTTGCAAAAATTGCAAGCGAAGACATAATACACTTTTGTGCTTAGAACCTATACCAACTAATCAATTAGATCAACCAAATCATGAAAGTTTCAATCAAGTTCAAAATCAGCCTACTGTTAGCTACAAAAGTACGGAGTTCAGTGGGGTAGGAGTGTTATTATCTACAGCGTTAGTATCTATTATTGATTGTAATGGAAAGAACCAAGTATGTAGGATTTTATTAGATTCAGCATCACAAAGTAATTTTATAACAAAAAATACTTGTGAACGTTTAGGCATTCAAACTTCTGGAATTCATATTTCAGTTGTAGGAATCAACTTAGTTACTTCTATCATCAATGAAAAGTGTACTGTTAAAATCCAATCGTTAAAAAACTCATTTGGAACAGATCTGATGTGTTTAGTAGTTCCAAAAATTAATGATTGCTTACCAAGTCAACCTTTAAACATATCTTCATGGATAATTCCAAAAAATGTTCAACTAGCCGATCCTGATTTTAACATATCTCAACCCATTGATATTTTGGTAGGTGCTGAACATTTTTATGATCTTTTGTGTGTAGGTCAAATTCGCTTAGGCAAAGGTTTACCTATGCTTCAAAAAACTGTTTTCGGTTGGGTGGTTTCAGGCCCTAGCAATGAACATTCCTCTTCCAACAAGGTTCAGTGCAATTTCAATACATCTGCTGATGATGAATTGCATAACTTTATGCGAAAGTTTTGGGAAATAGAGGAACCGTTTCAGAAAAAACCACTATTGTCAGAGGAAGAGAAATTTTGTGAAGAAATATTCCAAAGCACTACCAAACGTAATTCTGAAGGTCGCTTCATAGTACAAATTCCTCTTAAGGGTTCTCCATCATCTTTAGGCGAATCCAAGTCTATAGCTTTAAGGCGCTTACATTCTCTCGAAAGTCGTTTTCTAAAAAACCCAAAATTAAACTCTTTGTATGTTGATTTCCTAGATGAATATTCTCAATTAAATCATATGTCCGAAGTGATTATCCCAGAAAGCAAAACCAGCATTGAATATTTTTTACCACATCATGGGGTCTTGAATGAAAAGAATCAAACCACTAAATTGAGAGTTGTATTTGATGGTTCCTGTCGAACTAGTTCAGGTCTCTCGTTTAACGATATTCAATGTGTAGGACCGAAAATACAAGATGATCTTATTTCTATACTTTTGAGATTTAGGCTACATCAAATAGTTTTCTGTGCGGATATAATTAAAATGTATCGACAGATTCTAGTTCAACCTGATCAAAGGTCGTTGCAAAGAATTGTCTGGCGTCGAGAACCCACTGATGAAACTAAGGTTTTTGAACTTAATAGTGTCACATATGGGACTGCCTCTGCGCCGTGGTTAGCGATAAGATGTTTAAAAGAATTATCATTAGAAAATTCTCAAAAATTTCCTGAAGCATCGAAAGTTGTGGCTTCGGATTTTTACGTGGATGACATCTTGACAGGTTCTGATTCAGTTCAAAGTGTACAAAAATTAATTGACGAAGTTCAAACTATTTTATCAGGTGGTGGTTTCTTGCTTCAAAAATGGGCTTCTAATAGTAAAGATATTTTACAGTATGTTCGAACCAAAAATCCCATGGCATTACAAAAACTTGGAGATGGCGAAGGTATGAAAACTTTAGGATTGTACTGGGATAGTGAAAATGATAGTTTAACATATAATATAGTGGCAAGTAAACAAGGTCAAACCGTAACCAAAAGGTCTGTTTTGTCAGACATTTCACAGATTTTCGACCCTTTAGGTCTCCTAGCTCCATGTATCATTGTAGGAAAAATTCTTTTGCAACAATTGTGGATGATAAAACTCAATTGGGATGAGTCATTACCTTCTGAATTATATACAAGATGGGTTAATTTTAGGCAAAACTTGATAAACTTAAATGACTATCATATACCTAGAATAACTCTTTGTATTAATCCAACCGTAATTGAACTTCATGGGTTCTGTGATGCATCTCTAGAAGCCTATGGGGCGTGCATTTATCTTCGAAGCATTTCTAGTGTCGGGGAAGTTTATGTAAAACTTTTATGTGCAAAATCAAGGGTTGCACCTTTGAAATCATTAACCATTCCTCGACTGGAATTGTGTGGTGCACATCTTTTATGTCAACTAACTGATTTAATACGAAAATCGCTAAGGCTCCAAATTAACAGGCAATTCTTCTGGAGTGATTCTGCAGTTGTATTATGTTGGATTAAATCACAACCAAATTTATTACAATCTTTTGTGCAAAACAGAGTTTCACAAATTCAGTCTTATACTAACCCAAGAGAATGGTCTCATGTAAAATCCAAGGATAATCCTGCCGACCTTTTATCTAGAGGAGTTCTACCAAAAACTTTATTGAATTCTTGTCTCTGGTGGTTTGGTCCCTGGTGGCTATCAAAACCCAAGGCAGAATGGCCTCTCTCAGACGTTAAGACTCCAGAAGAAAATATACCAGAGCTTAGGAAACAAAAATTAAGTCTCATGATATCAACGCCCACTGAATATTTTCCCTTTAACAAATTTTCCAAGTTCAATGCAATTCGAAGAACCATGGCTTATGTGCAAAGATTCATTTTTAACTGTCGAAATAAACCCTCTCTACGAAAGTATGGTGTATTGTCAGCATCAGAATTAAATTCTTCCAGTTTAACATTGGTTAGATTGTCTCAGATTGAGTGCTTCTTTGAGAAACGATATTTCCTTCAAAAAAATAAACCCATACCAAAGAAATCGCGTATTCTTAATTTAAATCCATTTCTGGATAGCGAAAATATTATTCGTGTAGGGGGACGAATACAAGCGTCATCTTTTCATATCGATAAAAAACATCCAATGCTACTTTCAGACAAACATCATTTAACCAAACTTATATTCGAACATGAACATCTCAAACTTTTTCATGCTGGTCCTCAGCTGCTGTTAGCTTCCATCAGAAATCGATTTTGGCCCCTATCTGGTCGTGATTTAGCCAGGAAAACTGTACATTCCTGCATGGACTGTTTTAGAGTCAAACCTTCACAAACTAATCCTATCATGGGGAACCTACCAAAATCTAGGCTGAGCCCTACATTACCTTTTACAGCAACCGGTGTAGACTATGCAGGACCCATCATGATAAAAGATCGTAAGGGACGCGGAGCAAAATCATGGAAAGCATATATATGCCTATTTATTTGCCTTTCTACAAAAGCAGTACACTTGGAATTGGTGAGTGACTTAACTTCAGAAGCATTTATTGCTACTTTTCGTAGATTTTGTGCAAGACGTGGTAAACCCTCTCAGATGCTTTCAGATAATGGCAGTAACTTTGTAGGAGCTCGATCTGAATTGCAAGAATTAGCCAAATTTCTCTTAAATAACCAAACCTCTCTTCAAGAAACTTTTAATGATTTAGGTGTTTCTTGGAAGTATATACCTGCATATTCACCTCATTTTGGAGGTATTTGGGAAGCGGGAATTAAATCGACAAAGGGTCATTTGAAACGCATAATGAAAAATGTAACTTTAACCTTTGAAGAGCTTACAACTTATCTCGCAGAAATCGAGGCGATATTAAATTCACGTCCTTTGACTCCATTGTCATCTGATCCTAGTGATCTTTCGGTGTTAACACCGTCCCACTTTCTCATCGGGCAGCCACTAACAACTATACCAGATCCAGATCTTCGAGAAGTCCCAATTAATAGGTTATCTAGATACCAGCTGCTGCAACAAATGCAACAGCACTTTTGGCAACGATGGTCTCAAGAGTACATCAGCGAACTACAGACTCGTACGAAGTGGAAAGATAACCACCAAGGGCTGAAGCAGGGTGCTTTAGTTCTAATTAAAGAAGACAATTTACCTCCTCTTAAATGGAAACTGGGCAAAATAACGAAGCTTCATCCTGGAAATGATGGTGTTGCAAGGGTAGCAGTAATACTTGCACTGCGAATGGGACAATCAAAAGAGCATGGTCCAAGATTTGTGTACTACCTATTCCTGATAACGGGGATAATGTATAGGAAGAATGTTATTCTTGCTAATTAACAGACTGCAATTATTAGTATTAGTTATTGTTTTACCTTGAGAATTATTCACCTTCTCAAGCGGGGGGAATATGTTAAGGCTTTTGATATTGTGTTGTCGTGAAACCAAGTTTTGTTTAATAAATAAATATAGATGTCAGATTTGATATATATGTCATATAAGTAGAAAATAAAACCATATAAAAAACCAATTTCGAAAGTATTAATCCCGAGACGGGAAACTACAACCCAAACAGTGGTACAGGTATAACTGTCTACAATCCCTTGAAATACTAGGCAAGGAAAACAGTGTCATTTTAACCTGGGTGCCGGCGCATCGATGAGTAGAGGGCAATGAGGAGGCTTACACTGTTGGGACTGCTTACTTGTCGACTGAATTACCACCTAAAGAAGATGAGTCTGGTACAGACCTCGGACTGTAGGTTTTGTGATTTAAAGTACGGTACTGCGGAGCACATACTATGCTCGTGTCCAGCCTTGGGCAGGGTAAGGTATAAGATATTCGGTTTTAGTACCTTAGAGCCGAACGATTTCAAAAAAGTATTACCAAATGCAAATTGGCGAATTGTGATAACTGGTGGTGAGCAGGTGAGTCCTAATAGAACCAACGAAGGTCGCAGTGGAAGTGGCGATATGGCCTCACTCACATAGAACCTAACCTAAGCCTAAAATTGGAATATTAACTGGCAGCCAGACTCTGCTTTAACCTATCACTACATTAAGACAGGTTAAAAGCTGCAATATTCTTTGAAGGGACAACACAGTGACTCTATTGTGTGGGAGTCGAGATGTGAGCGGATTGCATTGGCGGGTCAGCTAGCCAAAGAAGGCTCTAAAGGAGGTTTGTGTTTCACAAAAATATTAAACATGGGAACACAATAAGAAAAAATTTAATGAAAATAAAAAACACTATCTTACATCTTTCAAGAATAAGAAGATGAAAGGAAAAGTTAAAAACGTTTCTTATTCTGTTTGTAATTAACAAAGTATTTTCTCAGTAAGAAAATTTTTAATTAGTTCTTTATTCAGATAAAAGTAGGTAATTTGTGAAAACTCGCTGAATCGCTGAATCAAGAATCTTTAATGAAAAAAATTTAATACATTATCCAACTTGACTTAATTTTTCTCCTTTTTTACTCGTTTTACGTTAACTAAGTTATATGTTTTAAATATCAGTTGATTAAAAACAGAAACAAAAACTTAACCTGCAATGATATATAACAACTCCGTCAAACTATCTTAATGGTTCATTCAATAGCCTTTTTGGTGTGCGGAAAAAAGGGCAGGTCTGTGATTAATCCCAATCAAAATATCACCATAATGAACCATTTAAATGTATTACAAACGTCAACCCCAATCATTAACTTACAAAAACTTGATTGGTTGATGTTTAGATTAAGCGCAAGCGCGATCCATCAACCGGGAGAAATTTCTTTGCTTAAAATAGGGTGCAGACATACCTTTCGTATTGGCAATGTGCCTTACATCAAATATGAGGTTAGATATGTGTCAAAATAGCAAATAAAATAAACGACATACCGAAAACCCGGTTATACGTCACAAACTATGACGCATACCAAAAAGGCTATCGAAAGAACCATAGCTAGTTTGTGTGGTTGATTAACTGTTACGTCATGGTTTGGAATACAAGAAGAGGAATATTGACTGCTTAACTTATAGTTAGCCCGGTTTTTGTGGTTAAGATCTGTTCTTCTTGGTAAGTTTACTTTCACTTAAATTGTTCCTATGGATATTTTTGTCATGTTTCTATTAGTCATCATATTTAATTTTGTTTATTTAAACCTATCCTAAGGTTTCCGAATTTTTATTACAATTCGATAAACAAAGTTGGACACGACGACTGATATAAACAAATATATACATAGTAACAATTCAAGATGTATCGATTGTCATGAAATTTTTTAAACAAACTCTTCCTCATATAAATCCTTTATTGGAACAAATGTTCAATAAAGCTCTTTCCAAGGAAATTTCATTACATACAGGCTTATAGAGTGTGATTTATTCCTCTTAATCAGACACTCGGTACAATTTTAGATAAAGTGCGAATAGGTTTGCGAGAATACAATGAACTGGAAAAGGAACAATAAAGACAGATAGGCACCCAGTTTTACTTGAAGCAGATTTAAATTGTCTTTTCGTTCGTTATTTGTACTTGACACCTACAGTGATCTAAGTACACTAAAAACTGGCGAATACAGAAAATATGATACGTCCGGCAACCGTGCACCTAGCGAGCTTCAGTCCCTCCGATATTATTTTGATTATGGGGATAACCAGTACCAGCTAGAAATCCGATGTGAGGTCGGCTTTAACTAATTTTTTCGATCGGAAATTTCAATTATTTAAACCATTCCAAAAGCTCATGAAAATGGAATATATATTGTTTGAGAGTCTGTTGTATTTCGAATAAATTGGCAGCTCATAGTAAATTTACCACAAAAAATTTCCCTAGAGGAAAGGGAGAACATCACACAACACTCAATTATTCACCAAATATTATTATTTTTTTGAGTTATATGAAAAAATGTAGATATTCTGGAAGGCCAATGAATTTTTTTGTTCCGCTCTTTTTATGGCAAGTGACAAGGTAAAAATACTTCTCAATACAAATTGAATCTGACAAAAACAGAACTCGTCAACTCACTCACTAGGATATGAAATGGCTCGAGAAACTTGAAAAAGGTCCCATATTTCGACGTCAATTAATCATAGCAGTCATTTTAAATAAATGAGCTAGGAATGTTTTTTAAACTTTACATTTCAAAATAGTGTACTCAACTTATAAACGCAAAAAATGGATTGTATTTCATGACTATGATTGCGTAAAGCCGCATCCACATTATGCCGCGATTTGCCGTTGGCAATGCCAATTGGCAAAGCCAGCGTCTGTAAAAACATCTAAACACATATCGTGTTGGCACACTGTTCACGGTTCCCGGAGTAAATTTTTCAAATTAAAAACTTCTTTTGGAAGCAAGTGCTAACTAGCAGACAGTCTGGAATGCAACTGAAGCTGCGAGAATCCAATTGTTGGCACGTGACCACTCTCCGTTCTCATTGGCTTCTTTAGACGCAACGAAACAGTTATTCATTTACCAATGACGGAAAACTGTCTCTTTTAGTCGAGTCTGCAAATTGATAGTCGAAAATGAAATTTTTTCGACTTCCTAAATCAATTTTTTTGATATATTCTTTTGTTTATATGGTAGGTGGAAAACAGTTGTGTGTGACACATACAGAAAACGCTTTAGTAGCTTCACATACTTGTGATACAAAATAGTATTAATTTCCTCATTAACTTTTTTTTTGCAGTACTGCTTATATTTTTTAGTCTATGGAAGAAATACTAGAAACACTAATATACAAATATAAAAAATTGATCGATACTTTCCATTATACTTTTCTGAAAACAAAAATTGATATATACTGAAAACTTTTATTTTACACATTTTCTTTATTTGCCATACAAGTTTCAATAATTGACAATCTTCTCCACATAGTTGAACATTTTAACGATTCAGATTTTCCCAACAAATATCCCAGAAGAATATCATCACTTGGATCGCTTTCAAACGAGACACTTTGTGGCTGGCAACCAGTGTCTGAAAAGAATCGCGCGGCTAAAATTACATTAATATAAATAGACGCATTCACACGAGTCACTGATAAGGAATAAGTGGGGTTTGATGTATTTTAAGCCGTGCGATTCTTTTCAGACACTTTGTGGCTAAAAACCAGTGTCGGAAAAGATTCGAGCGGCTAAAATTACATTAATATAAATAGGCGCATTCACACGAGACAGTGATAAGGAATACGTAATGTTTAATGTATTTTTTTCCTCGCGATTCTTTTCAGACACTTTGTGGTTAGCAACCAGTGCCTGAAAAGAATCGCGTGGCTAAAATTACATTAATATAAATAGACGCATTCACGCGGTACATAGATAAGGAACGTGGGTTTAATGTATTTTAAGCCGTGCGATTCTTTTCAGACACTTGGTGGCTGAAAACCAGTGTCGGAAAAGATTCGAGCTGCTAAAATTGCATTAATATAAATAGGCGCATTCACACGAGACAGTGATAAGGAATACGTAATGTTTAATGTATTTTTTCCTCGCGATTCTTTTCAGACACTTTGTGGTTAGCAACCAGTGTCTAAAAAAAATCGTGCGGCTAAAGTTACATTAATATAAATAGACGCATTCACACGAGACAATGATAAGGAATACGTGGTGTTTAATGTATTTTTAGTCGCGTGATTCTTTCCAGGCACTATTAGCCGGCCACAAAGAGTCTCGTTTGAAAGCGCTCTTCACTGTACTGGCGCCACAAAGTAGTTCAAACTTTTAACTCTTACATGACTACGTTTGCAGTTATTCTGCACTTAATTTTGTCACTTCCTGCAATATTTGTTCTTCAGGATAAATCATTTCAATACTCCAAAACACTGACATCAGCTGCCACAATACAACTGTTGTTTAGTGTTGCTAATGGGAAATGAAAAATATTGCATTTTAGGAAACACTTTTCACTGTGCTATCATTTCTTGTGCCCTAAATAGGCATGTTTGGAACGAGCTTTCAGTAAAGTATAAAGAAAAATGTATTTTTAAGAACATAATATACAACAGGCGGTTGTGAGGTACATAAAAAATGCATTTTTCATTTTCGATCATTTTCGTTACCCTAATAAGGCATGTTTAGGAAGAGTTTTCAGTGAAATATAAAGAAAAAGATATTTTTAAGAACATAATAAACCACAGGCGGTTGTATGGGATACGTGAAAAAAATGCATTTTTCTAAAAAGAAAAATAGCGTTTATGTACCGGGTGTATCATAGACGGTCTTGATATCTATCTTGAAATTTCCTACTAAAGTTCCTAATCTTAAGAAATTTCCAGAATGTAATACCTAAAACACATCTATTGCTCAACCAAAAGTTTTCGTGTGTGAAGTTAATATATATTTATTTATAGATACAGAGCAGCTCTATGACGAATCTCTCTAAAAATAAATAAAGATATAAATAACCAAGGAGTTATTTACGCCAAATTTTATTAATGACATTTCAAAATTTGACAAAGTTTCAATATATTGTAGATCTCGACCTTCTAGCCAAAAAATATCCAAACCGATCGTATGCTTCAACTTAATGGGGACTTTTAGCTTGTGCTAAATTTCTCACATATCCGTATACGTAACGAACTGCGCATGTGTAGACCCGTTACGTCTCAGCCGATACTATGCGTTTAACGTACTGTTACGTATACCCTACTCCGTATAATTAAATGTATCCGTATCCCGACCAAAGTCAGTATTCCGTGCTATTAGTGCTATTTTACAGGTCTTCTTCTTTGATATTGGTTTTGGTTAAATATTCATCAAAAATAGGTCGTCCAAATCATCATCGTCCTTGTCTAGCAGCAATGGATTGTCTAACATCGCCACCATTTTACGCTTTACCAAAATATAAAAAGGTGAAATGAGAAAACTTTGAGGTTATACAATTAAAAACAGAACGAATCGATACGTTTTCTGCTAAAAAGGTTTTCTTGACAATTTCTTTACATCAACGTAACTCCAGTACGGATACGGATACGTGTAAAAACTTATGACAAGCTAAAAGTGTCTAATATCGGGTGTGGCGTACATGAAAATTGATTTAACGTTCAGTGTTTTTTATTTTGAAAAGAAATAATAACAATAAAATATATATTTGGGGTATACCATATCCGATATCGCATTCATAAGTATATGGGTGCACATCACCACAAAATATATAATTTTTGGTGTCCAGGATACAGGGTGGTCCATTAGTGAGTGGATGTGCAATATCTAACTTGACACCAAAATTACAAGTGAATGTTTTAAATAAAAATTGTTTTATTCGCGCAAATACACTTTTCAAAAATAAAAGACAGCATGAAGTTTAGGTACTGTTTTTTAATATTGCTTACCATCGAATTCAGCGTAAAATTCTGCATCTAGCTTTATTTATACTTTTCCCAAAAATTGCTACGTTGCCAAGTTGGAGCAAAAAATATGAAGGTTGTAAGAAAATTGGCACACTATTGATGCTGACTAGTGATTATAGCCGAGAAATGTCTGAACAGAGTGGAAGTTTCGTTTCGTATTTCGAAAATCAATCATAGGGTGGTTTTGGGAAATCAAAGTTTGATCAGAAGAACGAGACTACAGTTTACTGAAATTTTATTACTTTTTTGGAATTAAAAATCCAGTATCTCGGGATTAAAGGACAAAAGAGTATCCTTTGCCGCACATACACTAGGTGTCATTTTAATCCCAAATGCCCCTCGAAAAAGCATCGAGGGAGTGAAAAGAGGATGCTCTCATTACCGGATCTTTTAGTATTATTATTTATAGGTCGTGTAACGCGAATTTTTGATTTAAAATTGTATATCACAAAAACTAATTCAGATGATATCATTTTAGGGAATTTAACGAGTTACAAAATCAAAAGCTATTTTGCACTTTTTTCTAAAATTTTAGATAGGATGATTGGAATAATTATTGATTGATTGAATTTGTATCTCAAGTATTTAATCAAGAAATTATGTTGAACATGGAAATTTGAATTTTTTAATGACGTTTCCGATCATTCCCTGTTCTTTCAATGGAAATGAAAATTTGCGATGTGCGACCGCAAAATATTAATATTAAAGCCCTGTTTTGAGAGATTTTTCTTCTTCTTCTCCCATAACGCTAATTGGAGTGGACTTCGGAAAAAATGGTTGATTTTTTTAAATCATTTTGAATACACCCTGTATAGTGAACGGATTATACACTCAATATTTTTGAATACATTTATAAAAATAATTTCTTAACATTTTTATGTCAATATTTAAAATTAATTTTGTGTATAATTGATATATGGATATTTAATAATTAAAATTACTTACCGAAAGGGTGATTATTTTGTCGAATAACATGATTGGTGGCATATGGAAGTCGAAAACGAAATACTGTAAGCAAGAAAATAGTAATAAGCCGAAGGTACTAGTACTAGAGCCGATATAAAATGAACACCAATTCAATTTAATGGTAAATGATAAAATAAGTAACCACCTTACAGAAAGGCTAAAGAGACGATCAAATCGGAATAAATAAATTTATATCGTATTCGACTATGTGCACTGCTGCACACCCAACTCGGCTTTTTACATTGTAGTGCAGCTTTCCATATTCGGACGATTCACCCGAATGTCAAGCATGAAAATCCGCATGTTTGGCACGAGTGAAAAGCGATAATTTTTGTTCGGCCGGCTGTCACTGCTCGGAGAGAGCTCGAACTCTGTGGAAACTTTTAGCAGCGCACTTAAACATAACCTAATATTTTAAATTTTCTTAAACGTGAAATGTCAAGCAAATTGCAAGATCCGAACAAAAAAGGAGAGCGGGCACCTATACTTTTTCTCATATTAACCTTGAGAGGGAAGCACTTGTCAAATGCAATCTTTTCCGCTTCAAATGAATATCGAAACTTTCCAAATATTGCGAAAAATATTCGCCAGTAATCGTTTTACACTTTCAAGGTAATTGACGTAGGGCGACGACCCAGCACTGTAGTGGAACGCGATAATTACAGTCAAGGTATGTCGAACATGCTTAGTACTTGGATGGGTGACCGTGCTAGGAAAAATCATCGTATACGGCCCGTACAGCCGGCAGCGGAGTAGCATATCACAGCTGGCAGGCATTATACCAATGAGCACGAGGTATAATACCGGATGAGACGTGAAACCGAGGTCCCGAATCCATAGATGTTAAACTCGCTTAAAAGAACGATACCAAAGATTACAGAATAAAAATATAAGATATTTCACTTGTTCAAATTTATGGATCAAAGAATTGATGCCGCTGGTAACAGTCTGGTAACTTGGAGGCTGGCGCCATGGTAACTATGTCGCTACGTCCTTACTTGCATTTAATTTGGCATATTATACGGGACGTCGCCCGCCAAGCACTGTTATTTTAGAACGGTGTTTATAATTGGTTGTTCGGGCTTTATGTTTTATAGATTTTTTAAATGTATTAATTAATTATTGAAATAAGCAAAAAATCACATTAATATTTTTCTCTATACCAGAGTACGTATTTATTTTACTCTCAAATTTATATTGAAAGACAATAGAATGAATTTAGCACATATACCGAACTCCGAACTTAATATTTTAAAACATTTATAAATTTTTTAATAAATGTATCCTGCAGCTGCTTTTGTTTTTACCTTGTGATTCCAAAAAATACACGGTGTCTAATTTAAAGATAAAAGTTTTAGTGGCCCTATTATTCTGGTGGCTAATGAGTATATTTAATTGAATTTGTGATAAATAACCGATAGATTATCAATAACTTAATCACAAAATTGATAAGATGCTGGATAAAAACTGTGATTTGATTCGTTTTCAAATTAATATCACGAACATTTTTCGAAATAATTAACATTTAAAAATAAACCTTCCTGATAAATAATGCTATTAATTTAAATATATATTTCTCAAAATACCCCTGTATAGCCTAAAACAAAATATGCTTTTCACACTTCTCTGGTGCCTACCGGTCTAATTATTGACAACAAATGCGATTCGTAAACATGATTTATGAGAGCGGCGTCCCTTTCGGACAGCAACTTGAATCAAACCGCCCTGGAGTGAAACATCTTATATTTTTATTCTGTAATCTTTAACGATACAACTAGTTGGAACCCTAGTGGGTTCTCCAAAATATCCGGTTAGGGGTAGAGTACTCCCGGCGTCGGTAATAGGTACCTTGGTGCGTTGCAATAATTGAGCTATGTTTAACTGTCATTAAGTTTATCAACTTACCTCATTATAATACGGACAATTCGTACTTTCTTTAACGCTAGTGTATTTTTTCTGATCTCCCACTTGAATACAGACAATCGGATCCATATTTATTCCAGCCAATTGTCTAGCTTCGATTATTGTCAAACACACTTGGAAATTTTGAGATTTTAACATCGCCGCCACTGCACTCTTGAAATCGGTTTTTATTCTGAAAAACAAAACAGACAATATTTAAGGTTCTCTCGTGACTGTCGTAGATAAAAGAATAGGCTCATAGTCCAAGATTCCCTGCTGAAAGCAGGGCCATTTCAAAGGTAGCAGATATCAATATAATTGAATTTGTTCTATAATCTGTAAAAGTATGTTGAGTTGCCCCCAAACTATCTTTATTATTCCCTGTCTTCATTTGTCGGGGGTTTCAAACGTTAACTTAATGAAGTAATTCTTTGGAGAAGGTCTTCAGCAATTACATTTATTTGCAACACGTGTTCCTCAAGTTATTCCGGTCTTCGCCATCCGACGAATACCGTGTCGATCCACTTATTACAATTTCCATTCGGAATCAGAAAACATAAGAATTTCATGTTTGAAAATGCTGAGATTAGAATTCCAATTTAAAATCTCTAGGGATGCTATTCGATCAAAATAATAAATTTTAACAAAAGTTTTATTGACAGAACCAGGACTTTGCTTATTCTAAAGGAATATGTTTAACTTTCGAGTCCTTTAAGATGAACTTTTCCGATTAACAATCCCTCGAAAAACATTAAAAAATGTAGATATTGAGAATTGTTCATTTTGGCTTCAGCTTTACGTTTTAATTTTGAAGTTTTCGAATAATTCCGCATCACGGTGTAATTTTTAAAACGAAAAAAAGTAAAGTTCAGTGCTCTGAATGTGTTTTGAAAAGTTTAAGTGGCAACTTTTATTCAAATTGCCTTAAGTGAATAAAAACAAACAAATCAGGCAGAAAAAAAACAATACCTTAATTTTGTTCTAATTACTTATAGTAATAAAGAATTAATGTCTTGTGAATTTTCCCAGCCAACAATTTTATATATTTTTACCTTGAGCTTATTTTCTGTCTTTCTGTTAAGGCATTCGTTGAAGTTTCTCCCTCGTTAGAACTCATAGACATCGGGCTTCCGAGTCCAGATAAAAAATCACCATCGGATGGTTGTGAATTCCCCATGGATTCGTTCAATAGATTAGTTATTTCTTCTTCGTTGTCGCTGTCCTTCTGGGGCCGTTGTTTTCCGAATCTGCAATTATAGAAATGCAGTAGGATTATTATATTTGAAAATGAGTGGAAATAAACCTAATAAAAAAGTGGAGTTGAACATTAAGGGTGGACCAAATCTTAATAAAAAATCTAGTTGATTTTTTACAATAGTAAACTCAAACAGACAACTCAATTTATTAAGACCACAACCTCAACTTCACTCACTAGAATTTTAATTCAAATCATCCTAAATGCCTCGCTTTTCTTACGGCACTAGCCACCATAGAGTGATAAATAAAAGAGAGATGTTGAACGTGTAGCGTTTTGTGGCACAAAGTTACCACTAGCGCCTACCTTGGCTACTGGTATGAACTAGCATTCAAGATGCGCGCTTTTTGAATTTGGAAGTAGGAGTAGGAGAAAAAAACTCTGCTAGTGAGAAATATCTATTAAATCAACATTTTCATACAATAAAATATCGAAAATAACACAAAAATAGTAAATATAAATAAAGTAAGAACAGACAAACAAATAATCCACAATTATACACCAATATACCTGGAAACATCTTGAAACGCACAGCAATATCACACGAACAATGTTTCCATTATTTTACTTTCTCAACTTACCTATGATGAGTTATAATAAATCCTATGATAATAATAGATGCCAATGTTAAAGATAATTAATTTAAATAGAGAAAGGCTAATAAGAATTGAATAAAAATAGATATCATGTAGATATGTTCAAAAGTGACTAAACTCAAATTAAAATAATATTGACATATTGACAATTTTCGTGTGGCTAGAGGCGGGGCTTGTAAGTTCAGTTAGTCGCTGTGATGCGCCATGCTCAACTGGCTGCGCACAAACTTTGTGCCAGTTTCTTCCATATGTTTTAAAACATCTCTCTTAGCCACCTTACAAAAAACACTGTTTGTGCGCTTTTTCTCCGTGCTCGTTTAACTGGAGTACATTCCGTGGAACTAAGGCACAACGTAACTCAAGGATGGAATTCAAAGTACCCAATCACTCAAACTCTTTGCCACTCTGCTTGCCGAAGTTGTAAATACCAGCATTTCAGTCCTGTAAACTGTATATAGTCTTTCACTCTTTAAAAGATATCTTCAACTTCACTTCGTTTCCGCTGGAAATAAAATCTTCCATATTATCCGTTTTCAATTGTTCATAACAAATTTAATTGAAATTATAAAAAAAAACACTTATTATGATAAACGGCGAAACAGGAGTGAAAAATATCATTAAACGCCCCCTTCCAATACCCAGCAGAAGAGATTCCCACGAGGAACACTCTATTGTCGTACTTAATGCCTTACTGCATGGTAATATTATCGAATAAAATAAATATATTACGATATTGTGCGAAGTCTAATCACGTATCGATTAGAAGTAATACCCCTAGAGATGCGACCCAGAAAAACAAAAAACAATGGAAATGAATCGCTGCAATAGAGCCGGAGGAATTTTAAAAAGATAAGGAAGGGCTAACGGGAGTATTGGAAAAATTATGGTAACGACACAAACGACTACGGACGATATTGGAAACGAACTGACGTATCAAGACAACTAAGGACTGTCTTGGATAAGCTGTGTTTTTTTAAGGGACCCGTTCCTTCGCCTGCACCACCGCCCCCCTGGGCTTATTGTGGATCCTTCTAGTGCTCTGACTGCAGCCTATATTTTAGCCAATCTCTTGCCCGTATAAGCTCATACAGGTTCCTTGCAACTGGTTGGTTGTAGAGGTCTTCAGGAGTCATTTTGGGTCTACCATACAGTTTCTGCCTCCTGTGGTCCAGCGTCTCACAGCTGCATAATATATGCAGAGCTGTTTCAGTGACCTTCTGCATGTAAGGTCACCGTTATACAGCCCTATTTCGTTCAGGTGCTCCTTTGTGTCCCGTAAGTACCCCGTTATGGTGCGTAGTCTGCTCCTGCTCATTGAGAGCAATTCTTTCTCTACCTTTTCTGATGATTCTTTTATGAATTTCCCATCTGTTTGCCTGGCGTATTCTTCCAGTGCTTATTGTGTTGTTCTTATACCCACCCATGACCTAATTGAGCATCTGGGAATACTCACAGCTGGTTGCCGATCCTGCTCTTGCGAATTCGTCAGCTTTTTCATTGCCAGCGATTCCTTTATTGTGACTGGGTAACTCAGTAAGTGATCTTGAACCTTACACAAATAAAAAATTGTATCGGAAATCCAGTGCGAGATTGAATTCTATATTTATTGACCTAATTCTATGACTGAAAACTACTTCTAGCCATGTGGCTAACTTTCGAAGACATTTGTCTAACCTATATCCATTTTATCAAAAGTTAATGAAGTATAGTTTCGATCAACATGAGTTGAACTTGTGAAATTCATTTACCGTGCAAGGAAAGTTCTTAGAGTTGGCTAAAAGCACCGACGTTACTGTGGATGGTAAGTTATCAAATTAATTAACATTCTATTATATAAACAATGTAGCGGTTGGCTTCAAGCAATAGTGTTTATTTTTTAAAGTATTCTTACAGTAAACTGTAATACTGTCTTATTTAATAAAGCATATCAAAGAATATTAATTATTCAAACGCTTTATAAGTTTTGAAAAATATTTTTCAAATACATTGACCGTTCAACTAAGAAGAAATAACTACTTCCCGGGCTATAGGCCCCGACGGATATTGGATTACACTTCAAAGTCAAACGGGGTTGGCATATCTACAAGATATTTAAACCAACCATTCTAGTTTGCAGTTAGAAGTGACAACATAACTTGTAGACCGGTTTCGGCGTATTTGCACCCCATCAATACAAGGCATATGTTATCCGTCCGTGAGCTTAAAGCATAATCGCGGACTGAAGAATACACTAAAATCACAATCAATACATGTCTTCCAGTAACGGAAGTGTAAAAGATGCGATAGTAGTGACATCTTCACCTCCAACCAACAACCAAAACCTAACCAATCTACAAGTTATGTTGTCACTTCTAACTGCAAACCAGAATGGTTGGTTTAAATATCTTGTAGATATGCCAACCCCGTTTGACTTTGAAGTGTAATCCAATATCCGTCGGGGTCTATAGCCCGGGAAGTAGTTGTTTCTTCTTAGTTGAACGGTCAATGTATTTGAAAAATATTTTTCAAAACTTATAAAGCGTTTGAATAATTAATATTCTTTGATATCTATTAATTTTTTAACATAAAGCAAAACAATTCTAGTGAAATAACATAAAAATTCCAAGTATAACCCAGGAATTCTCTTGAACATGCAAAACATATTTTATGAAATTAGTGGTTATGAGGATTTTAAGCGCTCATTTCTCAAAAAGTGTGTCCTATAACTTAAAATTCTTGAGTACAGCTTGTCAAACGTAGGAATAGACTTGGAAAGAAAGGGATCATACTTACCTCACTAAATTTCTCACAGCTCTAAGTGTAGCTTTTTTCCTATCTAGAAGCGTCCGTTCCGCGAACGAAGATTTTTGCTGTTTTTCATCCGATCCGGCAACAGTGCTTTCGCGCACGTTTGCTGCCATATTTCGTTCAATATTTGCTATGTTCTGCTCAATATCTATAAGCATTTGTTGATCGTCTTGTAATGTTTCGTACGATAACATCGATTCATCAGGAGGTGAATAAGAAACTTCGAACTCCACGGTTGCCTGAAATAAAAAAAAGTAGGTATATTCATTTTCCACTACTAGCTGTGAAGTTGACAATTATTGCTTCTTCTAGCAAACTGAGAAGTTGAATTTCTCTACTAGTGGCTAATGAGTTCCTCTATTATCAATTTAGGTTGATAATAGACTAATTCAAATATTTCGAGAATCCAGAGTTAATAATTCAACAAAAACTTGTGCAACATAATTTTGTATACCCAGGAGATTGTCTTTAACGTATTTGCTGCTTGAAATTACCGATAAAGATAAAATTATTTGAATTTAAGTGTCATTAGTTTAAAATTCGCGCTCAACCAAAAGTGACTGATGACATAAGGAGTACGTTCATAATCTATGGAGCGAAAACAAACATAACATAATCCATAATAAAATTAGTTAAAATAATCCTACCAAAGATTTCGATAAACCACTTTATTCAAGCCAACCTTTTTTTGATTAATAAACTTTGTTGAGCTGGCCATATAAATAATATAATACTATCAACTTATAGTCAATAAAGCAAATAAAACTTTGAACGTTTCAATTAAATGTCATGAAATTGAAATGGCAATTTGTCATGGAATAATTAATTTGTACAAATAATGGAATTCTGTATCGTGCCAATCGACTTTCGTATAGTAATTACCTTGAAATAATTTTTTTCTGTGTTTTTTGATGTCTCATTTCTACTAAAGTTATTTCGAACGAGCGTATCTTGATGTAACAACCTTATGTATGACTTAAAAAATTATTTCTTCATCTTCATCTTTCATCTTCGATTTATGGCCATATTCTCCGTATGCAATTAAGCGAAGCTTAGAGCTTAAGCCTGTTTTCACGACACATTTGGTATGCGCCTTAAGTTCAGCTCACTTTAAGCATGGTTTAAGTTAAGCCATCAAAATTGAGGGCTTATCTTGTTAAGGCCCGGTTGTAGATGCACAGTTCAACTGTAGTTTTGCTTTGAACCGAGTTTAATTGCAAATTTTTGTTGTAAGTACGTCAGTCACTACTGATCTGTGGTTCAAATAGAAGTTCACGTGAACGGTCCTCGAAGAGCGTTCAAAGGCAGTTCAAGAGGGTTGGGGCATTTGACATTGAACTGTTAACCTCAAAAAGAGAGGTTGAATATCTGATAATTCATTATTTAAATCAAAATGAACGAATTATTAGAAGAATTAACCGATGATGAGGTTTTTTTACAAATTTTGAATGATTTCTTACATCCTAGAAGACCGCAAACATTTAGAAATAGACCCAGTCATTTTGAAATATTATAAGTAACATCACACCATATACGTTACGTATAAATAAGACATAAAATACTTCAAGTATTTTATGAAATAAGATTATACGGTATATACGCGCCAATCAACACTGTCAACATTCAGTTAACGATCAAGTTTGGCATGGGACATTAAAATTTCGGATGAAAATCGTAGCTCATTGCAACCAACGTGACCTGAACGGCGTTCAACAAAACTAATGTTGATCTTGCACTCTACAACGAAAACCAAAATGAACTCGGTTCAAAGTTGACTGACAGTTCAGTTAAACTAACGTTCACTTGTGACATCTACAACCGGCCCTAAGCCAGATACTTTGAAATATACCTGAATTTCATACTTCTGGAAATGGATAGATGATCAATTGGAATTTGGAAGTGATTTGTAAGTATTACATAGTATTTAGTAAATAAAGATCATAAACTGTTTTTGTTGTTTGTTTAATTATCTATCTTATTTTCAGAAATAATATTGTATCCCCAACAAATCAGGTACTGACTGCAGTTTTTCAGTACTTGTAAAATTCGGTACCTATCCGTCTCACCTTAACTTTTCCATCCAAAATTAAATTCATGATTACATTTCAAGATTTTTAGGGTGTTGCCAAATTTTTCTTATGGCTTAATAAATCCTCATTTATTTATCTGTGGTACATGATAACATAATTTGAGCCGAGCTTAAATTTCAGCCTGGCTTAACTAACTGTAGCTTGAGCTTGAAACGGAGAATATGGCCATTAGTTTCATTAATTTCATCAAATGTCTAAAATATTTCTAGCATTTGATCATGATACACATCTGATCAGTAGGAAGCTGATGCTCCGGTAGCCCACCGTTGGAATGAACACGACCTTGGTAGCGCTCGAATTACACAAATGCCTTTTTCTAGAACTGATGTTATTATAAAACCTTCGATTTCACAGTTTGGATTTAAAAATATCAAAAGGTAAGCACAATGTATTTTGGTAGTAAAGATTATCATAAGAATTATATTTAGGGATAGCTTTGTGAACGCTCTCATTTCTTAAAAGCTCCGAGGATGCTCCCGAAATCTAATTTATATCTAATATCGCTAGACGCCAAGGATCATCATCATCATCATCATCTGCACCCCACTGTCAATTTACCATTGACTTTATTAGACTTATCATATTTCAACATTGCTGGATATCATCCTTAAAAATTAGAGGATCTATTCCTACTGTTTTACGTTGTGTCTTTTATAGAAAAAAGTTTTTTTTTTATTTAATTCAAACATGTCCGCGTCAACTTCTAAGAGTTATTAGCAGGAGGACTTACACAACTAGTATGTGTTGTATATGTATTATAGATAATTCTTAAATTTTGTTATACAAATTAATGTCTTTGAAATATTTAATTGAAGCACTTGTGTCTTTGGTGAGCACAACCTTGAATACCGCACTTGAATTATTTTGTCTTCTTTATCTAGAATATCTGGGACACTCTATGGTATGTTTTCTGGTATTGATAGAAATAATTCGATTTGTGGCTTAACTTCTTTCAGTTTGGATGTCGTATGATTTTATATTACTTGCCAAGAATTAAATGTATGTTTTTTGATTGGATTTATGTGGTCAGTGTAGGTAATTTTTTTATTGTAAGGTGCTTCTTGATTAGATAATGAAAAAAGTTTTTTTTTAATAAACTACAAAATTGATCATTTATTTTCAATTTGTCGTGACGCACTGTATAGTGTGTACCTCTGTGAATAGTTCCTATTGCAGGCAATTCTAATTAACTGCGAATAGCAGCTATATCAACATGTTTTATGCTTCGGGCTATTCGCAGATTGATATAAGTATCATATTATGCACATGGTTGTTGGTTCTAATTAACATTGCTGCTAATTTTTCAGATTGGTGTAACTGAAAATTTGGCTGAAATTAAATACGAAAATACACCTTTGCTTCAATTTTCCCTACCTGGTATAGTAGTTTGGAACTTTTTTTATGGAAGCTAGTTTCTGCCACATTGTTTCCTAACCACACTTTCGTATTGTTTGCTTACCATTGATGTATAATTGATATTTATATAATTTGATGTTAGGAAATTGCCTTTTTAAGGGCAACGCTCTTTATGTGCTACAGTGTAATTCCTGGGCCAAAAAAGACACTGAAGAGAGAACAACTTTTTATATAGATTTCCCGAAAAAAATGACCCAATGTTTTATTTTGAAACTGAGATGGTACTGAATTTGGAATAGTTGCCAACCGCATGTTTATTTTTTTGCCCAAGGTATCAAGCGAATACCTTTCAACTGAAATATATTCTTCCACACAGATATAAAATCTTCTCGATATTCCAACCATATACAGCTTCCAAGGAAAGTTTTTAAATCTTCTTATCACCAAAGAGATACTGAGAGGTAAGATTAACTACCTTAAGCCCGTTTCAAAATTACGTGGAATAAAAAACTCCATCAAACTTCAGCATGTTACCGGCAACAGCGGCATGGTGTACATCCCACTTATTCATGAATCTCCCAACCTCCAGCTTCCAGGAATTCCCAACCCTAATATATATTTCAATAGGTACTGGGGAAACACTTCCACCTCTTCAATCAATGTTATCACTCACCTTGAAATGCAATATCACAAGATCCTCTCCAAAGGAATATTCCTTTACTGCCAACCCTCCTCCTCCTTCTGTTCCAAAATATTGAATAACTTGATATAATTAAGGCCACACATATGCAGAATGTTTTGCAAGGCTTTGCACCACTGCAGGTTACAATGACAGGGCCGGCAAATGCTACAACATATTTCCTTGTAGTACTGTGGCGGTGATCATGCAACTTATGTCCCAAAATGCCGGAAAAATAAAACTTTTGAGATGGCAATATTATCATTATAAAGTGCATCTTTAGAAACTTCACCACATCAATTTTCACTTATTGGACGCACTATTATCTCTATGCTGATAATACAAAACTTTGTTTCAAAGAGGCTGAAAAAAAAACGATTGTGTAAAAGGTACTTACTGGTAACATCTGATTATTTTCGTCCAATAGATTATCGGAAACTGACAGCTTTCCATCTTTTGCAACACGTTGTAAGACAAGTTTATAGAAGCCAATCAATTTGTCTGAAAACAACCTGTTTCTTGTATACAACTCAATCATAAGCAATTCATCATCTTCTAAAGCTCTAGCGACGGGCCACTCGAAGTTCTGGAAAAAAGACAAATTGTCAATAAAATTCAATAACATTGATTAGGTTATGTTCAAATTGTAATAATAATAAGACCACGCCGTCACTGGTGTACACCAGTACAAATCCGCTTAACCCCCTCGCTAAAACACAATTCCAGCCTGTGTCTCAAAATTAATGTATTTAAAACGCTATAGTCCATTTAATAACCAGGAGGAATAATTTGAAAAACCTTACTCACAACACTAAAAGTTAACAGATTAGTCACTAAAGGGTGTGTAAATCAGCCACTTATAGCCATAAGTCGATGTCTCGTTTATTCAGTAGATTAATTAGATGTTTATATTGTAGATATAAGATGAATGTATTTGATTTTTGATGGTGCTAAATGACCTTACATTGTTTTACGCAACTTAGAGCTAGTACTCGAAGTACAAGGATCCTTAATTGCAGGTATTCAATACAATTGCTTACTGAAGTTTTTAAAGCAACTGTTTCAACGAAACTGTGTGAAAATAATAAAATAACAAGAGCGGATGCGATGACAAAATTAATTATATTTATCTGTCAGTACTATCAAAAATGGAATTTATCAGCTGATGTCAATACTAGAGTGTTGTAAGAAACTGGACGGAATCTGACCAATCAGAGGTCTACAGAATTGCCAACTTAAATTCAAATTACTCCTCCTGGTTTTTAAATGAGGTATAGTAGCCGACCACAAAGTGCCTGAAAACGGCTAAAAATACATTAATATGAATAGACACATTCACACGGGAAACAGATAAGGAATATGTGGTGTTTAATGTATTTTTAGCCAGCCACAAAGTGTCTAGCTGAAAGCGCTCTTGTCGGGTCGATTTAATAAAAAACGCCGTGTATCGTGACCAGTATATTCGAAATTCGCAAACGGCCAATAAGGGCCAATTTTCATTCTCTGGTACTCCCTGACGTTACTAGTCATATAAATATCAATGGCGCTTCAAAGCGCCGGGAAAAAAATGTTTTCGTGAGACATTGATACGTTATAAATCGACTACTGCCTCCTTGTATCGCGTTAGCTGTAACAAGTATTTTTTTTCCAACGACTATTGTGTATTATTGATTAGAATGCGGCGTAGGCCCATTTACCTTTACGATGAAAATTATTTATTAATAATAATGCGCATAAGCTGAGCTGTAATTGATGAACGCGATATTTAAGCTCCTTCATTTACCATTCTGAGTAGTGTACTCGAAAATTATCCATAAAAGACTTGATATGTTCAATTAAAAGTGAGTAGATAATTTTACAATAAAGAAAACCGATAATGGTAATTCATACAAATTTGTATGAAGGTAGAATTTTTTGTTTGAAATCAATAGTAGGATTGTTGACAACAAAAAAAAGCCAGTGTGGTGACAATAAAATTATTTTTAATAAAACTTGAACCTTCTATTTGAATTTGTGAGGTAGATTCATGCAAAAACTGGAAAATTAGAATATAATATGTTGGGAACCTAACCTAACCTAATCAAACTCAAACCGTTTCTTTTTTTTTGTATCTTTATGGCCTCCACCTTGTCAGTACTTAATCATAGCTGGTTTTCGCTTTGACCCTTTAAATTTAAAATAATCCAAGATTTTTGCAATAATTGTAACTCGTTGAGACTAAGTAGTAAGATATACATATGTTATTGCTGTATTAGAGCAGGATCAGACACTTGCTCTGGATTTTAATTTTATTTAAATGTTTATGTATGTCATAAATCATCAATAGTCTGACAAGAATGACCGATGAGTGCAAAAAAGAACCACAAATCCTTTTCCAACTACTATTAATCTGCTACAAAAAGAGATTTTTTCCTATAGATAACGTTCTCTCAATTATTTACTTCATAAAATATTCATTGTTAAAGATTCAACATCTGGTTACGTGAATTTCGAGTTTTTTTTCTGATCAAATCGAAATCTCCAGCTGCAAATGAGATTTTCCACGAAAAATATTTTCCCAGAAATAACAACCTCTATTCATTATTAAACTCTTGAGTTTTGCATTATTATAGAGGGTGTTCATTTGATAAGGTGGTTAATTTAACAATGCTCTGCAATGCTTGTGTAATTTAATAGCAATATTCGAACTAATCGGTATTAGATCCGCGCTATTAGACGTATCGCTGACATGAGCGGTCGTGTTTTGAGTCATTGAGAATAATTAATCCACATTCAACGTTGGTGAGTGATACATTTTTACTGATACATTATTGATTAATGTCATTTAGGTTCAGTTTTATGCGTTTTCTAAATATATTGTGACAATATGATCAC
Organism: Galerucella nymphaeae; assembly: GCA_963978555.1. NCBI lineage: Eukaryota > Metazoa > Arthropoda > Insecta > Coleoptera > Chrysomelidae > Galerucella > Galerucella nymphaeae. Next base: position 17,236,213 of record OZ021709.1, read on the forward strand.
GTAACTATAGATTGCAATACACCCGTTTTCAGACGAGACACTTTGTGGCCGACCACTAGTGTCTGAAAAGAATCGCGCGGCTAATATATAGTACATTAATATAAATAGACGCATTCACACGAGACGCAGATAAGGAATACGTAGTGTTTAATGTATTTTTATCCGCGATTCTTTTCCGACACTTTGTGGCTGGCAAGCAGTGCCTGAAAAGAATCGCGTGGCTAATAATACATTAATATAAATAGACGCATTCACACGAACACAGTTAAGGTATACGTGGCGTTTAATGTATTTTTAGCGATTCTCTTCAGACAATGCTTGCCAGCCACAAAGTGTCTGAAAAGAATCGCGTGTCTAAAAATACATTAATATAAATAGACGCATTCACACGCGACACAGATAAGGAATACGTAGTGTTTAATGTATTTTTAGCCGCGCGATTCTTTTCAGACACTAGTAGCCGGTCACAAAGTGTCTCGTCTGAAAGCGCTCCTAATGTCTTGAACCACTCTGTTTAAATTTGCTAGACAAAAAATATATTGAAACTCACCCATTGACTAGTGGATAACAGATAATGTCTTTATGACATACCAGGATTTGTCAAAATGTCGCTACTTCTAACCAATAGTTATTAGTTACAAATACTTCTCCAGTAACTGAATTTTTAGCCTCATAATATGTTTACCAGCCCAAAAAGGATGTGGTATTGATAGTAACGAAGTGGAAAAACTACTTTTAATGTGAGTTGAAGAATCCCCAGTATACGATGAGGAAAAACAAACTGAAATTAGCGAAGAAACTGATGAGGAATCTTTGCTAAGTCCTGAGAAAGACCGTTTCCCAAAGCCGATTGAAATGTACCTGTAGCTTAGGTATGCTGCATAGGATAATTCTTTATGAAAATTGTTGGGTATTCATTGGTATACTGCTGAACGTCTAGCTTTTCGTGTCCTATCTAAGAAATTCAACTAATATTTTGATTTTATTTATTACACGCGCGACAATATAGGTGATATAACACCACTATAATGTTTTTTTTTCTCTCTTTCAACAGAATTTTCATTTTATTGGTATATTCAATAGTTGAGGTTATAATAACAATAGCTAGTAATAACATTTTACCTTATTAACTTCGATTGTTTCTATTCCATCTTCTTCAACGATTTTTGCCAGATGAGAAACACCTGGAAAATAAAAAAAATCGGTATTAAATGTATTTCATAGGCTCAATATACTAGAGTTAATAGTGATATAGAGTTTACTCTGTCTTAAAGTAAATACAAATTTTCCATATAAATGTATTTGTACTGTAGCCCTTTATAATTGAAAATTCTAAAGATCTTCATAGAATTGAAATTAAAACCTATATTATGGGATATCAGTTTATATCAGAGGTGATCAGCAGATAATTTTTTTTTAAATAAACATGTGCAAACTATTTCTAACTGTTCGAATTGCTCATTATTTAGGTCAAGGTTTCCCCCAAAGTTTACCAAATCTGCTAGTAATGTCACAAGCACTTACAGCATGAAATGCTGGCAAAATATCGCATAATCTTTCAACCAGGGATTCAGCATTCAATTGGCATCCTAGAAAATATTTCCTCGCGTGAGAACTGTCAAACCATAGACCTAAACTCCCAATATTTGTTCCAGAAATAAACTGCCGACGAATACGCCTGTATTAGCGCTGATTATAATAATATTAACAGATTGAATCCTTTCTGCGTTGAATATGTGGCAATACATTCCTGAATCAGCTTTTAAGTAGTTTGTTTGTGATTCAAGTACCTCACAAATTAAAGATCCGTATAACTTGGAATTTTGCTGGATCGTCGAATCCTCCACAAATAAACATCTGGTATAAAACAATACAGAATCAGTAAATAAATAATAAATTACAAAATATATGATCTTTTGGAAGTTCTTTGTTGAATTCCAACCACTTTATGCTTGTACCGTTGATTGAGGATCAATCAACGCTTGTACCAAATGAAACATTCCACTAACAATTTTAGAGCATTTTCAGACGAGACACTTTGTAGCCGGCTACTATTGTCTGAAAAGAATCGCGCGGCTAAAAATACATTAAACGCCACGTACTTTTATCTGTGTTTCGTGTGACTGCGTTTATTTATATTGAATGTATACACGAGACACAAGTCAGGTCAGGAATACGTGGTGTTTATTGTATTTTTTTGCCGCCCTATTCTTTTCAGGCACTAGTAGCCGGCCATAAAATGTCTCGTCTGGAAGCGCTTTCAAAATTAACATGCTTTTCTACAGCCTGGTATTTCCTTAAAGCATTTTTTTGAAACAATTCGTCCCAACATTTTAATTGATATTATGTGTTTAATTATTTCGTTGAAGACTGGGGTAAGTCTAGAGAAGCCTTTATATTCGCATTCTCTTTTATTGCTGTTTAGTTTTAGCACATTAAAGTGCTCATGGATATTACAAATTTTTGCTTAAATGCAAATTTTGTACTTGAAATTGAAAGCAAACTGTTCAATTTAATAAAATTTCAAGCATTTTTGTTGTCAAGAAAATAAGGTAATATACACCCTATATGGACGTTATCTTAGGCAGAAAGGGCTGTCCAAGTTTTTCGTGGCATAATTGTAATAAAAAAAATTAACGCCACAATCCTACATTCATTTTGAATAATCTTTTTTTGACGTATCCACATGACTGTAATTATGAAAATTCCTTTGAAAGACAATATAATTTGATTATTTACAAGACGGACCCATTATTGTGAAGGATATTATACGATTTCATTTGTGGATTAGACCCAAAAACTCAATTTCCCGCTTCTTGAAAGCAAACCACTTCTTTCATTTCATTATTTTCCTCAGGTACAGCGTAAATAAATCGCTATTTCTTGTATGCGTAATTTTGAAACAAGCGACATGATTGTAGTCAAATACACACAACCGAAATTGTAGAAAATATTCAAGGCTTTGTCTGAAATTAGAAATGGGAGAAATGAGAAAATACCAGACAGTGATTGAAACAGTTTTATTTATAAAACAAGATTTCATGGGTTCAAGGCCAAATGCATCGCTTGTTCTTCTAAGTAATAATTTATTAAAAATTGTTGTAATTCAACTGCACCACGTCGAAAGAATGCAATTTCGTTATCGCGTGAGTGATATCGTCCAAAAAATATTTGGGTTTTGGTAGAAATTTAAATCAGACAGATATGGCACTAATTTAATTGTTATATTTATGGTAATAAGACTATGTTGACTTTGTATAAATCAAGGTTTTGCCACTACTAGCTGTGATGTTGACAATTTGCTTCTTCTAGCGAACTGAGAAGTTGGCTAGTTCATAATTTCTTGTATTATTAACCAACAAAAACTTGTGCAACATAATTTTGTATCTTCTGTATGTTCATTGTGGTATATTATACATTTTTTTTAATTTCTTGGGAAATTAAACCACAATATTTTTAAATTCTTTATTTCACTGGATTCCATTTCTAGTAGACTATCATATCGTTGGAATGTCATAAAATGAAATATTTCATTTCACATTTTGCCAGAGATATGATCTACTATGAATGGACCTTAATAAAAATTTGATAACAAAATTTTGCAGTCTTAAACTTCAAAATATTTTTGATTCTCTAGTTGTCAAATTTTTTCCGTTGTGTCAGTTAGGGATACAAATTAATTTCTACTAATTTTTTCTTGACAACGGTAGCTGCAAAGCTACCGAAACGTTGAAATAAAGAATTTAAAAATATTGTGGTTAAATTTCCCAAGAAATTAAAAAAAGAATAATTTTGTATACCCAGAAAATTATTTGAATAAAAATGCCATTATCTTAAAATTCGCGCTCAACCAAAAATGACTGATGACTGGTGTACGTTCATAAAACATCGAAAACTGACAATGTACTTGTCAGTCAGACGACGGGGTAAACGTTTCTCGTGATGCGTTTGTGAGCCTCGCACCTTTATTCCTTTCGGTCAATAGTAATAGATTTCACTATTTTCTACGACAACCTCGATAATGTTAATTTTATAACTGTTACTTTAATCATAAACAAACACATTTTGTACAGAATTTCATCTTTGCATCGGCTGCTAGGCAAATTGCTAAGCAACAAATGCGAAATGGAATGTTTCGTGTAAGTTTTAAGTTCACTCTAAAATCACGACGACTTGTCAAATTATGACGTTCAGCGATAAATTGAAAACATGGCATTTCTGTCAAAGTTTTAGTAGGTAACGAATAATTTCATAGTTGTCTTCTATAAAAATACATTTTTATAGGCTTCTATATCTGTGTACCCATTAGAAATAGCAATAAAGAAAATATTTACATATTTCTCCAATTTATATTTTAATTCTGTTTAATTTGTAGAAAGCCCATTATCGGCGAATTCGGAGTAATGAAATATTATCAGTTTATCAGTTTTAGCAATGTATGAAAGTATTAAACGTGAACGATATATTGTCATGAAAAAAGAATTGTATGCAGCTCGCAACAAAATAGCCATTTTGCACTCGTATGAATTCATTTTGTACTCATTGCATAATATACTATTTTACGATATGTTGTTATAGAAAAAGTATAAATTGGAGCTCGCAACAAAATGGGCATCATTTTGTGCTCGTTGCAAAATATACCACCATTATGTTATGAACTTGACAAACTTAATTAATATAGTAGTCATTATATTTTTCTGCAGTTGTATATTTCTAACACATTATGTATTGGTTGATATATTGTTTTAAATACTACATATTTCTTTTCTATTTATAAATGATATCACGTATTTCTTGGATAAACCATCTACTTCTTTGCAATATGTCGTGAAGTCGTGAATGTTATATGCACTTCCGACCCACATATTTTCCGTTTGCCCTTGGTAAAATAAAGAAAAATAAATAAAATTTATTCACAAACAAGCACGCATATGTTTTTAATTTATTTTCTAGTCGTGAAAAATATGGAAATTGAAGGGTAATTTTTAAAGGGGTATATTATTCAACATATATTCCACTCACTAGAAAATTTAAATTATTTTCCGATAGCCATTAAAACCCTACCGTATAATGGATTCAAAAATGTTTCACAGGCTGTTGAATTAATAAATATCAATTTAATAACTAAGTATATAATAGTTATTTATGCAACAAGTGCAAAAAGTGAGTGTTTTTTGCACGCGACGTGAAATTGTCCAACGAGGTCTTTAGGCCGAGTTGGACAACACGTCAAGTGCAAAAAAGACGTTTTGCAAGAGTTGCATACAATATTTTTTCTAAATTCATGCAAAAACTGGAAAATTAGAGTATAAATATGTTAAGAGCTTAACCTAACCTATTAAAGTCAATCCGTTCTTCTTTTTTTGTATCTTTATGGCCTCCACCTTGTCAGCATTCAATCATAGCTGGTTTCCGCCTTGACCATTTAAATTTTAAATAATTAAAGATTTTTGCAATAATTTTATCTCGTTGAGACTAAGTAGTAAGATATAAGTACATATATTATTGTTGTATTAAAGCAGGATCAGATACTTGCTATGGATTTTTATTCAATTTAAATGTTTATGTTTGTCATTAATCATCACAAAACTGACACAAAAATGACAGATGAGTGCAATAATAGTATTTTATGCAACGAACATGTAATGATAGCCATTAAGACACGAGCATATTGTAGGATACGAAACGAGCCGCAGGCGAGTTTCGTATATAATATGCGAGTGTATTAATGGCCATTACATGAAAGTGGCATACAATATTTTTTCTACTCCGGTTAATGAAAATTATTTAATCAATAATTATTAGTTAAATCAATTTTAAATATAGTTACTTTTGAAAATCAAAATTATTTGACAGCTATCAAATTAAGTGTCACTTAATGTCAGTTCGCCTGCAATAAAAGTGTAGCACTGAGCTATATAATTTTGAAGAATTCAGGTCTATCTGTGAAAAAATACGTATAAAATTACTAAATTTGGAATATCTATGTATATTGCATTTGTAAACTGCAAGAAGCATTAAAACATAATTAAAATAAATAAAATCGTATAGCTCAGTGCTACACTTTTATTGCAGGGAACAGACCTAATATGATTAATTTGAGAAATGTCAACCAGGTATCCATGGCTATATACCAAATATTGTGCGAATGTCGCATTCCTATTGGCTTAAAAATCTGTATCATAATGAAAATCTGTATCATAATGAATTTCATTATGATACAGATTTTAGTCTTTTAATAAGTATATTATAAAACAGGAGTAGAAAAAATATTTTATTACACTAGTGCAATAAACTACCACTTTTTCCATTAAATGTGGTTCACAAAAGTGTTGTTTTTGTATGAATGTAGAAAAATTTAATTATGTGAACAGAATTCTGCCAATCAAAATCACTCACTCACTATTGAAGTTTTAGTAAGTATATTTCCAAGTTGTTCAAGTTAATTTAGCAGTTAGCTCATATTTGGAACAACTTTTCAAGGGCCAACCATTTATGTGGTTATACTAAATAGACGGTATTTATAAGAAAAAATATAGGGTATCCAAGTGTTAATTTCCTCAATCTACTTTTAGAAGGTTTCAATTTGGCGCGGGCTATAAAATCCGCTGCTCAGTACGACTGAGGAAGAGCAGTTGTTTTGCAAATGTTTTGTTTGTAATTTGGCTTATGTTGTGGGGTGAATCGGTGTATTTATGGAAAATTGGATTTATATGTTTGATAAACACAGCAATAAAGTTATAGAACCATTTTCTTCATGGTCTTGGAAGGACTTCTGATGTACTTTCTTTCGATATAAATTTCATTTCACTCTTTATAAGACATACCATTTAAGATCAAGTTAAAATTTTCTGATGCGTCACTGGTGTATTGCGCAGTATAAATAAGGGGCCTTAGGAAAGTTTGAGCTTTGATCTCTCCTGTTCCACAAGGGAACCCTTTTGTTTTCAAAACAGAGCATTTTAAATTTTTAGAATGATTCATTTTTTAAATTTTGCTTTGTTTTTCGCAAAGCTTTTTCTTGATATTAATTTATTATAACGGTGCTGGCAAATAGTAATTAGAGTAATAAATGTACACCTAGAAGGACAGGGTATAGCGTGTGTCCTACGACGTTTGTAAAACTGAATAATTTTAAGCTCTTGTACTTTTACTGCTAACCTTGTTACTTTCAAAATTTGTTATAGCAAGTTTCATCCATATTTCATTTAAGAAAATCTCAAAATGTCAAGTTCCGAAATAAATCCTTAATAACTTCAATAATGTTTTGCAAATTCTGCACAAGCCATCATCTTTGGAGTTAATATTTTGAATTACTTGAAAACGTGCTCTTCATTTAATGAAATTGTTTGAAGTTTAACCCACTACGTTGAGGAATTTATACAAGTTTCATCTCTCGTATTAGAGCAAAATTGCTTTATTTTACATAATATAAGATCTCATCTTTGAAGAAATGAAGGAGCTCTACGCTGGACAAAGTTTACTGGACTAGGATTAGGACAGTGTTAGTAGACATGTGAGTGAAGAGGAAAATTTCATTGAAATTATCAGATTCAAGAAGTTATAAATGTAAATTTTAAGAGAAATGAGACTTCTGGAAAGTTTAGAAATGCTTTAAATTAAATGACGGGAATCTGGCGAGTAAAAAGGAAAGCGAAATATACAGGGTGTTCTTTGCACGAGAAAGAAATTTGAAAATGTGCAAGAAATAATAGTAGCGTTTGAACTTGGTGAATCGACAAAGGACCGGAAATAATTGCAATAGTAGAAAATGTTGAAGATATTGGAGAGACAATTTTGATGAAGTGAAGACGAGTAAAATGTTGACCAAAATAAAATTATAAAACTCTAATATAAGAACGAGAAATTTATTGTGCAAAATTGAATTTTTAATTTATTAACAAAAATGTCAAACAATTTATTGTAGTTAATTTGTTGCTATAGCACAATATGTCCCACTAAGTTGGAATCATATGGAAATCTTTTTTATTATTAGGTACTTTAGGAAAAAAATTATTCTTTTTAAAAAGTTCTGCATTATCTAAAGCCTAGTCATCAAATATCAAAGTTTTTATTCGTATACCTGGTTTGTCAAAGAATATGAGTTTTACAGTAAAGTAGGTACCTTCAAATTTGAAAATATCGAAAAATTTTACTAGAAAAACTACGTTGGAATATACAAGTACATTAATTTAAATTGAAACTTTAGATTATTTCATATTTTACCAATATTTCTATTTTTTATTTATTTATTTTACAGCATCAACCTCTAGAGTTATGAGCGGGGACAAAGTGTGAATATTTTTCAAAACTTATAATGTGCTAGAATGATTATTATTTTGCGACATCAATTATTCCAACACTTCTATTTTCTTATAACCAATGATAACATAACCTTACCTAACTATAGAGACTTGAATTTGGGTTAAACAAATGACTCTGAGATGTTATTGTTCAGTTATAAAGTAAATTCCCGGAAGGACAGAAACAAAAACAAAAGCTGATATAATTGCATAGACTTTACACCAGTTTAACAATATAGGTTACTCTTCAAAAGATGACTCTTTTTTAATGCCCGTTGTAAAGAGCGAAGAAATAATTTAATAAGTTTAACAAAGGCATGCCGTTTTTTCACAATGGTTTTGTATACAATGTTCGCGATGCTTGGTAAAACATTATTTAGCGCCAGTTTTAATTTTTTCTGTTGCTTTGTCGTAAAATTATTTTACAATTAAGCCTCTTTCGCTACCGAGATCTTGGAAGAAAAATTACGAAGCTGGGTGACGTTTGCGTCACGAGCCGCAGGCGAGGGGCGCAAATCACTCCAGTGAATATTGGCCATAAATTGCGAGTAGAATACTATACTTTGTCCACGACACTTGATTTCTTTATTAAATAAAAGTCAATAACGATTTGGTATTACTAACCTCAAAATGTTGTGGCCGCTACAAAAAATAATTATAATTATATAATAAATAAAAACATAATAAATAAAATTATATATAATAAAAAAATAATATAGAGATGAGCGATACTGTGTAAAGTATCAATACAACGTACCGCAAAATACTGAACAAAATACACAGATTTAATAGCACAGATTATACAAGAGAACAGATGCGAGAGCTTGACAGAGAACAGTAAAAAAGAGAGAGATGGGTGGACATACCCATTTAAAGGTCCATCGTCGTATGTCGACTACGTTCGGGCAGCTTCGCGAAACTTTTCAACAGGGTTATCAATTTGCATAATATTTCCCTTAATCCACGATCATAGGTCGAATATTTTATAAGCATTATTTTTAGTGTGATAGTTATACAGATACAAATATTCGACAATTATGTACTTGTTTCAAATCAATTTCATTAACATTAAAAGAATTCTACAATTTGAAAGATTATGATGTATAAAATCATACCATAAACCTACTTTTTTACACAAATCATCTTTGGCAACGATGCACAATAACCGTGACGGCTTGGCTCAAAAATCAAAATACAAAACGCCATTTTTGACACTTCAGTTTGAAGGTTGTCAATCCGCGATATTATTTGTGTTATTTGACTAATCGATTGTAGGTTGAGATAATATTAACTGAAAATAGTGTACATTAGTATATTATTTTAATAAAATGAATAAACATCACGGGGGAGTGTATTGTTCATACAGAGACTGTGCAAATAAATTTTATTCGGAAAGAAAAGTAAAGAGCCGGCACTAGAAACTGTTATTGTTCCCATGTCAACATTGAAATTTGGTAAGAAATTCTGAAAATATTTTAAACTGACAACATCGCGGCCATACCGAGTTAAAGGTCCAAGGTCATTGAAGTCGGAATTGAAAATCCTTTGATGTTTTGCCGGGATTCGTATCTGTTCTCTTTTATAATCTGTGTTAATAGTTTATTTCATAATGTACCCCCATCTCTAGTCGTGAATTATGAACCATAATTCACGACAGTAGATAATATATGGGTACCATATACTTTTTGTAAGGAGGTAAAATATTGATTTAAAATATTATTAGGTGGTCGTGGAAAAATAAATATAAATGAAAACAATATTTTCTTTGTAAATGACATCCCAAGTAGCACATAAATATTGGCCGAATATTGGTGAAATGTGGTAAAAAAATTGTAACAATATGAATTATACTACATTGGGCCAATTTCAAATGTGAACATTCTGCGATGTGGATTCAACATTGTATTTCAATATGCATACAATATTTATAAGTCATATTGGCTCAATATTAAATATCAGGTTCTTCACCAATGTAAAGAATTGCATTACCAGCATTGTCCTTATATTGGATAGCTATTGTTATACCAAGCTGTCCAACATTGTTATTCTATATTGACGTAATATTGGAATATACATATAAGCCCTACATCAGCTATTAAAGGTTGTACCAAGTAGTCCAACATTGGCTGAAACTTGGTATTCCATATCGATGTGATATTGGAAAATACATATGGGTCCTACATTATTTAACAGATATTGTAACAAGTAGTACAGCATTGGCTGAATCTTGGTATTCCTATATTGCATTGATATTGCAATACACAGGTACGTCCTTTATAAGTTTTTAATTGTATACCAATATCAGCTGAAAGTTTGTAGTCTTTGTTGGAGTAATACAACAAGTACATTCAGGTATATCCATAATGGCTGGAAGCTTGAAGAAGTTCTGAAACACAAATAAATTCACTATGTTCTCCACCAGTTAGTGCACCGTTTTTGAAATGTATAGGAAAGATTGTAATAAAAGTCGGCATTTAAATTGAACATTTATTTTGAACATTTTGTTTGGAAATAAATAAAGTAAAATAGATTTTCTGGACAACTACATAGATCTATTACACTCGATGTTGAATTAGATTGACTTTATTCCTTGGAAAATGAATAATCAACAAATAAAGGCAAATAAAGTGGAAACAATAATGAAATCTTGATCAGGATGCCAACTAATAAAACATCAAAATATTTATAATTAAAAAAGAAGGAAACATTGTGCACGACAAACTTGAGAATAATAATTCCAAAAAACTTACAGTTTCGACTTAAAAGAAAGTCATATTTTTGTCGAATAGAAACTCACAAAAAATGATTGACAAATGTAATTTAAATTGGGGAAAATAGCAGCTTACATAAAAAATGCTACTGACCTCTATAACTCTAATAAACTGAAACAATATTAACATGATGAAGCTGGAAATGAATCTAGGAATCGGAAATCCTCGTACAAGATTCGCAACCAATTTAAAAAAATTGAGTTATGTAGAAATATTTTTTTTAATTGTGACATAGGCTGTGTTACCGGTTCACCCTCACTTATACCTTGAACAAAATATTATATTACTAATAAGTCATTATATTAGTTTTTCTTCCGCCCTAGACGTCCACCTTCTCTATTTCCCGCTTGTACAAGTACTGAGCTTATGTGAGTCCTTACTTCATCTTCTGAGCATGACGGTATATTTTTTCCTGTTTCTTGCAACTAGAAGAATAAAACATGATTCAGTTACCAATACTCACATTCCTGAACAATACACTGTTTCTACTGTACAATAATGATATAATTATCATTGTTTTCCACAATGATAGGATTAAAGTACGGAGAAAGAACAAAAATAAACAAACGACGACGCAAGCCTACTCTAATCTTTGAAGTACCTGCCAAATGAATAAGATATAAGATGAGAATATAACTGTTTAATTTGATGAAACGTTCACTATAACTATAGGAAATAATACGTTATTTATGTTGGTAGAATCAGTATTATCAATAATAATTAAATTAATCTTACCTTCACCTTCTCAAATAATTGCAAATACACAAAATACACTACCTAACTGTAAACTTAAGAATAACAACTACAGCGATTGTGCACACCACACCACACAACCACTCCTATACCGTTCTCACAGGCGCATGCGGGATGTGGTGACTCGGGATGTTGTGAAAACAATATTTTATCAATGTTGAATATTGATTCAGCATTGAATATTCTCTCCGAATGTATATTAGGTACTATTGATCCAATATAGTTTGTTCATAATATCGAATAAATCTTATAAATTCAATAAGGGTTGAACATTGTTAACTATATTTGTTGCTATTATTAGGAACAATTAATATGGGTAACCATGTACAACTATGTATTGTATTATCGACATCTAATAATGTTGACCCAACAACACACTATTATTATTGAAAACAACCAGTATATTGGATAGTTGTTGGTTGGACAAGATGTAGGTATTGATAAAAGTGTAAATTTTTTTACTAATGTCATTTCTAAATTGAACATTAAATATTGTTTCAAAATGTATATAAATATTGATCCAATATATGGTTTGTTCATCATATCGATAAAATATATTTAATACAATATCGGCAAAACATTGCTGACTATATTGTATTATCGACATCTAATAATGTTGACCCAACCGCACGTTATTATTATAAAGATTAACCTGTATTTTCAATATTGGATAGTTGTTGGTCGGGCAATATAGGTTAATGATAGAATAACAATTTTTTTATCAATGATGTTTTTAAATAGAACATTGAATATTGTTTCCGATTATATTGTATGAATATTGATCCAATATAGTTTGTTCATCATATCAATTAAATCTTTTATATACAATATTGGCAAAATATTGTTTATTATATATTGTATAATCGACATCTATCGATGTTAACCCAATCTCACACTCTTATTATTAAAAATAAACTGCATTTTTTATATTGGATTATTATTTGCCGGACAATATGTATTAATAATCAAATACCAATATTGCATCAATGTTGAATGTAATTTTAAGATTGAATATTACTTCCAAATATATATAAATATTGATCCAATATAGTTTGCTCATAATATCGATTCAATCTTCCAAATACAATATCGGTTGAACATTGTTAACTATATATTGCATTATCGACATATAATCATGTTGGACCAATCATAAATTGTCAATTTCCAATATATCTATATTGGATCGATATAGCTCCGACCTTCAGCCAATTTGATGTGCTACTTGGGATACAATTCTTCTGTACAACCAAATATTTAATCAAAAGCTCAAACGTAACTATATTTTCAATATGCTGAGCTAAATTGATAAGTTATAACAGGTGTTATTAAATTCCTATGCTCAGTACAAAACAGAAAGTACGTATTTGTTTGCCTGAGGTGCAAACATTTTACGTCAGTCCACAACATACATTGTGAGCTCCAAAAATTGTATTAAATCTGAGTTAGTTGCTTGACAGGTCCCGTCTTCAAAATGGAAGAGAATATATTATTATAGAGAAATATGTATATGGGAAAATGTTATATTGAAATAAAATACTGGCCATTATTTCATTTCTCACTTGGTAAAATCTGTACACAATTTATTTATACGTTCATTATATGGGATAAATGGTAAATATTATACACCAAGGTGGGAAGACTATTATTATTAACTGAGCTCCAAAATTATTCGCGAGGGGCTTTGGAATAAAATGCGAGGCTTATGAATGTCTTTACACCATGGTGTAAATACAATTTTTTCCACTACTAGCTAAATTTAGGACAGAAATTGAAAATAATTCAGAGACGCTTTTACTTTATCGTCTGACTGACTAGAACACTGTCAGTTTTCGATATATTATGAACGCATTCCTTATGTCATCAGTCATTTTTGGTTGAGCGCGAATTTTAAATTAAAGTCATTTTTATTCAAATAATTTTATTTTGATAGCTAATTTCAATCAGCAAATATGTTAAAGACAATTATCAATCTCCTAGGTATACAAACTTATTTTGTTGAACTACTATCCCTGAATTATCAAACTATTTTAATTTGTCCATTACTGACCTAGGTTAATTAAAGAAAAAAATTATTAACTATTAGAGAAATTCAGCTTCTCGGTTGGCTAGAAGAAGCAATAGTTAATTGATGTCAACTTCAGAGTTATTCGTGGAAGAAATTATTTTTTGTATACAGGGCTGTTAAAAACAAAAGTAAATGTTTTGGTTAAATTTGAATTGTATAATTTTGAAATTAATAGATTATTTCTTTTGGCTTATTTTATGCAAATAACGGAAAATCCGGAATGTTTATTTTAATATTGAGCCACACATTTTTGAATTTGTTTATTTTTTTACACGTAACAAATAGGGAAAGCAAACAACCAACAGGTAGAAATATTTCTTCACTATGTGAGTGATTTAGCAGATATTTGGTAAAGTATGATTTATTTGAAGAATAAACTATTTTTTTACTTTTTCTCAATTCATTTGTCAGTCGTTATATTCAACAAAAAGTGAATAAAAGATCTTTTGGTGATAAAATTTTCGAAAATATTAATTAAAAAAGTGCTAATTTGAAAATCTGTGAAAAACATCAATTAAACCCAAGAAGAAATTTAAATGACGTACCTCTAAATTCAACTTTTACAAGCTTTTCCCCCTTACATTTTGGTATTTGAAACTTTTTCACCCTGACCGATATCGCCATTCCTGCAGAAGGATCGCGCGCGAATCCTTCGGCGTTGTACGTCCTGCGACGCCAAGGAAGAGACTTGTTGATCGTATCGAATGTGCCGTTTATCCTCCTGCCGGAACTTTGTGCGGCGCAGGAGTACAACGAAACAGGAATTTATCAAGAAATTATTTAACGCTGCTGCATGAAATTGTATTCACAATGGACCTTTTCAATGTTTTTCATTGTTTTAAATTTGCTTTTTTTGAGATCGATATCTATTAAAAATAATGAAAAGTATGAAAAACAGGCGCGCGATTTTAACGTAAATTTTCTCTTCTCTTTTTCGTGACGTCAAAGAGCCTACGACCTTGAAAATGACAGTCTGTTAGTTACATATGATTTTTAAGGTTTGCCTCCGTGGTTTTTGAATTTTGACAACTCATGTATATAAAATACAGGGTGATCCATTGAAAAAATTGTGAAACCAATGTATTCGAGTTTAGGCTCGCCCTTTATACAGATTCTTAGATACCGAATCAGTTCGATTGAATTGTAGTACTAGACGAATATCACAGACATGTAGCAATGAAAGATTAATTTTCAATTGTGCAGTTTAAAGTATACAGGGCGTTGAAATAAGTGATCAGAACTTTTTAAACACGATGTATAACCTCGTGTATAACCCATAACAATATTATATCATTGTAATAACGAAATCAAGCAGAAATCAAATTTGAAGTAAAGCACAGGGTGTCCCATTTGAAAAAATTTAACTTTGATCTGGCACGGCGTTCTGAAACACGCTGTCCGCCTGTACAATTGCGACTCCTCTAAGCTGACTACAATCGGTAAAAATTTCAACCAAATATCTTCAACTATTCACAAGATATTGGACTTTACCGCACTAATGTATCACCCTGTATATTTATATTCTCATAGACAAAATATTATATTTCTCATTGTTTGAATTTTCTGTTTTTGTTTTGCTTTCGACTTCTCGGTCTTTTTAAATATCAAAAATACGTGAAAATATATATTTTAAATCAATAATGAGTATTTATATTAAATTTCATAGTACTAGAGCTAATTTGAATGACACACTGTATAAATATAAAATATAGCGAGTATTAAATTATTCCGTATTGTATAAAAACTGCTAAAAACATACTTTTTTTATTTTAAGTACCTACCTACCTATACAAATTAGTCAAAGCAATTCTCCCGAATACTATCGAAAGTTTGCGGCGATAGCTTCCGATTTTAATACGACTGGCTCATATTATTACAAATAAGACGTTTGCATGTGTGATTAATAATTTTATTGTGGTTAATCACTTCGGTGTTTTCATAGGTTAAAATGTTTTTGCCGGCTTAACATACAATTTAGTATAAATATTATTAATATATTAACAGTGATACAAATGCCAGTGTTTCCAATAACATTAGCTACAAGATTTAAGGTAAGCTATTTAATTATTATTATTATTTTTGTTATAATATTTACAATAGCAGAATGTCAACTGCATACATATTTCCAATTATATTCGGTCTCGTCTCGTAAATAAGTATATCGTAGTACCCTTATCTGCATGCTTACGGTCACACATTTTTAAAGTACAGAGTTCAACATAATGTATTTCGCTTCTCTGCCATTTCCTGGTCACCGGCCACCGCGCCCTTCTGATTTCAGTCTTTATTTGTGTGCGGTACGACTCACATCAATCGTGTCGTGAATAGTGCGTAAGATAAAAATGCCGTTCCAAACACGTCGTTACCCTTCGGAAGACCCAATGTTTAGTTTACTTCGACGTTTGGATAAGCCTCTAAAAGCTCTGGAAGGCAAGGACCGGCGCATCCAGGTGACAAGTTCAGAAGAGGATTTTACTATTTCCGACTATGAGAAAGACGAAGAGGGACATAACTATTCTTCCCATAGTTCCGAGGTCAAATTTAATGCGAACATTACAGGTAATTAAAATACGATATCATATCAATCAAAACAAAATATTCCACTTTTTATTATATTATATTATACTGACCAGTATTTACTTTCTTTTAGCAAAACTCCTCACCCCCTAGCCAACAAGCTTTCTCTAATGGGAGGTCGATTATCAGGCAAGCTTTGCTCAAAGGGGATGTTCCTGAAGAAGCACTGGAAATTTGTGTTTCCTCCATAACAGAGAATACCTTGGAACAATACAATTCTGGACTTAGGTTATGGTGGGATTTTTGTAACAATAGGAAGTTAGATCCTTTCTCAATCTCAGTTTCAGATGTCTTAACTTTTTTAACTCAACTTTTTAATAGAGGTTCATCTTATAGCTCATTGAATTCTTATAGAGCAGCTATAGCGCGAATAGCGGGACCTGACCTGGCACTGGACTTTAGAATGCAAAGGTTTTTCAAAGGCGTATATCAGTTGAGACCAAGTAAACCTAAATATGAGAATACATGGGACCCTGCTATAGTTCTAAATTACTTGAAACTCAAAAACAATGCTGATATAACTTTAGAACTGCTTACATATAAATTAGTAACGTTGCTGGCCTTAGCTCCGGGACAACGTATGCAAACACTGGTTCTTATTGACATACAAGGCATATATCGTCAAGCTGAGGAAATAGACATCAAAATTGGGTCAAGAATAAAAACATCGGGTAGAAATAGGCCTCAACCATTTTTACGCTTGCCTTATTTCAAAGATGATACTAATTTATGTGTAGTTAATACATTATTAGAGTATCTTAAACGTACAGAACCTATCAGAGGAAACATAACTTCTCTTTTCATTACAATTAAGAAGCTATATAAAAAAGCGTCTTCTCAAACGCTAGGGCGTTGGATTAAAAATATTCTCATTAACAGCGGAATTCATACGAGTATTTTCACGCCCTACATGCCCTACATGCCTCCACCTCGGCGGCCTCCAGAAAAGGATTAAATTTTGATAGCATACGGCTTGCGACAGGGTGGTCTCAAAATTCAAAAATCTTTGCAAGATAAATAATGAAAAAACCTTTGCTGAAAATATACTTAGTTTATAAGCCAAATTCATATTCATTATTATTATAAATTTATGTATTATACATATATTATATTATATTATGCCTAATAGTTTCTTTGTTAGATTTATGTTATTAAAATGGTTTTTCTATGGTAATGTTATTACATTATATGTGTATAAGTATTGCTATGTTGTCGTTATAACTTTAAATATCTACGATATACTTATTTACGAGACGAGACAGAATATAATTACAAGATTAAACGAACTTACCTAAGTGAAGTTCAATCTTGATTATATGAAGGTCTCGTCGAAGTAAATAAGTTCTCTCCCAACCCTAAACCCAATTCACAACAACATAACAAACACTTTAAATAGACTGAAATCAGAAGGGCGCGGTGGCCGGTGACCAGGAAATGGCAGAGAAGCGAAATACATTATGTTGAACTCTGGACTTTAAAAATGTGTGACCGTAAGCATGCAGATAAGGGTACTACGATATACTTATTTACTTCGACGAGACCTTCATATAATCAAGATTGAACTTCACTTAGGTAAGTTCGTTTAATCTTGTAATTATTGTACACTGTATGTTTTCAATATGTTTTCAATATGTTTTCAATTTTTTATTCATTATAATTAACATAATTAATAAACCTAGGATGGAAAATTTGATATAGTTTAACTAGATAGGTACATGATTTCACTTTATGTCAAAATTTATATTATGTTCATTAACTACAGTTGTAAGTATTTACAAGTATTATTAGGTGGTCGTGAACAAATTTATTTCAAATGATGAGTAATCTTTACTTTTCATAGTGGTAATTATGCTTTTACTGGCTCCGTAGGTGCTTTATTGGTTGCCTAGTCTTAAATATTTTTATTTTACTAACATGGCAATCATTCACTGGATATAAGCAATTATTATATGCAAGTGAAGTACTATATTTTTTCCACCACTATCAATTAACTGTTTCTAATTGATTTTTTTTCTATGTTCTTCAATTTAGGAATATATATTTTTTTCGACTTCTCTTGCAGAAAATTTAAATGCATTATTTATTCTGCTTCTCTTATTTTTGGTGGGGTAGCATTCATTCCAGTGTCAAATTCGTTTTCCAAATTATGTAATTCCAATTTAAATTGGGTAAAAAGTTCTTAATTATTTAAAAAGTCACTTTCTTATTTTTTATACAGATTGCGAAAATTCTTTCGGAACCCTTCGTCGTACACAAGTGCGGAAAGGAATATATATGAAATAGCTTGAAAGAAAGAGAAAGAATAATTGTGTGCGGTCATCAGGGCGTGTACTTAATTCCAGAAACCAGTAGCCGAATGTTGATTGCCCCCCTATTTTAACCACTGTTGCCAGAAGCGCATATTAATTTGTACAAATGATATTTATTGAAATCTTCAAACATTTCCGATTAAACTTCCCTTATTTTTTACTAGTTTGGTTTCTAGTATTTATAAATTGAATTCATATAACATTGAACGCATATCGATACGATAAAATTTTTTCTAATCTTGGTCGTTACTTGAAATTTCAACCTTCGTGATAAACGCTTTATCCATCAAATCCTATCAGTAAGTTCCGGCAATGGATTAAATAAGTTTTGTTGATATTTGAAAAAAATGGGTACTAATGTAAGCAATAGTGAAATAGTACAAGGTGGAATCAAAGATAACAATCCAGAAACTGATAAATTGACTCAAAATTTCCAGTGTGCGTTAGTCATGATATTCTTGTAGCCAGTGCTTTTATCTGCAAATATCTCGTTTCCCCTAAATTCAATGATATTTAGAGTAATAAGAAAACTTATAGGGTATAAATTTATCTGTCAATTATATATTTTCAATTTGTTAAGCTCACGATATAGATCAGTGATAGGATTTTTCGGATTCGGTTTTTAAATAGAATATTCAACCCCATCCGTTATTTGCTACATGTCGCGTAGTAATGTTAATACTTAATACGTTTTGCATTACATTTTAGTTTTTGATTTTATTTTATCTGAATTTTATATTAATTGTTACAATAAGCTTAACGATTTTTGAAAATAAATTGTGACCTTTTAAACGATGTATCACTATCCTATAGTTCCCATGAAAATAATTGGGGTTTGAACGTATGTATTTATACGTTGAACAATGACAATTTATAATTTCAATTTGACGGTTTTGGCGTATACACACTGTATAAGAAATAACAAAAATTGACTTGTCGTACCTCTGAATTCAACTTTCAACACTTTATCTGTCTTACTTTTGGGCACTTGAAACTTTTTCACGGTAACTGTCAATGCCATTTTCACTATAGGATCGAATTCGGATCCCTTAATGAAGTCCACGACACTCGTAAAGAAACTGCATTGAAATATATGGTATTTACTTATAGGATTTGTGTGGGTGGAAGCGAACGGAACTGATTAATAGTACCTACATTGCTAGATATTGTATAATTGTTTTTAAACTGATTAATTTAAAGATACCTACAACGAATATTGTAAAAAATATTTTCCAACAAATTAATCTTCACAAAAATAGTTATTTCGGACAAATTTCATGAAAAGCATATGTGATGCACTATAATACATCTAAATAGTAAATGTTCTGAGTAAATTAATAATCCGTTTCAATAGTATATTATTCAACAAACATATAATGATGGCTATTATACACGAAGGTGCGTTTATGTCGCGAGCCGCAGGCGAGTGACATAAACACCTAAGTGAATAATAGCCATTATATGTGAGTGGAATACTATACTTTGTCCACGACTATGAATTACCTGTTTAGGTATGCATTTTATGTCAAACTAAAACAATATAGTCTCTACATTTATATAGCTTATAACTTCTTACCTTATTGAACCAATTATATCGCTGGCCCCGGGCAATATAGCGGTAAACACCGGTTACGCCCTTTTTAATGTTATTCGATTTTTGGCTTCTCTGAGTATCAGTCTATCACTCTTATTTTTTTCAGTTTTTTTAAATAATATTTCTGTAGAATAAATGACAATAACAGCTTTATTGCATGGAAAATTTTCTTACGACTAAGTTATGTACTATTGCATTACTCTAAATAACATTACACAAAACACCGGTGAACATCTTTACACAAAATTTCTAAACAAAGAGTAACAGTAATAAATTTAACCGCTTTTTTGGAAATAAACGTATTTATTTAGCTATAAAATTTCACTGAAGAAGGTGGTAATCGGCTGGTACGCTCGAGATAGAAAGTGGAAATTACGTCGTATTGTTTTCTTACATTCTTGGATATCAGTGGTCGGTGTGTTTATAAAGTCATTAATGATGCTGCAATTGAAACAGTATCGTCTATAATTTGTATTATACATTTTTTCAATTATTTAATTAAATATTTATACCATTACAATTATTTTTAAAACGTTAAATTGGTAAAAAAATCAGCTTTCATTTGACATTTTGAACGCCTGTTTTGGATCATTGTACGCTGCACTATAAACAAATTAGCTTCTTTTATTTCTCCTGTAAAATTCTATTTTTGATATTACTGCTTTATTGCCCGGGGCCAGCGATATATTGAATAAGTATTCAATTCATTGTCTAATTCACTTTTCATATTATATTTTTTAGCAATATCAATCAAACACTAGTATAGTTATTTGAATTTCTGCAATTAGCAATAAATTATTTTACCTACGACCCCCCCTGTAATCAGTCAATAACACACAGTCGGCGCTAATGTAATGACGTCTATTACGCACGGTAAAAAAAACGCACAGCTGTAAAGTAAATCGCACGGCTTCCCTAGCAACATCTTAGCAACTGTCAATAGACGTCGCCATTTTATACAAAAATCTGACATAAGCCGTCAAAACATCAAACTTAGGTATAGGCTGCAATAGCGATTTGCGTAAGAACTGTCAAGAAACTTTTAAAACACTTTTTTATTATCCTTATAACTGGTTTGTATTTTGTGGAAAGCTTTTTTCAATTAAAAAATGTCGAGTGAAAGTGAGATGGATTTAATATTATCATGGAAATCGCAGAAATAGCCAAATATTGTTGATGTTGCTCAAGTATTATCAATAATAAGAGTATAAATACATGTAGAAGTAGGTCGTAGGTAAAGTATAGTACGTAACTGGTGTTGTAGAGCATTTTACGCACTCACGGAATTACGCACTCGCCGCTACGCGGCATCGTGCGTAACTTTTCCATTCGTGCGTAAAATGCTTCTTACCACACACGTTACGTAATATACTATAAAACGTCACTTCTGCTTTTGACATACATCATACACACTAGATAAAATAATTCCATCTACTCCTATATATACAAAACCTTGATAATTCGAATATGTGTCTCTATGGCCGAATGGTTTGGTGCTCTAACTTGGGATAGCGAGGTCGCAGGTTCGAATACGGATCTTGAGGAAAATTTTTAATTAATATATTGTGTCGTTTGTAGGAATAATCTTCAATATAATTATACGCCATGTGACCTTTTCATTATACACACCTATTATCCACGGGTGAATTATGTAAGTCATTATACTTAAAGAAGCACACGTAAAATGTTAAAATTATCAAATAGTCGCGGACAAAATGTATTATTATTAGCTAAATAAAGACTTTTGACTATGAACGCAGAGAGCAGAACGCTAGAGGCGATGATAACAATGAAGCTCTATAGAACGCAGTTTAGTACTTGGATGAGTGGCCGCTTGGAAACACCGTCCATAGATATTGGACTCGGTAAAGAACCCTACAACTGGCTGGAACACTACTTGGCTCGGCAAAAAATTTCAGGCTAAGTCGCTTTAGGACTTGATCCCGCTTAAAGTGCCAGAGGCCTAATTGTGATGCTTCTTACTCAACTCGGTCCAGCCGTTTATATTTACAGGTTCAGCATCTTCCGTATGTAGAATCTCGTATAGGAGCAGCTAACAGTGAGCAATAATACATGAAATTTTATTTGTCCAATATAAAGTCATGTAAAACACTTGTCGAATGGCACTTTTGTGCTGACACCTTTCTGTGTCATGTGCTGTAACCAGCCAAGCCACAAATGATGACATCGACACACTAGTTACTTCTCTCGAAGATGGCGATACGCGGTATCGTTGCGTAGTGTCAAATCCAGGCAGTTGAAGGGACCACCAAGAAAGAACAAAATACTTTCCCTTCCTGAAACTACCACTTTAGACTCCATTGATCTCGATACACCCTCCGGAAAGGGAAATGCGACATTTTCTCTGTGCTGTTCTATATTTTTCCTTTCCACTCACAAAATGGCAATATGTACCATAATTATTTGTCGAATCCGTATTTATAATGTTGTAATGTAAACCTCCTAGTGCTCTGGGAACACACAACTTGAAGTAAAACTAGGATGTCCCAGGGAGATTGTTTTATTAGCACTAACCAAGATACATTCGCATCTTAAAGTTACTGGTTATATTCTATTTTCTTTATTCACGCCCGAAAATACTTACTTGCTACTTCTGACTACGTACTTTCGGCCGGGAATAAAGAAAAATAGTATACACCACACGGGCGGACAGAAAGTTTGAGAGACCAAGAGTGCAGGAATCTCAAACTTTCTTCCCTTGTAGCGTAGTATATACTATAATATCCATCATTATTTATATGAACTGAATGATAATTGGATTTTCATTACATTACGTGAGAGTTGTTTTCCGAGTGGTTGGTGACGTCTCCTCCAAAGCATTACATTCACCGATATGCTGAAGGAACGTGTTGCGCCTCGATTATATGACTACCTCTTGAGTGCTGTTTAGATAATTAGTACCATGTTAAAATATGTGTTTTACTGATGTCGTCTACTGCCTTTTTGTTTATTTGATATTTTAGTTTGAATTTCTAGGGCGATAATATTTAGGAAAAGGTGAAATAAAGCCACTGAATTTATTCATGATGGGTTATTTATTGCAAGCACTGCGTAAAGCTCAAAAATAGTATATTCGAATCAAAAATGTGAATGTTCTTACTTGATAAAATGAAAAATATATAAGAAAATACATATACGATTGGTCATCTCCACTAATAAATCACAATGAACCAAAATATAAACGATATTACAAGATTACAAATTACAGAGCACCACAAAATTCGTTTTCATCATTATTTAGTATATATACAAAGAAATCTGCTCATTCACAAGTCACCATTTTGTGGCATTTTTTCTAATGTATCAATTTTTGCATATTCCAGGTGATAACGTTGTATCCAAAGCTAGGACAATCCTGTGGAGCTACAACCAGGTGAGTACACATCAATTTCTAATCCATATGTTTGTGATGAGTAAGGAGACTGCTCCAAGAGTTTTTACAGTCCTAACAAGACACAGCTGTCTGAACAGGTTCCTGAAGTAGCTCAAACTATTAAAGCAAAAAAAATATTCTGTGCAATTAAAGGATAAACCTTCTTTCTCATGATTGCGGAATGTATACTTCAATATAAATACATACATACATACCCAAATATTGAAGAGGTTGGATAATAAAAAATAATCAATAATTTTGTTGGTGGTTGAACTATTTTAAAAATCTAGTGGGGCTAAGATGATCGAAAAGACTTCTGGAAGGTTACGACCAGGAGAGAATGCATGATCTATTGTACTAAGAGTCTCATCCTCCTCAGTAAGCTGGAATTAGTAGGGCAAGAAGAATGTAAATTATTTGGAATGGAAGAAGGAATCTCCATTTACCGTTTAGTAGAATGCATGCCACTGCACATTACTATAGGGCGTGACATCTGGGAGACCTCAGAATAGAATTGTCTAAGGGATAAACAAAAATCGATAGTTAGACAAATTGTCACAATCATAATATTATCGACATAAATTTTGACCTATTTTTAAAAACTAAAAATATATTAAATACTTGGTAGGAAGATGTTTACGGAGTATCGTATAAAAAAAGGTACTAGGAATCCCTTCTAATATTAACAAGTAAAACAAATAATAAATAGATTAAGAGATTTATAGGAGAACCATGTTCTTTATACGACATTCCGGTATTTGCACTAAACAATAAACTAATACAAAATGCACAAAATAAATATTTAAA
Organism: Galerucella nymphaeae; assembly: GCA_963978555.1. NCBI lineage: Eukaryota > Metazoa > Arthropoda > Insecta > Coleoptera > Chrysomelidae > Galerucella > Galerucella nymphaeae. Next base: position 17,260,786 of record OZ021709.1, read on the forward strand.
TGTAAAATTGTCTCATCAAGTTTTACCCGGTGACAGAAAAAAAAACTTTGTAGGTATCATACAAAATTTGAGGATTTTTTTCTCTGGAATACAATAAATTTTTTTTGCCCATTATAAAAATTATAAAGTGCGTTCTTTTTTACCTAAATCTCAGCTCACATAAATAATGTGCGCGTTAATTTAAATTTAGTGAGCTAAGATTTTTCCTCTCCATCCACCAAAACTGTTGAAAACCTAGCAAGAGACAACAAAGTCTGTGTAGTGAGGGTGCTGGCACATGAGAGGATTGCACGTAAAGAAGGTGTTAAAGGAGATTTCATAGGTCCGGAACCGTTTTCTGGAATAACAAATTATTACATAAGAGAGGAAATCAGGAACTGAATAGTTGAGGAATACCAACTCAAATGGAGATTGACAGAAGGACATCTCCATACAAAGAGTTTATTAAATAAAGCAGATCAGGAACTCTCGTCCAGGATGTTGAAGCTAGGTAAGAAATTTTTGATTACAGTTACCGACCTAGTGACTGGGCAGTGCATTCTTAGGAAGCATCTGCAAAAAATGGGCAAGACTAGTGGACCTATATGCGCACCTTTTGTGAGAACTTACACGGACTTAGAAGGAAGCACTTTGGAGAGGAGATAATACAATAATCACAATTACTAAAAAGTTTTTGAGTTAAACTGGTGGCCTATATGGAAAACAGGAATATTCTGGAATGGAAGTAGATAACATGGGTACAAAGCTTCAGTTCTAGTGCCTGCGCTGTTGAGCACAACCCTCGTGTTTTGAGTGAATGTTATCTATGGGATTATGAGAATAATCACTTGATTAGATGCTGATACGCTTTTGTCTTGTATTTTGAATCTTTTTATAAATTGAATTTTGATACGACGGCAGATCGCGCGTTTGAATTGAGAGAAACGTTCTAATTGGTGCTTACTCGCATCACTTTATCTCAGATCACATTAGCTGAAGTGAAATGAGATATTAGTAAAAAAACGCACCTATAGTATTTTTACATCCCACTTTAACATAAATTTTGATTGTATAAAAACTTTTAAATGATAACTCAATATATTTATTTATCGTTTATAAATGAGAAGTAAATTTCAAATCAAATCATTTTGTTCGTGACATAGTGTCGGATTCTTGAATGAGGGAGTAGAACATTTCAAGAGAAAATAATTGCAATGACGAAATCAAAATATCTGTTCCCTGGGGAAGCTCTACTACCTTTCTGTCGAAGAACCGAACCCTGTTTGAATTTTATTTCTCTCTAGTTTTAGAAAATAGAAAAAATTTGTATATTTGTTCATTTAGACGAAAACTGTTCACGGAAAAGTATCGGAGACTAAAATTACGTTTAAATACTTGATAACAGCCTACTCTGTTGAGATACTCACCATCTTATCCATTTCGTGAAATGGTAAGAGGTTTCCTCTTTATATCAGAATTCTACTAGTACAAAAAAAGCTCTTATTTTGATAACAAATTTTGCGAGGTACACCCTACACATGGTCTTTTCAAATATTTGAGTTGCTGAACACTTGAAAAACCATCAATAAAACTTTTTTTGGCCATTTCGGAGAATAGCAGTTTGCTGATATTTCACTCGAGAAGTCTAAACAAACTAACAAGTTGCCTACTGTAACTGTAAAAATATAAAGGATATGTGTTGTTTGAGTTGAGGAAGTAATAGTCATAAAAACTTGAAAAAATACAAGTCAAAATGTTTTTTTAACTGAGTAGATCCTTTTGAATGATCAGAAACTATACACGTTTACGTTTCTTGTAATTTTGTTTACATTTATTGGGACTAGTCGCACTGCGAACCTTATAAATACGTCTTAACAAAGAGTACTGCGAAATATACATTAATTGATGAATGTCAAATAGAGAGGCTTTATGGCGATCATGAATTTAATCGACTCTAGAAACACCAAAGAATGGTTAAATAATTAAAATTATGTGGGTAGGTAATGTGACTCAATTGGTTCAATAGTTTTGAAAGTGTTAATGGCAATGGCAATTATGGCGTTATATTTTTCAATTGATAATTATTTACGCTTTGGCAAATACAGGAATAAATGTGAAATAGCAACGCTTGTCAATGCGCGTTACTAGATGATGGTAGTAGGGATTAGTACGGTCCCGCAAGCAGGTATACTTGACTCCTATTGTCATTTCTATTTTTTCTGTTAAATAGTAAAGAGCACTGCGTGAGTACCTATCTACTTATGTATTTTGTTCTGGGGTACCTTTGATTTTTACCGTACTAATTCACCAAGTACATATTACCCTCTTTGTTATCCGAATACTTTCTTATTTTAACTTCATGCCTCTCGTAAGTTTCTCGACATTCAGTCCTGTATTTGCCAAACTGTACACTATTCTCCTAAGATGGCCAATTAAAATGCACAATAGGTAAATATACAATAATAATTCAATAAAAACAATATAGAGTGATCCAAGTAATTAAAATTGATTTTGGGATTGGAAAATTTATCAGGTATTTTTTTCAAACGAGGAACTAAGTATGGAAAACCTTATCTAACAGCTATTTTTGTCTTTTATATTGTAAAATGTAATCGGCAAAGATTTGTTCCAAATTTTAATAACTTGCTTTCCACGGAAGTGCATTTTACCAACCCTCAATTTAGTTTTAACTCTGTCACAGTGTCTGCTTTCTTCTCACAAGTCAAAAATCGTTTTAAAAATAAACTTACACGTTTAATCTGAAAAATATAACGCAGATTTCGTTTCCTCTCAATTTGCATGTCTACTTGATTGGAAACGGACTCTTTCTTGTAGGTCTGCGACAACAGAGGTTACGTGAGGCGATAATTCTCAAATTTTTTTATCTTTCCATTCATTACAATTCACAAAAGTAATTTTGTAAAAGCTTAATACAATACTGCTTGTACTGGAAGTTACTGGAAGTATTTAACCATATAAATTCCATAATTTGATAAGATGCGAGATGAAACAACTTTTTAAATTTCCTAGATAACATAAAAGAAAGTGTTTGACGTAAAATATATGGAATGGAAAGAATAAGGCACTTTTATGAGGTCCATAAGGCAGTCGAGTCTGATTTGTATATGCACGTGGGCCGTTTTTGCAAGCTGGATTTCTAGATGAGGTCCAAATTTTAAAGCTAATAGAATCTGATAGGTATATCATTTTGTTAGGATGTAAAATGTTTATGTGCTTGATTAGAATTAATTGTGGGCTGGTAAATTTTTGTAAACCCACAACTAGTTTTCTGGTAAAATGATAATTATTTACAAAGTCCTTAAATTTTAGAACAAAAGTTTTCCAATCACCTCTTAACACAATCTTTAGTAACAAATATGTATCGTAAATTTTTTTTATTGTGTTGATCTTTTAGGTTATTACCTCCGACAAAATTCCACTTCCCAATAACAGTTTTTCTTATTTTGGAGGACTACTCATACAGACGTAACGTTTTCGAAAAAAAAATCTAATGTCACTGGACTAGGCATTCGATAAAACTCGAATAATAATAATAATAATAATAATAATAATAATAGAAGCAATCATTTTACAGGTATACAATTGAACGAGATTTTATTATACAACACAATATCAGTCTGTAAGAATAAGGGTCTCTTTTAGAGCCAACAATTGTTCTTCTCCTAATTTAATTTTGTCTGATATTTCCTTGGAGTCCATTAGCAGTTTGGCTTTCATGTTTATGAAGTGGTCGTAATCCGCGTACTCTTCGGAATTTAAGTATTTGTATAGGATATTCGATACGTTCACACTTCTTCGATCGATGCTCTCTTTCAGCTTCTTAGCTTCTTCTAGTTGATCGAGCAGTTTGTCTCGTTTAGCTTCTAAGATCCTCTGCAATTAAAATTATTATTTAATCTATAGGGGCTCCGATAATTCAACTTTGGAAGTGTGTACATTGGAAGGAAGTGGATACAAAAGAGAAGAGAAGGAAAATAACTTACCCTTTCTGGATCGTCATCTGGCATTCCAATCAAAGCATTTTCCGCCCTGGCTAATCTGCCTGACAAACTTAATAAAAGACTAGTAATTTTTCCAATTTCTTCCACGTGTAGTCTGAATTTCGCCACTTCGTAAGGCCTAGCTACCCTGTTGATATGCACTTCTACATTTTCTCCTAGCTCATCATTAATTTTGCATTCGTCGCCGACGATTAGCTGTTCACTACGTAATACCTCGAGTTTCTTATCTAATCGACTAACTAACTCTTCCTGAAAAGAAGAAACGAATACATATTCATTTTATATTATAAAAGCCATAAAAAATGAGATAGACAGTTCTGACAGAAGTAAAAACATGAATAAATGAAGTCCATTTTAAGTTTCTAAAAATCTAGGAATATTTCTATGTTGTTAAAAACACTTACCTTCTTCTGACTAAGATCTTTGGTATTTTTGACAATATGACAATTCTTCATATCTTGACTGTACCTGGTAAGAAGTCTAGCCTTGGGTTCTGATGTGGTGAAATACGTAGAAGAACCTGACAATGGACTTGTCGGTTCTACTAGTGGCGACGTGGGTGATGTGGGTGAAGAAAGTGGTAAACTGTGGAAAATAGTATTATATATTACACTACAAGGCAGAACATTAAGATTCCTATGAGAAGCCGAGGGCAACAAGGCGCGCAGTTCAGGACTCACAGATATTATGAATTGACTTTTTCGCTCTACTTGTAACTTTATTGCCCTCTGCTTTCTTTCATTCTTGTATTGTTTTTACACTAATAGTTTCTTAAATCATCCAATGATGATGATGCATATTTCGAGATTCGAAAAATAACCTGTTTTCTGTGCTATTTGTAATTCATTGATATGGCATGATAGGTTTTAGCCATAGAGATATTACAGATAGAGGCAACAAGCCAGGGCGAAACTCGTCAGCATGTATAATTGAGATAGAAATTTCTCTAATAGCGTGTATGCCATATATACACGGACAAAGACAGAAAAACCTCTGATAGTCTGTCTCTTTCTCTCTCACCGGACTTCACACGGACATTCTCACATACAAAGTACTCTATGTCTATGGTTTGTTGCCTCTATCTGTAGTATCTCTATAGTCTCCATGATCTCTATATTTTTGGCACTGTGAAAATAAATTTTTGATAATGTGGATGTGGAAGTTTATGACAGCTGCAAAAATAATGGAAAATGAAAAGTCGAAGGTGGATACGATGTAAGAGGTTATCATGGCCAAGAACTATTTGATCACAGTTGGAGTAGAACAACATTGCAAAATAGCAAGTAGAAAATGTTGATGGTATTAACATTAATTATACGTACCTAAATTTAGATGTAGTAGAACAAATTGTAGTCGTCGTCGCACAGTTAACAGGCAATGTTAACGTTGGTGGAGGCGTACTACTAGGAGTATTATTCTTACTTCTGAAGGGTGAATTGAGAGGTCTAGGTCTAGACGTAACATCCACTCGAAATAGTCCTTGTACATAATCCGATGGCTTTTTGTGTTCCGGTGTAGGTACTGAAATAACATTAACAAAATTAAATAAAGGACTAGAGATATTAGGATTAGTGGATCTGTTTTTTTCCTATTATAATTACACACTTACCTAAAAGTTCCTTCAATCGATCTGAACTAGGAAGATGATCAACAAGGTCCTCAGCTAATTGCTCATATTCGATTTCTTCTTTCAATTTCTTCCTGACGGGCAAAGGCGTAGGAGGTAATTCCTCTTTCTCCGTTTGGGAAGAAGCATCTGTCGTGGTAGCATTTACTCTTAAAACAACTTCAGTCCTTTGAATCAACTGTAATCCTTCGATAACTTGGGGATAATCATCTTTTAGTACAAGCGATGAAGTTAAGGGAGGAGGAGAGCTGGTATTTGATGAAGAAGATAAAGAGATTGGGGATGGTGGGAGAGTTGAAGGAGACATTGATATTTTAACAGGAGATAATTTCAAAGTGGAATTAGGTGAAAGCGTTGGTTTAATGGGCGGAGAGTTTCGTCGTGGAGATTTGGGAGTTCCAGGGGAAGTTCTTTTTGGGGAAGCAGGTGGTGTTTTGGATTCTCTACTAGGGCTTACGTTCGCTCTAGGTAGGGTTGCTGGGAGAGTACGAATGCTGGACGACGAACCTATTGAACTTATCGAAAATCTGGAGGAAGGTAAATTTGTTATCGGAGAAGATGTTACAATGCTAGGAGACGGTGGTGTTGTTGAAAATGTAGTGGTTCGTAAAGGTGTTAAAGGTGAACTTCGGGAAGGACTTTTTGGTGGTGGAGACGGAGGTGATTTTTTTGGAGACTTTGGTGAATTTATATTAGAATCGTTGTCCAAAACAAGACTCATCTGTGAAGGCCTGTTGAATTGAGATCTAGGCCCCATCAGCTTTACGTTTACCGGTAGGACGTCTGGTAAAACGAGATTCTTTTTCAAGTCTTCTTTTTCATCACATTTATCTATCTTCTTCTCATTCATTGATGCTCTTCTTAAGATACTGTTATTTTTTGCAGGCCTATGTGACGGCCACAATGTTTCTCTCACCTTTTGAGAATCATTTGCAGGATCCGGAGGAAGAGCATGGCCGTTGGGGGACATCGTTCTTTTATAGCTACCCGTGTCTGAGTCTGGAATAATCCGATCCCTATCCCGGCGAGCTGTTAGGTAGGATGCCTTAGATTGACTCCTGAAAAGAAAACAAATAGTTGACACAATATGTTATTCGGTTTATTACAGTTATTTTGAAAAGCGTAATTTTTTGTTGGATTCCCTATATATAAAATGTCGTTTTAAGTAGCGTCTAACATTATTTGTTTAAGAAAGTGCGAAGATTCCCATAATCATCATCATTATCATTTAAAAACACCTTTACAAATATGTTTGTGCTTTAGAGACAAACATCTGTTTCTCCGTTCTCAACATCAAAAACTAATAAACCGATAAGAATATAATAACATTGGATACTAAGTTGCCTTATAGACGTAAAATGTGGGGGCCGCCATCCAAACAATGCGCTTTGTTCATATTATTTGCGTACGGAGATTTGAAATAAAAAAAGTTACAAAATTACATTGAAAAATTCTTTTCATCTTTCGTTACTAACGAGAATGTTACTGCAATGACTACACTCGTTTGTTTTGCTAAGACGTGCGGGTGAAAAACCGTGAACTTTAAGCAAGTTTATGGTAAACATACAAGGATGATATTAAAATTATCTATCTAAACGTTTATAATTGAAGATTTGCAACGACTAAGGAACATTCTAATTAAAATATACTGATAACTAGATCATTTTTTTAAATTATCAAAAAACAGTGGTACAAAACATCGATCAAAGGTGCTCTTGATATTAACAATTCTTCCTTCCTTCCTTCCTTATTAAACCTTTTTACCTAGAAATGTTCCTGTAGGATAGTTGTGAATGAGTTTCCAGGTAAACTTGTTAAATACTTTAGTTAATCCCATATTTAGAAACATTTTTTTCCTTTTTTAATTTATTTCCATGTAAACAGATCATTTTATTGTTAATATCCGTATAATTTAGTATTAAGGCACTGTATAAATTGAAAATTTCCCATTATACCTCTATTCGTTTGAAAAAGCTACTGTGTTAGCGAAACGCGTCACAACTTTAAGTTTAAATATAATGTAGATTTAACAAATTCAAATTGTTTGATTTCATAATTAAATTTTTAGAGGTTGAGACTATAGCAAATAACAAAGAAGTGAGCAGCTTTTTAAGTGCAGACATTGAAAAATATTGTTAACAATTTTAACCCAGGCCTGCAAACTGTTAGATTTGGTTTACTGAACAAGCTATTGTTTTGAAGGACAATGAGGAAACGATATAATGGTCAATTTGTTTAGACAAGTGAAGAGAGCATTGGGTGCTAATGTGTTGGATATTTTTAACAAGGATGTAATGATCGTAACGGTTTTGTAAAAGAATTGGGTCTGAAAAACATTGTTATTATTGTTTCAGTATTTAAAGAGGTGTAAAAATAACTTTTCTCTACTCAGTAATTATTTGAAACTATATGAATGGTAACGAGGATTTAAAAGTTGATCTACATTTTCAGATAATGTGCTTTGTTCAAGTTTTACGAGTTCACACAAGAAAGTTTTTAATGAAAATTAATTTGTGGTGATGTTCTGTTGATATTGTTGGTTTATTAGATGACTGACTAAAAAAAAGGTAGGACTAGGATCAAACTGTTGTAGGAAAAATAGGAACTGGAAGACCATTTTTTACCCTTTAAAACTCATCCCCTACCACTTCCCGAACTCGGATCCACCGTAATTTATTCATCTTGCCCATTTTATCCCTTTGCTAATGGGTTTCATCCTACTATTTATTTCCACTTTTCACTATTTTTAAAGGCTTCGAGCCTGGTCTATACTTATTTTAATTTTACAAATTTTTGACAGAAAAAGTATGACTGGAAAGAACCATTACTCCGAAACATTCACATAATAAATAAATAATTAAAAGTTAAACTAATACGTAACAATAATGATTCACTTTTAATTCAAATTAACATCTGAGTTAATAACAAAATGTGTTCAAGGTAATTGTTGGAAATTACACGATCGCCTACAACTCTTAGCCCGTAAAATTTAATTCAATTTCAATCACTTTTACCAGACTTTCGTTTCAAATCGTTTAAATAAAAACATACTAGCAGTAACAGAATGTAAATATTGATTGCTAGATTTCAAAGCACCAAAATACGAGGGAATACGATAATTTGTAATTTTCAGTTTCACATGTCAAATCTGTAGGAATAAAATAATTATTACAAGTACACTACAAAAGTTTTTCTTTTGTGAACGTTTTAATTCAAAATTTTCCAAACCCCAAAGGTTTAGTAAGAGCTCTTTTAAGGGGAGTGCCAAATCTTGTACCTATTTCAAGATGTTTTGAATTGTTAGAATAGAATAGAAAGAAAACAGCTCCTTAATCCGCGAAAATAGCTATTAACATAACCATATTATGAAGTCCACTGCAGTTCGAAGTATGAATCTAACGCGGAAGATGTAATGTGAATAGGCATTTAATCTATACAGTAGGACACTAGAAATCGAAAGGAAGTCAATCCATTAGAATTATTTTATTATTTGATTAGGTATCTGGTAGCTCAATCGGTCTATAAATGATAGATATATTATCCACTTCAGGAGTTTAATTAATAATAGTTTTTTTCTGGAAAATGGTATTTGTATCCGCTATTTAACATAATTAATTTGACGATAATATTATACATTACACGCTTGGTGAATATCTCGCCTGGTGGCGTTGTATAAAACCGAATAATATTGAAAATATTTGGTTTGGAAACAATTTTAATTTATTACATCGTTAATGAGGCGTACAGACATTATTGGTTTAAATAAGAACGAATACTTAAGCAGGATATTATCTATAAATGAAATCTTATTCAAATGCAAAAGCATTCGAAAGGATTTTATGATTTTGGAATTAATCGAAGTGGGGCATACAATTCTAAAATATCTACCAAAAGAGAATTCGCTGGGTTTATTTTTGACGAAATTAGCGATACAAACTTACCAAACCTTGGGAGTGAAAATTTGAAGTGTACTCACCTGGAAATAAAAAAAAAATAATATTAAAAAATTGTTTTTGTTTGAAATAGGTTTAGAAACAAACTAGGTACGTTGGTTCGATCAAATTCAGATATTACATAGTAGATCTAATTGGAAATTATATATTTTGTCTAAATTATACATTTGACGCCACAACTTTTGACTTTTTTTTAAGATCTGTCATTTGAGTTCTTTTATGTTTCACGTAATTTTTAATAAAACGTCAGTGTGTGTCAAAGTTTTCCAATTATTTGATTTATTTATTGTGTCGGGCTCCTAAAGCTTATTTTCTGCCCATGTGACACACTTGTGCACTTATAATTTAAATAAATATATAATTCTTGCTTTTGTTGCACACAATGTTGACAATGTCTACAATAAATCGGCACACCTACCCTCATAGAAAAGAAAGCGATACAGATACTGTTATAAACTAAATAGAAAAAAAAACATTACTTCAATCTTAATGGCAGCATCATTCAGTGACCTTGCATTCTATTATTCTTGTACAAAAGCGATTCTAAAAAATTTATCGTCTTTAATTGAAACAATGGTGGAGCATCTATGGGTGGAGCTCCAAAAGAAATACTTTCCTGGCACAGTGCATAGATAAAAGGTTTGTCAGATGCATGTGATGTCAGATGTGTGCTATTTTGTTGATACTTCTACATATTTTTGTTTTTTTGTTAACCATAGCATATTAGTTATTTAATTATAAGATAAGAGGTTCTCTTCAAAGCTCTAGTTATTCCATTCATTGTTAAATAATACTTCTTATTAAAGATTGTAATAATGTAAACTTGAATTTTCTAAAATATATGGAAAAGTTATATTTCCCCAATAACGACACACTATTGAAAAAACAATTAGGCATTACAGTGAAATTGTTTAAAAAAATGATTTATTAAATGAGCAAATAAGAGAGAGGAATTTATTTTCCAGGGAGGAGGCATCACTGGTGGTCGTCAATGTAGAGAGGCTCCCTAGGTCGACCAATGCCTCGCTTTGGATCCCGTAAGACGTCCACAAGACGACACCCGGTGAACAAGAGAGGGTGCTTGGTCGGCTTAGGGCGCAGAACCCGGATCTGATGGTGGCAAGATGGTGCACTTTCCACCATGAGGTGAAGGTAAACCCAAAAGGACAACTCTTCGTCTTCGGGATCGGAGACGAGGATATGGCTGTCCTCAAGAAGAAGTCGATGAGGATGTCTCATCACCTCATTGGCTATCAGGGTAACGAGAGAGGAAGCATGGGGTACCCCTGAAGACCAGAGGTCCTTGGTAGTCGAGTCACCTAAAGTGACCTAGGCCACCATCGGTCCCGAAGCAGTCGATTACAGAGAAGGCACCCGAACACAGCGAGGTCGTCTCTCCCCTAGCGAAGGGCAAGGACGTTGGAAAAAAGGTAAATGTTATACAATGCAACCTCCAACACAAAAATTCGGCAACGGCAACACTATGTCGCCACCTTGATGTATTGGAGGATGCAATAGCTTTGATCCAGGGCCCTGGATAATAAAGACCAAAATTACTGGTTTCAGTAGCCTAACGGGTCAAATTTTCAGCCTACCAAGCAATCAGCAACCTAGGACAGCTGTTTACGTGCCAAGGAAACACAGAGTCTCTCCGACGGCACAATTCTGCACCAGAAGGAAGAGGCAAATATACGGCGTTGGTACTCGCATCGGTGTACTTACCTTCAGATGCAGCCGCCCTACCACCGACTGAAGAGATGGAGGTACTGCCTCAACCAGAGAGTGGAGCTGATATTGGGTTGCGACTCACCACTTGAGCTGGGGCAGTGAGGAGTTCAACGTCCGAGGTAAGTATCTTTAGGAATATATAATTGAGAAAGATCTAACAATCTTAAACAGAGGCACGGAGCCGACATTTATTAACGCCCATAGCCAAACATTAATAGATATTACGCTGGCGACAGCCAAAATACCAAAAAAAGACTGCAAACAAACGCATAGAGAAGCCTGGAGAGCCTATTCTAAGGCAGCCGAAGACTTCCCACAAATTTCTGGGCTACATAAGGCACTCTCAAACGACCACCAAAAGAGTATCGGCATCCTGACAGGAGAGCGCTGAGATTCTTATGGAAACTCACTTCGCAGGTTCAGTCTTTCCTGGAACGTCAAACTGGACGGACAAGAAATGGTTGGCCATATCGGGTTCTTTTCCCTTTAAGTCACCAGGATCTGACCGTCACTAGGACCTGAATAATTATCACTGAATTCTCATTGCATGATATACTGATTTTTAATTTCTCATTTTAGTACTGGTGTTTTTCCTGCTGAGAATCGGAACCGTAGACGTCCATTAAATTGGCAATGCCAAATGACGAGAGATGATGGATAACTCAGCGCATTATCAAGAAATTTCATATTTATTTTTCTATAATACAAATTATTTTGTATTTTTTATGGAAGTGTAATTAAAGAGATTTTACCATTATGAAAATTGTGTTTTCTTCAACTTTACCTTACTATCATAAAACTTTTCCGACTGACATGCTGCCAATCACTAGTTCGAGGGAATTCAAAAAAAAAGCGATAGATGTGGCGCCATCTATCGACCAGTAGAAAAACTAAAAATAGTTCGAGGATTGACCGATAGATGGCGCTAGCTGTTTTCAGTGTTGCCGGAAATGTCCGATAGGGGGCGCTGATCAATGTAATGAAATTAGCGCCATCTGGTGGTGACCCCTCCAAGTAGTGATAACTGTTAGCGCCATCTATCGACAAACCCTCGAACTATTTTTTAGTTTTTCTACTGGCCGATAGATGGCGCCACTTGCTATCACTACTTGGAGGGGTCACCACCAGATGGCGCTAATTTCATTACATTGATCAGCGCCCCCTATCGGACATTTCCGGCAACACTAAAAACAGCTAGCGCCATCTATCGGTCAACCCTCGAACTATTTTTTTAGTTTTTACACTGGCCGATAGATGGCGCCACCTGTTATCACTACTTGGAGGGGTCGCCACCAGATGGCGCTAATTTCATTGATCAGTGTCCCCTATCGGAGATTTATGGCAACACTGAAAACAGCTAGCGCCATCTATCGGTCAACCCTCGAACTATTTTCTAAATTTTTTTTCAAATACCATTTCTCCTTTGTAGGTACTTCGTTAAATGAAAAATTAATAACGCTTGGAATATTGTTTTATTTATAAAAAATATAAGAAGTATATGGACAAAATGTTTTAACGGCGCCAAGGATTGATAAAATCGTATCTTCTTAACGGCCCGGCCGTTTGTACGATCTGCTGAACGTTTCGTCACACTGACACTTGACGTTCTACTGAAACGCTTCGTCACTCTGACACTTGACGTCCTAAAAAAAAGGGGGAATTAGAGTAAAATTTAATTGAGAGTATTTCGGTGGTGCACATCTAGTGCCGAATATTGAATATAGGCCAAAGTAGGCATCGTGAATAACGTATTTATGTACACATTTTACTTGCTTGACAATTGTCTGGCAATTACTGATAGCAGTCGCGGAAATCCCGCACCTATCTCCTCTCTATATTTACTTGTAGAGAGACTATATGGATACCGTATTTCCAAATGCAGAAACCTTGCACAGAGGGTGGCAGACTGCAGGTGAACCTGTATATAAAAGTTCTCCCTTATACCATCCTAAATCTGAATTAGGTTAACTGGGTGGAATTACTAACTAACAATTAACTATGATGCAGAAATTATTTAAAAGCACTCGGGCTCTGTTAATCAACAGAACGATTCCTGCCCCCCCCTCAGAGCCTTTTTCAGCTCACTGGTCTAGCAGCTCATTACCTGCTATCCCTTCACCTTCACCTTACCGTGTGACGTCGAAGATCAAACTCCAGGAAGAGTTTTAGACCAGGACGAAGATTGGTGCATTTAGATCTCTCCCGGTGGGTGTTGAAAGCAGGTGTTAGTTTAACAATCCATTTTCCTGAATCTTCGTAGACCAGAAAAAGGTAGAAAGATACCGCCTGTGTCGATGTTTACATCTTGAGACTTCAGCCTTATCACTGTGAACTGTAACCAATTGAAATAGTGTGGTGTGAAGTGGAACGGTACTTAGTCTCTAAGAACACAAGCGTAAAGCCAAAAATTGATTTTTGAATAATACCAAGTCCTGTTCATCTACAAAGTTACTGAGAGAATAAGTGACATATCTACTTGATTAATTTCCTTGCTCCGTTAATTGTGAAAACCAGCGTTAGGGAGATTATACTTTGTGAATTTCTTTAAAAATATCCAATTTGGCCTTTTCTTGTCAGATTTTCATTTCCTATGGAATAATTCAACTTGCGAGTCGGTGGTTTAGGCATGTCGTTCGAGGAATTTAGCGAAAAGCAAGCAGAATCTCCTTAATGAAATTAGGACAATTGAGTTGAAAATTTCTGTTGCATAAATTTCTATTCAATAGAGTTACATATGAATTGAAACTGAATTCACTTTGACGCTGATTAAGTTGTATGGTTTCAATGCAATGAAGACTATTTCTACGAGGACATAGTTTACGTATTTTTATTTTAAATATTCTTGGTATTAATTCTTCTCAAGTAATTAAGCGATGACCAGGAAAACCTACGTATAACAGTAGGATTTCTGACTGGCCACTGTCTACTAAGGATACACCTCCATACTATGGGGCTAGTGGACACACCTCTATGCAGGATGTGTGAACAGGAAGATGAAACTGTCAGGCATGTCTTATGCGAGTGTCCGGAGTTATCGCCAATAAGAAAGTGTGTGTTCGGTGAGTCTTAGCCTACACCTGCCGATATAAAGGAGATGTCTCCTAGTGACCTGTCCACCTTCCTGAGAAGGACAGGATGGACGATGACCTAGGAGGACAACTTCTTGGGAGGATATACAATGCGTCACATGTGGCCTAAGTGCTCCCTACTCTACAGATACAGAGATACCCCCCTTTGAAAATGCTCATTACTGTTACAATTTTTTTTATGTGGTTCTTTTTTTTTCGAAAACCCTCTATATGCAATTGAAAGAAAAACATCTATTACCTCGCATTATTTTTAAATTGATGTAAAATGGGTATGAATCTATTCTATTTATTAAGTACTTGGAATATTAAATACTAGACATTTTCCACGCTCATCGTTTTACTACACGATTAAATTTTATTAGAACTATACACTTTTTCCAAAACAATAACATTAAGTAACTACAGCGATATATCACCAATTATGGCTAAAAACAAACAATAAACTATCCAGCATTTTTTATTTGTTTATTTGTACAATTGCGATAATCGATTTGCAACAGTTCACGTTATTTTACGATGATATTTCCCACCGCATTTTTAATTTAGATTTCCATAGCGATGTCCATAAATTAATGCTTATGACTTGGTACATATTTCTTCATATCCTGCGACGTGATGTAATAAACGGTTACCTTTTTATCTCAAAAGTAAGTCACAACAACTGTTGAATATCCTGATTCTTGTGTTTATTATTATTTTATTCTATAATCCGAAAACATTCTTTAAGCTCTTATTACACTGTACGTAGATATTTTTTATGCAGAAAGCTAAATTGTTTTTCTAAAACTTGAAAATGGCTTTGACATTATATTTCAATAAGACAGGTAGTAAGGCGTTCAATACACCTGCATTTTTTGTTACAGTGACGACCTCTGGCTGTAACAGTACTCGTTGCTCTTATGTAGTACTGTTCGTGAGCTTGTTATGTTCCAGATTATACCCTCTGCCAGATTTAAAGAGTGACTGACCTCATTTCCTGGCAACCTTTTTGATTATATCCCATTCGATTACAAAATACAGAAATATTTTTATTGACCTGAGAATTTCAATTAAAAATTTGGTCCTGATATTCTTGAGAAACCAGGAACAGCTTGGTCTGAAGAAAGAAAGAGAAGTGATACGAAAATAATGATACAAGTGGAGCCAATGCGAAATTATAATCAATACAAAATATTTGAAAAAAATACACTGTAAGTTCTACTACTGTTCAGTTTAAACTGCTTTACCATACAAGTTTAACCTTTTCATTTTTTATTTCACATTACATTTTTTCACCACTTTCCTTCCTCCAGTTATAAGGTTATAGGATAGATTGATTGACGCACGTCCATTGTTGCAGCTTGCACGATTTAGTTCGGCTTTGTTGTACAATTTGCTTTATTGCTGCGTTCTTACGTTAGAGTTTCTTTATATTTACAGTGTCACAGTCAAATAATAATTTTCCAGGTGGTATATTTTTGTTCTAGGTTTACCACAAGGATTCAACACCTACTACTTTTGATTAAATTGTTAATAAAAACAAACATTTCAGATGAAAAATAAAATGTTTACCCGATTATAAAAAGGAAACACAAAACTGACAAGTGACAGGCTTTTTTACAGTCCATCCAAATTGCAAAAAGGTTATTTGGGATAAAGGATGCATATTTGAATCAACAGCATGTCAAAATGAACCAAAATTGTAGTAAGTAATGAAAAATTCAAAGTAAAAGTGGGTTGCAAAAAAACTCACGAGCCGCCTCTGAAACATATTATTAAAGAGTGTCTTTATTTTTCGAGTAGTTGTTGTCTACGCCATTGACGTTGTTCTATGTCCTTTCAAAGAACAATAGAAAATAATATTTGCCTTAAATACGTTGGTAAAGTGCTCTCGTTCGGAACATTGGTATACGAAACACTATGAATTACTATTATTGCTGCGTGCCTCTCTATCATAAATGTTGAATAATTTTTATGAATTGTCCGTTCACGAGAAGGCCTCCTTTAGAGAAGTTATTGGTTCGGTTTTATTCATGCCGTTTTTTCTTTTCTTCAAATAAACTCGCTACAATGTAAGATCGATAAACGTGGTGTAGTCGGGTACCCCCTAGAGAACGACATGGAATTATATAAAATCCAAGAACTTTAATAGTGTCAGTATAATTTAACATACAGCTTATAAAATTTAAATTCTGTTTTGCAAGTTGGATATATGCGTTGCTATTTACTTTCAGTAGTACGGAGGCTTAAGTGACTTATTCATTATTAAATTGTTTATCGTATTTTAATGTTTAAAAGTATTGTAAACATTATTTAAGTAACCCAAATTAAAAATAAGAATGGTATTGATCTCAGAACCCACTTCTTAATTATTTACTTTTGTCGTTTTGGGATGTATGTATTTTTGGGATAACATAAAGGATCTATTATGCCCCCTTACTTCTACTCAGTTTCTGAGGAGAGTCTCTAAAACAAGTAGTCCGTCAGTCCTATTTCCCGGAAGAATTTTAAAATATCTGCAGGTATCAACTTAGGCAAATGTTCCTCTTCTATCCAGTAATCTCCCAGGATTCTGGAGTGCTGTGCAGTTGGAAAGTATGTGGCTGGATGTTTCTTCTTTCATGAAACAATATATGCATTCTTCTTCCTCCACTATTTTGAGCCTTTTCAGGTGCCCGTCAGGCGACAACGTCCCGTTAGGATCTCTGTTAAAACTTTTAGCGCAGTTTTACTTTGACTTATGCATTCATTTGATCATCTCAACAGGTTGAAGTCACCCAGAAGAATATTTGACTAGATCTTTCCAATGGTCAGATCTTCTCTTTCTTTCGGTTTCACCTATTTCTGTCGTTTGGGATAAAATTGGTAATTATAGAAACTATGAGATAGAGTATCTAGCTTCTTCACTATAGAGGACAATAAAACTGAATTATACTCTTAAATAATTAAGGATAATGCAAATTATAAAATTTCAATTACAAGTTGTTCTTTTCCTGCATCCTTAGGGGAGGATAACTTTGATGTAATCGGAGGAGAAATTCAGAAGCAACTAGCTGATGAATTTAAAAATGAAAAAATATTTCAACATAAATTATACTTTGGAAATCGATATTTACAACAACGATATAAGATTGTAGTACTTGTACATGTAGGTACATTGCCAAATGTGCCTAATTCCATTTATAAGTATTATATTTTTCTCAAAAACTCATCGAAGTAGATTTGTAAAAAATGATGGATCCTTTTTACAATTTCCAATGCATTAATTTGTGTAGGTATTATATAAGTTTTTGTCACTGAGTAAGAGAAATCTGACACAATTGACCTCCGTTTAAGCAAACATAGTGACAATCCAATTTGTATCTCCACAACAACAAACAAATAGGCCAGGTTAAAAGATCATATTCAATTTAACTGTTAGGTTATTTCAAGCAGCAAATACGTTAAAGACAGTCTCCTGAGTATACAAAATTATACCGCGGAAGTTTTTGTTGAACTACTATCCCAGGATTTTCTAAACGTTTGAATTTGTCCATTTCTGTTAAAAATAGTGAAATTTTTCAACCACTACTAGAAAAAGTCAACTTTTCAGTTGGCTAGAAGAAGCAAAAATTGTCAACTCAATTGAAAAAGTATGTTCTACGTCGACAGAGACCCAATTCTTGAAATGAATCCGTATGCGGATTTCGCGATTTTCGGAAAAACTTCGAATGAAATCGAGTATTTGTAATCTTAAAATCGGTATGCGACTTTTGTTATACGAATTTGACATCGAATGGGTCAAGCTAGACGAATTTGAGATATTCCAAAAACCACTTACCACACTTTTACAGATGGTTTTTTTTTATTTTTACTTGCTTTCTACTGTATACTTTTGAATTTTTGTAAGCATATAATAATATACTCGTGCAAAATTTCTTAAAGGTGAATTCATTATTTGTGAATTTACCAGAATATAATTGGGAGTGGTCACTCATAAATTGTACTAACACTTTCCTCTGGTCCTTGGTCATCGTTTTCTTAAGTGCACGTTCCATGGTTGAACGATTGAGGATAAAATAGTGAAACGAGCAAAAAAATGTAAATAAAAATGGGAGAAAATATTTGTTTATTTGCTCTTCATCTCTTCATTCTTATCACATCGTACATTTGTTTCGGCAACGTACAAAAAAGAAGAAAATATGCTGAACGAATTATCCGCCTGGATATACCCAAAAAAGAAAATATAATAGAGATGTTCTCAAAATTCGAATAAAACATCCGTAAACGGAAAGATTGACGCTCTCATTCGAATATTTTGTTCGAATTTAATTCGTATGCTACTGAAATACGGTAAATTTCAAGAATTGAGTCCCTGGTCTATAACTTGTTATCGATTCACGAAGAATTTGTGGTATTCGCGAATGAAGATCTCAGATTAACTTTCGCTTTCTTCTTTCTCGACGATCAGAAATTATTTTGCGATACTTGTATGCTTTTAAAACGTAATTCTTTGTATATATATCCTTGATTACATCCTTTTTTTTTAACAGTACTAGTGTTTGAAACCTATTATTAAACCAACGTTGATCAATCACATAATTATTGGCTAAATTGAAGAAAAATAGCTGTAAGAATGGAGAGCTCGGTTCCCATTGCTTTTCTACTACGTAATTTTGAGATTATTTCTATCGACATGGAAACAAATTTTAACGGTCGTTATTTTATCTTATTAATTTCATCTAGTGTAGGTGGAAAATTCTTCAATTATAGGAAAAGAAAAATCTTAGACATTGAAAATATTAAAGAATATGCTGTGAATTTGAACTTACAGGGTGTTCCTGTAGTTCCTACCAAAAAGGGTATCTGTATCTGTGATAATTTAAAGGGTGGGTGACTCCACTGCATCCTTCTGAGGTTCAGACTTCCTTCTAGCTCGTCATCCAGCCTACTTGTTTGAAGTAAGCGATAACGTCGCCGGATGTAAGCTACCTTATGCTGGCTTGTGTTAGCATGTACTCGCCGATTATAGAAAACCTAAGTTAAGAGAGAGTAGAACATTTACAAAGAATATGTTTGACAGTTTCATCTTCCTGTTCACATCCTCCACAAAGTGAGGTGTTTTCGTAGGTGGCAGTGACCGGTCAGAATACCCGTGGCTGTCTAAAGGTTCTGTCTGTTCATAGTCACGTATTTTTTGGCTACTTTGATGTCCGGAACTGCAGCAGTTCCTTGACAAGCCTGCTGCCTTTTGTATCGTCCCATCTACCCTTAAACTTTTCAAGAAAGTGTTCCTTTCAATCATAGCCGACGCCGACAGACCAATGAAAGTGTCAGGTCCCCAGGGTTTTTGGGAGGCTACTTCCCTGACTAGTGAGTCGATTTATTGTGGCCCTTGATTCATCCAACTGGTAACCAAAAGGGTTTTAGAATAATGACAGTAGGTACCCACTTCATATTAAATGTGTTGCTTTTTTCTATAGGCACCAGGTGAATCCAGGTACGGATTAAGTTCGAAAGTCGTTAATGGAATAATTGTTTTTTTTTATATTTAGTTATTTTCAGTTCACATAATGCCATATATAAATTCCTTGAGCAATCTGAGCAAGGCTCAACCAATGTACATCACATGTTTGCGTGTTAATGTTTAAAATATGAAGCATAAAACAGTTTTCATGTAACTGGTTTCAGTTATTCTAAAGTCGGAAAAATTATGCATTACCGCAGAATTTTTTTTTGTGATTTTGTTTTAGGGATGCTGAAAAAATTTCACCTGAAAATTAATTATCCTGATAATATTTTAATATGTATTACAGCCTGTATTGGTTTTGCAAAGGTCACGAAGACTTATTACTGCAGCACTTATGAAACGCATACACATCCTTTTTGCATGACTTTTTGTAGATAACCGAGATATCTATAAAAGAAAATACTAAAAGTGATTTATAAGCATAGATTTCAAAGCACAAGTATACGTTGGGGATAATTGAAATGTATTCATAATTTGGTATTGCGATAGAATCAGAAAACAAGTCACGGCTTGTTAGGAATGCGGAGCAATTATTATTATCAATAATTACTTAATTACGTTCATTTATTTCAAATAAATAAGAGAATCTAATTATGAATTGCTACCAGTTTTTGTTTCGGTTAAAAAAGTTGTTTAAATTGGATGATACCGTTTTCTATACAAAACTGTAAAGCACGAACTGACCTTAAAGACGTTTGTAACGTTTTTGATTAATTCAAAATTCGTGATGGTGTTTTTAATTTATGCATGAGTACTACATAATGTAATATTCGTGGGAGAACTGGGAAAATAACGTTTTTAGGGCATTTTTAATAAGCTGTATCCAAAAAATAATAATTTAATTGGGTTTAACTTTACTTTTTGTACAAGCAATTTTAATAAAAAGTGGAAAAATCTTCCATCATGATGTTGCAAAAACAAATACTCTGGAGAAAATAAAAATATGTATCTTTACTACCAACTTATAAAAAATAAAAGCTTAAGAGGAAAGTTTTAAAATTGCGTAAACTTATAAAATAGAAACCGTTTAAAACATACGCAATAATACATGGACTTGTACATTAGCAACGGTATTTTTTGTTAAATAATCTTTAAATGTAATCTCGCCTACATACTGGAACGTAATCTTACAAATAATTGCATAAAAGTGAGTTTTTATATCTAAGAATTAATTGTATTTATACTGGAAAAGGACCATTATTTTAATAAACTGCTCGACAATAAACAAATAAAAGAATTTCTGAATTTTCTTTGTACATATTTAAAAAATAAAACCAATTATGTGCAAATCAGACTCGCACAGAAAGGGGTACAATTATCTATAAAAACATACATACAAGTATGTGATTAATATTTATAGCCATCAACATCGAACAAAAATGATCGAAGGAACTTAATCAAATATTCATGTTGTTCCGTTTTTAGTGAATGTTTCAACAGAAATACATCACCTGTGAACATTTCAACAGTATAATTATTGCAGTTTATGAGATACAGCCTGGTGACAGATGGACTAAAAGCGAATAGAGGTCGTTTTTACTCTCTAGGTACGGTTAGGCAGAATAACAAAAGCAACACAAAAAATCAAATATTCAATAAAGAAAAATTAGTGTTTAGAAAAAAAGGCAAATTAAGTAAAATAAAATCGTACCAAACTCCTACATTGTGCCATTTACAACAGCTGTTATTCGATTTAAGAGAATGTCTATCAAAATATTGATGAAATGTCAGCCCAGATCACTAGCAATGCGCTAGGTGAGCGGTGTGGTCATTTCAGCCTAGTAACTCCATGATGTTCTACTCGGTCTTCCTCGGTGAGGACCAACATTATCATCAATAAAAACAAATCTTGCGCCTGTGCCGCCATCAAATGGTATGACTATGGGCTCAATAACCATGTTGCGATATCTTAGAGCAGTCATTGTTTGCTGCATCAAGACCAGCAGCTCAGTGGGGCTATCCACTCACAACTGAATTCGTGATTCGTCCGAGAGAAGACAATGCCTTCAATTATTCAATTGCTGTGCTCTATTATAGTCCACCGATGTCTGCATGCATGTTGTGCCGCTGTTAATCGTGGGCGTCTTCTTGCCCTCAAATTACGAATATGCATTCTGATAGTTTGATCAAAAATAACTGGTCTAAGGATGCTGTTGGTTCTTGAAGCCGTGAATGTTGGGTTTCTCCTATCAGTCAGGACTATTAAACAGTCTTGAGTTTGTGTTGTATCACATTCTCCTTCTTCTCCACGCATTTCCAGTTGCAGCATGTCGATTCCATGCTCGACTTACGACGCTTTGAGACACATTAAAACGCGTAGCGAATTATTGCTGGGATAATTATCTACTTCAATTGTTGAGCAGTGTATACAAAAATTCATACGACAACATTCTCTCACTTGTCTGAAACGGGTCACTTTCCTCACTGTTAATGTAATTTAGCTCATCCTCCGCAACAGTCTTTTCTCTCTCACCGCCGGAGGGCAGTCGGACATTCGCTCTTACACAGCGCCCTATGGCTTTATTGCCTTTATCTGTAGTATTTCTGTGGTCGCCTGAACCTTCAGGGTTTTAAGCTCTATCAAACTGCAACAGTGTACAATTAGTTTTCTGAGTAGCCAGACAATTTTTGAAGTAGAGCTCGTCGTTAGGAAATAATGTGAATGTCAGAGACAAGAATAAAGTCGATGTTTACCACTGAAATTATCAAAAAGTTCATAAACTCGATACTTACGGTTTATTTCATATATACAATGTAGAGGATAGTGAAAAATATTATGTAATTGAATGAAATAAATGAAAAAGGTTCTAGGCCGCGATATGAATTATAATTAATTTAATGAAGTAACACACAGCTTGTAATTTTACAAAATACCAGAGGCTTGTAGGTATTAAGCGTGGAAACCAGTTATCGTTGTGGAATTATATCAATTAATTAAATAACAGAAGCTAGTAATTACTGTATAATAAGCCGGATTCTTAAAAAGGAAAAATATACGTATCTTGCTTGGATACGAATTCAACCAAACCAACATTCTATGTAGTAGAATATATTTATGCAATTAAAAATTTTAAAAAACGTGTAACGAATAATACTTCGTCTGTATCTGTAAAGTAGGGATAGTGAGTGTAGGCTTACAGTACTTAGGCCACATGTACATCCCACCGAGGAGTTGTCCTACTAGGTCATCGTCTATCCTGTCCTTCCCAAGAAGGTCTAGGAGATAACTACTTTATATCGGCTGGTGTAAGTCAAGATTCACCGAACACACACTCTCTTATTGATGATAACTCCGGACACTCTCATAAGACATGCCTGACAGTTTCATCTTCCTGTTCACACATTCTGCATAGATGTTTGTCCACTAGCCCCTTAGTATGGAGGTGTTATCTTTGTTGACAATGGTCAGTCAGAAATCCCACTGTTAAACGTGGTCCTCGCTAAATAATTTTCCGGCGCCAACTTCCCAGGTTCGCCCAGGGTGATCCTGGCAAGACTGCATCCTTTGATCCCATCCCATCTATTGAGGGATTGAGCATGGGTGTAAGGTTTGGCTAGTTCCGCAATTTTCGAAGTCGTTAGGCCGTAGGTGTCACTGGGTCGAGTCGCTTCCCTGGCTAAAGAATCGGTAATGCGATCTTTGCTCCTGTCGTGCCCTTTAACCCACCGCAGGATAATATTGTTATTTGCTGAGGCGTTAAATAAATCTTGTACTAGTACTAGCCTCGATAGAAGACGTTGACGAATAATACTCATCTGAGTTTGATTTTGAAACCACCAATGAATACGACAGATGATTTCCTTCTTCTCAAAATTATACCTTTTCACACTATTTTGTTTATAGAAAGAATAAACATTCGATTTACAAATTATTATGAAAAATCGATAATTTATACCCGTTTGATTAAAATTTGTAATCCAATCTATTCCGAACAAAGCAGAATGGGTAAATCATATACCCTAAAGCGACAAAACGATCTTCCGCTCAAATCTTGATTACTCATTTTTTACCTTTACGGTCTAAATATGACCAAGTAGTATTATTTAATTCGTAATAAATCACGTAGCTCAGGTTACGGACCAACATGGGTATATATGAGGTGAAAGGTGTATTATAAAAGCCGGCGGGTGTTGGAAGTCGTAACGTAATTAAAATAGTATTTAGATGTTATTTAATTTTCGCGTTTATTTGTTTGACTGGAAAATTTTGAATAAAATTGACATAAAAAGACGGAGAATTTTATAAAAAGTAATAAGTACTTGGTTAAAAAAAAATGTCACATTGATCATTAAAACACTCTTCTCTATTTCCTTGTTTCAATACTGCTCAGAATTTTTCAACCTCGTCTGTGCAGACATTTCTTAATATTATTCTTCTCTTTATTGAGCCCTCTAAATATTTCCAACATAATCATATTGATTGACATATATCATTTATAAAGGGTAAGGTAACATTTTTAAGTATAAGTGACTTTGTAGTTTAACGTATATCATCTTCTTCATCTCTTGTCTTCTCTTTATCCTGAATCCCGCTTCCTTAATAATCTTTTTGAACTGGAACTAACGTCTGGTATATGTCACGCATTCTGGATTATCTTTTGATTCGCCCTTCATTATAATTATTCATAGTGATTCCTCAAAATCCTTTCAAAATACACTTTATCATTTGTTTTATCTTGTCGTCAGAGTTCCAATACATCTTACGCATCCTGTATCCTCTTTAACATCATCTATCCATTTCTTCATTGGTCGTCCTTCACCTCCATGGCAAGAAGCATTATCTTCAAACATCTTTCGTTATCTACCCTACCCTTATGGCTCAACCATCTAAGCCGCTGTGCTTGAATTTTACTTTTAATGGTGCATTATACATCTTTCTTCGCCTTTCTTTGTTCGTTCTTCTTCTCCACTGCCACTCATCTCTAAATTTTCCGTAAAATGTTCTAAGCATCTTTCCTTCTATCCTCTATAGTTTACTTCTTTCTTTTTCCATATTCAAGCTTCACTTCACTTACACGTATAACAGGGTAAGTTGTATGTTTTGTATATTATTTTATTTTCTAACGTTTTTTTGTCCATCTTTTTCATCAAATCGAAGCTCACTGCTAAAAACCTCATTTTATAATTTCTTTATTTTTTTTCATACTATTCCAATATTCCAATATTGCTTTATTATTTGTCTCTCTATCAGTTACATCTTCTTCATTTTGTTCTTCCCATGTTTGTTCTTGTTGTTGTTCGTCTTCTAATAATGAGCTACACATTTTCTTTACTGAAAACTCTGAACTAGACAAACAATATCAAGTTCCTCTTATCACCATCTAAGGTATACGATCCGTATAACTTGTCATCCCACTATTAACAATCATCTATAATACATGCCCCATTAATTACGCAAGAACCTAAGCGTCGACAAGCTGTCAGAACCCATTAAATATTCTTTCAAAGAATTACAACAACCAATTAGAGAAACAATGTCTTCTAAGGATGATCAATTAAGTAGCAATAATCTATTTTTTTGGTTCAATAGTTATGTTTCTATCATACATAGATGGTTGGTCATTTAACTTTACAAGCCATGTACGTACTCCTTTGAATTAAATCATTGAAATTATTCTTTAAGTAGAAACCAACTGTAAGGGATCTCTAAAACATAAACTGCACTGACAACTAGTAGATTATCAAAGGTGAGAAATATACCAATAACACTAAAAATTACGCAGTAGCGCAGTCACAAGATTTTCTTTTCCAATGTACTTTCTTTTCTTTTTGAAAGCCGTTCTCATGTCTCATGATTCAATATTAGTTTCTGGAAAATATTAATATATGTAGCCTGACATATATAAAGATTCACTAATCCGCCTCTTCAATACAAAAAATGTCGCTGAAAAAAAAAAGCATATGACTGATATTTTCTCAACCTACGTTTTGATAAAACGTGACTATGAGCGTGTGTGTATTTTGTGTTATTTTGAAATCTATTTTCAATAGCTAACAGTTACGATGTATTTCAGCATGTCTTTATAGCCAACTGTATCTCAAATCAATTAAATTGTTTAAACCGATTAATATGTACATAAATTTATATGAATAGTGATTATAGGTCAATATATTATTTATTAATGTAGGACGCGAGTCCAATAGAACGTAAAATAGATGGTGGATTGTTTAAAGGATCTATTTGAATTAAATAAAAAACATTATTAATTATATTGCT
Organism: Galerucella nymphaeae; assembly: GCA_963978555.1. Lineage (NCBI taxonomy): Eukaryota > Metazoa > Arthropoda > Insecta > Coleoptera > Chrysomelidae > Galerucella > Galerucella nymphaeae. The sequence continues at coordinate 17,286,889 of OZ021709.1, forward strand.
CAAATAGAGTGTACATTGACTTGTGATGAGAATAAGTAATATTGTAGTGACATCACAAGAAAACCTATACATTCTGATGCTGAAGAAGTGGTAGAGAAGGTTCAGATATCTTCGCTTAATAGGATTTACTTCTAGCTGAGACTTCTGCTTCTACGAATTTTGTGTTATACGTTATACCTGGATAGCAAGGAAAGCTTCAGATTTCTGGCATAATTTACCAGGATTGGTTCATTCAAAGGCTTTTATACATCCTTCGAAGAATGTCTCCAAACAAATGTTAGACTATAGCAGACATGACCTACGTTGTCTAGCTGGCATTTTAACAGGCCACTGTCAACTTTATGATCATATGCAAAAACTTGAACTGTCGGAAGATCCGACTTGCCTTCTTTGTCTGGAAGATGATGAAACATCAGAGCATATTATTTGTGCCTGCCCCGCAGTGGAGGGCTTTATCGACCCACTTACCATACACCTAACCCAACCTAAGTGTCTTTCTTCTATCCAGTACTTTTCTAGTTGTAGTGGCAGGATTCTGTATCGCTATGCAATCCAAAGTATGTAAATATAGGTTTATTTTTCCATTTCACATAATCCACATCCTTTTTCGTCCATTGGTTTAATCAGGAAACAGTGTCCAGTCAGGATAACTGTGAAATTGTTAGTCTCACTCTGGCGAGGCATTCATATGTTCTCACCTGGTTGTATCTTCCAAGGAGTATCATTAATTATCTTAGCTCTACTAACATTTCCAATGGTCACAGTAGGGCCACGATGCTTTTCTTGTGCAGTTCAATTAACTTTCTATGCGTTCCCATACTATTATACTACACAAGAACTCAGTGCTTTAATAGCTGCTTGACTATACGACCTAATTACAATCATCTGCTTTCTACATATTCATTATTAACCTGACCCCACGTTGGATAATTATAAAAAGATTATTATATTAACATAAATGTGACATAATGGAATATTTTTGCTACAACAAGGAAAGTGAATTACCATACTTATACATAATAATTTTGGAATATATAAAAAGATTAGTGTTCTAATTAAAAATTGTCCTATAGTTGGAATAATCTAAAGTTCATATATATATTATTTTATATAAGAAGTACTGTTTGAAATAAACGTTGGCTAGCTACATATAAATCTTAATTTTATGCGAAGGCATAATATTATCCGTAAAACAACACAAAGTATAAACTGGTTTTACAAATTGCCCATGTTTATACGCATACTTATTAATAACCCCGGACGAAATAACTGTAGTTATGTGATAATTACCTAGTCATGTGTAATAATACCACACGTTAAAGGTAAAAATAAGGAAAATACCAACTCGCTATGTATTCAAGGCAGACTTTGTTTTCAGTTTTGGTTTTCGTAGACTCAAAATTTATGCATGAAATTTAAATGGGACAATTTAAAAAGTATTTTACAATAAAAAATATTTAGGAATGTAGTGTTACTGAAATACATTAGACAAATAATTGTGGTATTCAAAATAGAGCACGAATCATATATCCAAGGTCGCGCCTGATTTACTGAAATTATAGTTATCCTTATCGATATAAAAAATTATAACCAACATTGATTGGAACGTAAAAAAGAATAATTTTTGCACGTTTTTAGATACATTGAATTCAAAGATATATTTTCGTGAACTAATTAAGTTGAAATACACATCTGTGACCCAAACACGGAAATGGAAATACATTAATTTAGGATAAAATGTTCAATAATTCAATGGAGTTTGACTGTTTTAAGCAACTATCCATTTTTTTATTGAACCAGAGCGAATCTGTTTTAATTTTTTATGAACGTTATTTGGTGAGAAAGTTAGCTAGCGTTTGACAGTTTCGTACAAGAATCTCTAATGGTCATTTGAACCAATAGAAGCATAAGCTTAGAATAGTTATGACGAGTTTAAAATTTAAGGGTCGCTTAGTTAAAGTTCAGTTGTACCAATGTTTTTGCTCTGCTTTTTAGCTAAGTGTTCAAGTTGTCAACTTTGCTATTTGAGTTGAGTTTTATTAATTTCTCCATGGTTTCTGGTGACTTTTCGTTTTTGTGGTTTGAAGTAGCCTATTAAAAACTGTTACAAGCCAATTCTTTGAAAATCAAAGGATGCTCCATCCTTCTTCAAAAATTAAAAGAAACACACCTGAAATTGGAATACAGGAAACGAATGTTAGGTTAGAAATATCCACTTCGAACTTCGAGGATAAGTGGAGAATAAGCGAGCGATTTTCTAAGCTTAGCTAGGTGCAGCTTAAAATAACAAGTTGTTCATGGTGCAAAACAAAACATTCTTAAAGCGCCACTTAACTTTAAGTCGACTTAAATATCAATTGGTGCAAACGGCCATAAGTCGCATCATACAAATAACACACTTAAACCACTTTGTAGCAAGATTCCCTCTTATTATTACAACGTTGCAACTGCGTTTTTTGATTGACCACTCGAACTTTGAGCTTGTCCGATAGAGAAGTGTGCTAATTATTTCTGTAGATTGAATACGTCAAAAGTCAAAACCTTTTTATTGTCAGTTTTGCGAGTTAATAAATCACGGAATAAAATCCAACCCTCCGACGATATTATTGTCAACATGCTACAACTTGAAATATATTTATTGAAAATGCAGTCCTTTGTTTTGAAAAAACAATATTACTACAATTGTTTTGGTAAAAGAAATATATTAAAAAAAAAATTCGCCTTGGGTAAATTATCAACAAATTAAGCAGGAATAATACTCGAAACAATAAACAATTTAATATAAACATGGTATGTACTTGCCTTATTTTAAATTTAAAACAGCAAACATTTAAATGCATATCATTTGGTTTTTGCGCATCACCACAACAATAATCATATACCCGACGTTTCTTTATGACGACTGAATCATAAATTCGAAAATAACACGCAAAATTCAAAAATATCGAATTGTAACATGTATTTGCTATCTATAAATAAACAAAGTCGGACGAGGAACTAAATTTAGAAACATTGAATTAAAAAAAAGCATGTAATAACCGCTGGGTTGCATCGGCATGGTGGCGACAGGTGTTTTTTTTTTGTTGACAGTAGATATATGTTTACCTTGTAATAAATATTTATTAGTCAAGACGGAGGAATTCAATTTTTGTTCCTACGAAAGATATTGGACAGAGATCAAAAGCTAAATAACAATTTCTTGTTACCTGAAACCTTGTAACATATTACTTGAACTCAGACGTAGGAACTATTTATAATACTAATATTACATTTGACAAAATCATTAATAAAAATACAGCGTGAAGTAATTATAATTTATATAATAGGGACAACCGATATTATCTACAAAATAACTTTAAATATTCCGATACGATTTAGTGCCTTTCAACATGTGTGTAAGTCAGCACGGCGATCCTGCTTATCCACTTTAAGCAAAGTTTCGACGAAGCAAGCGCGGGGAATGCCAGGACTTTTTCCATATTACAAAAACGAAAACCAAATTCAAGTTAATCGGTTGATTTCACTAATAAAAGTGCGGACTATCATCTACACAATACCAACATCCAATGGATTCGATGCCACTCTAAGTCAGTAAAGATATGCGTCAAACATCCAATTATCAGTCTTTGTCCAGTTACGTTAAGTGGACCTGGCATCCTCACGAAACGTTTATATAATTTTTACAGTTCATACAGGAACACAATGAACGCTAACCTCAATCTTACTGCCGAGTCTCAATAAATCAACGAATTAAGGCGGATGCAGCACAACGTCTTTAAACTTCCATGAACAACTCGCTCAGTTCTGTCCACCAAAACAGGTGGGCGTGTGTTAATTGATCTCCTTTTTTTTATTTTTTTTTGAAAAGGATCTTGGCTAGCACCACCTCAGCCTCTTGGGCTTATTGTGGATCTAATATTGATCTCCTTACTTTTATTCGTTTTTGGTGAAGTTTTATTCATATTACTCTTTAAACCCTTTTAACAATTCACGCACAAGATCTTGTTATTTAGCGTCATCTATTCGTTTGGAAGAAACCAAAGGCATTTTTTCTTGGGAAACTATTTTAAAACTAGTTCAAAACGATAAATGCCAGTTGTCATAATATAAATGAGAAATGCATGAAAGTAACAATTGACAGTTAGAAACAGTTTTAAAACAGTTTGTCAAGAAAAAATACCTCAAAAACATGGTTTGTCCTTGGCAATATAAGTGTATACCCCTTGATACAATGGAAGTAAGAGTATTCTATTTTTTTATAGATAATAAGGGATGTCTTCTGTCCAGTTTTTCTACACCCAAAAGACCCCGGCCGGTGCAAACCATTTATACATGTTGAAGTGTGCGGTACTTCACCGAGCCAAGTGAAAAGGCACTAATAGTTAACGCTCGCTTACCTGGCACGCCACGACTCGTTCAAGAACAATTATATGTAAATAAATCGCTTAAGCCAGGAGCACATAGCTCTAATGCTACACCACGCCACGCCATCCGACATAATGCGCCAGAGATGTACTTTGTGCACACTGTTTTCAGGTCATCCGATACGACGCGACGCTACGTCACATAATGGTAGAAAATAGGACCAGCTTGAGTTCTAGAACCTTATCGATTTTTGTCGCCATTCTATACATACCATGCCATTCGCATGCACACTGTTACTACACCTTACAACGCGGTGCCCTATCATCTGATGAAAATCAGGCAAAAGGTGATTCGTACCATGTCGGATGGCGTCGCATTGCATTGCATCAAAACAGTGTACACACAATATATAAATATGCATTAAAATCCATGGTGTCAGATCCTTCTGACGTTGCGTTGTATGGCGTTGCGTGGTGTAGCATCAGAACAATGTGTTCTCGGCTTTATTCGAACAGTGATCCAATTCAGAAACTATAGTTTTGCAGGAAACACATTTAAAAATGGTTATTCGCTTTTTTATAACCTAAAATTTCAATAAATAGTTTTCTACAAATTTAATAATAAATAGAAGGGACATGGTTTTCTCAGTGGATTATTAAATCAAATTATGATTTTTAAGGATCTGTTTTAGGACATACAAACATAATGATCTATTTATAAACTTCCCCTAGACAGGAGTAAAAATAGTTGTTAATTATGTTACCTCTCATTTACTAAAATGCAGATTTCACTTTTTATCAATATCAATATATTTTTACTAATTTCCACAAAGAATGAGCAAAATTTAGATAACGTATCGGACACTTGTTCGTGTACATTTGTTTGTATGGATTTTACTCTTGCTTATTTTTCAGGCAGTGTGCTAATTTGTCAAATCCTTTCTCAACTTTTACTAACTGGCCGTATTCAAATTTAAAAAAAGAAAATCCGTTAACTTCTCCATCCTACAGAAAGCAATTAATTCGATAGTGGGCCCAATTCATTCATTAAAACATCCAATAAATTCATTTATCCAAACGAAGCCAATTACCACGCTAGCTGCATTAGATTCGTAAAAAATAAAAAGTGATTGCGGAAACATTTCTTTTAACTTTGTCATCGGAAAAGTTACAGAGCACTCCTTAGTTATTTTGCCGCAAAGAGGTTGTGAAGGTGGTTTGTAGTAATCCAACGGAAGTTTAGAAGAATAAAAAGAAAAAAAAAGAACGTTTATTTATCGCCCCTATTAGCATTGCCTCTAAACAGTTATTTCCTTCATTTCAGTATTGAAAAAGGACGTTTTAATAGTTACGATCATCGTTTAAGTTCAATGATTCGTGAGAAATAATTGTGTTACTTTTTATTAAATTAAATTTCAAATACTTAATTAAAATTATACGTATTTTTCATCAGAGGGTTTTACTAAATTCAAATTGCTTTGTAAAAAAGTTACACTAACACTGGATACTTAACATGCGTTTCGATAACCAAGTAGGTAATCGTTTTCAGTGACCGATGGTTAAGAACAGACATTGGAAGCGTACAAAACAATCTTCAGCTTCTACCCGGTATATAGTTGTCACACTGCCTTTTTTCTTACTATTTTCAGACAGTCTTCAGCTTTATATGAAACGTCTTCATCAATTTCTATGATTAATAAATGTCTCAATTAAAAAATTACCCTACACTGAATATACGTTTCCTAGCATAATTAAGCGTACTCGTTAGTACCAGCAAAACAACCATAAATAACACGGAACCGTCTTTCCTAACCTACTGGATACCTCTAATATGAAAAATTGCAACCCATTACCCGTCTATAGATATAATTTATCGTTTGATACATTACTCGAATCAATATATTTCTACTGCATACCAACACTGATCAATGTAAACAAATCAAAATCTATAAATTACCCGCGATCATAAACCAGTTACATCAGTTAATGTAACTTTTCATATTGATAAGTTCAGTAAGATTGTGAGCGAGATATATTAGTTGAAAATACATAAATGGAAAACGTATTAAAGTACGACATATGGTCGTGTAACAATAATAAATCTTCTATAATCAATGTCAACACTGCGAAGAATGCAGAATGAGAAACTTTCACCTTCTGTAAAAATATTACGAGATTCTTTTTATCAAAATAGTGGAAAAATTGTCATCCTCTTCTTTTTATTTTTGTAATGGCGTTCGTATAAATTAGTATTAAATAGATACAACTACCGATTGGTTGCTTGCTCTTTTTGTCATTTTATTTTGTTCATGTAATTTGTATATAATATGCAGGGTGTCTACTTCACCACAAACCTTTTAATCAGTTCAAATAGACCATAGTCAATAATTATAGTACCAATAACCTCTAGTTTGCTACGAAATTTAAAATATTGAAAGTCGTAAAACTATATATATAATTTTATAACTGATATAATTCGAATTAATTCTTTTAACTACGCCTATGGTATCTCCCTTGGAAGAGCCCATTTCCATGCTCATGCCATAAACATACCCCATGGCAAGCGAATTCCCTCTTCTCTTTCTAACGAAGTTCGTTAGAACGTTCCCCCAATTATTGTGCTACTCGGGAACTTGCATTACCCCTTCTTACAAAAAAACAGTTATATTCATAAAAACCAAATGCTTCCCGGCAAAACAATACTCGCATAGTACCTTTTGTGCCTAACGTGTATATGTGGAAAATAAGAAAGTCGGTGGAAAGGGTGTGGCTGCTTCAAAAATTGTGCTACTACAAGCTAAAAAAGATGTGTATTTTTCTATAATAATATAAAACTAATAAGAAAATAATATACTATGTCTCAGTGTAAAAAGAGGATGTGTGTATGTGTATAAAGTGTTGGAACATTTTAATAAATCAAGCTAAACGAATCTCAATGTATTTTATTTGGAAGACAGGGGAAGGATTCGAAATCGTTACCAGCGGCTTTTAATTATTGAGACTTCTATCATACGATTTGGGAGGATAAAAAAAGCCCATATCTTGACCGTATAAATACGAACGTCGAGATTTCTGGCAGGCTTTTCGACGATTATTTTCAAGCAGCAAGGTGTTAGGGAATTGTGCAGTATTCCTAATATAGTTTGTTGTATTTTAACGCATAGAAACCAAAATTAACTCAACTTCAGCTCTCGTTTTTATCCCTTTTTTTTTAGTAGATATGGACAGTTTAAAGTTTCTATCTAATTTCCATCAGATAACAATCTGAGAACTAGTTTTGTTATCTCCAAATTCAATTTTAGTGTGACAAGAGCCTGGTCTATTGATTTTTCAGTTTTTAAAAACGCACAACGCCAAGAGTCAATTTTGTTTCATTGGCATCCAACGTGGGGCTTCTCTTATTCAATCTTCAATATCGCTTGGTGGAATTGAGTATACAATTTATTCCAAATAACCACAAAGAAAATAATCAAGGTTTTTATCGCGCTGGCAATAGAAATGATTCTGTATTACCACCTATTCAGCAATAAGGAATCGTTATTCTGTCATAATTATGTGAAGCCGCATCAACTTGTCATATCATTTTTATTTTTTCGTTTAATGTTTGACTGGTGAAGTTTCTCCAAAATCAGTTGCAAAAGCAACTTTTCCTTTGTTCTTCATATACTGGAATATGTCTAATATTAGAAAAAAATCGGCACGCATGTTAGTCGCTTCAGCTGTTGATTTTGGATAAATATCAACTAATTTTACAGATACTGAACGTTCACCAATTGAGGTTCCATTATAAAAGTAAAGCCCTATCAACCTCCCAATAAATATCCTCCACCTTGTATGTAATTGATTTTCTCTTACGCATTAAGAATTTTTTGCCGAAACATGATTCATGACTTCAATCTATTGAATCTATTTTGATTACATCTGATTATAGATAGATAAACGCTTTAAATGTGAGAATTTGTACAGTCATTGGGCTTCAGTTCCTGAAGTTACGTGTAGGTATTTTAAATGGATAAGATTGAATTATTTAAATTGTACATTTCTAACATGGAATTCTTTGTCTAAATGTCTAACTGATATATTATGGGGATAACATGGTACTGCATTCTCGAACCTAGAGTTATTTTTTCATGATTCGTGTGTTTGGAAATAGGAAATGAACATCTACTTCATGATACAACAATTCTCTCTGCATTCTGCAAAAAATCATCAATATATTCATTATAAGAATGGCATTTTGGATTTCATTACTGCCTAACATTATCAAAAAGTATATAGATCAAAATTAGAATTTTTTTATGAAAGATTATATAATTTTGTTAAAAATTTGGGATAGTATTGACCAAGCCCATCAAGGAATTTGTAATGGAGTTGCCAAACAAAAATGATAGGTAATTTAGCAAATAGTTCAAATGGTTCAACTATTCTTGGTGCTTAATTCCATCGACCTTGATAGAAAGAAAATCGATAGTCACGAATAGTGATATCGAAAATTATTATTTACTAAATTTGTAAACATTGCGGTTACATATTTTTTTTTCAAGGTTGTGTTTCATTATTCCATTTTTTTTTCTTCTCAATCTACACCCACATATCTTTTTCTAATCGTATGTAAACATTCTACAAGGTCGGGTTGAAACCGGACAGTATCTTATCTTATTTAAATATAAATGTATCACTTCAACTTGAATTTCCCGTATCCTTTTTCCTTTTTTCTTTATAAAAAACTTTCAATTAACTTATAAAATCACTGCATACCTCCGCAAATCGAAAGACTGTTTTTAAGCAAAATAAACAGCATTCAGTCTACAACTTTTTCTCAAGGACGACCGAGGTCTTGCGTACCCAATCATTATGTAATGAATATGTTCCAGCCAAGCGTTATATCTTTCATTATACATGTCTTTATAATACGCCGTATTATGCATCTAAAACGGTATCATTGCTGTAATCATTTTATCGAAAAGGAACTTTAATAAAAACATATAATTTTCAAACGTACCTCGAAAATAGATATATAGGTACACCAGATACCGCACACGATTATTATTAGTCTTTGACTCGGTCTTTGATAATCTTTTGTGTCGCTTTTAGTCACGAATAAAGTTTTTTAAGTGTTCCTAATGTCTATTTTACGAAACTTTGAATGGTTGGTTAATATCTTAGGGACGTGAAGAATAATCAAATTTTTAAACAGTATTATCCACATAGATGTGCCGAATCGGATAATACATGTCTCGAGTTGAAATTCAGGTAACTCGGAATTGCATTCGAGTTAGCAGGAAGAAACTGAAAGTGTGATTTGTTACAAACTAGTTTTGCTTATTAAAAGAATATAACTGAGTACGATTCAATGAATAATTAGGCCATGGTGGTCATACTAAACTGAGGAAGTTAGTGCGTTCTCTCCACTTCAAAGGAACATCGTTTAATGCACCAAACGCCGGCCTCAAGGCTATGACGTAGACGCCACTGGGCGCACAATAGATTGTTTAGTCACCCCAAAAAATACATTCATACTTTTAGGTTCTGATCTGTCTAGAATAAGCTTTGATAAAACACTGAAAAAACATAGTTTCATTTTCCAGCCTTCACAACCCCCATCCTTAGGCTCCACGTCATTGATAACGTGCTCTTGGTAATTTTACTTTTACTTATTCACTTTTATTTTGGTTTAGTCCGGTGTTGTCTGATATACGAGAAAAATAGGAAAATTTTAAAATTTGTTACACATTGGTTTAGTTAGTGAACTAAATATTTATTGACATAGCGCCACGTCATTATTTATTGCAGCGATTTCAAAATATTCGCGGTTGTATTTCCACTAATTGTTCACGATTTAAGCAGAAATAAATGAGGTTTAACAATATAGTCGTATAACGTTTAAATGCAAACACCGATTTTGACCTTAATAATTGAAATGTTTATGGTTGCAGACTAGACGACAAAATCAATTAAACAAGGCAGGTGGATACAATGTGTAATAGGTGTGGCGTTTAGATGCAGAGAAACTTCTATAGTGTTATAGCGGAGATTAATATATTGTGGACAGAGGTGGAGTTAGCCTTATGTAAACTTTTACTTTATATAAGAAATTTTGCAATTGACAACGGGGATGGCCACTATATAATACACCAAACTGCTTACTACACGGAAACACCCGCTCGACCGATAACATTTTTATTTTTCTTTATGTGAGATGGATTTTAATCTCCCTACACATCAATCAATGACGTAGATTTTTGTCTGGAATACATTTGCAGGGTTTGATATTTCTCTCCCAGGTTAGCGACAATATAAATACACCTGCTCGCATTTTGAATTCTTTGTCAGAAGACATTCTGTTACTATCAGTGTTCACTAGCAATTTGCCACGTTCCGTAAGTCTGTTTTGTACATTTGGAAATACGCGCAATTCTATATGTTGTCATCTCTATGAGGAGATAGGATAGGGAGTAGGTCCAGAAGGACTTGGTTGCTGATGGTAGCAGTGGGGATGTGAGCTTACCACTCTATGTATAGTACCGCAAACCAAATAGGTGGTATGTAATTCCAAGCCACATTAGCTCCATACAATCTAATGAAATTCCTATATACAGGATGTTTTGCAGCAGAGCTGGATATTTACTATTCTCATCGGTGAACATTTTAGGGGCTGAAATGATTTGACTGTCCATTCAACTGCCAGTGCAACATCTTAATCGTTCTTTTTGGGACGTCTGGCGCCCGTAAACAAAGTAACGAGTTAAACTTCCAAGAAAATGGTTCTTTTCTGGAGGTCTTTTTATCTCGGCAATCGAGTTCTAGTTCTAAGATATACTCTCATAGAACATAAATATAAAAACTATCCTGACAAATGAAAGCATGGGTTTCTAGGTTAGTTTTTCGCTACTTCGCATTTAGATTCCTAGTTTCCACTTGATTTTGAACCTAGTTTCCACTTGATTTTGAACCTAGTTTCCACTTGATTTTGAACTGAAAATTGTCCAATTGAGTACATTTTATATTCTCTTCATCTAGATGGCATACGATTTGTATTTGTATGATGTTCGTCAAACCCGGTTCTGTAAGAAGTACTAGAACACTTAATTATGTGCAAGTTGAGAAACTAAACTAGGGAAATTCATTTTACATCAAGATCACACAAAAAATGTACTTACTACATGTTCATGAGTACCATTATTGAATCCCCGCTGTTGTATGCTTTCGATTTCTATTGCTTTTTACATGCTAAACAGCATATTATTTAAATTTTTTATAAATCTGTGAATAACAATTTCGTTGTAATTAATTTTAAAAGCTCAATAGCAATTCACTCAGATGGTTTTTTATTTATGAATAGTATGTGCGCGGTTAGGCGGTTTACCGAGTACATAAATAAATTTCTAATTATATCGATATAGAATAAAAATATAGATATTGAACAAACTTTACGAGTCTGCGTCAAATTAGAGAGGAAATTAAGACATAATATGACCCGTCCAGCTTCACTGAGTGTCGCCACTGTATTTTTCATAAAGCGTTTCATAATTTTCTTTATGATGAACCATTTGAAAGACATAAAATGATTGTGGTTTACACATTCGGCATTTTCCTGCTTTTATCATTTTTATACCCGTTGGAATTTCTAAATGTAAGGTCCGAATTTGAAAAGGAATTTACTTTCACATAATTATTAAATTATTTAGTTGGGGAAGGAATACGAAAAGTTAACATTTTTCGTAGCGCAGGCCAAAGACTTTTATGCATGCACTTTTGATTCCTAAAAAAGGAACAATATGGTGACCACGTACCTTTTTAAAAAATTCCATTTTCTCACAAAGTAAACCTAGTGAGTCTGGTTGTGTTAGTAAATAACTATTAAAGAAGCAATTTGTATCAGTGCTAGTGCAAGTAGCGGCATCTGTAATTTTCATAATATCCTGTGTACAGCCGTGAGAAAATAGTAAGTATCAACTATTTTTTCGAATAAACATAAACGTTACAATGTTCTTTTCTTTTCAAATAGGCAATCATTAACATAAAAACAATATTACTTTTTGTTTTACAAACAGTTTTGCTTAATTTATTTTATGATTAATGGTTATGCCGTAAATATTACTTAGAAAATAAACTAGAGGCTTGGGGTGATGTCGATTACACTCTATTGTTATTAATAAAAATTGACTCGTAAATAAATTAATAATTTTCTTTAAGTTTATTTTTTTATTTGCAGTTGGATTATGAAGGATCGTGTGATAATGCGAAAACTAACAAATTTACAATAAATTGACTACCAAAAGAGGTTTAGAATTCTTGTCAGAAGAATTGGCTTGGATTTTACTATTATCCTTTCAACTGGATTGACTGATATGTTGCCCTCGATGTTGTCTAGTAGGTTCAGACACAAGGCACTATATAATTTTATCATTTTATAAAAATAGTGTCGAAAGATAATTTGTACAATCTCCCTCCCAATAAAGCCACAATGGGGGGAATATCTTTAAACATCCAATAAAGCGACCAAAACGAAGGATATTATTAGGCATGCTTGTTTCTCTTACATATATTAGGATATTTCCTAACTAGCCATGTCAATAGTCTGAGTACGCTCACATATAGTCGAAAGAAGCAAACATGAGCCCTGATAAGCGTCTCCATGTCGCTGTAGTTGTATTTTTCTAGTGACAATCGATATTTCGAAACGATAACCAAATATCGATACCATAAATGTCAACCGTTAAGAGATATGTAAACAAAGCTAAACTCTAAATATTAATAAAATATGTATATCAAAATTACCAAAAGGACACACTGGTTATCTGAATAAAATCTTCGACCCCAGTCAATATGGGAAATCTCCAAAAACAATAGTCATTTTATATATCCCTTCTTAAAAAAAATTTCGAAAATGTTTTTAATCCAATTAGAGGAGTTCAGTCTAAGGCCAGTATGGCCAACAAAAACTGGTTTTTTCTGACAAAAATGACAGTTATAGTCTACTGTTTAAAACAAGATTTTGCATGTTTTTTATCACTGCGAATTAAAATAATGAATACTACCAAAGTACCCACAAGCTTTGACTGTAGGATGGGAAATAGCCTTCTCAATTTCTACTGTCAACTTGGACAAACGAGATCTGCAGAATAAATCATGATTGTCGAATACCAATTGAATTTGGCTACTGAATTTCATTTTTACACTTTTGAGATTGTGCGGTTAAAATACCGTCGTATTTTACTCTCGATGTCAGATGGTACAAATTCCCACATCCATCGATATTATAATATGGTAAAAACTACAAATCGTCTCGACTTGCCAAGTTAATTAATCAATAATGTGACATTAAAAACACTGAATTATTGGTATTAATACAGAACGGTACTCGTGCGACTGGTTATTAGGAATGTCTCAAAGAAAATTATATAACTGTGTCGTTATGTTTTTTATTTGTTAATTAATTTAAAACGAAAGTAAAACACAAGAAAATTTTTATGAACATTGTGAGTTGTTAAAACTCGTTATTAACTGTATGTCTACAGTCTTCGTAATAAAAAAAGAAAACTGTACAATCTTATTTTTTCGTGTCAATTTCTCACATATCTTCACAGTTGACATTGCACGAGTATTTCACACGGTAAACGTTAGTTTATTTTACGCTTTTTATTCTAAAACGGAATTATAAGTACCGTATTTACGCTACAGTCATTTCGGTTTCAATCCAGTTTTAATATGCCAAACAGTTTCCTGTTTCCAGCACCACTTGCACTCAATAAGACGTAACCGAGATAAAACATTTATAACTGACAATGAAACGTAATGGATCATACATTTTTTTAAATAATAAATTTTCTGTCATCGTACATGTCACTGATGATACAGACGTTTATATTCAGTTTATTAATAAGCAATTACCAAACAAACCATTATGTTAGAAACAATTATTATAAACGGTGATCATTTTCCTGTTCTGCGGTTTTGAATTGAAACTTTTCAACATTTCACGGTACAGAATGATATTATGAAAATTGTAGTGGAGACTAGCCGATAATAATCTTGACCACAGACACTGAGTATAATATCATATGGTTATTTCTGGAGATTTACTTATTGGCAACAATACAAAATATGCTAAGAATTCCTTACATTTGAGTGTAAATTTCCTTAAGAGATCAATTTGTTTCAATTCAACTGAACACAATTGAAAAAAATAAGTAAAAAGGTGAAATAAAGATTGAAAATAATGAATTGTATAATTCCATAGGCGTAAAACTGACCGGTAATAACTTTTTAACTGGATCTCTACGACACATCCAACGAAGAAAGTTGTAGCTGACAATTTTATGTTTATATTTTCAAGTTCATAGTCTCTTTGACGTCACGAAGAGAGGAAGGGTAACATCATGTTCAAAGCTCGCGCTTGATATCAAAATTTAATATAAATCCAGCTCCTGAAAAATTTTTAAAATGGAGCGAAATTTTTTCATAAAATACTTCAATTTGATATAATAAAAAATAATTGCTATGGTCTGTTTCAGAGAAGTAGGTATATAATAATAAAATGGGAAATTCCATCCAGTTCGGGCTCAATTTTGGTGTCGACCATAGGCGTAGGTCTTGAAACAGTATTGTTATATTAAAATTTTAAGTAATTTCGTAAGAGAGCTAGGAAACGTAATGTTTTGTGGCCTGAAGTGTCAGTATTGAAGTTGAAGGATTTGTAGCAAGACTCATTACGACATTCAAAATGAAAGACGTTAAGCTACTGTTTGATCAAACCATTAAGGAGGTGACACCAGAGAACTGGCGAAAAGCAGTCCAGCAAGTCATTAAAGAAGAGGAGAAAATGTGGGATTTTGACGACTTGATCGATCGAACCGTCGTCCCGTTAATCATAACGTTAAGAGGAGATGACAGTTCCTCAGATGACGAAGAATATTATGATTTTTTATAATTTAATTTCAGTAATTTTCACGAGTATCCTACCTTTGGCACACTATTTTCAGTGTTTATGAATGGATAACAATAGGCTAAACCCATATATTGACCCCAACTTGGGGGAAAGAATTTTGCATAAATCACGACGTAATGTGTTTGAAAGACATTAACAATCGATGAAGCACACCAAAAAGTCTATTGAATGAACCATATCACCTTTTACTAGTGACAATTATTGAGACACACTGTATCAATGAGATAATTATTTATAGCAGTACTATCACTATCGTTCCGTACTTAAAAAATGTCCTCGACACGGTGAATGAGTCGGGAGTCCACCCGGTACTAAAAATGTAGTGTAGAAGATAAGACTCGATTTAAAAAATTCATAACACGTCCAGTCATTCACCTTTCGAGGGCATTTATGTCTCTAAACGTGTACAGTTGACTGGTAATACTTTTTAACAAGTCACTACTGGTGTCTTCGCGATATATAAAAGTAAACGTCAGTAATATACCTATAGGAGGATTTATTAAAAATAATATTATTACAAGTTTTATTCGTACACTTAACTGAGATACAGATTTCCGTAAAATGATAGATGAGGGAATAATTTAGAATGTTTGTTGAAATACGCTACCAAAAAAAACTCTTCCTTGCAAGAGTTTCTGTTCTTTGTAACGATGAAACTTTCGGTAATTTACTTCTTCAAATACATCAACAATTTTTTATTTGAATCCTCTTCTTACGTTGTCCGTTTATAGAAATGTTGAAAAATTGCTTTTTTTTTAAATCCAACATAATACCTTTTTACAGCGCGGCATTCCGTTTGATGCATGCAGGTGTTCAAATAAACTATGCCAATTGTTAGCTTCACCCTTATGAAACCACCTTTCTATGCCAAAGCACGAGCAGTTTTTAGTACTTTACAAAATACACTTGCCAGATCGGTTTCTTCGTGAAGTAAAACCCAGCTAACTTCAGAAGAGAATCTCAACTATAAATTTTCAATGAACAAAGAAACTAAAACTTTAGGATTAAATTTATGGCTCTATCTTTCTGGCGGAAGTACATTGTTAATTGGTGTAGCAACAATCAGATCTCTGTGTGAAACGGATTAACTTAACTGTTGTACAAAATAAATACTTAGATCACGACTAGGTAAGTGGTTGTAGATTACCCCCACGCAATGATTTATTAACCTGAAACTATAATCAATTTAAAAGAGGTCAGGTTTCAATAATTTCCAGTTTAAATTATTGATGATACAATAAGGGAAACACGATTTTCGAGTGCATTTACAGTTGTTGCAATTTTCTCATACACGATCTCCACCAAAATCATTAAACATTATTTATTGTCAGTGTTTTTAGCCAAAACAGAAACACCGTTTTAAACAGGAATGTTTTAAGTTGGTTGAAACCAAACAGCGTGCAATGATCAATGATGACTCTGACACCCTAGTTACCTGAAAGTGCTCTAAGACATACTGACTGCCGGAGGCAGTATAATGTAATATCAGTGTGTTGCTAGCTTGATGCTAAGATCCTGGAGCTTTAGCTGTGGATTTGAAGCACTTTGAATACTGTGTCATATGACTTTTGACAGTACAAGTTTTACCATAATATGATGAGCAATTTTAGTAGATTTTGAAAGTAGAAGACACCAGCGCGCATGTTCATAACTACATGAATATGTCACTGTAATAGAAGCCCTTGTATGGGGGCGCATTATTTTTAATAAAAGACCGCAATTTGGCTAGTCGTCACCACATTTTTGTGGTTTATTTAACAAAACTTTAGGAGAATCAAATTGTAGATTCTGATCAGTAATAGCAAAGGGTTTTTGCTTTTCTTTGCCAACCGAAATATGTAAAACTGAATGAAAATGAGACATGTACTTAACCTCATTTTATAATGACAGTAATTTCGTACATTTATATAATTACCCGAAAGTATGTTACATAACAGAACGTAGCAAAAAAAAATTTAGAATATAAAAAATTATCAAAGCATTTCTCCAACGAACTAGGTTCATGGTCTGATATACCAGCTTATTGCGTCCTTACCTCATTATAACGGCAAGCAACTAATATATAGGAGTCTACTATTTCACAACTAGAAACATTGACATAGCCAGTTAACGAGGTACAAATTGTTATTACTGCAAAAATAATAAGGATAATTGTATTAATTAACAACCTGTTTATAAATTAATAAAGGAGACCTCATTTGAAATTAAAAATCAATTATCGTTACATATGAAACTTGATGATTATCCTTCCAAAATAGAATCCTTCAGCTTTTGGACGGATGATATCTACCTTATACTGATAAGGCGTAAATATGCCGATATCGGTCTATAAGTGAAGCATAACTCAATGTCCTTCGTGACATATAGCCAGGAGAGTAGTTGTTACTTCTTAATGAACGGTCTTTGTTCTTTGATTTTGAAAGACTCTGTAAGGCGTTATGATTATTCTATTACTTTTGACGCATAACACGCTTTACTAAAACGCAGGAAACTAGAAATAAAATTAATAGTTTTCTATTATCTCCCTAACGGCATTGAAACAGTCAAAAAACAATTCATAATAGTTTTAAATTGCTCCAAAAGTAATACCATTCAACACAATTTCGCCATTTCTTAAATTTTCAGAACTATTGTTTGAATAAATTTATATTAGCAAAGACAATAAAAAAATCTTATAACAATGCCGATCAAAACGGCAAAACAATGTTCCGCACTGTGTTGTATGGAGAAAGCAGATGAAGTTACGTAACGTGTTGGATACGTATAGATTGAACTGTTATAGGTTGAAAGGCTAGGTAGTATTGATTGCAATCTCTGTCACAAAAAAAATCATGTTCTATTTTCACTTCTTGTAACTAGGTATACAAATCAGTTTAATTACCATTTTTGTCCCTGTCAAACAATGGACGTATTTCGTGTTAATTTCGTTACAAATTTTTTATATACCAACAAAAATTATCACTCCTGTCATCTTAGCCAAAATTAGGTAAAAATCTCGGAATTTGGAGATACCTAGCTGCATATTTTTTTATTTTGCCTCAAAGCCTACCTATTTGCAAAAAATATGCAAAAAATCGATTTTTGAGAACTTTTACCCCAAATTTCAATAGACCCGTACAAACACCCTACCATATGTATAGGTTTTGAGGCAGGGGGATAAGGTTGAACGAGCCGGTTTTCAATTCAATGCGAATCGTCCAATACGCAGCAGACTTAGAATCGATCACGCGTGCTCTTTGTTAAAATGCTGATTATCTTGAGATCGGCCATATTTAAGTCTGTGAGGCTTTCCTGGAGATCAAAATGGATGAAAGGGAGTACAATATATAGATCTTTTGTGGTCTCAGCTAGTATCACCCCGATATACATACAACCTGTTGATTATTTGATTGTTTCAATGGTTTCAATAACTGAATTTTTTAAAATTGACTTAAAGTCTAGTTTTGTTGAATAAAACACATTATTGTTCACTCAAACATAGCGGCAGGTATCGCACTAACCTAATTTTCGAATTACCAGCGGTTTGGTGACGATTTGCAAACTAGTTTTCATTGATTCAAACAATTTCGTTGAAGGTTATTGTACTTGCTATCGCTTATTTCGCCAATTCGGAGTATTCACTTGACACGAATAGCAGTAAACAACATTTTTTTGAAATAATTTCAGATGATTACGTTTTAGAAAGAGGGAGCAGCATGAATTTGTTGAGGAAATATAGAAAAATTCTTGTCTACATGACGTGACATAAACATCAAACAAATACGGAAATTTTACTTGTTCGTTATTTGTTGTATTTTTAGTTAACAATCATTATTTACATTTATTCGTATATTGTTTTGATGGGGTGTTCAACTTTTTCCTCGACTTTTTCCTGTAATATGGATAAATGCAAATGGGTAATTCAAAAATAAAATTATTCCAAATTTCCTCTGCCGATTAACAGAAAAAAACGGAAACAAAAATTCACCAAAATCATGCAACTTAGAATGCAGATACGTCACTAGTGTAAATGTGAAGTTGTGGATAGTCTTTCTTTGTTGTTCTATGTGAAATAGCAAATCTCTCACAAATTTGTTGTTTATCAACATTATTTTTATAGTAACAAAGTTTTACAAAACAAAACTACTATTGAATTTTGAGTGATGTAATTTGTATTAACTATATTTTATGGATACACAAGAATCTATTTTTAGTTGTACCATACACCCTGGTGTATGGTACGTGACAGTTGGTTCGTCTCATGATCAAACAATATAAAATTGAACTTCGGAATTTTAAAAAACATAATCAAACCCATTAAACTCTAATAAAAGATACATTTGACCAAAGTTTATGTAACAAAATGTCTCAATTAAAATAAATCGATCACAAGGCTATCTAATTTTTAATGTAGTATCAATTGGTAATAATTTTTAAATTGATATTTCAATAAAAACAATGCGAAAAAATGTGTCTACACAAAATACTTTATTTCGTTACATTTTCCGCTGCCCCCTTTCAATATAGGAACTATTAATAATGTATTTATACTATAGCAATCCCTTTTATTGGTAAAATTTGTATTTATTTTTAAGTACCTAATTCTAATCTATCATACTTCAGCTGGTTCTGTGATAGAAAAAGATCCACAATACCTATTATACCTGGACTAAAATCTTTTATTTTTGTCAGACATCACATGGCTGGCACGTGACTACCCATCCCCTGTATTCATAAAATCTGTATGACCAGGTGTTTTTATTTTTATTAGCCTCTTCGGGGCATGCTGTTTATATTAATATAGCAGCTGTCTCTCCACACGATGCTGTTCAACCCATAAATCAAATATCTAGGGTGCACAAAATAAAACAAAAAAGTAAAAACCCACGTTTTGTGCATTGATATACAGGGTTTTTCTCATACATACTGTTAATTTCCAATTATTTTCTCTTAAGATACAAACAATTAATTGCTATGCATCTCATAAACAATACATTTAATTAAATTAATTGTAGTTACCTTTTATCTGGAAAAAGATAGTTTTTGAGATGGTGTTGATAAGGGTTTATTGGCTTTGGTAGCGACCAATTAAATAGACTATACCATTAGTGTGCAGATTTATTATAGACTATATAAAACTGCACTTATTTTTCAAGGTTTGTGGACAATTAATATATTTCATGTACTATAATTAGTTAGGAAGCATCCACAATGATTAGGGATTGAAGATTTATTTATATGAGAATCCCAAAATCAGGTTTGTATCAAAAACTTACCAAGATCTATGAGAATGTTTAAACTGTACTTACCTAGAACAAAAATAAAAAATTATTAAAATGGATACGAACGAAAAAGTGTGAAATATATGTATTTAATAGTTGCCTATTGCTAGAAGGAATTAAAAATTTGTAAATAAAAAATCTTCAAAACAGAATTTTTCATTCTAGCATGGCACTTAAATAACTTTACGAAAACTATTCAAAGTAGGCTTTTACAGTTTTCCGCCACATGTTATAATTTGACACTATTTGCGCTATAGAGGCATTCAATATTTATTTTCATAATTTAACTTATAAGATATTGAATTTACAATGAATTAATTTATTTAAAAAAACATTCGGTAAATCTAAGTCCCATGTTAAATTTAAATTTACAGTACTGTAATTGTTTTGAATAATACATCATGACTAATTGTAAAAATTAAATATTTAATGTGATCATTTTTAATGATAAGAATAACTCTTGATAGTTTATTTGGTTTACACTCTGTAATCCCAATATAAATAAATAATATCTACTGTTGTGTAATATATTCTAATAAACTGTTATTCTAATAACTTTAATATTGTGTGATCGTAAAAAATATCGTATGTAATACGAGGAGATTTTCCACTCTTGGTACACAAATAGATATCGAACTTTTTCAAAAAGTTATCTGGGTATATTTGTATTTCCGTTAAAATGCTCGCAAATTTCACAAAATAATGTTATGGGTAACGAGTAACACTTTGACACACTTTTAACATGTTTATAATATTTTCGATAAGAACCAAGCAAAAAAAATCGGTTTTTATCAACATTTTATCAACTTTAACCCGTATTTGTGGCAATGATAAAGTAAAGTTGAAACCTAGAATACATCGTAATAATTAATATTTGCGGTTTTAAGTATAATTATATACATTTTACTAAAAATCCATATTATATAGTAACCCACTTAAAAAAAAAGAGAACTGAATAACAAAGAAAGTTCTCAAACTACAGAATTCACTCGAACCGGAACTATCCGATACGTAGATCTAATTAGAAATGAAGAATGAATGACCTTGGGTCGTTGTTTATTCCGATTCAGTCTTGAATTTCATCATAGGCTGAGTAAGTATATGAAAAGTTTAAAGTAAATATTACTTTGATAATATTTTCCATATTTTATAAAAATTTCGCGAGTCTGCTGCGAATTTTTCGGACAAGTAAAGTTCGCGACGAATTTCCCACTTCCCACTTCTTGTGTGTGATGTGTGATGCTTTATTACTGTCAAGTGAATTAAATAAAAACAGATATCTTGGCAATGGTTACATAAAAAACGGTCAGGATAAGGGCCGATTTTGAGTTTAAGCATATAAAAATTTCACCAGAATATCCCATAAGAATATCGAATATTTATTAAACAAAATTGGATTAACTATGCCCCGACAGCTGAAGTGATTTCGTTCCACCCACCTTTTCTCTTTATTAAAGTAGTTTTATCTTTGGGTCTCACACATTTTTAAATAAATTGTACGCCTCCACTGAATTTTTATATTGTTTCTAAGAACTACTCAAGCACCGTTAGTTTCTTTAATGAATCATAAAAATTCTGAGAAAAAATCACCCACCGCGAGCCTGATTCGCGCGGCGCGAGGTAGACTCGCGAGCCCCGTACAAATATGACGAACTAGTCTCGATTTTTGCGTGGCTCAAACGCGATCGCTATTTTTATTATCATTATGAGACACTTATGTTTTAAAGATATTTTATTGATGTCAAATGGTAGGTATTTAATTTGTTCTCTTCAGAAGAGACAGGTTAATTGGAAAAAATACGTGATATTTGCCAAGCTCTCCTCCAAGTGAGATTTGGCTCGATCCGCTGAACTCCTTAGGTAATTAATGGATGCCCCTATATGAGAAAATTAGTGATAATAATTTCAATAATCGAATGATATTTCTAATTTTGAGTCTGAAGAGTTGCCACTGGTAGATAGTGGATTTTTAAACAGATTTTGAGTTGACCCCGTGAAAAAAACACACTCGTCATAAAAAATCAGGTTGTGTAGTGTCTACTTTAGACAATGAGGCTTTCAGTATTCGTCAGATGTTTTGGGAAAGTATTCAAATCCAATAATATCCCAATCACGTTTGAATAGGTAGTGTGTGTGTTTATTTGAATATAACTACATTCCGATATCTCACGGAAAAAGTAGACCAATTATCTACAAAATATGTGTAAATAATAAGCTAAAGAAAGTGGTTTTTTTTAAAGATTATCACTTTTATCGAGAACATCGTGATAAAGTTTTAAAACTCAATTAATCTCCAATGCCACTATCGAAATAATTCATCTCATTGGCGCTCGTTGAGTACTTCACAATATACATTAAAAGAAATAATAAGGGAATAGAAATGTTGATAAATATCAAAATTTCCGTTTTAATTATTATTTTTAAATAAATATATGGTTAACAATAAAACAAAAGTGTATAGAATCAACTTTCATCACATCCAATTTGTCGATATAACCGTCGAAGATGACATCGGAAGAAGTTTAACTTTTCTTTTACGATATTTAAACACGCCATTGTTTTTAAATCAAATACTTCGAAAGAAAACTTTCGCTCGACATGAAAAATACTCATACATACACATACGAAAAAAAACGGATGCTATTTCATACCCGATTTCTCTTTCATAGATATTAAATTCTGATTTTAATAAATTTTGCTACAGTCTGTATATTCAAGAGCTGAGGCAATCAAATATAAATGAAACAATTTAAAGGTTGTTAGATAGAAGCTGGTAAGAAATTTTTACAAATATTCTAAATAAAATGGTAATTATTTGAAAACATTTTATTTTAAACTCATTGAAGCAGCTCAACCAACTTCCTAGTACAATACACAATCCTACAATTGAATTTTACAGCGTCAAATGTCTCAATCCCGGCAGACTTCCTTTGCTTTTGTGGTATTGTGTCTGCGATATGTGTCTCCAATATTTGATTTGAATCATTTTTTTCACTTGAAAAAACCACCAACAATAAATTGATTTATAAGTAGAAACAAATCAAAGTACCAACCTACTGGAGAAAGATAGAACACAATACTAACATTATTTTAGATACGACTTCAACAAAGTTACGGAAATTTTTTTATTCACAGTTGTGAAGAATGTTTCGACCCAATTTTTAAAACAAAAACAGAATATCATAAAAATTCCTCGCCTTTG
Source organism: Galerucella nymphaeae (assembly GCA_963978555.1). Classification (NCBI taxonomy): domain Eukaryota; kingdom Metazoa; phylum Arthropoda; class Insecta; order Coleoptera; family Chrysomelidae; genus Galerucella; species Galerucella nymphaeae. The sequence continues at coordinate 17,310,667 of OZ021709.1, forward strand.
TTTGAAGAAATTTGCAAGCAAATTTCCCGTGGTCTCACGGGAAATAGCAAAGTCTATATATTCCAATTATATAGCGTTTTCCATTGGCAAAACTAGGGTGCACTGAAAATGAACTAAGTGCAAAGTTTGTGGTCCATTGGCTGCACTGCACCAGTGTTTCATATTCCATTGGAAAACTAGTGCAAGCAAATGTGCACTGAGTGCAATTTTTTCGGCACCTGCTCAGGAGGTAGTTTCGAGTGCAAAATGGCGGCGAATGGTGCGAATTCGGAAGAAAAGCAGCAGCCTTTTTATTATTATCCTCGTTATCTTCGGATATGATACCGAATTAGAAGAACTAATTATTAAAAAACGGACATCTGCTTCAAAAATTCAAAACTGTATTAATGATGTTGTGAACTGACAACTTTTCTGTGTTTCATTGACCTTGCACTCAGTGCAAAATATCGGTACACTGGTGTAGAGCACGCTCGAACTTGGTGTCAACTTAGTGCATGCCAATGGAAAACGCTGTTTGCTGCTAGGTTGAAATACGTTGTCGACCTTGAGAATATAAGTTGCTATTTGTGATAAGGAAATTAAAGTTTATGTAAAACGCACGTTTTGACGTGCTGGAGTATCTTGGTATTATGCAGATGTAATTATGTGAAGATCATCCAAAACCAGTTGAGCTATATTGTAATAGATTCATTTTGGTTCATGCAATTACTATTCTAAGACTGTCCCGAGTTTGCGCAGTCGAAACTGACTTGTTTGGGATTTAATAGGATTATCGCTAAATTGCTAGATTACAGCATCACAAAATATCTATAAACATTAGAAATAGCGTTAATAGTTAAGATGAGGACGAGGTGAATAGAGGAATATTTAGATCGGATAGAAATCCAAGACTGGAAGGAAGAAGTAAGAGAGAGTAATGTGAATAGTAATCACAAACAATGCGTCCATGAAAAAAGCATAAATTGATTATTAGCTATTAGTACTAACATGAAAAAGCTAACACGCTGCTATAGCCTGTTGAAACTATATTCTGCGGTTGGAAATTTGGATATCGGTGGGAAATTTGGTTGAATAATGAATAAATGTGGTGATCTACATAGAGGACAAGATGGAATTACAGTGCCAGGGCTCTTAAGCAAACCAATTTTCCTGCCAAGTTTGAAACAACATTTCTATTTCTCACAATACCAACCCATCATGTGGTGGTCTTTATGTATGTCATTCTTGCATCTAATTCGGATTTTCTTCACATCACAAACAGTACTAATTCAACCCCAAATTAATTCTTATTTTTTTACATATACCATTGATCCATATCTTTTAAGGAAATAGAGAATAGGAATCAAAACTTAATTAGGAAATAATGGTTTAATTAAGAAAGTGTATCCAAGGTGGTAAAAGAACGTTTCTAGGTACTCATCTACTTAAAAGTATAAATTAAAATTTAAGATAAAGCGTCTAAAGAATGGGATGGGAATTTATTTATTAACTAGTTCATAGTGCAGTTAATTATTAAAAGTATATTCTCTAGGTAAGCATAATGAACAATGATGCATTTTCTCGAGATTTACGTGCGATAAAGTATATTAGAAAAATGAATTCTTGAATAATTGGGTTGACATTATAATGGCAGCTGTACATTTTCTAATTGGTCGGTATTATTGACTTGAATATTTTGTAATAAGAAGAAAGCACGACTTTTACTACTGTAGGTGTAATTTAAATCCGAGTTTAAATCCCATAAAGATATATCTGTTGGAGAAAATACTGTCTCCTCCATTAATTTCATAGCTTCATAGCTTTAATTGGTGATGTTTTTCTACTTGCACTTAAAAAGTGGACAGAAAATCGAAAACTAAGGAAATCAGATTATTTCAATTGATACTCTAAGTACATCTTTTTCTTTTGTTGTTTCTAATTTTATGACATATTTTATTTGTATCTATGGTTAATTACAGTCGACAGAAACAAACAAGAGCCCCCAGTAGACGTGTCCATGTTCTGTAGTTGTATTTTTGAAGTAACAATCGATATTTTAAATTGAAAAACACTTATCGATACCATACGTGTCAACTGTCAAAAGATATGTTTACACATAACAATATTTTGGAGTAGATCCAACAAATCCAGCCGTTTGTTAACTTTTTTATTTAATTCAAATCAATAGTGTGGTGACCGATTTGATATTATATTTGGAATTGTTACTATTCTTTGTGTTGTTTAAAAACTCGTGTATAATAACCTCATAGGAGTAACTAATCTGAGCTTATATATCGTCATAGAAGACCCACCAAAGCTCATCGACTACAGTGTAAAACATCGATACAGGGTAACTAATCTGAGCTTTTATTAATTTAAAGAAGACCCACCAAAATTCCATCTATCCTAACCATTTTTTTCATTTATTGATAATTGATTCGATGTATAATACTTTTTTAAATAATTGAAAATAACTATATTCACTTAATTCTCCGAAAAATCTAATAAATAGTTTCACTTATTGCAATCATGAACTATCAAGGTTTCGTCAACATTTATGTCGATTGAATCATTATTTGTTTTATTTTTGTAAAGGTCATTGTTACCTGTCAATCAACTTCAAGAGCGACGTGTTTTGTTTTAGTTAATTTGAAATATTTTTCATAATATTAAAGACTTTCAAAATAAATAGAAGCGTTTCTATATAAATTGTTCATAATTTGGATCGATTTTTCCTTCGATATTAACGATAAATGAAAATAAACAAGATGAAGTTCTCAGCTTACATTGTAAATTGTTCGCCTATTTCATATAAATAATACTAGATATTAAAAATAAATGAAACGTGATTACATCTTAATCACTACGAAAAACGTGTAATCCGACGAAGAATATGGAGAAGAAAATCGAAATGCAGCAATTCAAATACCCTAGGTGAGGTAGAGAAATCTTAAAGAAAGGACTGGCAAGATTCAAGTAGACTGGAGTTCCCCGAGGTGACACCTGGTATGCAGACGGATCAAAGTCTGGGGAAGGGACAGGGGTTTATAGTCAAATGAGGAACACCAGATGGTCCGGCTCACTAGGAAAATTTACTTCAATATTTCAGGCGGAGATTTATGCTATATACATATGACAGCGGTGCTGTTTTAAATAATCGCCCTGTAACATCCAAATTGGTAAAGCAATGTCAGGAAAAACTGAATGGTTTGGCAAACCGCATCTAGTAGGTAATATTGATGTGGGTGTGATATAAAGATAGTCAAAGTCATCATTAATTATTGTGGAAGTATGCAGTAAGTCCTTCATAGAAGATACTGTATGTTTAAAAGGGACTTTTTTTGGTACTAAACATTAATGTGAATCTGATTGTCTGACGGATCATACACATCTGCATACAATGGGGCTGTATGCCAATTCGCCACCTGAAACATACGGGACACATCCAATATGCGCCTACATCGACTGCTTGATAGTGCGGGGGTAACTGGGTGAGTGGACTAAATGTGGGAGTAAAGTAAAATAAAACAAAGGGGTTGCAGTTTGCAGTAAAACAAGAAATTACTTGTTTATAACCGGCACCTTTTACCTCCGTTTTCTGTTCTCTTTGTTATTCTTTCAATAGGTTCCACTATATTATCTTCATTCGTATTCAATTATTGACCACATTCAGTTTCCAGAGGTCTCAGTTCCTTAGTGGGTACTCTTATCCTATTCCGGATGTTTTCTCTGTCAATTTTTGGGAAAGCAGCTCATTATTTTCATAAAACTTCGAGGACAATCACAAACGATGGCCACCATTATAATCTTTCTATTCAAAAGGGGTGTGTCAATTATCTAAGGAGATGATTCCATAGTTGACAAGGAACATAAGGCTACAACTAATGTTAAAGGTTGGTTTAGGTTGTGTAGTTGTTCTTAAGTAGCTTTTCGTATTATCTGATTTCATTCTGGAAATATGGGATGTGCTAGGGAATATTTTTCATTTGTAACGCAACAAATGATACCCATAGGTCGATAGAATTGCACGGACTCGTCAGGTGTTGGCTTTCCTGCGTTTCTCCACTACGAAAAATAATCTGTCGACATTCTAGTACTAGCACAAATATTGTTCCAGATGTTTTTACTCAATTGTATAAAAATAGTTGAAGCCCACACCAGTTTGGTTGAAACTTCAATGTATTCACTATAATCTAGAACTGATTATGTATTGCAAAAAGTATTCACTATAATGATGTATTGCAAAACGACATAACTTGCCTTCACAACCATTAACGATGTCGTTAATATAGCAAATGACATTCTAAACTGTTTCTGTAATTCGGTAGCTAATCTAGTAAATAAATCTTATCAGTCGTTTTAAGCTGCTAATAGTTTTTGTTGTTATGCATTTGAACTAACATCATTTTTATTTCCATTTGCATTTTACTTACTTGATGTTACGGAACGATATTGAGTTTATATTTTATTAATAAGGAAGCCGAAGTCAGGCGATGATTTGATCAACAGATTCTCCCGTAGCCTGCATATTTCTTTGTATTCGATAATACCGTTTCCTCAAGGTATTTCAGGGCCGTAACCAATATGAATATAATGTACCTCACCACAAATACCTTTCTTCAGCATCAGACAGAATGCTGTAGCAAATGATGTTGTGGAATTTAAATATTACAATTTTTTCGTTTGGGAGGCAAACTGGTACATAGGGTATCATTCAGTTTTGATTAGAGTTTTGTGCAAACTTTATGCTATTAGATTGAAAAACGTATCTTTATACAATTCCTATGTTCATGCTTCTTCAGCTCCAAATTATTTTATAAACTATGCAACTCTGTAAATACTTTCAGGAAGTATAATAAGAATGAATAAATTAATAATATGGATAATACCTATGCTCTTATCAGTCTCATTTTGCCGAGCCCTATCATCCTATGCTTGCAATGAGAATAAATATATCGATCTGAAGAATTCTCCATTTATTCAAACAGTTTATTCCAGTCACTTTTTGAACACTGTTCAACCACAAATCTCTCACATCTTAAGCAGAGACAGACAGTAAATGTTCAAATATTCACCCCAAGTTTTGTAGCTAAAGGACCTGCTTAACATTTTTCTTTTATACCCATTAGGTATTTAGTCGATGCACCGGTGAAATTTTCAATTGGTAATACTGTTCAAATGCTCACTTCAATATCACAGGGAATAAAGTACTAAATTTCACGCGCTTAGTGTATTAATTTTTCTGTATTGATTTAGGGATTCATCAGAATCCTTCCTGTTTTTTTTTAATAATTTCTACACTGTCGCGACTTGTACTAAACTTCAAGGAATAACTGCTGAATGTAAAGGTTTTTCCATTTGTTATTACATTTTTGTTGAGACACTTTTCTATTGTTTTAAATAAAAACAATAATATTTTTTGGGCTGGAGAAAATTTGTATTTTATTCAAATATACACAGATCTTCCTTTGGTTACAGGCGTTACAGCTTGAAGTTAAAGAGACAAAACAATTCTTTTATAGATAATATATTTTATTTTACTTACAGTAAACATCTGTACAAAATAATTTAATTTACCTTCTTATACGAAACTTATTCCCACTTCCAAAAACCATTTCGAATAAAACTAAATGTTCCGTATCAAAACAAAAACAATAACACAATTCACTGTATATCGTACTACCATATCAAGTGTAGCGACCGCTTCGGAACACAACTGTCAACTGAAGCTAACAGCGGTTACCTGCGAATCTACGCCCCCCTTCACAACACGAAAAAAAAACACGAAGAGACTGCGTTCGCTTTAAAATTTAAAACGATACCGCTTTTACCATTCTATCGTAGATTTGGGAAACGTAAGTTCTAGTTGTGGAGGTTAGAATATGCATTGCTTGTTCGTTAATCGCACTATGACTCTACGATAAATGAAGTACGAGAAGATTATGTACTAGGCGACATTGCCGATGTAGAGATGTTTTCAACTGAACGTATGATTTATACGGAATCAGTTTTTTTTTAGGTAAAATTTGGATTAATTTGGAAATTATGCTTTTGGAAAAAGTTTTATTTACTGTATTAAAACCAAAATTCCTTTTTTATTGCCCAAAAATGTTTTCTCTAATAATATTTTAATAATGATATTTTTATGTTTATAAAATTCACGTCTATATCAAATAATACTTGAAGGTTGATCAATAAATTTAATCTTTTCAAAAGATGAGCTTAAATTACATCGTTGATGAATAATTAAATGACCCCCAGCAGCTCAACCTCATATAAATCTCGCTATTATAGGTACTTCGTAGAAGGAATTATGTACAATCCATAAAACTAGATTTTTTCATACCTCCAGTTAAAAAAATTGTTTTATGCTTTAATTTCAGTGTCATAAAATCATACGTCAGAGTTATTTTCACGATCTAAGAAACTGACCTGACCTGAGATGCAATAAAGCCATAAAAGTATTAGCGACAAGGTTGTTTGTATTTTGTTGGATATCACCTGGAAACTCAATTAGAAGTTTGGGTCCATTCTTTGCACGGTACTTAATTCTGAGTTTTATGGTTTTATATTGCATCTGAAGCCTGAGTCAAGTCAAATCAAGTCAATTTCTTAGATCGTGAAAAGAGCCATAAACAAGTGTGAATACGTGAACTATAATATTTTAGGACCAATCTGTAGCAAATATTCCTTGAAAAAAGGTCGACCATAGGCGTAGATATTTATTATTTGTGAAATTGCGAACGTTTTTTAAATTTAAAGATATAAAAAGTTATAACACATATACAACAATAAAGCTTGAAGACAAATCCAATAACTTTTCGCTTCTCCTGTTCCCAATGGAATTTACTACACAAATCATCCTAACCAATGTTTTTGTTTGTTTTTCTTTCAGAATATTGTGGTCGTTCCAACTTAACGCACTCAACAAAACTAAACTTTTCTCAACAATTAATTAGATATATATTTAATTAAACTGACAGTTAACAGTAAGCATATTAACAGTTTACTGATTAATAAGAGGTAGAATGAGAAAGATAAGACAAATAGAAGTCGAATGAAAAGCGACGAAAACATATTTCAAACGCTTTTGTAAAAAATTCTTTCGCTATTCATAATAAATACAAACGGTTTGAAAAGTAAAAACACTCCAAAAGATAATCATCGAACATGCAGCTACACGCATTGCTGCACATTTCTGTAGTTTGCTACGAATCACAAGACATTAGGGAAAACATGTTCAGAACAGTGGCGTACTTTGGTACCACAGAGATTTATAAAATACAATTCAACGGAAAACCTAAACGTTCCTTAATAATGGTGCTACATTTTGACGCCAGTTAATACTCCTATTTAGCCAGGGAAGCGGACTGAAAATTTAAGGACACACTGACACCTACGGTTTGACGACAAATGCGAAACTAACCAAACGTTACACCCATGCTCAATCCCTTAAGAGATGGGATGGAATCAAAGAATGCAGTCTTGCCAGGATCACCCTGAGCGATCCTGGAAAGCTGGCGTCGAAGAAATATTTGGCGATGACCAGAAAAAACCTACGTTTAATAGTAGGATTTCTGACTGGCCACTGTCACACCTCTATGCAGGATGTGTGAACAGGAAAATGAAACTGTCAGGCATGTCTTATAGGAGTGACCGAAGTTATCGTCAATAAGAGAGTGTGTGTTTGGCGAGTCTTGGCCTACACCTGCCAATAATAAGGAGGTGTCCATCTTCCTGGGAGGAGCAGGATGGACGATGACCTAGGAGGACATTAACTCTTAGTGGGGATGTATAATGGGTCACATGTAGTCTTAGTGGCTACACTGCATCCTACATGGTATGTCAAATATTGGTGTCAACATATATGCAACCTTTATCTCGATATCAAATTAGTTCAAGAGGAAACTATTTTATCAAATGTGTCTAATTTAGTTTCACTTTTCAGCCAAAGTAGGAAGCAATACTGCTAAATGACATTATATGATATTGTAGGGAATTTGACGCTATACAAAAAAGGTTACTCATAATTTATTGATATAATCATTCTAGTCACAGTTATTCAAGTTTGAAGTTGCATTGGCAATAAATTTTGAAATTGGTTTCATTGTTCGTCTAAATACCAAAATCCGGATAACGGCTTAACACCCCTCATTATCCTCCAAAGAATTATTGCAAGTTTCAAGTGGGCTCCTTAGAAAAATTCCGGATGTAGCTAATAAAATTCCACCTAAAGATTTGCTACTTATTCATCCTCCCGGCTATATACTTATTAGAAATGTTGTGACATACCGCCCATTCCGAAATTCATTATTATTGTCAAATCAAATTCAAAACTCAATCAAGATGTTATCAGTTTATACATATTTACGCCTTTAGCAATTGTACTTTTTTTTAACTAGATTGAATATCTCCATGTTACGATTGGCTGTAGAAGGGAGTATAATTATATAACAATAAATAATCGGTTAGTTTTTTTAATGACAGTCAAAAAATTTTAATGTATATTTTTTACCGAGGTAACCTAATTCAATAATTTATATACATAGTAGAATGAGATATACTTTTTAACAGAAGGTTTGAAAATTGATTTGTTATAATACATCTGTACATGCTGATACACTAATATTAATATAAATCTAGCTACTATAAAAATACAAGGTCAGAAAACAATCAAGCAATTGTTCACTTGACCTTAAAATACTTGACTTGAATAGTAATAGTTTAAGCAACATGCCAACACTGCTTTATATAGCTGAGTTTTCAAAATGTTGTTGATAAAAGTTGTACTTAATTTTGCATGACAAGTTGAGACAATTCAAAAATTGAAAATAATGTCTTAAACGCTACTTGTTTGAAGGTCACTAATGTCGTATGTAAATTATTAGACGGTTTTTTCAATTTATCCTCTTGGTTTTACTAGAAAACGACTGAAAAAAGATCTTCAAGACGAGAAAGATTTTGAATAGAATTTTCACTCCACAAAACTCAATTTAAAAAATGTTTTATATTAAATAATTTGATAATTTCATTCCCTTCTAATGTAACTGGGATGATGGAAAAAGCAGGTGGTTAAAATCACTTAAAATTAAGAAAAAGATTTCACTCAGTAACATTTAAATAGAGAGAAGTTTTCGTATGAATTTTGTCACCCTGTACATTAAACCTAGTTAATTTAGAAAACCTTTCTATAAAGTAAAGAACGCCAATGTATTCTAGCTGTTCGGCAGCTAGAAATTATCTAAATATCATCGTTATAGAAGACACGTAATAAAGAAGAACATGTAATGCGTGTAACAGAAGCAGTCGCATTCAACAACTAAGAGTATTGTAATTATTCTATGCATGAATTACTTTTACCGATTTGAGTGTCAAGAGATTAAATCAGTCTGTCTGTCTTACTATCATAGAGAATCAGTTTCTAACCTTTAATAAAGAAAAAAAAACATGTACTTGAACAAAATAGCCAGGAGTGGTTTGTTATTGAGAAAAATTGACAGAAACAAGATATATCTAGTTTGTTTGCAAGGAGGCATGTAAGTATCTTCTCCAAAACTTTGCAAAGATGTAAGTTGAACGATGATTCAAGTGGCAATAGTTATTCTACTGTTTTTCCTAAGCCAGAGAAAAAATAACAAAAGGAAGAAATCCTTTCATCTGGTGAAGTATGGAAGAGGACATTTTCTTAACATAAGACATACAGATTGCGAAAAAGCTTATCGAATCATGCGGATTACACAAGTTTGACAAGGAAAATATAAGGAAAACAGCTTGAAAGGGAGAGAAAAAATAATTGTGCGCGGTCATCGAGGCGTGTACTTAGTTTCAGAGACGAGAGGCTCCCATATTTTAACCGCTGTTGTCAGAAGTGCTGATTAATTTGTACGTTAATTGGCAGAGGAAAATATGGTGGAGATAATGCTGAAGGACGAGGAGGAATAGATGGAGATAAGTAGCGTAATAGAGAGCATGATTAGGGAAAGAGGACATGTGAGAGGTAGGAGTGATAGAACGGAGAAGATGACGGAGAGTGTGTGAGGGACTAGGGACCGCCGCCCGTCCTGAAGTATGCAAGGGTGGTCATTCCAAGGTGGGAGTAACGGCGAGTTTGAAGTGGGTTTGGTTTGTAGGCTTCGCCTTGGGGATGAGTCCAATACTGTATATTACCAATTTGAACATGAGTTTCCAATAAAAGAAAGGTTTACTCAAGGGGTAATTTCACAGCAAAAGCGTCAACAAAAAGAGTTAAAAGGTTTATAAAACGATTTCGCATGTTACATCTAAAGACGGATGGATTCCAAATACACTTTCTTTATCTGCTAACAACAAGAATGATTCGTTGGATTTCTATGGAAATACCACTGCAAAGTTAAAGAAAAAACAAAGTAATTCGAAACAGATCTCCAAAAAAGTGGATGATTCAAGCTACCATAGATGGCAATTGGTCAAAGCTACTTCCTCATACCATAGAAAAGCAACAATTCCAAACTACATGTACGATAATGATATCTATATCCACAAATAATTTCAACAATATTCCAAGCTATTGTCTGGTGACATGACATAACTGTCAATTTCAATGATTCTACATGTGAGAAAGATTAGTTCAAATCATCTATTCACTCAGGAAGCTACAGTTTTTCAGTAGATTTGAATTAGTGGAAACTGACAAACCTAACCCTCTGGGTAAATCCACTCGAATGTCACCCATCCTCGGCAAACTCGGTACGATTTTCCGGAATTCAGGGACTCCTGTCTAAGAGCAGGGAAATTGGATCGACTAGATACTTAACGTGACGAGTAGTGTACTTAAATCTAGTCAATATCGCAAGGGTTCGCGCTAATGTTTTCTTTATAAATTTGAAGTTTTTAATTATTAATCGCAATAGCTTAAATTAATTTAACTACGTCTTGAATGGTATGCGTTTAATAAAAAAGTATAATACAGTGTTATTTGATACCCTGAATAGTTCATTATACAGAATGATAAATAACAGCCTAATTGTATCCAAACAACTACGACAGTTAGAATAATGAAATGAATATGCAAAATACATGCAAGATCTTCATCGAGATAAAATCAGTTGAAGTCTGAAGAATCCAGATGCGCATTCGGTCGCAACATAACATGTCGGCAAACGACACAAAAAAAACTCGGCGGATTAATTTACGCTATTTATACTTTATCGTTGTGAATCTTTGCATTGACGTCCAAACCGGAAGAGAAAAGGAAAACATTAATTAATTAATCAAAGTGGGAAAAATGAAGCATTTATATTATTATAAATAAATAAAGTTTGCTTTGATATGTTCCAGTATTTTTCATATTCTTTTATTCACCATTAAAGGCACCAGAATCTTCTATAAGAAAAATCACCAACAAAAGATTTAGTACCTTATCAAAAGCTGTCCGGAGTTGCCGTCAATAATAGAGTGTGTGTTCGGTGAGTCTTGGCCTACAGCTGCCCATATAAAGGAGATGTCTCCTAGTGACCTGTCCACCTTCCTGTGAAAGACAGAATGGACAATAACCTAGGAGGTCAACTTCTCGGGAGAATGTACAATGGGTCACATGGGGCCTAAGTGCTTTGAGTCTACACTCAACCCTCCTACTCTACAGATACAGAAAGCTGCCAACAAATTAATTATCGAAGATAAAATAATATTTGATGAGATGTCTAATATACCTATTCCATTGGGACCATTTCTATTGTGATCCAATGAATCTATATTACATTCCCCCTCCTAACTCTTTTTAAGTAGACAATTAGCCTCGATGCTGAATCTTTCCCATTCCGCACATTCTCTAGACAGTAACACTGGCATACGATTTGCTCTGCAGTTTTTTTTAGGTCACACAGCATCTGCACATGTCTGTCAACCTAATTAGCTTTCCGTGTCTTTGAGATTACAGCGCCCTACCTGTTAACATATTAGGTCTGCTGTTGTCGAATGTCATCTAATCAACTGTTTCGTCTGTCTCTGTCCTGGTGAGATTACCCAGCATTCTAGATATTTATGTGGCTCCAACTTTACCACGTAGCAGAAGGGTTCCAGTCCAATAAAGGTATCTTTTTTCCAATTGTGAATCACAACCACCTCCGCTTGGACAGCTGAGACGTCCTTAAATAGGCCTACAATTCCGGCTCCCACAACTACTTATGTCTTGGAGCCGTCCCTATGCCAGCTTTTCTCATCCTGTATGGATACACCTTTCTTCTAGTGTTGCCTACCTGGTATAGTGATTTAAGCTATCTCTCATGGCCTTTTCGTCAATGGGTTATCCAATTGAACGATAATTTTACTAATCTGCATAATTTTTCTTCATCAGATTCATTTAGCGTTGAGGCAATGGATTCTATATTTATGGGTTGCGCTCGTGCAACTCGTGATAAAGTAAACTGCTCTTTGGGAAAAGGCTAAATAATATGTCAATATCACTTTTTCAGCTGCGCTACTCAATAACTCAAATGGTTGACAAAAATATGGAGCTTCGATAAGAATATGGTTGAAGTTGAAGAAACCATGAGACGCCCCTGTTCATTTTACTAAGATTGAGGCAAAACCGTAACAAAACCTAAAGTAGTATGAATTACCTTTTTGTTTATAGCTTCAGCTAGTCTACGGGGAAATTAATTCAGATCTAAAGCGATATGTGATGTAATTAATGAAGATTGCAATAAACAGATGCAGTCTGAGAAGACCCATGTAACGGCACATTATTTTCTATTATCGTATTCTAAATAGACTATTTCCAAGCGCAATTAATAAAAGGTGACAATTGTGTAATGAGATACGATTTGGTTGATAGGAAGGATTGCACAAAAATCCGTAGTTAATTGTTCAATTGATTTGAGACAGTTACTTTTAATCGTCAATACCAATTCAGGCATCTTATAATACTTACCAACAGTACTATAATTATTATAAATAATTTTTGTCAATTTTTTAAGCTACTACAACAGGCCAATATAAATATTCGCTTACATCGGCATTATCCTCTAAAAGCTGTAATCCAGAAATGGGTGCAATCAGTCCTGTCCTGGTCACAAATCTTCCAGAAAAGGAGCTCAATTTTGGTAATCCTTATGAATCCGATATAGAGCTATCTCGGACCAGATAGACTACTGGAATAAGATACCAGGTTTAGGGCATCAAAGGATCTTCCAAACCTCAAAGCAAAGGCCTTGTTAAACATAAACGAAAAGGAGATCAGTTCTGTCACTTCACATTGCAGACTAAGCAGTCCAAACTCTTATCTGGGTAGAATAGAGCTGGTGAAAAACCCTAGGTATCTTTTAGGAAATGATGAATCGGCAAAACATATTCTGTACTGTGTGGCTACCAAATGAATCAGACTACAGACCCAAGAAACTGTTTTCATGCTCACTGAGTATGATAAAATTTCCTCTAATTGTTTTTTCTTTTAAATTGTATAACTTGATAATGAACGTATCAGTTTTATTATCCCTATTGTTGGTATAAGCGAAAGTGTCGTTTCTTGCTTGTCTTTGTACGATATAATAGTTATTCTCGTCTTCGTCCTAGACTTATTGCTTTGTTCTTTGCTCCTCTATTTCAATTATTTCAACTATCACAAACCGTCTGTCCTTTCAAATCAGTCCAGCTGACTAGTTCCTTTTACAAATGCTATAATTTCGATATATTCTATTTGAATAGAGTATCTATATTTTTTGGTAATTCAAAAATTAATTCATCACATTTTTCAGTCTATTGTTCATCTACTGAATTATATTACTAGACCTTGCGATCTAATGTAGGTGTATATTTCTATTATTCGATCGTGGCTATTTCGACTTTGGTTTTGTTATTAATTTAGTTTCGGTTAATAGCTAAAAATCCATCAAAAATAAAATTGATTAGTATTTAACTTATTCGCCCTCAATACAATAAAACTAATTTCACTACTATTGGCATTCAGGTATACAGGAAAAAATAAAAATACATTAAATACTTTTAAAAAACACGAACGCCACTTGATTTTTTTTGTATTTTTTGTATCGGCTATCTCATAGAAAAAACATCACCTAATCTGTAGCAGATAAAATGAGCTTTTGACAACACTCCACGTGGGACTGTCAAAAAAGCATAAAATAGAAGAGGTGTATAGAGCTGCCAAGGATATACCGATGACATTATCATAAAGGCCAGGATAAATATTTAGAACACCCTGGATATACACAGTGCTAGAAGGAGTGGTGATTCCATTTGCCGGAAGAACAAAGTTCCTAGGAGTACATTTTGATCAAAGGCTCATTACACTGAGAGCTCATTGCTTTTGGCAGGATAGTGTTTTGAAAAAGCGGATTAAAAAAAATAACCCAATGGGTTATTAGCCTGTGGATCAATAGTGTGGTGGAGAAAGACACTGCAAGTAGAAGCTGTGGGGCTATTGAGTAGCACAGAAAGGTTAGGGTTACTAAAGCCATAAACATTAGTACGATGGTACTAACTGTGAATATAACAAATTATTTTAAAATGTATTCTGCGATGTATTACAACGTATTGATGTTTTCAAAATATAAACTAATTCCTTATAAACAATGTGTTTTCAATCGTTTATGTAATAATAATAATAATGCACTAACAACTGTGAAGAAATATCAAGGAAATCTTTTTTTCTATTTGAGAAATTTTCTGTGGAAAGTCAAATTTTCCCAGTGAGAATTTCTGGAAGAATCAATAAATGCGGATAACTAAATACGTTAGTAAATATCACTGGTTGAATTTTATCCATTGCAATATTTTTTTTAATATAAATCCGGTTTTGTTATAAATTAATTCAAATAATAGTTTGAAGTTTTTACAGATTTTTTTTACAAATGTATTAATCGATTATACAAGGTCTTTAAAATATTATAAATTTAAATTAAAAGGATGTAACTCCCAACATGTTTAATCTAAAATTGCGTTTAAAAGTGTTAGTGATAGAATATTCTGAAATTTATATACAACACCACCTTGACCGTTGACTGGATATACGTAAATAAACCAATTAAATATTTAAATTTGATTTTATTATAGTAAAGGGGTGATTTTAACTCCTTTCACATCCACATTTACACCCCAATGACTTTGTTCGCTTCTTTTCCTATCCTGTACGTAATTAATTCAATACATCTACTGCTTCTGATAAGCTCAAGTTTAACATTTATAGAAGAAATGATGTGATGTTGTCCAATTTTACATTCACATTCCTGTCTATAAGAAATCTCCAGTACTTTGATACAAAATTAATAATTATTGTTGATTCTCTAAAGCACTTGGTTTCCAGGCACTTGCTTCTTGCTATCAACACTCACCCAAAGATTACAGAATCTGTAATCTTTGCACTCACCATAGCATATGTAATTAAAATATACAATAAAATGCAACTCAGATAGTGCACCAAGAGAGTATACAGCCTTGGTTTGTAATATATGTCAGCTCATTTTGATATTTTATAGTAAAAAGGCCTTTTATTGCTGTTGTTTGAGTTTAACGGGACCAAGGGAGGAGGGTTGCAAAGCTGTAAGTAAGATTGAGGGTTGTAACTACGTACCTATAAAAATCGAATGTAACGTCAAAAATAAAAATAAAACTTGTCAAATATTCAACACATGGTGCTTCGTTGGGACCTTCTATTGTAGCTGCAGCCAGCTGCAGCTTCAAATGAAATTCTATATGAAAATTAGAGAGAAATTGAACTACAACTCACAACAAAAATCATATTAATCTGATGAGTTGAAAATGTGTCAAATTTATGACAGTGTTTAAAGCGGTATTGTTTAGTTTCTTGAAATCTTTTAAAACGTCTTACTAATTCACACTTCTCGAGTACCAATCGAAGTACCTTGAGCGTTAAGTACGTATTAGGTATACAGAATATAACGGGTATGTAATTTTAATCGAGAACCATAAAATATTCGGTTTTCCGGAATGTATTTCCCACGTTACGTAACGATAAGAAGAGATACAAAATAGTTAGTTATTGTCGATTGAACGAATCGATTTTCATTAAACGTATTCATTAAATCTTCTCTTTATGATAAAAGGAAGATTCGTTTCCATATCCTCTAGAATAGTATGGCGGATTCGATGATATTTTAAATAAAACTTATTGTGACCACGTTCAACGTGGAAGGAGACAATGAGCAATTTCGGTATAAAATCTTGTGTATTACTGATTATTTTTAACAAATTTGACATTAAATTTGAAAACTATTAGATATTTTCCATAAAAAAATGTGCTCCAGACTATCATTGGAATGGCTATAATCCTATGAAGAATATTTATCTAGAGTTTAGAGGTCCACAATAGATCTGAAAAGGTCGTAGTGGAATAGGCCAAGAGCCACCTCATAAAGTCTATTTGACGCACTGGTACACAAGATATCTTATAAAGACCTTCAGTTCATCAGAATTGAATGGCAACAAGTGATAACTCTGATCTATCAAGCTCCAGAAACACCAACAGTCGATAGAACCATTCGTGGTATCGTACGCGCAAGTGCTGTATTTTTTATCGTTCTTGGAACTACTTGGGACGATATACAAACTGTATGTGTTCTGGAAGGGGTGATAAAGTTGATTTGTCCATATCAAATTCGAATTTGCGAACTATACAGTATTTGAAACGATTCCAGAGCGGTTTATAAATCACAGTTGGAACAAATCTTCATTTACCAGGAGTAGGTGTTTATTTATATAGCTGGAACAATGTAAAAACGGTTTTTCATGACGTCTGGACTAGTATTTGAAATAGTATGAGAAATGAGAATCTAGTAAATGTCAAGTGATTATGAAATATTGTTCTTTTCATCATACAACGTTAATAGAAATAATGATGGGTAGATTTTATGATCTCTGTTGCGAATACATTATTGTAGCTAAGCTTTAAATAAATTAGTGAGTATTGAAAATGATACATCCTATCCACGGCATCAAGAAAA
This sequence comes from Galerucella nymphaeae, assembly GCA_963978555.1. Lineage (NCBI taxonomy): Eukaryota > Metazoa > Arthropoda > Insecta > Coleoptera > Chrysomelidae > Galerucella > Galerucella nymphaeae. The sequence continues at coordinate 17,327,598 of OZ021709.1, forward strand.
CTTGGTGATAACAGAAGAGAATATAAAAATAAGTTCCCCGGCTATCGCTAATAAAGCAATACGGCATTTCTTTTTCCCTAATAAGTGATATCCATCCTCCGTAATTGTCTGAGTTCCTTATAAGTCGATTCACTGAACTCGTAGACGTGCACTTTCATTTTTCGATAAATAATAAAGAATAAAAATCCCGTGAAAAATGTTCGGTATGTTGATGATGTGTACAGTGTAAGTACATGACGCGAAAGTTTTTAACTTCGATTGGAACTGTAGATTTTTTTTTCGATTAGTATTAGCTTGGTTTACTTCGTAATTAACAATTTACATTTAACTTTATTTTGAACACGTTTCACTACATTTAAGGTAAACGGTAGATATTAACACAAGATTTAACATACAATTTAAACTGTGTTTAAATGTTACTCAACAATGTGTGAGAAATCTACTCTATTGGGGATGTGGCATCATTAAAATCTAAAACCGTAATTTGACAATTGCATTCTAACTGTTATTTGACCCAAAACTGCTGTACACGATAGGGATTTGTATCCGCATAACATGAAAATTGGACCAATACGGACTGACAACACGCCGAGTAACCAGCTAGATCTGAGGACCACACAGTTTCAGCTGCGTTCAAAGAATTCCCACAAGCACCAAACAACAGTGCAACAAGAATCAAAAGCATGGAATATCCACAGAAAGATGAAACGAAGTTTCCACTAGGTATACAACTATAACGAAGGGAGCTATTTTATAATGTTTAATCACAGTTCTTTGGGTGAGGAATTGTTCTTTGTAGAAACATTTACAACATGGAACAAAGAGCAAAGCAGAGACCCTTGAAGATAAAACCGCCGTGTTTGTTACACTAGCGAGTGGTGGAATGGTTCATACCATCATCTTGAACTCGCAAAAATCGGGGTTAAAATCACAGGTCCGTTTGGCCCTTTATGAGATTTTCTTGTAGCAATATGTGATGCTGCGTCAGTACACACCACCCAGGCTACCTTCACTCCTATTCCTTGCACCTAAAATTCTTACTTTTACCAATTTTGGCTGAAGAGGCTCAGGTAAGCCTTCAGAAGTCCGCTCTCCTTGAGGTAGGGGAATGAGATAATATCCTTTTTCGTACTGCGATGGCCAATGGCCACTAGCCATTAGAGCTGTGAAAAAGTTTGATGCGCAATACGCGAACAACAATGAAGAGAAATTTAGGATATCTGGCTCTGGTATGATATTATATAACTTCTCTTAAGGATCGATAAGGATAATATTGGGGATATATTACTCTAATTTTATCTTCCAACTCGCCAAAGATACTCTAATTCCACTTAATAGCAAACGTACAAGTGAAAAAACATCCATAATATAAAAATAAATTCGATCTCGTGTTTTTACATCGGATTCAAAGGAAATCGGTAATTGGATTCGACGGTATCGGGTTTCTATGTTCTAACTTTGAACTTTTACATGAAAAGCACGCAATGCAGTGTGAGTTAAAATGAAGGTCGTACGAGGTCGGAATAACAATATTCCACCATAAACAACCAATATTTGTACACTCGAAGCATTGTTTAGATGTATTAAATTCTGCGTATTTTCACATTGTCTTATTGTTTTTCAAAAATAATAGCAGCAATTCAACAATTCATTTTTTTAGATAATTTTAATAATATTTGACGTTGCAGCATCTATGGTTGCAGCTGGTTGCAGCTAGAGAAATGTCAATTGAATTTTTGATGAAATTTGATTCTTAATGACTATGATTGTGGAGAAAACGTTGAATTTCATTTGTGTATTAGTTGCGTTTCATCCACTTGCGAAAACTGTCTTGCCTGGATAGAACACTATATAGAGAATTATTGATTTACCGAACCATGCAATTAGGCATAGGGTGTTCAATTTAAAAAATTGGGACAGGTAACCAAAGGAAGGATATACTTTTTGACGTATTTTTTCATTCTTTCCTAAAAATGACGCCTTTAGAATTAAGTGGGGTGGTTAGTTTTCATTGAAATTCTCTGTATAATACACTCATACAATAAATAAAACAATTTTTCTGAGTGTAGGTATTAATTAAATGTTTACGTAACGAGACCTTATTTTTCTTTTGTACCTCAACAAAGCATTGATAGCTTTTATTGCAATAATTTACGGACTACTGTGTTCCTATAAAACGACCTTCGAATGTGCGAAAATATTTTAATTCGTTTCGACAAACAAATAGTCCTAGAAAAATGGAAAAACAAATAGGAGGTTAATGAGCGAAAACTGTATTCAGGATAGTAAGTTAAAGGTCCTAGACAGAGGAGGGTTCATTAGAATCCAAATGTCAGAAAAAGGATAATTTCTTGTATCTGTGAATAGTTGAAAAGAAGTTAAATGTCATGAAATGTCCCATACTTGTTCACCTCAATAAGTTTGATTGCTTTAAATTCAATAATTATTATTCACAATTCATTCATTTATACGTTTGGGTCCTTTTCAACAGCCCAGAGACTTGAACTGAATCTTTGTACCATTACCCATGTTATCTACCTACTTCCATTCCAGTTTAACTGAAGGGATCTTTCAAAGTGCTTCCGTCCGAGTCCTTGTAAGTTCTCACAGAAACAGACTATGTGGGTAGGGTGTTTCATCGTAGAGTTCACTAACTTTGCCCATCCTCTACAGATGCTTCATCAGGGTACAGTGTCCAATCACCTGGTCAGTAACTGTCTTAAAATTCCTTTTACCCAGTTTCAACAGCCTGGACGAAAGCTCCTTGTCTAACTTATTCAGTAGACTCAGTATGGAGGTGTCCTTGCGTCAGCCCCCATTTGAGTTGGTGTTCCTTAACTAGCCAGTTCTCTACTTCTTTGTGATTCCACAAACCGGTTTCGGACCTGTGAAGGCTTCTTTAGAACCATCTTCCAATGAAAAGAAACAGAAAAAGAGCCGGTAGAACGGTAAGTCTGGCAAACTTATTTATAATAAGAAAGGAACTTCTATATTTCAGTATATGGAGTCATTCCTTACAAATCGCTCAAAATCAAGATATTGGAATAGGAGTATGGGAGCCGGACACCAAAAACTGGAACTAAAACACCCGGTAGCTCCAATTTAATATGGGCAACGTCCAGAAGAAGTAGTAGGGTGCGGACTACTACGGGAGTTACAACCAAGAGAGAACAGATGAGAAGGACTGCACTAAGAGATTCGACATACCTATATTTAGTAATAGTAGGTAGCTTTCAAAGGACATTGGAATGTATTCAGCTGCAATTTATATCTTACTACAACTTTCTTAGCTGTTGAGGCCCAAATGAAGCTTGATGCAATCCCCAGCCTATCGACTAGGCGGTAGGTTCTCAGATCATCAGCAAATTTAAAATACTGTAAATTTTATTTAATAATTCCTGCAGAAGACAACAGTTTTTTCACACTATCCTGATTTTTTGAAATCTACATCTACATTTTCCTAGCAGAAGCTGGAATCTATGCAACCTTATTGGACCTATAATATGATAAATGGCTGTTCCAGCTTGAGAAAATACAAAACAAATTTTTACGTTTTTTGTATTATAAAAAATATCATAGGCGTCCCAATTATATAACGGTTCGTACAGCTCGATTAAGGAACGAGTTTAAAATATTGTCCTTGGGAGATTGGCGAGTACTCATAGTATTAAACTATTTATATAAAATTATAAACAACAAAATTAACTCACCTGAGTTACTATCCCTAATTAGATTCAATGTCCCATCTAGAGTGACTCGACATAATTCAATGTTCAACATACCTTTCACTCGTACTTCACTACATTCGCCTCTTGTAGCCATGTTAGGATTAGCCAATGAATATAATGTACTTTTAAATTTGAATTGGTCAGGAAGTCAAAATGTTTTTCGCACAAATATTATAAAGTCGCTAACTGATTTAAACATGTAACTTTTAGTATTTAATCCATAAAACCTTACTTTATTTTATATTATGAATCTCATACTTTGTTTCTTTTTCTTTGTTACATTATTATCCATGTAATTAGACCCTAGTGGTCTGTTTGGATATAAATAAATAAATGAACAAATGAATAAATAAATAATGGTCCTATGAGTATAGAGTACATTCTTCAGTCTGACTAGTTTTAAGCAGCCTAATAGCCCTCAATAGTGCTACTATATATCTGTGAAGATGGCAACTAAATGTCTTTATCAACTTTTAATTTATTACACTCTGGAGAGAATCGCTCCCACTTTCGATAGGAAAACTGTCATTATTCTTGAACTACAAAGATCGGGTATGAGTATGTAAAAAATATTTCCGATTACTCTAAAAATATTGCACAAGCTCCTATTGCGAAACGATCGAAATCAACTTAGTTTTAAAGAACTGTGAAAGACCTAAAATGAATTCATCAGTTTATTTATGGATTATTAGACCTTCATCAGTTGTAGGTGTTTTTATGACTCTATTATTGTATTCAATGCATGTCACAACCGGCATAACAAAGATATTTATTACCTTACACTGAAAAATCAACAAACGAGATTAAGGTGTATTAAATTGTGCATTAACCCGAATACATAAATTAATTGAGGTTATATTCAATGGCGTTAAGGCAAATGCAATCAAAAACAGTGTTGGGTGGTATAGGTGCAGGTTTATTGAGAAACTAATTCACTATTCCTCAGTAAAACAATGAGTATTATATATTATTATTACAAAGTGTTACCTCCGTTTTTGGCAAAGATCACTTAATATTTCTGCTTATAGTCTTAGGGCTTGTTCGCAATGAAATATTTTTCCGGTTTTTTTCACGTTATTTTGTAAAACTGAGTCATCAAAATAACAGGTGAAATTTTTAGCTCTTAAACTTTCTCCATTACTTAGATATTAAAGGTTGAAAATGGAGCTCCCTTAAAAAGCGGCAGAGCGGACTGTGACGTCACATTGCACGTCGGGGTATGATATTCGGCATTACACCGCTGCGTTTTACATGAGAAAGTTGGTTCCAGCTGCAATATCTTCAAATTTAAAATAGTTAGTGGTTTTTACTATTCAAGAATGATGTATTCAGTACTTAGATACCGGATTAATGAAAGTAGATTTTGGAAATTTACCTGAACCCGATATCTTTATGGTGATGGACTACTTTAATAAAAACAAAGAGTTTACACTTGGTTTTTGAATTGAAATTTCATAACAATCTATAATACATTGTTCATTTTCATATCTCCTCTGTAGGAAAAAAGAAGTTCTCAACTCCAGAGAGGAGCATCCAATGCACGAATGGCTAATAACGGTATACTTTTTTGTATAATGCTACATACTCTGGAAAGTGGCATCCCAAAATCTTCTGCTAATATCCATACGGTGAATTCAGTTTGATATTTTTCAATGTTAAAAAGATATCAAGCTTGCCTAGCTCACATTTGTTAGTTAACAAGTTCACAACAAATAATGAACTATTCGGAACTCCTAGATGAAGCTTTGGATTTTTTTTGTATCAATTAAAATGTTCAATATTGTATTTCTTCTGACCTATAAATGTCTGAATAACATAAGTTATTCGGATCTGGCAAGCTTAAATCTGACGAAGTTATTGTAAAGAAGAACCTCTAGTGGATATTGAAAATTCTTCGTTGAAGGGTTTTCGTATTTTTCCAAACGCGATTTCTTCATTTTTCTTTTTTTTGCCATTTTTCGCCTCCGCGTTGAATCGTCTTGGAACGTACATAAGCCTTAATGCAAGCCTGAACCCTTATTTTCCGAGATACCTATAGATTACATTCGTGTGATATCCATTGATTTCCTCGTCTACTTGACTTCCTCCAGGGGTTCTATTTTCTGAGTTTAATGACAAATTATTGTGCTTTAGTTTGTAAAAACTGTGACATGACTTTTAACTAAGCGTTTTTTACAATCAAAAAATCGCGCTATTAATACAGGATTTAGTAAATTTTCCACTGTTCATTATTTGTACATATTTTTCTGGTGCATTCTTGGATGTGCTAGGACTGCCGGGAACCAAACAGTACTTATTAACCACTTCTTTCTCACTCATTAGGTATATAATAAAATGAAGAAACATCTTAATCAACAGTCCAGCGTTTTGTTTCTTACAAAACAAAATATATAATGCAATAAACAAACAGTACACCACATACAGTAGCTCTCGACTCGCGGCGTTTCAAACGTTAGGTATGGCACATGCATTGTGACGTCACAGGTAACCACGCCCCGTTTTCGTTCAATCCAATTTCTTTAATTAATTTGAGGGCTTAAACGTTCGCGGAAAAATCTAAAATTTTGGGAATCCGTTTAAAATGAGTTCTAGTTTCTATTTTTAAATTAAAATTTTTTTCTTGAACAAGCCCATTATGTAACATTTTTAGGTATTTTATCAGTTCAACAGACACGTCTCTTGAGGAAGTGGGAAGAGTAAAGACATTACTCTCATTCTTAGTAAAAGATAGCAACAATCAGGACTGTTACCAAATCAGTTGATAATAGAATAAGAAATGCGAAGAAATCGGGGCTAAACAGGTCTTCTAAAATAAGTACAAGCCAAGGAAAATAGAGTCATTTTGACCTGGGTGCCGGCGCATCAAGGAGGAAAGGCTATATACGTACTGGGCGGACATACAGGAGCTTTCTCACTCGAAGGCGTTCATATACGTGCCCATCGAGTACAAAAAATTAGCAGATACTGGAATAGAGTAAAGCAAACCTACACATTCTGTAGGGACTGCTTACAGGACATTGTCGACTGAATTACCACCTAAAGAAGATGAGTCTGGTTCAGACCTCTGACTGTCGGTTCTATAATTTGGAGGACGAAACTGCGGAGCACATACTATGCTCATGACCAGCATTGGTAAAGTATAGTATATTCGGTTTTACTAAGGTAGAGCCGAGCGACTTCAAAAAAGTATAACCAAATACCACCATGGACTTCGTCAGAAGCATAGGCTTGTGGGGTGAGTTGTAATACCTAGAGGTGAGCCATAATAGACCTAACGAATGTCGCAGTGGATGTGGCAAGAAGGCCCCACACACATAGAACCTAATCCAACCTAACTAGGGAAAATTGAGATATTTAATGGACCAAGCTGCAACAAAAAAGTTTAATACCCACTTTCCACACCACTGCTAAAACAACGAAACACAAGACGTTGCATTAATAGACTATTGTGTATTATTACAAAATAAAAAATGATACATTTTGTTGTTATAAATTATTTTTGATGTGCAATAATGATATAATGATTGACCGCACCTAAAATATTTAAATTAATAAATCTATTACTACCTACTACTGTTGTATGGAATAAAAACTTCAGAAAACTAATATGGAGTTTTAATAACAGAAAGTAAGATATATTGTAGGGTGAATTATAGTAATGAAGAATTGAATTATAATAACAGCACCGATTACGAATCAATAGAAATATTTCAGGCGAATTTAATGATGGTTAAATAGCTGCATGTTATGATCCCCGAGCAATATTTATTTTTCATCACAGATGTCATCATGTTATCCTAATACTTATTGCATCATAAACTTATATGCAACTGAGACGCAGCACGACTGATTTAAGACCTAAACCTCAACTTGCTCACTTATTTGATAGCTCTAGAGACCTCTATTCCCGTGTACAACTAGCATTTGAACTCAAGGTAGGTACTACATAGATGCTCCACTGCATTCTACGTCTCAATCCCTTACAAAAACATTGCTGGTGTGTTTTTATCTGGGGTACCAGTATCCTAACAGTTTTACTGTCCAAGAGGTGAAGGTTCCAAAATAGGTAGACACCCAATCACCAGCTAGTACATGCAGAAGATGCAAAAAAGGCACTGAAACAGCTCTGCATATATTATGCAACTGTGAGACGCTGGACCACAGCAGGCAGAAACTGCATGAAAGGCCTCAACTGACTCCAGACTTCTACAACCAACCAGCAAAGAACCTGTATGAGCTAATATAGGGAATGGATTGACTGAATAGGTTGTAGTCAGAACACTAGGAGGATCCACAATAAGCACAAGAGGCTGAAGTGATACCGGCGAAGGGACGGCTCCTTTAACAAAAATCACCAGCTAGTCTGCTGGATCCCGTAGATTCAAAGCGCATATCCTCATCTAAAAGTACGTAACTAATATGCTTTAATCTACTTTCAAAAGCTGGTCACTTCTCACTCCAAGTAATTCAGCCAATGCCTGTTCTAACCATTCTAACCTTTGTGGTATTAGTTTACCTCAATGTTTTTAGTTCTTTATCATACAGACTTCCGATTCTACCCTCTTATATCTTTTCCATACCGGCATAGTTAATCAGCATAGCCACACAAATGATTGGCAACAGAACAAATAGGTGAGTTTCGTTTGTTTTCCATAGTAATGTAGGTCAGTAGAAGCAAAATAAATATTTCCAGTGTAATTAATAATTATTATGACTAAGGACACACCATTCTCGAATATCTAGTATATAAATACAGCCTACATTGAAAAGTTAAGGAACATTACTCTGAACGTCAAGTCGTTTCTCTATAACTACAATAATATAACGTAAGTAATATCGTACATCATTTCCATGGTACTTGTCCTTTAATTATACCTGTAAAACCACAAAAGCATGGTTTACACACAAGTTACTCCCACAAAACTATAACAATGGGCATTATTTCTGATAAATAATTGCAAAGTTCGATGCCTATGTTCGATAACAAGTATTCGGGTAGGTCGTAAATACTCTATTACAGGATATTGATCGCAAAACAATGTTATTTATGGCAAAATATCGGGAATTTAGATTCTTCCTCTGCTATTTTGTACGTTGTTAGGTACATAGATACATAAACATTTTGTTAATTGTTGCTATAACTACATAATATTTCGTATCGGTTATGGTAAATTTAGTTTCGACATTATAAATAGCTATGAGGAAGTAGATATAATGTTAGCAACTAATAAAACACAATTTTTTTTTCAAATCACTTCGAATATTTAGTTTGATAAAATAATATTGATTGTTTCATTAAAATTTAATGATGATTCACTTTTCATAAGAGGCTTATAACTTATATTTATCTACTAAAATATGACATAATAATCATTGAAGTTTTTATATTCAAGGGCAACACATAAAGAATGGATTTTTGTTAAGCTTGTGTCGACTATTTCTAGCAAGCAATTCAAAGTCAAGAAATGGGAAAGATAAAGAGGGATCCAGATTTAGCAGACTCTGAGTTTCAGTATATTGAGACCTGATGGATATTTTGAATTCTGCATTTTCCGCACTAGTTAATAAAATAAATATTTATTTTTGAAATACTCACTCAAAAATTATATAATTGATGATTTTACAAACCTCCATATTGCGGTCGATATTATTGTAGTGTATGCTCCAAATTTCACTCACTTAATGTTGCCATGTTTCAATTATGAACTAGATACTTCATTGTTTTGGTGAAAACCCAAGACCGATATATTTGTGAATATGTTATGAGCGAAAAAATTGTGAATTAGGATGTGTCTGCCAGGGTTTTTCGATATAACGACAGACTATCCAGTTCCTAATTGAAACAATGCAACATTTGTCAAGTGAGTGAAATGTAGATGATTCCAAGATTACAATTTACTTGTTAATACATAAACTGCATGCCTAAAAGTGGTGCTAGGTCGCACTACAATACGATACACCGCAATATGGAGGTTTGTAAAACTGTAATATTTTCCTGTTCAACATTTTTTCACAACTATTTCCCCGAACTGCACCTTTGGCAGCATCACTAGTTTTTTGGTATAAATTTGATTAATCTCCATAAATAAATCCTCGTACATGCATAGTTACTTTAATAACTTTTAGATGCTTAAATGGTCTACTCTTTGACTCCCTTGACTTTCGTTGTTTTTGTTGTTAACTAGATTGTTTAATGAAATTCAATGCAACATGGTTTTTATAATAATTATCTTTGTTTAAAAAAACAAATCAAAACAAGCAGTGGTTGCAAAAATAATATGGAAATATCTAATGGGAGGAGAAAAAATTATGTTGAATTGCTCCATTTTTTTTACCTTAAATGTTTTTAAATGTTTAAAAACTATCTCTCCAATTTTGTGACAACGTATCTCTTCTTCATTTTAAAAATATGTTTCCGTTTTCTGTTGTTGATATCTCACACAATTCCATAATCGTAAAAACCGTAAAAAACGGAGATCAAAATAAACATTTTGTACGTAGATCGAAATAGTTTTTTGTGTACTTAGAGCTTTGCCGTTCGAGAAAGAATGTCGATCTTTTGAAAGCGGCAATTTTGCTCTTGGTGCAGTTTTTCTTTGACTTATGCATCCATTTAATTTAAACTAATCTTTGATTGTCTATATTTTTCCAACGGTCAGATCTCTTCTTTTTTCGGCTTTGCCCGTTTCTCCCAATTGGTACTACATTGGAGCTGATACCGCAGTTCATCGGATATTTCACTGCCTTCTATTCCAGTGTGTTCTGGAATCTACACTACAGCTCTGTGCTTCAATGGCTCTCCACTATTCGACATTATGATACTTCTTCACCTCCTATATACTTTGTCATTAATATTGAATTTGGCGCATTACTTGTACCCTGAATATCCAACTGAAACATACTTAAGGTTTTTCCCAAACTTTCCGAGTGTTTTGTTCGTGGCCCGTAGCTACTTCTTTTTCTATGTAAACTAGTTTTTTGTATTCAACGACACCAAGGTTATAGAGTTTCTGCAAATGTAATCAATACTAATTGACATGTAGCTACTCATTGAAAATAAAATGGTTGTAATCCACTTTCTAAATTATCTTCACTTAAACTGCAAAAGATCACTTCATTGGACTAGAAAAACTAAACGGGCAAAAAGCGTTAATTACGGTCGTTATCAAGACCTGTTGTAGATTTGCATACTTCCTCAATTTGGAACGTGTTTTCGAGGGTAACCTTTTTAATAGAGAAATCATACGGGCTGTTGTATTCAAGGTACGGAAATTGATATAATGTTAGTTAGACCGTAGAAAAAAGACAAAATTCTATATTTATATTATTTTTCACACCGTATCGTTTAAAAACTGAGAAACTACGAGCGGTTGGTAAATGTTACATTTGCAGATATACAGATTGCGAAAAATTTATTCAAAATATACGATTTACAAAACTACGAAAAGGAAAATATAAGAAAAACTACTTAATAAAGAGAGAAGGATAATTGTGCGCTGTCAGCGTTGGGCGTGTGTTCAGCTCAGCTACCAATCCGATGTGCCGTTGCTGACTGTGAACAATTATTATTCTCTCTCTTTCACGTAGTTTTTCTCATATTTACTTTGTCGTACTTGTGTCGAAAAGACTTTTCGCAATCTGTACCTATAGTTCAATAATTTCCATATTTCAAAAATATTTAGTACCAAACAGCATAAAAATTTGAATTTTTAGTTTAACATAAGTGGGCAATCTGGTTTTATGCATTGCCTTCTGTTGCTGCATATGACGCAATCTTGCAAGAACATATTTCAAGCTCAGTTATCATGAAGGAAATTTTTATATTGCAATGTTGCGCGATGTTATGTTGTTAGAGTTGCACCCGGTGTAGTTCCAGCTTTACAGCTGTGGAAATCAGTGGATCATAGAGTAAACTCAACTAAAATAGAACAAAGGGTTCTAAAAATATAAAAGTATTCAAAAGTCATGCTGTCTCATAATATGTATATTCCAGTTTTCCGTAATAGTATTGTTAATTATAATATGCTGGAAAAATTTTTATTATCTTTTTCCAAGGTTCTTACTTATTGTTGAAATTTATAGAAATATTTTGTATACAATCGGTCTCCTTCAAAATTTATTGAAAATTCCAAACAAAATTATATAACAATTAACTACCTATTCGTATATATTATCGATAATTTAAAACAATGATACTAATAATTTATAATAAGAATATTAAATGTGACCATGAAAAAAAAATATAAAATATATTTTGTCGGCTTCTAAAAAGGTGTTCGGTGATGTGGAAAGACACGTGCAAATGGCCGAGAGGATATTTGGATAATTTTGACATAACTTCTCCGCCTTTAGACAAAAAAACACTTTGCATATGCCGGTAGAAGAAAAAGTCGGCTAGGAAAACGAACGTACAGGTGCTTTAACTTTTGCAACTGATTTTGGACAAACTTAATTTAAGGCTAAAAAAATGTTCCAACGTATTTCCGGTAATCGAAACTTAGAAAAAGGCCTGCAGCATTGTTCTGATGCTACGCCACGCCACGACATCCGATATAATGCGTCAGAAATGTATTTTGTGCACCACGTCATCCGATAAGAAGCGACGCTACGATACATAATGATAGAAAATGAGACCAGTTTGAGGTCAGACACTATGGCGAGTAGTAGTTCCTCAGCTGAGTGGGAAGAAGAACTAGAATATGCATCAGCTTTACTGTTATTAGAACGGAAACAAAGGAGAAAATGTTGGGTACATCTTCCCAAGTTTCTCCTCTCATTTGCTGGTCTCTATAGTGCTTGCTTCTCATATTATGAAGACACTCGTGCTTCCGAACCAACTCAATTAATAAAACTTTATCGATTTTTGCCACGTGCCACGCGACGTGATATCAAATGATGAAAATCAGACAAAAGGGGAGTTGTACCATGTCGGATGGCGTAGAGTCGTGTGAGATAAGATTGTATCAGAACAACAAACAATATATATAAATATATGCATTGAAATCCACGGTGTCTGATCCTTCTGACGTTACGTCGGATGGCGTGGCGTGGTGTGGCATCAGAACAATGTATTCGCGGCTTAAACCTTTTTCATTTCCCACCTAAATTAACGATATTAATTTTTAACTCGAGTTATATCCAACTCAATGAATCTGTTTCTGCTTTAACTATAATTTAAAATAAATACGCATATAATATGTTCAAATATGATTTGATGGTAATAACTAGACCGAAATTAATTGGATAATTCTCCGCCTATCAAATTTCGCAACATCTAACCACAAACAACAAGAATCACTATTAAAATTCATGCTCGATTTCAATAGAAAGCATCTGGAACGTATATCAAAACGTTATCAAGTTACTTAAAAATTCTGTAAATAGAGTGGATTTGATCCACTTTCTTCTACCAATATTCATTAATATATGAAGGCGGTGACTTTTCCAAAGGGTTTGACAACGAGTTGAGATTTCTACACAAACTATTTTTAAGATAAAAATGTTAAGATCATAAAAAAAACTCGAAGATTGAGAAGCGAAAAACAAAATATTGTGTACTCTTTTTAGATTTCCAAGCTTTCGTAAATTTATTTACATCACCAGGGAACTACAAAGTGAGAAAAAACAATTTATAAAACACTCTACCACAGTTTCATAACTGACGCTAATCGAGAATGTAGGTATCCTTGATCTTAACATTGGGAAAAGTGTTAAGCAATTGAAATTTAAAGAAGAAGCAATCCCAACTTATAATACAAGCACTAGATTGCGAAAAAGCGTATAGAACCATAAAATTCACACAAGTACGACAAGGAAAATATGAGTAAAACAGCTTGAAAGAGAGAGAAAGAATAATTTTGTGTGGTCAGCGAGGGTGTATACTTAATTCCCGAGGCTGCATAGGAGACTGATGCCGAATGAAAGTTTTACCTAATACCTAGTGCATGAGCTTGAAAAAAAAGTCAACTATAACGAGACAAAAATATCATTAATCTGCGCTTAAAAGCAGCGTTTAAAAATAGGGGACAATAAACATTTGGCCAGCCTCGGGAAATAAGTATACACCCTCGCTGATCACGCCCAATTATTCTTTCTCTCTCTTTCAAGCTATTTTTCTCTTATTTTCCTTGTTATACTTGTGTAAATTGCATGGTTTTATAAGCTTTTTCGGTAATCTGTATGTATTTTTGGGGAAACTTTATCTGAGACCTGAAAGATCTATGGTACCCACAGGCACTAGATACAGGCACATATTAAAATAAAATATTAATATTGAAATAAAACAATTATAAAGCTGATATATAAAAATTGTGAGAATCCACACAAGCACGTCGATTTAAGCTCGAAATTCGAAAATAGGTTGAGGATGGATTCTTCATCTATTCTATATGAAGTACAAAAAAAGAATTACTAAGGCCATCAAGACATCAACATAAAATAATTTAAATGTGTACGTAATACGAGGGAGGTACAATAATTTGGTAGATGAAATATGCTTGAAGCTCTAAAAAGAGTGCACTTTTGCTTTTTTTGCTGCTAAGCTTAGGTAAATTAAATCTTTTCAGACTCAGCCTTTTCTCAATTGTACTCCACATATTATTGAATTGTCAATAGATTAAAGCGTATAACATTTATTATATTGACATATACACTCTTATTATAATGTATATCAGACAAGAAATTTTGTTTCAGTTATCGACAGATAGTATCTCTTTGACATTTAACCTATTGGAATAAAACAGACATTTATTATTATAGATATATAGTTTTAAATTTTCCTGTATTTCAATATTCCAACATGCAATCAATTTCGCAACACTCTGACATTTGTATTCACTCTAGTTACAGAAAATGATCGTAATGGAAATTACCAGCAAATAAATTGAACACCCACTGAGTATCAAATCAAATCTATAGAGCGGGCCTGCACAGATAATAGTCCATCCCGATATTTGAAAGTATTCCTGAGATTTTAAGGAGATTATGGAAGTCGATTTTTGTTCTAAGGGGAAACATTTTTACGATACAAGCATCTGTCATTTGTCAACCCCCTCCTTTCCACTTCTCCAACCCATTATTTTTAAATAAGAAATATACTAAGTGTAGCACATCATTAAAAGGACATTAAAATATTACTCAGACCTAATAGATAGTTTTGAAGGAAAACATCTTGTAGTTGAGGCGACCATTATCCACCTATAGGTTCATATAAGAACTTACAAAAGCTAACCACAGAACTGGTAACCTACGTTACAAGTGTCTTCGTACTCTTGACGAGTCCTTAAGAAAAGAGAGGAAATATAATCTTAGGTACACCTGTCAAAGTTACAGTTTTCTTTAAAAATTACAGTTTGCTTTTATTGGTTCTTATAAAACCGATAGTTGGACAATGGCGACGCAACAACAAGATGTCTTCCTTTAAAACGGTCTATTGGCTCCAAAGGAACCAAAAATGCAAATTTTATATTCAATTTTGCTCCATAAGAAAGGAAAGATGTTGCTAAGATCAAATATTGCTTTCAGATAATGACATCACGTTATAACAGTCTTAGAAGAAGAATATTCTTTCGTTGTTGTTTAAGTCATGAAGGTTCAAGTCTTTAAATTTTCCCAACAACGTTGTCTGGCAGGTGACAGTTGAAGTTTTTAATATTTTTGAGTTGTGAGTAATCTGGGTAGTATACCCTGTTTTTATGTAGCTTTCTTAACGATAACCCACAAAAAGTGGTCTAATAAACACTTCGATTACTTATCATCATTCATTATAAGGATACGAAAAACATAATTAAACCCAATAATACTTCTAGTGAATATGAAGACCATTTTGTTTGGCTACGTAGGTACGTAAAAAGGATCTACATTTTTATTATGCACCTGCACATCCGGTTGGACGTACTATTGGAATTATAAACCCTCAAGAGACATAAGCGTAACAAAGTATTACTGTGAGTAAATTGGTGAAAAAGTGTAATGAAACATGGTCTGGTAAAAGATTCATCCATTCACTGGGGCGTTTAGAACTGCAATAACTGAAAACATGCCTTCGGATGTGTTGTTTTAGAAGAAGAACCAAACTAGTGCTAGTCGTAAAATTCCGATAAAGGTGAATTTTTAATTTTAATTCATACCATCATACAGTATGAATAGCATTTGATGATGATGTCAATCTCTATTTTTAACATGAAGTTGATTTAAAACTGACAAAAGGATGGAGAAAAACGATGTTTGTTATTTCAAGATTGTCTCTATCCACTTCCATTAGTAATTTATTCTCCAAAACTGTGGCATTACGCGTATGGTGATCCATTTGAGATAACAAAGTTAATTATATTTCCAGAAAATCAGAAGACCTGACAACAATGCAAAGATCATTCATAGCAGAAACTCTCACACATGAAATGTAATAATACCTACTGTAAATTTTATAAACAGAACTTACTCTGTATATATTGATATCCAATATCTAACTTTGTGAATTTTGTACAAACTATTAGCAAAATTGTGTATGTGTATTTTATTTTTTACTAAGATGTTTTTTCTTTCAAATAAAAATGATGACAATTCACGAACAATAGGAAGTTTCAGCAATCGACATATAAATTTGAAGAAAAACCTTGACATTTTTTAACAATCAGGCGTTAAATAGTTGTCTCCCATTTTGAGATATAGCACTGGCAAAATATTTAAGATTATGCAAAATAATTGTTAATTCTCGTAAATAAAATAGTTTGACCTTCTCAAGAATGTCTAGTTGACAAGATTATTAAAAAACGTGGAAATTATAATATAGTACCTACATGTTGTCATCAAAATTTATTACTCACAAAAAAAAATAAAAGTAAAATTCCATAATAATTTCTTGAAATAAATCACCCATTCAATTCATTTCCTGATTAGTTTTTTTTGTTGATTAGGTTGAAGTATTCAATACAAACAATTATGATTATGACCAATATTTCATAAATATCATTTATTTCCATCTTATAATTTTATATGTTTAAATTTAATTTGTAATTCTTTATGCTTTAGTGTCCCCAGTCAAGACCACTCAGGTTGTAGTACAGTAATATCAATTAATAAAATTGGCAAGAAGTATTTTTATCATTTTTAAATTTAATGTTCAAAATAATGTAACATCTTGAAATTGAAAATAACCTCAAGTTTTGTATGTCAGTATAAACTTATGATTGGTCCTTCCTATGACAAATCTCAGCCAACTCCTAAAACATGCTGAGTAAAATTGAGATTTTAATTTTCTGCCAAAGATTTTCGCATGCTGTATTTGAAAATTTCATTTACATTATAGGGGAGTGACATTACCAACCCTTCTTAAATTAATATGAAATGTTATTTTCGAGATTATTTCCTGTGAAATAAAAATATTATTTAATTGAATCGCAGTTGTATTGAAAAATCACAAATAAAATGAAATTGATCCTTAACACTACAATAATAATATAAATAAAGTCATTATTTCATGTTACGTCACTGGTCAACCTCATCATCATAAGGTTATCGCTCTTCTTGGATACGTTTTATTACGAGGGCGAATGTCAAGGCTGCAGAGGTATCTAATAATGCATACTGGTGCAGTAACACTGACCACTGTTGCCAATCAGACATTTCCTTTTTATCCACATAATAATTAACTTACAAATCTTTAGGTTAATAAACTGATTTGGATCGACCAATAGTAGATACTAATCAATATGTACAAAGGCAGATTGATAAAAGTAGAATATATAATGAAGATTGGTTTATATACGAACGAGAGTCCTTGGGGATGATAGAGGAGCTAAACATAGTAGTAAGAGTAGATAGATGCACTTCCTATAAAATGTGTGCATCACTCCCTTCGTTAATGTTGTGGTTCTTAATGGATAAATAAAAGGACGCTAATGAATATTTAAAGATTTACTTCAACGACACAAACATAAAACATAACATAACATGATCTTCCCTCGTCATCCTGACCCAACCAGAGAACCTAACTGACTTGTGAGTGAAGTTAGCAGCTTGTCACTTCCCTCACTCTGGTCTCTACCTATTAGTAACTAGTTACTACATTAACAAGTTGTAGAACTCTGAAGTTGATAGTAAAAAGGGTTTTTTGTTTGAACATAGTTCATAAACTACTTATTGCCAAATCTAAATTCTCCAAATATGAATCGATAAAGTAAACGGTTTAAGAATTATGGAAAAGTGAAAAGATAAAGCAAGAGTGAATGCTGGATATTTTAGACTCATGCGTTTTTCAGTGGAGAACCTTATAGACCCATATTCTGGTTGACAGAGACGTAAGAAAATGGTTTACAAAAAAGATCATTCGAAGAAATTAGTTACCGAACAGAACAAACTCTCTGCGATAGACGATGTGACAGAAAATTTGACAAGTCTACAACGGCCTATTACAGTGACAGATGAGAGGCAAAAAAAGAAACGTTACTCTATTATCCTTTGTTCAGGTTCGTTTTAATAAAAAAAATTGTTGACTGTTAATTTTTATTTATTCATGAACTGTATCCACATTCTAAGACAAATGCATATTATTTTTACTAAGGGAAACTAACTTGCTTTTAAACTTATACATTGTCACATCATAAGCTTATTGTATCGATCACACAATCATTCAAAGGTCAACTATTTATGTGGCTACGCTGAATAAATATACGGACACTGGGAAGGGTTGGGACGTTTTTAAGGATAATATCGCTATCCTAAGAAGTATTTACAGGAAGACTAGTACCATCAGGCTAAGAAGGTTTGAAAAAGAATAATTATCGATTGTAGAGCAGAAAAATTACCAATTTGCTAGCAAGATTGATGACCGAGAGCCAAAATGTTTCTGCTTAAGTAACCATCAAACCAGGGTATATAGGATAAAATGGGAGATAAAGGCTGTTAATTTGACACTTTAAATCCCACTCAGGTGTTTAATATGGGAGACCCCTTACAATTATTATTTTCTGAAACAACCTTTAATAGCTCGATGTGATTACAACGTTTGTCTATCCGTCCGCCTGTTTTTATTATAGATAATGGTAGAGAGCCCTTTGTACGCGACTCACACTTGGCCGGTTATTTTATTACTTATTAGCTTAGGGACGGAAATAACCGATGAGATATAATGAAATCCCATCAATTTTCTTGAGCTATCGGCAACGCTGCTCGAAAAAAACGACTCGCTTTTTGTCCTCGACATGCTTCAAGTACCATTGTAAGTATGATACCACTGGGAACAACCAAATATACACGCTCGTTACATCGAACAGTTCAAGAAATTTGAAATTACATGCTGTATCCTTAATCATCAGGTTTATGGAGAACTAACCTTCACTAATGAAAGTTACAGTTAAATCGTCGGTTTCGTACCAACTCATTTAATCGAATTGGACAGATTTAGTTTGCTTTCTTCTTGTTCTAGGCTAGATACTTAAAACTGTAAAGATAGGTGCATTTATATATACTTGGAAAATTAGGTGTACTGTTAGCGCAGTCATTTTAATTAGACTAATTTCAGTGCCTCGACTTATTTACATTTCAAGTCTTTTATTTGAATTTTTATTTAGGCCAGTCCTTATAGCAAACTCAAGGGTGTTTTTTTATAAATTTTAATAGAAAACTGCCTGCATCATGAATACTGGAAACCCTGTAGATTACTACAACAAATATAATAAAAAGTTTGGATAAATCGTGTTACTTTTGAAAAACCGTTTGTAGAGAATACAAAAACCTACAAAATGGTTTTTGGAAACTTCCGATCCGAGCATTTTTAGCCAAGAAAAGCCGGAAAAGCTCTGGAAATGAACTTTTTTTTTTCAAAAAACCGAATCTCTGTTGATTTTCAATATTTAGAACTAATTTTTCGGGAAATAGTAGCCAATAACTTGTATTTTGAACAGCCGAAAGATGAAATTTGACGCTTAAATAGTTTTTATACAATAGCAAACATAAAGTTTTATTTATTTTGTTCCATGAGCTAATTATAGAAAAAATACAATTTCAACCAAATCGTGACCAAATAAGGAAATTTGATTGGTTCTTTTGGAACTGTCAAACAATTTTCACTGGTAATACCACTAGAGGTCAAATTATTTCCAAAAATATTCATGAGCGACAAAAAATTTCCGGATTTAATTTGACCTCGTGTGGTATTCGGTAAGAAAATTTCACATCAAATGTGTTAATTTCCAACAACATCAATTTTCATCTCCATCAAGTACTTGCAAAACATAGAAGACAATCCAAGAATCTCTAAATCAAGAACAAGTTATTTTTAATCAACCTGCCATAGTATATAATAATTGCGGTTTTAATATAAAAATTAATCATAATGGTCCAAAGAATTTAGAAAAAATGTAATCTTGTAGTTGGAATGAGTTAAAATTATGTGAACAAATAAAAATTAGGTCGTCAAATAAAATATTCTGTCATTGTAAACGTCAAAAAAAATTTCCAGTATAATTCGCTGTTGGGTACCCACAATTAAAAAATTTCCACTAAAATTCATCCGTTGCGATGTCAGATATACACGTTCTGATTGGTTAAAAATCACGTGTGGAATTTTCATTTCAATTGTTTCATTAGTTTTTCCACTATAAATTTATTGAAATATTAAAAAAAAACGACCCCCATGAATATTTAAAAATAAACATTAATATCCCAGTGACTAAGGAAATGTCAAAATATTTACCAAGCTGTAAGTTTAGTAGCAAGACAAGAGGAAATTAATACGTTGGCAAACAACGATAATAATAATTAATTACCGATATTAATATAGAAATAGCAGATCCATTTCACTACCTTGAACGTATTTGAATACAAATCAAAATTGAAGATTAATGATACTGCTATAATATTTCAGTAGCATATGATTGAAAACATACGCGCACAACACATGAGTCATATCTGAATCATCACATCGCACATAATTTTTACTATAAGAAATTCGCTGATGTTTTTCTTTTATTTACTTTTAAATATCTCACAACTGGGTATACAGGGTGTGAGAGATGAAGCGTCGTGTTATAAAAGTGCTTGATATTTGAAAAGTGAGAAATTGAAATGATTTTTAAAGATGAACTATGTAATAAAAACATTCCCATCTTTTTTCGAATCAATGCTTATACTGGGAGTTGTGTTGCTTCCTACTTTTTTCATAAACGTCCAAAGGTAGCAGAACGCGATTATTATTTTTATTATATCCCGGACTTCTCGTTACGGAGAGTGGAAGTCTTTTCTGGAATCTACAGTAAGATAAGATTCTCCACACTATTTTTGGGTTATGTAGTTTATTTTATTTTCTATTATGACATATAGCTAACCTTAAATTCGATAAATAAAATCATTGGGATCGTATTTAGCCAAAGGCTCTATGAAATTATAATTACCAGCTTCTTTTTCTAGCTAAAAATACTTGGGATCTTCCCAAATGCTGATGTTTTTCCGTATATCCAGGCATATTTAGTATAATTCTCATACAACAATAGGATTGATATTCACTTTCCATAAATAATAGGTAATTGATTGTAAACAACAAAGTACAGACCTGATGAGAACTGTCTGTGGGACATTAGAAAAGGGCGTGAGATACATTGCCGCTACCAAAGGTACGTCAGCACCCTATTTTCAATGCTGTAATTTCTCCCGAATGAAAGGTAGCGCTTGCGCGTTATCTAAACATCAACTAATCAAAGATTAGTGTTGACGTTTGCAACACATTTAAACGGTTCATTATTGTGATAATAAAGAAAAAGTGCATCTGTGATGACCGTACACATTAAAATCTATATTTTCCCACATTATAAAATAAAAAAATCTTTTTATTTTAAGTTCTGATCAACTGAGCATAACAATATTCTAAAAATAATAAGCGGTTCTGTTACATTACAATGATTAACGTAATTAATAAATTCCATAGAATTTCCGTGATATAATTAACTATTCTATATAATAATAAACATTAGAAACATCAACAATTATTTTTGACATTGTTAAGGTTACGAAGATGAGAATCAACGACCTTAATGGTATGTTAATTTTTCTTAAAGCGAAATTGGAATTATTCAAATATAATTTATACCTAATAAAATCCATAATTAAATGAGTAAAAGTTTCAGTTTTTTATTTGTTATAACGCTATTAAATATCCATTTTAAACTAGTTTTTATCATACAAAAATAAACCAATAGGCATCATTTTTCCCCAATTAATAATAATAATACTAACAATAACAATAATAATAAACTGCTTGAGCTTGTCGTGCTAGCAGATAATAGATATTCTTCAACTAGTGCAGAATGATAACTATATTATTCACAGGGATGAAGTTTAAAAAACTCACTCGATGCGCTCGCTCGTTTTGGAAACTTCATCCGCGTGAATAATAGCCATATTCTACACAAGTTAAAGACTATACTCTCTCCACGGCTAAAAAGAAAACTTCCAGTGAGGATCGAACCCCGATCGTGCGCGAAAATAAAGAGCAAATGTAAATGCAAATGTAAATAGCAAATATATAGATACGTAACTAGTATTTTTAATCGAAATCCTCGTATATTAAATCTTCACTAACGCTACTGTCCACTTTTTTCGCTATATAATACGGGAAATTATAATTATATAATTATTTTGACGTTTCAAACGACGCGCTGTCAAAAGCGATTTGCATATTTAACGTTTTAAAAAAATAATAGAATGTTATTGGCTAACGAGAGTAAATTCTTTTTCATTATTCACTGGTGTGAAGAATTTATATCATTATACAGCTAAATATAATATGTAAAAATAATTTGTGCGTTATTATTTAGTCGTGGCGATATACCACTAACCTTCAGATTTTGTGGAATCTTCTTATATTAATGTTATTAAATTAAGCTTAACTTGTAGACTTTGTTATGTGTATATTTATGAAGTACTATATTTGCGGCCAACGATTTGCTTCACCATTCAAAAACTACTACATCGTCAACCCACACCGGCTACGTGCATACTATATTGCCTAACTCACAGGTTCTTCGATACAATATCAAAGTTTCTATTGATATGTACAGTTTTTAATTAAATTGCGAATAGCAAACTTGATACAACATGCTCTTATTTAAAATTGATGAGTGCCGGCGAATTATGCGACACCGATATCAATTTTATAAACCAATCAATAATTACATAATGAACAAAACTGCCTCAGCCATGTTGAAGAACAAAAAAACAAGTGAGCATTAGATTTTAATTGAATAATTTCGATATCTTAGATACCCATTGTTTGGTACTTTTCGATATACCTACACTAGTAAAATATCTGGTCTAATTCGCGAAAACGAGCAAAATTGGAATGGGGAAAACAAAAAACAAAATCGCCATTACAGTACGTGTCTTGAAACAAATGGGGGTTAATATTGATTTCCCCATTCCGCTGACAACTTTGACATATACTGTAGCGCACACTATCGGTTAAATTTTTCCGAATAACACTTCCTTGAAGTACTACTCATTATTGTACATATTAATATATCTGTTGTATGTTTATTTTCTTCTTTTTTAATTCCTGTCGCGATTCTTCTTTCATACCAATACTTTGTGTCTCGCATACACATGTTATTAGAATATTAAAAATTAAATTTCAATTTCAAACTAGGAGACTCTCGTGGGCGGAATTGGGGCATTTCAATGATAAATATTAATTTGTATAGATACATACATACATTAAGCAAGAATAATGAGTGAGCATATATCGTTCTATCAGACCATATTTGCCAATGTAAAACTTTTGAAATGGATTGAAATGTCGACACTTGCATTTACCAGACAATAACGTTATGCTCAGAAGAATGGTTTGATTTTTCTGTATTGTTTTTACAAAGACTGTCGTTACCTTTCATGTTTATTAACAGCTGTATTGATTTTGACTTACCTTAATGAATAAATCATTATTTGCATAAGATCTTTAGTCATAATTTTAATACTTCCGTTTGAAGAGTGAAAACACATTTCAAAAGCAAAATATTTCTTTTCAAAAACCGTATAATTCGAGATATAGAAATAGTACTTACATTGATGACGATCTATGTTCCCTATAGCCCTCCTTCGATCCAGATCTGTGTTCGGTTGATATTCTCGCCCTCATCGATTGGTTCGTCCTCATCTGCCTAGGTTGTAATGGCGGTGGAACTTCTTTACCTAAAATTAAAAATTGAAAAAACAATTTAAATTATTTATGGGCTACCTGAATAAATCATAAAAAAGGTTGGAATTGCTTACACCTATCTTTATATTTGTATTCATATTTACCTGGACTTTCCGCGATTGACGCTCTTTGGGCCCGATGTGTTTCGCTTATCATGTTGACTGGTTTACTTTCTGACCTGTTTTGAGAACGTAAAGGTTCAGGTCTATATTGGTCAGACACACCATTAACTTTTTGGCTCACAGCTATGTTCCCAATCATGGTCAGCTTGTGAGTACTCGGATACCTAAAACAAATACAAAAAATTGTGATATTGGACCAACAATATCGTTGTATATAATTTTAAATTCCTCCATGGAAAATAGCAAGAAGTAGACGGAGATGCAGCTTAGCATTACATACACGATTTTGATGTTAATATCGATTCCAAATTTGTATCTCTAACTTCTGGAAAATGAGTTGGAGCAGAATGTAAAAAGTAGTTACTCATTTTAAACTGTTTTCACACAGTTTAAGAAGTCGTGGAGGGATGCAGTATTAATGCTGGCTGATAAAGTCACGAAGACGTATTCATAATATATGGATATGTTTCTTTGGTTAACAATGACTATTTAATAATGTTTCTGTCATATTCCTTTTTATATCTATTTTAAAACTACTGGTGCAGCTGGTTCTATAGTTTTACCCAAGATGTGAACGTCTGTTTTGAATCTACTTAAATTTTTGCTTATGGAAGTACTGTCATTTCGAATAGGGACATCAACCCACTATCTATTGATGAAGATCTATTAACATGGTCATTACAAACAAAATTTTGACACGTTGATAACTGATTCATATTCCAGTGGATTCCAAGACTCACTGGAATCGCAGATGAACTAGCAAAGGAGTAAAAACTTTCTCTTGGGGACCAGAAGGCTTTTGTTTCATCAGCACCAATAGTTTATAGGTGGGAATAACGAAAATCAGGAATCATTGGAAAGGTTTAGTAGGTCTGAAATAATCAAAGAAACATTGGAAACTACTACCAATGAAAACACCAGCCAGAAAAAGGTGACACCTGACCTGAATGGACACCTTAAAGAACTAGAACTTGTGGAGGAAGAATAATTTAGATGTGGAATAAAAGAAGTAAACTTTCTGTGAAATGTAGGGCATAGCAAAAGAGAGACTTCTGGATAAAATAGTACAAGCTAACACTATTGGTTGGAGTACTTATTAACTACTTTTTTTTCCAATCCTTCTAAATTATACAGAAATGACCACTTACCTAGTACTTGATCTCTCTTGATATCCTCTCTGATTCGGGAATCCTAGGATTTGATCAGGTTTACTTGGTGCTTCTATGTTACTGCTGGTGTAAGGTTTGCTACTCACTTGTTGGAAAATCTGATCAGTGGATTTCGTCTTAATAGATGAACGGATTGACGAGTTTCTAGCATATCTTTCAGGTAAACCTAAAAATTGAATTTTAAATAAATCTTCCGTAAATATGTATTTTAAATTTAGCAGAATATAAATAGAAAAAAATGTACAGCTCGAATGGAAAAGCATTGGTTGATATGTAACATTTTACACAACATTTCTTCACATCGTTAAGCTACAGCTCTGGTCAAGTATAAAAAGATGCTAGAAAGAGGGTCTGAAACGTAATTTACTGGCTTGAAGTTCTTTTGGAACTGTGATGACCATGGAAAGCTGATGTTTTGAATTGATCAAACACTCTGACGTGTTAGTGACTTCGAAAAAGTCTAGGACCGTAGTTGTGACATTACATTTAACAAATATTATACGCAATCCATCTTAACACACTAAACATCCATATTCATTAATGAAATTGACTCACCTACAGTTTGCTGAATCACCTTCGACTCTTTCCTACTTGTACTTGTTTCCCTCTTTTGTACTTGTGGAGCTGGAACTTGATTACTAGTACTATTTTCTCCTAATCTATCTTTGAAAGCCTCTTGCCAGTCCGATTCACATTCTGGTGGTGGCGGTGGAAGAGGTTCATCGCTGTTGAACACTTCATTTTCTAGCACAGTAGGAGGCGAAGGAGGAGGAAGATCCGGACTGGGAACCCTCTGATCGAGAAACAAATCTGGAAATGTGTTTCGCAAATTTGGATTTTTAGGTGGTCGAGCAGGAGGTTTGTCAGGAACGTAATCGTCTACTGATATGGAAGGTCCTACTATCATAGGTCCAAGCATTTCCGTTGAAAGACTTCCACAGGAATTGCTGTGTTGATGGCGGGGTAAGGTCTTGGAGAAGCTATCAGTCTTTTCTAAACTAGATGCCAAACTGCTCCTCTTCGAGTTGTTTCCAGAAGCATAATCCGACGCTGACGATGCTCTTCTTGAAGGCATTTGTACTTTTATTTTTGGAGGAGGTGGTGGCAAGGTAAGCGTGGCCTGCGCTAGCTGCGGTTCAGATCTCCAAGAATTTTTGCTGTTCGGATTATTATGTCGTTCGTAAAATGATAATAAAGCTTTTTTTTGAATGGCCTTGAGTGTGGGATCGGGAACCTTGTGTTTCTTCTCTGGATCGTAGTAGGAGTATTTCTGTTGTTTTTCAAGCTCGTTAATTCTATCTGCGACCGACAAAGCTGTCTGAAGCGAAATCGATAATCTGAAAATAAACGTTACATCAAAAAATTTTAATAGCGGTAGTCGTAAAGTTGCTATTAAATTTAGAATGCCATAAAAATCACTAATACTTTTCAAGCTGTTTCTCTTAATTAGTTGAAGAAAAATACAGGGTACTATTACAAATTACGCCTGGTAGTTAGATAAAACGTCAATTATTGCTGGAAAGTTAGGGGTATAGAGTAATAAATGAAAGAGCAGTTTTAAAACATATGTAAGAAGCTGGCACAAAAATTGTGCGCAGCCAGTTGAGCATGGCGCATCACAGCGACTAGCTGAACTAATAAACCCCGCCTCTAACCAAACGAAAATTGTCAATATTATTTTAATTTGAGGTTAGTCAATTTTGAATATATCTATAAATGATTATTATCATAGGATTTAGTAAAACTCATCATAGGTAAGTTAAGAAAGTAAAATAATGGAAACAATTTTTCTCATTTTATCGTTTTTTTTGCAAACAATAATGAAGATTTGCGAAAAGTTCTAGTTATGTGAAAAAGTGGTATTTCGAACATTGTTCGTGTGATATTGGTGCGTGCTTCAAGATGTCTCCTGGTAGATTGGTGTATAAGTGTGGATTATTTGTTTGTCTGTTCTTATTTTATTTTTATTGACTGTTTTTGTGTTATTTTCGATATTTTATTGCATGAAAAATATTGTTTTAATAGTAAATTTTTCACTAGAAGAGTTTTTTTTCTCCTACTCCTACTAATACAATATTACGCGTATGCTGAATACTTCCAAATTCAAAAATCGCGCGTCTTGAATGCTAGTTCATACCAGTAGGCGCTAGTGATAACTTTGTGCCACAAAACGTTACAATGTTCAACATCTCTCTTTTATTTATTACTCTATGGTTAGGTGTACCCGGCGTCGTTGATTAGCTCGGTCGTGTAGTAATTGTTACAAACCCACCTGTAGAAAAGCATGTTTCAACATGCTACAAATTATTCTTGAAGCTATGGACAGTATTTCAAACAAAACTTTGCTTTTGTCAACAACAGATACAAACAGTGTGTAATTTACCAGTCAAATATTTTTTGTACGCAAACGATGTCTATGAATTATTTAAATTGGATATAAATCAGCCGATCTTGAGCATACGAAGTACATTTTATATGTTTCCATTTATTCAATGTAACGCTCGACTGGAAAATGTAAAATTAAATACCATTACTCATGATTCAAGGTTCTTAACGCTCGATCGGCTTTACTAGTTTACTCTGTTCAATATACAAGGTGTATCGTTGACCGGTACCTAATAAGCAAAAAAAAACAATTAGATACGTTCTCGTATTATTTTAAAACTAACATATCCAAATTTTATGGAACTTATGTATTGTTACGTGCCACTCATTTTCGTCTTTAAAATATTCCATTCTAGTAACTAGTAGGTCATTAGTTTGAAATAAGACATGTTCTATCCTATTTGATTCTCTTCAATTGTTGCCTTGGAATAGTGAAAATCATGTTTAAATCCTCGAATAGAATTTTTTCCTTTGTCTGTCAGCAACTAGACAACAGTTTTGAATATATTTTTTTAATTAATTGTGTAAACTTTTTTCTTTCTTGGTTGTTAAGTTCATGATTTCTATCATTCTTAGTTTATACTTATTCTTTTGTAGTGTCCACTGATTTAACTTATTTTTGTTGCTTTATTCAAATTAATGTATTTTCCATTCATCTGAGGAACAGAAATGTTACAATTAAATTAATTCCTGGTCATTTGAACTTGATCTTTGTACTTTCCATGTTATATACTTCCATTCCAGAAGCTTCGTGTCTTCAATATAGGCGACTAGTTTCACTGTAGAAATTTCCAGTAGTTGTAATGGTTGTATTTTTCTGTCCAGTGATTCCGTGAGAGTCCTTGTTGTCGCAAAAGCAGAGTATGTGCTTTATTCATAGTAGTGCAAATGCTTCCTCGTGTGCAGTGTCCAGCCACCAGGTAGATAACTATCTTCAAACGTCTCATCCAATTTCAACAGCCTGTATGAGAGTTTTTTGTTTCCCTTAAATAACCGTAAACTCTTATGTAAGTGTTCTTGTATCCTCCATTTGAGCTTTTGTTCTTTATCTAGTAAGTTTGCAATGTCTTCTCTCCTAAACAGTTCCGGATCTATAAACTCTCCTATAAAACCTCAGAACCATCTTCAGAGACTGAGAGTCTGTATTTCTTCATCATTACTATCCAGGCCATACATTTTCGGTTTTGACAATATTTCGGAATAGATTATATGAATTTGAAACAAAAATAGTAGCAGTGAATACCTTTAGCAGCAAGTGCTGTTTTTTAGATTTTGTGGATTATTCATTTGAATGATTCATTTGAATTAATTAATTTATTTATGTGCTATTGCCAATGTTTTATTTGTTGTATAGTTGTGGTTTTTATTCATTGAATTAGAAATTAGGTTATATAACAGTTTTAAATTTATGTCTTGTGAATAATATTATTTGCCCGACAAAAGAAAAACAAGTCTTTCAAATTGATTTATAATTATTACATTGAAGTATAAAAAAATCTAATAATATGTATTACTGTATGAAACAGTTTAAAATAAACACATCCCATTGAACCTACAATTCACCGATTCTTTTGAACATCACCATTAATCATTTAGAGTTGGCAAACAGTTTTTTTTATTATCGCTATTCATACGTCTAATCAGTGATATTTTTCATTTGTAATTAATTGATCTCCTAATATGTGCGTTCAGTGTCCACCGCGCTGAAATACCCGGAACTGGTATACCAATTAACACATAAAAAATTTAAATCATCAATACTTTGATGGCTATCGTCAGTCGAGCCATTTTAACAAATTGCAAACCGATTTTAACAGTACTTTAAAACTGTGGTAAAAAAAACAAGATTTTTGAATGCTTCTTTCGAATGACCAAATCAAAATAGTGTCTCGATGTTAACATTATTTAACTCACTGTAAAAAATAACGTTTGTGGGTATTTCTATGAAAAATATTTTGCTATTTGTAAATTTTTTGTTACGTCAATCAACTTTTTGATGTCTTTATCAATTTTTCATTACCTGCTATTTTTA
Organism: Galerucella nymphaeae; assembly: GCA_963978555.1. Lineage (NCBI taxonomy): Eukaryota > Metazoa > Arthropoda > Insecta > Coleoptera > Chrysomelidae > Galerucella > Galerucella nymphaeae. Next base: position 17,357,219 of record OZ021709.1, read on the forward strand.
GTTTCAACTATTTTTATCCATTTTTAAAAATTTTTAATGGTTTTTTTGCTAATTTCAAACAATATTTGACTCTGTTTGTTAATATTTAGTCTATCAATGTTTGTTATATCAGTGTTTTAGTAGTTTTGCTCATTTAGTTTTTATCAATTTCTTGCCATTTTGATCAGTCTTTTGCGATATGTTCATCAATTTTTGGCTAGTTTTATTAAATTTTTACGCTTTTTATCAACTCTTGCATTATATTCATATATATACTGCTATCATTATCCGTTTCAATTATTTTCATGAATATTTCCTCCAAATATAATAATAAATTATCTTTTTCTTGTTTATTAATTGTTTGTCATATATCAACTTTTCAATTTACCAATTTATCACTTTTTTTATTGATTTTTTTTTCCAATTCATTATTGCTTTTCAATTTCTTAGATTATTAGATCAGAATTGGAGTAACTCTTTGTCCTATCAGATTGTGGTCCTCCCTATAATTAGAGCCCGATATCCATTTTCATTCTTTTTATTAGAATTGATAGCCTGGATACCGCCTCCCTTGCGTAGCTCTCTGTCTTCGGTTTTTCTTCTCCGAATAAGTGAAACCGCACCCTTGCTAGGCCTTCGCACTCACAGAGTATGTGCTCTGCGGTTTCGTCTTCTTCCTGGCAGAACATACGTAGGCTGTCATCTGCTAGTCCAATTGTGTGCAAATGTTTCCTCAGCCTACAATCACCATCATCCTCGTCGTCTATCAGCTTTGACATAGTAGGTCGTATGACAGTTTGGCCGAAGGGATATTAAGGAATAGTTTAGCGTGCCTTTGTTCTGGGGCTTCATACAACTAGCGCAACGCCTGGTTGTTGATCCATTTGTGGATGCTATCTTTACTTAGGCATTTAGCAATTCCACAAGAAGGTTCTGGCCCTATCATGACCACCGTTGCTCCCTGCTTGGCTATTTTATCGGCATTTTCATTGCCTTTTATTCCTTGGTGACCAGGCTAGGGTCACTCATACATTTGTTGTTAGTTTTTTTTATAAATTTCTGCATGAATAATATTTTTTTTTTCGTTTTCTTATGAGTTTTTTTCAATATTTTGCTATTTTCTGCTATTTATGTAAATTTTTTGGTATGTTTATCAGAGTCTGCAAATTTTATCTTCTATTTTATCAAATTTCCGCTATTTTTATCATTTTTTGCTAGCCCCATCAATTTTGTATCATGTTTATCATTATAATATGTATTTTTGGTATGTTCATCAATGTTTGCAAATTATTTATTTACTGTTTCAATCATACCACAAAAAGAAACCTGAAGCACTTTATATAATCGTTTTCTTCTTCGTTGACAACAATAGATTTGGTAACTGTACAATGTGACGGATCAGTATATTAGATATCTCTGCCATAGATCTGAAGAGCAAGATATGACATCTGTCGAATTTTATGTAACACTCAAATAAATCAACTGGATAATTTAAATAAATCGGACCACACCCATACAATCGAGAATTTAACAATAATGAGTGTTGAAATTTATATAATACGGAATTTAAATCTCCGTTAGATTTCATAGCAAGTATTTATTTTTCCGTTTTGAGATTATTTCGCAATATTTGAGAATAATTTTAATTGTAGGTAATAATATACATACCATAAGATTTTTCAAGCTTAGATAGGGTATTTTTATATTATTAATAAATTCAAAAGTATTGAATAAAAGCGTTTTATCTCCTGTCCAAAAATCTCCTGCCATAAAAAACCCAACCCGTAATATCTCCTATCAAAAATAATAGGTTTGTTCCAACCGCAGTCAGAAACCGTCAGAAACGATCAGAGAATAACTGGTCATAGCAAACAACGAGTTATTTCCGCGTAATTCCTATCACTGATTGCAATGGTGGACTATTCTCTGATCGTTTCTGACGGTTTCTGACTGCGGTTGGAACAAACCTAATATTATCTCTAGCTTAAAAAAACCTATTCCAAAAATATCCTTGAATTGAATTATTATAAATAATATTTGGAAACTTTAAAATAACAAGCACAAACATAACCTGCACAACCTAACCTGCACAACCTAACCTAACCTTTTTTAATTAAACAAGTTTTCCCTTTCTTATTGAGAATAATATTTAACGGCATCGTGGTAAACAAGATAATGCACAAAAATATAAAGGTATACAGCAATAGCAATGACTAACCGGTAATGCAGACAAATGACAATTAACAACTCAACTATACTAGACTAAAAAGTACACAAAAACTACCTGTTAGGCCCGATTACTTACCGCATCCATCAAATTTAAAGAGCTCACACATACTTTGACATTAAGTCCTAGGTATGAAGGTACCTAATATTATTATAAAGATAAAAAGACTTAAACCAAGTAATAGGGCATGTCCACGACAGTTGACACAAGACACTAATCCGGTGGTAAAACAATAAACATAAACACGATCAAGAATTATCAAGCAACTATTAATCTATTTTATATATTATTGAATAGGCAAGCTCAAGAATTAAAATAACTCTAAAAAAACATTTGAGCAAAACCAACTCAAACACGATCTATCATTATAAATCAGCATAACCTCACTATTAAGTATCACGTGTTTTGAATGCTTTGTTTATTGTTTTATTTTATTATTATTATTTATTTTATACCACTGGCTTGTTGTCAAAATAGTTTGTGACGTCACGTGGACATGCCCTATAGACTTGTATCTTGGATCAGATATATTCTCAGTTAAGGCTATTCTTGAACAGGATTTTATTGGCTGGGGAGATTATGGAATGGGTTTTTGTAGGTCAGGGATATTTTTTGACAGGATTTTTTTGGCAGGATATTTTTGGACAGGATATTTTGTCGTGCTATCGTTAAAACGAATGAGATCACTTTACCGGACTTGGGAATAATTCCATTAAATGTGATACAGATGGTTGAAAAGAGAAGATCTACTAGGGCCTAAAACCACCAGCTAAGCTCAAGATAATGCATGAGCATTCGATCTTTTAAAAGTGAAGATTTTTTTACGGAAGTAGGAGAAAGTACAAGAAGTAGAAGCAAGAAAAGATTGCCGTTTTAACTCCTTAAAATAACGTATTAATATAATGAACATACCTGTTACTAGAATTATTGGAGATCCCGGTCGTCTGATTTTCACTAGCTTGCACCGTATAAGTATTCACAGGAAACAATTTCAGTTTATTCGCATGATTGTTCCTATTTTCTCTGTCTTTCCACGAATTTTCCTTTTCTCCGCTCATATACAAAACGCTTTCCGAATGATGTCTTTGCGGCGTTTGTACTCTAGCACTATGAGCTATCAATTGCCTGGTCGAACTGTTCGAATTGTGATGAGAACTACTATGAGACGCAACCGAAACATCACTCATAGATCCGTGCCATTTGAGAGTTTCACTAGAGGAAGCACTACCCGAACTCGTTGTAACGACACTATCTCGTCCTTCACTTCTACCGCTAGGATCTTCTGGTGTTAATTCATCCCAAGTGTTAGAAGACATCGGTCTACCGACTACCGCTTCGCTGTCTCTTCTTAACCTGTCCAGGAACGGTGTAGAAGTCGAGTCTGTACTAGAAACATAGCTGTGGTATCCCTCAGACTGTGCGTATGAGATCTGTTTCTGATGGATGTGTGTCAACATATTTCCGTCGTGTTTATTGTTCATGGGGTCGAATAGCGAGTCTTCGTAGTTACGAGTGTATTCCATGAACTCTTCCAAGCCTGTAACAACTTTAAATTTTATATTATGTATGTATGTATCAGGGGTAACATTCACTTAGACCTAAAAGATCTATTGTGCCCCTGCCTCTGAAACTAGTAGCTCCTTTAGACCTATTTCCCGGAGGAATTTCAGGAGGATATCTGCAAGCGTCAACTTAGGTAAATGTTCCTCTTCTATCCAGTAATCTCGCAGTTACTGTGCTCTAGGATTCTGGAGTGCTGTGCAGCTGGAAAGTATGTGGATGGACGTTTCTTCTTCCATGCCACAATATCTGCATTCTTCTTCCTCCACTATTTTGAGTTTTTTCAGGTGCCCATTAAGGAACTTGTTAGTTAAGGTGTAATTGCCTTCCTATGTAGTTGAAATAAACTATAGTAAGTATATTTACCTGATTCGATAAGTCCGTGGGTGGGTTTGATATTATCGTCACAGTATTTCGGTTCTTGATAAGATCTGGCGTATTCTTCTAGCTCGGATTGAGTTAATTGAGGTTTGGTGGAAATGTCCCGCTCGGGAGGAGATGGCACCATATAATCCATGTCGCCCAGAATTTTTCCGTCTTGATCGACGGTTGGCAAGAATAATCTATCACTAGCTTTGTTATCGTAGCGAGATTCGAAAGTTTCTGGTGAGATTTTTTCACATTTTTCCATCACAGTTTTAAGTTTCTGGAACCAAAGTTAGTTTTTCAATAAAAAAAAATTGAAATGTGTATATCCTATTTTTTATTTAATAATATTAAAATAGATAGTAACTAAGAACATGAATGAATTAGTCGATGTGTTCCCATTCTCTTTTTTGCTATACGTTCCTTCTAACTGGAAGGAATGTGTACCCATACAGGCTGAGGCAACCTGGTATATGGACGGAAGGAAGCCAATAAGCCACAACGTTACCAGCGGAAGTCATAGCAATTCACTTCTGCGTTGAAGAATCTAAAATGGCACGCAAGGACATACCGTTTAGTGGTCATCTTCCCCGACAATGCATCAAAGGCACTTGATTGCCAGTAAAGGCTCTTCATTCATTTGATCGAAACCCTTCTGCGGTGTCGAAAAGTCGACAATAAAATCACAAGAAAGTTGGTGACACAGAAATCATCTCCAGAATGATGGGTAATGGAATCAGAACAAAGACAGATTAACAGTTTATTAGTTGACATTCTCTTTTTACTAGGAGATAAAGATATAAAAACAGTCAAAGCCTTAGCAAAGCAGAATAAGCACCTAAAGTTGATGGGGCTTACAGACGAAGACATGTGCAGATTCTGTCTTCTAGGAGAGGAAATCGCAGAGCATATGCCATGACAGAACGACTACCTGGCGACTATGCGGCTGCTTGTACAAGACTATTGGAAGCCACTGGCTAGCAATTACTTGGAACACCTGATCTCTAGGCTGGAAAAAATGATAAAGACTAACAGACTAGCATTGTCTGCCTCTAAATCTCTTGCTTCTCATGACTTTCTATTGGGCGTTATCAGGCCCCAGCTATTTTTAAAATTGGCTTTTTATACAACATTTTATATTAGCGATATAAAATTTTATCGTTAAAACAATTACTTTATTGTTATTTTTCCTCCTGTTTCATTAGCTTCGTCGCACCTTATTCAATTCCTTCTCGATTCATAACAATTTTTGTTTATAGACTTAACTTGTTGCTATTAATTACATCGATTTAACTCCGGTTGCTGCAAATTATAGTGAATTAAAGATTTTATTTCATCTTATGCGTTTCAACAAAATAGATAATTATTATCATGTTACTCAGGGCCATAACTTTCTTTACGCGATTCTGCACTTTACCGTTAATTCAGGAAATATTATTACTTGTTTAGTACATGAAATATTACATCGAATAGACATATTTAATTAAATAAATATATAATTAGTTAATTAGAACTTATATGTAATTGCTGTACTTATTTTCAATCAATTATAAAGAATATTTATGTAAGGAATAAAAACAGCATTTACATTAATCACACAGCATTTTTTCTTCAACCTAAATAACTGATATTGACCGACAAAAGAGAAATGTAAGCTATAATTTCAAATAAATATACAACCGTGTCTGAGGTTACGCGCTTTTATCCAAAATACTGTATAGTGACATTTGTGTTAACTAGACTCTAGTAATTAATAATTTACCATGATCTATAAGAATAGAATACTCCAATTAGCACTGTAAATATAGCTTCTAATCAGAATGATTAAGCATATAGAAGCAGTTGATGGGAACAGTACAACCCCTTACTATACATCTTTTTAAATAAAATGAGTGGAGAAGAAAGGAGAATAAAATACAAGAAGGTGAATTGGGTTATAAAGAGATGAGGAACATTTCATTGATAAAGCTGGTACACTTTCTGTACAATCAGTTTTGGGAAATAAATGGAAAGGAGAGAAAGCAAGAGTGGAAAGTAGTGAAGAGGAGAAAAAATGGGGAGGAGACAAAAAGGAAAGAAAACGGAAGGAGAATTAATACATTTTTCTATCTTCTATTTTCACAACTCTACAGATTTATTAAGGTTTTTTTGGTAAATTTATCCAGTTGTGAATATGTTGAAAAAATTAACCCAATTGATAGACACACCTGGATTACTACCAAGACGACTAGGTTTTTCTGGCAATGCAGAAGAGCTATGAACAAAACGCTGAGGAAGTTGACATGAAAAAGTGTCTCTTATATGAGTGCCGGTACATGGGGGATGGTAGATAATGAAATGGCTTACCAGATTGCATAAGAGGAGAAATCGGGAACTAGCTAGATAGAGAACACCAACTCAAATGCAGTTCGACACAAGGGCTCTTCCACACAAAGAGTTTACCAAAAAAGGTAGACAAAGAACTCTCAACAAGCCTATTGAAACTGAGTGAGTGACATTTGAAGACAGTTACTGACCTGGTGATTGGACGCTGCTCTCTTCACAAAATGGAAATTCTATAATGAAACATCAATTCCGCTTCTGCGAGAGCTTGAAGGAACTCAGACAAAAGCACTTTGAAGAGGATACAATACAACCATTACAACTACTGAAAATCCCACTAATCAAAAAATTAGCCTATATAGAAGACTCAAAGCTGGAATGGAAGTAGGAAGATAACATGGTAACTGGTACAAAGATTTAGTTCATGCGCATGGGCTGTTGTACTCATGTCCTTATGGTGGTAAACCTTATTTTAATACCTAAAATATATTATATTTCATGATAGAACCTTCGTTACATTTCAATGAATTTATATATACATAATTTATATGTATATACAGATAGATTAAACATTCTAAGACACACACTGTATGTAATTTTTTCCTTCATCCAGTAGCTTGGCGAAGATTTATTTCTCCATTGCCCCCAGATACTTTGTGTATCAATTTTATTTCCTCACACAACATTATTACAAGTAATGACTATGTGGGATACTTCGGGCTTTCCTCATTAAACCACAGACGTTATTTCTATCGCCTGGCTGTGAGTAGGAATGTGGATTATTTTTTGGGTAGTTCAATATCTTTATCGCAACGCAACTGAAGCTCCTATAATAATGTGGTGAATACCAATTTGACACTTATCAACGTGGTTTACTGTTACTTTGTTGGAAAATTGTTTATTGATTTATTTTGACGGGTCGCTTAGGTTTAAACTGTATTTTTAAGCTGTATTAATGTACATTGAAAACAAGATAGACCACGTAATTGCTACGTAAGGTATCAAAAAGAGCAATGGAGACAAGAACGCACAGAGGCGCAAACACAACAGGGATCACCACCTAGAAATGACAAAAGGGAAAGAACTAAAAGACACAAAGGAATATAACGCACCAATGAACACAAGCACCTACGGCCTGACGACTTCGACAATTGCGGAACTAGCCAAACGTTACAACCATGCTCAATCCACTAAGAGATGGGATGGAATCAAAGGATGCAGTCTTGCCAGAATCACCCTGGGCGACCCTGGGAAGGATATTCAACGATAACCAGGAAAAACCTACGTTTTACAGTAGATTTTCTGACTGGCCACTATCAACTCAGGAAACACCTCCATACTATGGAGCTAGTGGACACACCTCTCTGTAGGATGTGTAAACAGGAAGATGAAACTGACAGGCATGTCTTATGCGAGAGTCTCCTAGTGATCTGTCCACCTTCGTGGGAAGGATAGGATGGACGATGACCTAGGAGGACAACTCCTCGGGAGGATGTGAGCCTACGTTCATCCTTCCTACTTTACAGATACAAATACGCAACAACTTTTAATGTAGAGGGCGTATTAACTGAAAAAATTAAAAAATAATATGAAGGAACAGTATAAAGATAAAATAATGGAACAGAATGGAGATAAAATCACCAAAAACGTTGAAAATCTGACACTTATTACATCAGATAGTGGGGAAGGAATGAAAAACGTTCTATTAAAAGCAGCACAGCAAGTAATAAGGGAGAGAAGTGAAGAAAATGAAAAAAATTGGGACACTTAACAACTCTCCAGGCAATACTCAAACTTTTGGTCATTTTGCAATAGCCACTCGAACCCTTTGGGCTCTCCTGTCGCCTGGCAACAAATTTTCTGAATTCGATCAAATTATTTTCATTTTATTCTCACTTACTGCTAATAATTTGCTGGTTACCACAGCAAAATGTCGAAATAATGCACTTGTTTGGTATAATAGTCACTGGTAAACATTTTCACTCCAATAAAACGTAATTTAAACAATGCACATCAAGCACAAACTAAATTGTATAATACTTACTAACCCAACCCAACGTCACTCACTATAGCTTGACGGTGACAGGTGTTAGTTAAGGTGTCGGTTAAGCCACCAACCGAAATTTTTTATTGAACTATTTAATTTAATGTGAAAAAATATTCAGAATGTTTGTTATAAATCGATTATATTGAATAGCTGTAAACGTATCTAAACAATTATTGACCCTAACCTATTTTCACATTTAACCCAATATTTAATTAAGTTTTGCGATGAAAATAACACGACCTAAATTGAATGAATAAATTCCGCGGAGCTGATATTTACATTAGTTTAAGTTTAATTGCCTTGTTTTGTTCTTTGTAGGAGTAGCCCATTCAAGATTCCTAATCCATTTGTGAGAAACATTATAACAACGTTATAGTCATAATATCTAAAGATTCTACAAACTCTCTAAAAAAAAATCTCATTTGTACGGTACCGTTCAATTTTTTGCGCGGATGCCGAAGGAAAAAAAGTTTCATACTTGAAACTGCATTCCCGTTGAGGTGATGTTACGAGGGAGAATCAAGCTTTTAGTACACTAGAGTAGCAGTACTATTTAAATACAAAAAATATACAGCTAAAACGAAAAAATTGGTGAAAGATTCAAGAATACAATTAATAGTAATTGTTCAGTTGGTATGGAATAGTATCTTATACACCAATGTAGTAGAGAAAATTTCCACTTTCTAGGAATTGGGGTGACAGAATACATACAACCTTTTATTTTTGTGATTGAGAGAATCTCTTCCATAGCTTTTTAACATCATCGATGTGAATGACACCGAGCGCGCCGCAAAAACTGAGAACATCACATTATTGGTTTCTTTGGTATACAGTCACCTGGAGACACCCATTGCCTTGATTATTTCTTGTGTCTGTCGTCACATATTTATCAAACTAACCTTGTATCTACTGATCCTGTAAGTTCTTAGTAAATTACTAAATACGGCTCTGTATACTGCGAAAACATTTTTATACTTTTTGGATAGTAAAAAACCGTTAAAATCTTAATGGATAATTTTTATTTTATGTCAATCATTTGATAAACACAAACGGTCGCTTAAGAATGAAGCAAGTAGAGACTTGTTTAGAATGTTTTTAGATATTAGACACCGTGTCAAGACTATGTCGTTCAGGGTCGTATGGAATATTTCAGGCATTGTCGTTCATGCCGCATACTCCCGTTTAGTATTTTCGGTTTGTTGTAAATTCAAACACCAATGTAATTAATAAAGAGCACATAATAAGTTATAGTACCTATATTAAAGTATAAGTGGATATTAAGATCGACGAAAAAAAATTATTTCACCCCGTGACAAAAAACTATATTCCCATGAAGATGTTGTTACATGTTAATCAAAGACAAACACAAAGATTTTTTAGTTATACCACTCTAAATATTTGTTCTCTTGTACAGGCAAACACTGCAGTTAGTCACACATAAAAGTATTATAGGTTTCCCATATATGGAATGTTGTAATTCAGCCGGTCTATCGATATACCAAGAATCTTGGATCTAACTGTGTGTATATCTCGATGAAACCATTTAATTTTTTTTTATCACGAGTGATTTGTTTGAAATATGAGACAAAATATGTATTTTCATACCATTTCGAGAAATTTTTATTATCTTAGCCAAGACTCTGCAAAAACACCACTGTATTTTCTGTACGCGATTCGAGAAAAGTTTAAAGTGAGTACATAGTTAGATTGATTTTCTAGGTTAAAGGAATAAAATATAAAATCTACATGAATATTTAAAATGCTAGAGTCGTATATGTTGTGTTCTTTTCACAGTACTTTGTTCAGCTCTGTTGAGATAATTTTTTGAACCTCTGCGGGTGAACAAAGTGAGTAGAAAATTTTGTTCACTTCACCCGTTTCTACTCTTTTTTCATTTTTCATCTTCTGATTTAACACCAATTAAATATGATAGGATAAGTTTGTTTCATTAACCTTCATTCTTATGGTGATGAAAGTATTGGTGTTTCCATATAAGTGCTCACACATTTTGAAACAACATCGAAATAAAACAACTTCTGATTGTTTTCCTTATGTTTTGAGGTTATGATTAACTGAACGAGCAAGTAAGCAGAACTGAGCTCCCTCTGGAGGTAGTGCAGTTAGGGGCAAGGGGGGAAGAGATAGTTCAACTCTGTTCAAAACGAGCGCTTAAAAAGAGTACGCAAAATCATTCAAGTGAACAGAGCAGCTGATCTGCTCGAGCTAATTCCGTAAAAAGAACACAACAATAATAATCTTCTTGGTGTGCTTCATCGATAGTTAATGTCCTAACCGATTACGTTTGAAGAAATGGAATAAAAGACAGGTCTGTTATTGATCCAAATTAAAATATCACAATGATGAACTGATTGAATGTATTACAAACGTTAAGCCCAATCTTTTCACGAACAATGACGCGCACCAAGATTTTTAGGTGCTTGATTTAGCAAAAAATTCCATACTCTTCCTAAACGAACCTTACACGGTCAGTATTACTGTCAATACGGAATACTGACAGTATTGTCAATACTGATGACCAAAACATTAAAATATTCGAATAACCGTTAGTACTTAACTTCATTCCATCATTCCAGTCCATACACGATCAATATTACTGACAATATTTTTCGATATGGGCCGCTCTATATGCCATGGAAAACATAGGAAATGCAGCATCTTTAAAATTATAAAGGATGTCTAGAATTACTCCTTCTAAACGCAAACTATATATACTTTAGTGTGTACGGCACAAGAAAAAAAATGGTGTGAACAAAGATCTATTTTAAGTCAGCTGCGTATTGTACTGTACTCGTTCTTTTCATAACTAGTTACGTAAATAACTATTAGTAGTAGTATTAGAGTAGTTTATGAATATTTCAATTTGAAATTGTAGTATATATTATGTACTCTAGTATAAGTTAAAACACCTTTTTGTAAATATCCTTATCTACTTGGCAACACGGTGTAATAAATACGTTCTGATAATCAGCTGCCAGTTTGAAAATGTCTATAAATGGTACTGACCTGTTGAGTATATGCTGAATGTTGTCTTTTCATATAAGGCCTCGTGTACGTTACTACCTTCTCTTTAGGGTAATTGGTATGGTCTGTCCATGACTTTGACCTATGCGAACCGCCATTGTTTTGGTTTCGGAGTGCCTGTAATTAGAAAAAAAAACGATGTATCTCAATTAACGGTCTGCAATACCGTTTTTCCTTAACGTAATAGTTATTTACGTAGCTAGTTATGAAAAGTGCGATATTGTTCAATGAGCGTAATATTTGCCAAAACGAGCGCTAGCGAGTTTTGCAAATTACGCGAGTTGAACAATGTCGCTCTCTTCATAACGTGTTTACGTACAAAGTTTTATCTAATTCCGCGCTTTTATAATATTTAATAAAATTTTCAATTAGAATGAAAATATTAAGGTAGAATCAAATGTTATGGAAGTGTTACTATACTATGGAAACAGTCTGAAACAGTTATGTAAAGTTCTTACATAACTGTTTTTACTACTTTTCATAACTGTTTTATGAAGGTTATGAAAAATGTGACGTTACCTAACGTCAAAGAGTAATGTAAAGTGTCACATTTGATAGCGGAATTAGATAAAAATAATAAAAGACATTAGATAGATTTTAAGCCTTATAAAATTTTGACATACGTTAACGCTAAACGTTAAACTGAGCAAGCGTAGTATTTATAAAATAGTGGATGAGTGATCACATTTTCAATTATTTTAGTATATACGTTAAACGTTATTTTGTTTGGTGTAGGTTACTAACTTCAAGTTTTCTATCTGTCTAATTTGATTTGTATACGTCAATCCATGATATTAATTGTGGATAATGTAATAGTATTTTATGCAACGATCATGTAATGATAGCCATTAAGACACGAGCATGTTGTAGGATACAATATTCGAGTGTATTAATGGCCATTACATGAAAGCTTCATACAATAATTTTTCTACTCCGATTAATAAAAATTATTTAATTAATAATTATTTTGTTTAATTAATAATAAATATAGTTACTTTTGAAAATCAAAATTATTTGATAGCTGTCAAATTGAGTGTCACTTAATAGGTCTGTTCGCCCGCAATAAAAGTGTAGCACTGAGCTTTATAATTTTGAAAAAGTCAGGTCTATCTGTGAAAAAATGCGTGTAAAATTGCTAAAAAGTAGAAAAATAGTTATTTATGTAACTAGTGTGTAAAGTAGCCTTTTTTTGACGAATGTGAATCACATGAGTCGAAAAAAGGCCTTTACACACGAATTGCATACAAAATTTTTTCTACTATCGAAAACTTCATCAAAATACAGAAGTTTAAGTAATATGCCACTAGAACATTTTCGGAATATTTTATCATTTTATTTTTCCCACCTATTTGCGAAGTAATCTTCTGAGAGATCCATCTTTATAATTATAATTATCTAAAATAACATCATAGTTTCCTAAAAATATTCAATACATACATCAAAATACAATTGATTACCCTAGGTATAGTCGGAAGATCTCAATTTAAATTTTAATTGTCAGATTCAATTCACAATTAAAGAAATGTCAGTCACTCACCGCCAACTTATACCTATTCAAATACCTATAACTACATACATAATAATATTGGAACATTTTCTTTACGCACTCGAATGTGTGTCTAAAGTACCTACTTTACACACGGTAGTAGAAAAAATATTATTAGACATCGGAATGATCAAGCTCTAATAGATCACAACTTAATAAAAGGCGCTATTCTTCAAATTAGATTTATATTTTGACAGGTAAAATTGACGTAAAAAATCGGCGTTGACAAGTCAAAACATTCAAAGATGTTTATGGTTTTGAAAGCCTAAATATAATTAAGTGTTAAAATATATAATTTAAAATGATTTGTGCAAAGTTTCAATATATTTTGAATAATTTTAATATTTTTTATTTTATTCAACAAAATAAACATAATACACTTGGCAGTTAGGTACGTTAAAACCATACCGCTTAATAGTTTCGTTTATTTCGACGTAAATAACGGAGTACGTTATCGCTTATTAAGGTGATCGGTTATTTTTTTATTACTGCGCATGAACAAAATAACCGATAACGTATAACGTTGATCAAATAAGGGCTTAAAATCTCTCTAATGGTAGTGGTAAATAAAAAAAATAAATTTGTTTCCAATAATTGAGTAGATGAGGTTCTCACTTGATGTAGATCCATGCTAAGTTATGAAATAAAACAATTTTAATGTGTTTAAATCTACATGATATTTAAACTTAAAATTGTGACGCGTTTCGCTAACACAGTAGCTTTATCAAACGAATGGAGGTATAATGAGAAATTTTCAATTTATAGTGCCTTAATACTAAATTATACGGATATCAACAATAGCGTTAGCGGAACGCGTTACAACTTTAAGTTATTATGTAGATTTTAACAAATTAGAATTGTTTTATTTCATTATTTGTTTTCAATACTCAAGAAACAAACCGTTTCCAATTCATGTGGCACCAAGTTATTAAATCTGGTATAAAATAAACATAAATCAAGATAGTGCGAAGCGAGTTAATCACTTGAATAGGCAGAAGAATAATTAAAAAGATTACCTAACAAATAAATTTTGTTGATAATGGAAATAAATGCAAATAGTTATTTGTTATTTAGACCGTAAATTGATAGATTGCAGCTTGATAAATAATGTTAATCTTTTTAAAGCGGCAATTTTACTTTACGCTCAGAATAAAAACATAATTTTTTCCACAGTCATGCGAACTTGATTACTTAACCCTTTAGAGCTGATGTTGGTTAATTGGTTTCGAGCAAATGTCATATATTATTAATCCATGCACATTTTTTGCCAATCATCTGCGGTTACTTGATAACTCAAACAAGTAAATCCTCTAATGCCCGTATTCCTAAACGCCAAATAAGAGTTATTGGTCCCATAAAACCGCTATTGGTTCAATAAAATCGTTTTTCGCATTCAGAAAGGACCCGTTAATAGTTATTTATGCAACAAGTGCAAAAAGCGTGCAAAACACGTTTTGCAAGAGTTGCATACAATATTTTTTCTAAATTCATGCAAAAACTGGAAAATTAGAATATAAATATGTTATGAATCTAACCTTACCTAATCAAACTCAACCCGTTCTTCTTTTTTTGTATCTTTATGGCCTCCACCTTGTAAGTACTCAATCATAGCTAGTTTTCGCCTTGACCATTTTAATTTTAAATAATTAAAGATTTTTGCAAAAATTGTAGCTCGTTGAGACTAAGTAGTAAGATATACATATATTATTGTTGTATTAAAGCAGGATCAGATACTCGCTATGGATTTTTATTTAATTTAAATGTTTATGTTTGTCATTAATCATCACAAAACTGACACAAGAATGACAGATGAGTGCAATAAAATATTTTTTCTATGACTGTTGAGAAATGGACCCTTTTTATGTAACATTTTTGTTGAGTAACTGGATGCATTACACAAAACAAGCCACGCCCCGTGTGTAATGATCCATTATACACGACTATCTGGCCAATCACCGTCAAAGAATGCCATTACACACGACTATGTACGGTGTAATGTTTGAATCAGACTCGCTATGAAATGTCATAATTTCACTTTGACAGTACCTATACCTACCTACCGAAGGTGATTTAGAGCTAACTTTTTATTAGAATGGATACAGAAAGTGAAAACGAATTCAACTGCTCAAATTTCACCATCAATATTGTAAGCAATAAATGCATTTTCATTGTAGCTTCCAAAATGGAATTGTTTGACATAAAGCATTAAGTTTACCTATTCAATAAAATATTCTCTGATTATCTCGTTCGTTTGAATTGATAGGTGAACACTCAGTCATAGAAAAAGTATAGTATTCTACTTTCGTGTAATGGCTATTACTCACTCAAATGATTACGACGTTCGCCTGCGGCTCACGTCGCAAACTTCATGCTCATGAGTAATAGCCATCATTACACGCTCGTTGAATAATATACTATTATTGCACTAGTGCAATAAAGTACCACTTTTTGCATTAAATGTGGTTCACAAAAGTGTTGTTTTTTGCATGAATGTAGAAAAACTTATTGGTTCAATAACGCTAATGGTTCCATAAATACGGCCGAATCGTGTGTTTTCGTATTCCAAACGTTCAATAGGCGTTATTGGTTCCATAAATCAACCCATAAGTGTTATAGATCGAACAATCTCCCAATAATGACGCTATAGGACCGTTAACGGTAATGTTGAAGTGATTGAAGTTACAATTTTGATGTTTTTTACGGTGCTGTGCTGGAATCAATCGAATAAATTAATTATCAAAGTGTGAGAAACAATATATTTCATATGACCATGATGCTTTGATACCCGCTTATTAGAGGGTTCGTCATCTCCTCAAGATAAGATTGAAAACAAGGCAAGAAAGTACAAGCGGCCAGATCATTTCACCCAATTAAATGAAGCCGATTTCAAAAGGCGCTTTCGAATTTCGAAGCAGTCTGCTAAACGGATAGTTGATATATATAATAATGTATAAATTATTAGAAATATTTACCAACTCAGTAACGGAGACGATTCATTTATTTATTTAATAATGTATATAATGCTTGAAATTGCCCCACATTTCTAGCTCCCGTCTTCTGCAATGAGTTATACGTGTTCACCACGGTGTACCACGCGGCTTTTTTACCTTTCACCGAAGTACCATAGCTGCGTTCGTTATTTGCGTCCGATCAATCTTTTTAGTCTGAATCGTTCGTTTATTACATCTAGAGGTAGGGGAGGTAAATCTGAACTGTTCGGTAATTCCGCTCAGATCAGTCGGATGTAAATCTGTTTGCTCGGAATATTTTGACCGACGAGAAAGATTAATCTGTTTATCTGTCATGTTGTAAGGTTATGTTGAACTGCATATTAGAGAACTGTGGCACAATTTCTTCTGCATAGCCCTCAGACTTTGCAACAGGACCTTGTTCCTCCTCATCATCGTCATCAAATATTATTTGATGACTATGAATAGCGACCAAAATTGCCTCAGGGATTGACATAGCCGTAAATTATCAAAAAATAAATTCTAAAACACTAAAAGAACGAACACAGCAAGCAAAAAAATCGTAATCTCTAAATAATAAAAAAATAAATTCTATAACACTAGAAGAACGAAAAGAACAAGCAAAAAAATCGTAGTCCATAAATGAAAAAGTTATGACACAAGTAAAAAAAGAGGTTAGAAGTTCGTTGGTCGGACCGTTCGTTAATCGTAATTTGCTCAGATTAATCTGTGATCACGTGTCCAAAAATCTGTCGCCTCTGCGATGCAAATAACGAACGCAGCTCATGAAAGTACCGTTGTTTTTTTCATTTTCTATGACACTTTCGTGTCACTTTCGAATGGAAATGACAAAATGAATTATTAGTTTGAGGTTACTGTATATCGCAATGGTTGAATTCCATTGTTACACATCAAAGATATTGAAATTTCCCTAGATTTTATGAAGTCCATAGATATTGATTCTATGAATCGACCAATAGTTATCGACTCCATAAATGAGCGATGGAAATACCATTAACAGTTATGGAATCAATAAATTTTATCGAACCAATAGTTACAGACCGACTTATGGATGCTTTAGAAATACGGGTATAAGTAACGCAAAAAATCTGTGGAAAAAACTGCACTGAGAAATATTGAAATATAAACAGTGTTCCAGAGTCAAAGTAACAAAATGTACCTATTATGTGAACGACCATTAACTACAATTTCCACAAGCGTACAATGTTTTCCAATTATCGATAAAATCTCAAATTTTAGATTATTCCTAACAAATTGGTATTAAAAGAAAAAAATTAATCGTAAAATCTTAAACGTAGCGAGTTATTAGAATTTTCGACATACCAGTCGTTTTATTTATGTAAAAAGTGAGGTTATGTAAATGATTACAATTAAGACACTTTACACGCTCTAATAATCGATACGTAATGAATATAAAATAAATTAATCTGTTATTTACCAAGATCTCTGAGGCGTCTAAAAGTACATTTAATAAATAGATTCTTTATCTGTGTATCGTGTGTCTTTTTCAGACACTAGTAGCCGGCCACAAAGTGTCTCGTCTGAAAGTGCTCTAAAGCAAACTAAGCACATGCCATGGGGGAAACAAGTACAAACTGTTGATTGTATACCATATCAAATATTTTTTAAATTTGATTTTTGAATTTCATAGAAATTCTAAGCATTCTAATATGAAATTCATTTATAAAAGAGAATAACTTAAAAACCTATGGAACAAGATTATCTTTACTAGTGGAATTGAATCCTTTTTCGTTACTTTAATCATATTTCAACATAGAAAAATGTAGCTAGAACCCTCTAATATGAAAGATAAATTGGACATTAAATTCTTAGTCCGGAAATCAAAAAACTAAACATTACAACCGCAGCAGTAAAGTTCTATTAAACGAAAAATTCATCCAGTCATTCAAATTATAGTTATTTATGTAACTAGTGTGTAAAGTAGCCTTTTTTTTGACGAATGTGAATGTTGTCGCATGAGCCGCAGGCGAATGCGACAATCACATGAGTCGAAAAAAAGGTCTTTACACACGAATTACATACAAAATTTTTTCTACTATCGAAAACTTTATCAAAATACAGAAGTTTAGGTAATATGCCACTAGAACATTTTCGAAATTTATCATTTTATTTTTTCCACACTATTTGCGAAGTAATCTTCTGATAGATCCATCTTATAATTATAATAATATAAAATAACATCATAGTTTCCTAAAAATATTCAATACTTACATCAAAATACAATTGATTACCCTAGGTATAGTCGGAAGATCTCAATTTAAACTTTAATTGTCAGATTCAATTCACAATTAAAGAAATGTCAGTCACTCACCGCCAACTTATACCTATTCAGATACACATAACTACATACATAATAATATTGGAACTTTTACTTTACGCACTAGTGCGTAAAGAAAAACTCTTTACGCACTAGTGCGTAAAATCAAATTTTACGCACTCGAAAGTGTGTCTAAAGTACCTACTTTACACACGGTAGTAGAAAAAAAACATTTCGATACAGCAGAGCTAAAAGTTTTTCAAATGTCTGATGAATTTTTCGATGAAGGAACCTCGAATGAGGAAATTGCTTTTGTTTCTTTGAAGGCGACTGGAATTTTTTTTTATCATTTCAACAATTTTCAAAACACGTTGATATTATCGATATATTTTCGTTTGTTCGAATTTAGAAAAACAAAAAAATTGACAAAAAGGAAGGTCCTTTAAAAAAAATCTCAAAGCTTCGAAAAAATTTCACAATTCACGTGTGAAATTTTTATGTTTTGTGCATTCAAAACTTCTATTTGACTTGATGGTACGAAAAAAAATTGAAGAATTATTTGCAAAAATGTCACGGTTATCATGGACATAGGTACTGCAAAATTAATAAAAGTGAAAATATATTTTCAAACAATTTCGATAAAATAAAAAGGGATCACTTTTTACAATAAATTTGCATTTATCATTAGAGTACTAATGCATTTATAAAAAGGGATTCCTTTTTATTGAAAAAATGTAGGTACGTGTACCTCGTTTGTGTAGAAACAATTTTTGAGAAAAGGAAATTTTAGAGAGAGCCAAAAACTGTTTATTCATAATAAACTGTCATTAAGCATGCATGAAAATTAATTTCAAAAATTGAAAAACAAAGGAAATTTTACAGAACCAAAAATTGTCTATTCATATTAAATCGCCATTTAGTTTGGGCGTAGAATGAAAATTTGAAAAGATGATTTTATGGAAATTTTATTTATCATGGGTGTACGGATATAATAAAAGGGGCCCCTTTTATTGTAAAAATATCAGTGTACTGAAATAAATTTAAAAAATTGGAAAAATGAGGAAATTTTAGAAAGAAACAAAAAAGGAAGTTCATGAATTTTTGGAAAAGTCTGTCTATTTATAATACATTTTCATGGGCGTGCAGTTCAAGTATATAGTAATGCAATAATCCTTTAACAACCAGATATTTATCGGATATTATAGAGTTGTTTTGAAAAAAACTTTAGCGTTTACTCCGCCATGAGAAAAATATGTTATCGAATAATAAAATTAAAATACTTAGATCTTTTTACCTGTGGAGTTTCCGCAGCGGCAGGCACAGGCCACGACGGAAACTTTTCGTGTCCAGGTCCGTAATTGATGGATTTGAGACTTGAAGAATCTCTAACAGGTGGCGCTGGTGGTGGAGAATCGTCATCTTTCAAAGTACGTTGATCGCTAACACTCGGCGGAGCAAAATTTAAACCCGATTGATCTTGTAGGTATGCGTAAACTGAGCTTGATGCTTTACTTGCTTCTCTGAGATTTGGAGTTGATCTAGAGGGCATCATTTTGTATACATGCAATGGGACGATGGGAGATGCCGAAATTCGCGGCTTTTTCCAGGTCTCGAA
Source organism: Galerucella nymphaeae (assembly GCA_963978555.1). Taxonomy (NCBI): domain Eukaryota; kingdom Metazoa; phylum Arthropoda; class Insecta; order Coleoptera; family Chrysomelidae; genus Galerucella; species Galerucella nymphaeae. The sequence continues at coordinate 17,377,191 of OZ021709.1, forward strand.
GCCATTAGTTTGCAATCTGGAAAAAAAATTCTATATAATACAAACAACAATTTTTATGTCATTAACGTATGAAAATGATTTTTTCCGCTACTAGCTGTGAAGATGACAATTGTTGCTTTTTCTAGAGAACTGAGAACTTAAATTTCTCTATTAGTGGATAATAATTTTGTCTATTGTTAACCTAACTCAAATATTTTGAGAGTCCAGATATGGTAGTTCAATAGAAACTTGTGCAACATAATTTTGTATACCCAGGTCTTTAACATATTTGCTGCAAGATAAAATTATTTGAATAAAAATGCTATTAGTTTAAAATTCGCGGTCAACCAAATATTACTGATGATGACATATGGCATAATCTATGGAGCGAGAACGGACACATGTCAGTTAGAAAACGAGTTAAACGCTTCTCGTGCTGCGTTTGTGAAAGATTTGGTGTATATGGTATAGCTCTTATACTCAATTTATTGTGTTGTGAACGCAATACCACTGTAATATCTTAGCATTGAATGTGTATAATGTCAATTATTTTCAATTTTTGTCTCAAATTTTAGTGTGAAATAGAAAGCAGAATTTGAGTGAACTAAATTGTTCTTGAAAAGCTGGAACGCAACCGAAACGTCGGATCGAAAAATTTAAAAAAAGATTGTGTGTAGGTCTGTGAATATAATTCTAAAACGAAAGATAGTTTGGGGATCCCACAACTGTCTTCACAAATGATACTAATTATTTATTTATATTCAATGTAACCTGTAATAACATAATAAGTCATACAAGAGGTAAAATTATCAAATCATAATATTATTGGCCATACCCATTCGATGTAGTTATAACACCAATGAAACATTCCTAGACTTGATGTCCGCTTAATTACCTAATTTCTACTACTCACCACGTGTTGTAATAATAGCGTTTTAGTATATTATCTTCTTCCTACGAAATACTCGTAAAAGGCAAAGCAACTATCTTAAATTATCGGTCTCTCAAGATTAATTTGCATTTTAGTACTTATAGTCGATCTTCACTTCTAATATTGTATCCGTAAAATTATCAGGGGACACCTCTAAGCTGACCAAAGTTACTAACACGAGGTCATTGCAAAAAATAACCGAATTATTTCGACAACCTGCATTGGATTCTTAAGCGAGTTTTGTTTTTCGTTGTTCCTGGCAAGTTTCGCCACATAATATAGTGTGGCTCGCTTAATACTCTAGCGTCAACTTTTGGTATTTTATAAAACTTGAAATTGGAATAACGACTACCTCCTGCGGGTTTTGGTCTTGAATCTATCAAGTTAAAATGAGTCAAAAACGGAATATCTTGGAACAAACTATATCTTCTTAAATATAGGCAAATCAAAGTACCATACATTATAGTTTGATGAAGTTTCTTATTTTTCCTAATTTTAATGATTGTTATAAATTCAAAATTTGTTGAGAAAAGCCTACAAGGAGTAAAAAGTAGTCTCTTAATAAGCAGCCGTTGACATACGTTTCAGGTTCAACGACCATATCAAAACTATGCCAAAAGTTATTCGAATTATCATTAATTATTATTGTTTAAAAGATGTATCGTAAAGATAAAAAATCGTGAGGTTGTTTCGGTCGATATTCTCCAATCCCACGACTAATAAATTCTTCAAGAGAATACCCGGGAACTTATTTTTTTTACTTTGCAGTAATTAGTAAAGATGTTTTTTATTAGGCACACAAAAGTATTCATAATTTATTAGTGGTTCGAAAACGTGCTTTGTCAGATTTTATCTCATCTTACACAGTTCTTTTTTGTTAATTACGATTAAATTTCTTATTATTTGAATAGTGTTTTATTCTCTTATGAACACTTTATAGATGACGCGTAGACTGCCACATTTTTATTTGATGAACAAAATAAAGTATGAATTATCCTGTTATATTATTTGATATTCCCAATAAATATCAATAATCTCTTGCGTGAAAAGTTAACTATTTCATGGGTGATGGTGCGCATGCTTATATTATGTCAAAATATTTTCCTTATTAGCGGAACCCAAAAAAATAGATAGAATCCATCAATCTTATGGTAAATCATACGAAGTATGGAGTAGATGAGTTCAGTCTAAGGACAGCGTGGCCAACAAAAAGTGCTTTTTTATGATAAAAATGACAGTTTTGTATCTGTAAATTAGGAAGCGTGAGTGTAGGCTCAGATCACTAAGGCCACATGTGACCCATTGTACATCCTCATAAGAAGTTGTCCTCCTAGGTCATCCTCCATCCTGTCCTTCCCATGAAGGAGGAGAGATCACTAGGAGACATCTCCTTTATATCGGCAGGTGTAGGTCCCGACTCACCGAACACACACTCTCTTATTGACGAAAACTCCGGACACTCGCATAAAACATTTCTGACAGTTTAATCTACCTGTTCACCCAACCTGCATAGAGGTGTGTCCACTAGCCCCATAGTATGAAGGTGTTTCCTTAGTTGATAGTGGCCAGTAGGAGATCCTACTGTTAAAAGTAGATTTTTCCTGGTCATCGCCAAGCATTCCTTCGATGCTCAGGGTGATCCTGGCATCCTCTGATTCCATACTATCTCTAAAGGTATTCAGCATGGGAGTAACGTTTAGCTAGGTCCGCAATTGTCGAAGTCGTCAGGCAGTAAGTGACACTGGGTCCAAAAATTTTTAGTTCAGCCGCTTCTTTGGCTGAAGAATCGGCAATTGATCCTGTCGTGCCCTCTAACCAACCTCAGAATGACATAACTAGTGATAGATAACAGAAATGAAATGGTGACATAACAAGAGCTCCTAGCATAGTTGTCCATCGATATGTTGAGTATTCAGCTAAAAAGTCATTTTAAATTCCAAGATTTATGCTTCGGGGGTGTATTCATTATTTTATTAAGGTAATATAGATGTTTTTAATAATAAAAAACATGCAGAATCGTATGTTTTGAATAGTAGACCTTAACTGTCATTCTTGTCAGAAAACCACTCTTTGTTGGCCATAGTGACATTAGACTGAACTCCTCTATTAATGTTTTCTATCACAAAAACGACCTTCACGGAATCGATATGTTGTATTGAATATAGAATTATTATGCTCGACGAGGATTCTTCGAAAAACTGTAAATAGCAACTACTCGTACATCTATGTAGGTACTATAAATATATAGTATTTCTGACGGTACCGCACAAACAACGGATAAATACGATAAAGGTCTTCACGTGCAAATTCTTCAATAATTAGTTAAATACTACATGATTTCTGACCTGGCGATCGTTCATTACCAATGACTTGGTCTTAAATTTCGCGGAGTATAATTGCTTCCTACAATTACCGTTCGACGACTAGACTAGTAGACAGTAGTGGCACGTTATGTAACAAGATAAGCTGATAAAACAAGCATTGTTTTTATGTCAAAAAAATCCTTCGCCAAACACTGGAAAGGCTTGAATAATACTATGGGGACTCAACATCACATGGAAGTTCAACCGCTAGCATACAACTCATACAAGCGTCATTATTGTGACACTTTTGTTTAAATATTTACGGCAAATACCTCAAGAATATTTAAAATTATGTCAGCCCAAATACTGCTTAGACAGGTCTGAGGTTTTTAATTTAGATATATACAAGTAATTATGTACAAGTTTTTCTGAATTCTCAATAACCCCAATCTCTCAATAACATATATGTTGTTATTATAGAGGGATAACCTCAAGAAAAATGGATCGAAGTAGCATTTTACTATTAGAATGTAGTGGAGGGTTGTCCGGTGACAGAAATTCGTCACTATGACGAACTCGGAAGAGGTTAAATGAAGATTTATTATTTCACGAGTCGTCGCTGGTCGTTGACAAACTAATGTATGGAAGGTGTTTCTTATATATATTCATGTATAAGTATTACTTGGTTCAACACTAGTTTGAACGTTACTGTGACACCAAGTATTTTTGTAATCATAAATTATGTTGAAACCTGATAGAATAGTTAAAATTAGAATAAGAGACAAGACGTATGTGGATAGAGTAAGATTAGAAACAAATTGAAAATATAGAACAGGAAAAAGAGTCCAAGTATCTAGGAGAAATAAAGAAGGTAGAAATTTGGAAACGACATAGCAAAAAGGATAAAGAATCCTGTGAAAGAAAGTATACTACAATTTTAGTAAATCGGTTATAAGTAAAAAGGAATTGAACAGGAAAGCAAAATTGACAGCATACCAGTATACGAAACAAGAATCCAAATTTGTAAAACTGTACAGGGTGCAGGGTACAGGTACAATAAATCGGAAGTCGGACATATTGATTCGATAATAAAATCAGAATTGTCCCCAATAATCTAAAATAGGGCAAGCTGAAGAGAAGATTTTTGAATAATAGACAAGAGTTATGTGAATAGAGAAAGACTAGAAACAAATCCACATAAAAAGTAGAAAAGAGGATATAGAACAGAAAAAAAGAGCTCAAATTTTTAGGAGAAATAAAGAAGGTATAAAGTTGGGAACGACATAGCAAGAAGGATGAAGAATGCTGTGAAATAAACTATACTACAATTTTAGTAGATCGGTTATAAGTGAAAAAGAATTAAGCCTAGTTTGGCAAGAATGAAATTCGAATTGTCTCCAATAATCTGAAATAACCATAGGGTAAGCTGAAGAGATTTTTGAATAAAAGAGTTATGCGGATATAGAAACAAATTCACATAGAAGATCGCAAAGTGAATATAGAACAGGAAGAAGAGCGCAAAGGATAAAGAAGATAGAAATTTGGTAACGACATAGCAAAAAGCATAAAGAATGCCGTGGAAGAAAGTATTCTACAATTTTTGTGAATCAGTTTTAAGTAAAAAGGAATTGAACAGGAAAACAAAATGGAAAGCATACGAAACAAGAATCCAAATTTGCAAAATTATACAGGGCGAACCAAAAAACCGGAAGTCGAACATATTGATACAAAAAAAAATCAGAATTGTCTCCAGCTTAATAACAAAATCGATCAACACATTCAAAAATTACAGGTGTGGCCCATGACTCATTCACACACGATGACAATCTTGATGTAATAAATAAATCAAGTTTTGAATTGGAAGCATAAATATTTAAAATTAACAGATGACTATCAGGTATGCCATTCCCAGTACCTACGTCTCAACAAATATTTACTTTTGTCGATACCAGTTTGCCTAGATTGGCCAATTGAGTTAACTGTAAAGACTGAAAGACTAAATCTTCCTGAAGGTGGATGTATCGTATAACCTTGTGATTACCATAAGCGTTTGTGGGTACAGTAATTTTTATAATGAGGTAACGCAATGAGTGTTTCGTTTAAAGATGCTACCTTCAATCTCGCGACTTTATTAAATTAAATATTGTTTTTGTTTTGTTTGTCAGTAACGGACTGGGTTACCAGGTGCACAAGTGACGGTGAATTGAGTTGAATAATTATTTAATTTTATACTGCATAACCAATTAAAAAAGAAAATAATAGTTTAGTTTCTCAGATGGAAATTATTTCAATTATATTCCAGTAGGAAACAAGGTACAATTAAATTTTGAATTTATTTTGGTAAAATACCGCCAATTTTAAGTTCTTGAGACAGTGCTAAATCGCAGTATAGGCTCCAGGGATGATTGCTGAGGCGAAATAGCAGCAAACATCAAATAACGAGTTACAATCAGCCTTTCTCGAGCATTAAGTCACTGTTTACCCCATATATTCCGCTTTTCCGATATTTTCTAACATCTAAAGGAACAACAAAAAGCGAATCCTACGAGTATTTTCTATTTTTAAAAAACACTTGAGCAGTTCCAGATAGCATGCTTTCACCAAGATAGTCTGGTCTGGTAATATTTACGGCGTTTAGACAAGTGGGATCAAGAACAAACGATTTGAGCAAGACCAAGAACAGACGTGAAGAGCAAGACCTAACCTAACCAGACCATTTGAGCAAGACTAAGACCTGCTGATTTGAGCAAGACTTATACAAAGGCAAAACGATTTGGGCAAGACCAAAACCAGAAGATTCGAACAAGACCAAGATCAATCGATTTTAGCAAAACTAATACTAGACGATTTGAGCAAGACTTATAGAAAGACCAAGTGATTTGAGCAAGAACAAGACCAGGCAATTTGAGCAAGACCAATATCAGACGATTTGAGAAAAACCAAGACCAGACGAATTCAGCAAGACAAAGACAAGACGATTTAAGCAAGAATAAGACCAAGACCAGGGAATGTTTAGAAACACTATAGCAACTATCTGGGTACCTATTCTTGAAAATCATACGATCCGATGTTTCTCTCGATCGATGGGATCTATCCCGTGCGATCTATCGAATCCCACGGTCGATATCGACTAATTCTTGAACCTTCATGTGAACGTTCGAAATTAATGCGTTGTTGCCAGCATTATTTGATACGAAAGATCTACTTTTTAGTTATTTCTGGCCTCTTTTTTGTACGGCTGTCATAATTTCCTGTCATTAATTATTTTTTATATTTGTTATGATATATTACCAATAATAAAAAAGGTAGTCTCCTTAGTAAATCAATTAGTATTAAAATTGCATAAAAATGAGTCAGTCGAGCTTCAATTCTTACAAAAGAAATATAACTACACACGCAACACTTCCAAGCGATTGTCATATTGAAACTGTACTTCCACCTCTGCCCCGTAAATCCTCCATCATTACAAGTGCAAAAAATAATAGTTCTCCATGTCGATTCAAAACCCTGAAAACCAGTGAAACCACTCAAACCCACGACAAAGTATTTTTTTCAAGTCTTTCCACATGATTTTAAAATTTAAAGAAACAGAGAACTGACAGAATCATTACGGAATCCATAGAGAAATAGTAATTATACAGTACTTTTTTTCTAATAATTTTTCTACTACAGAATGAAACCAAATTTCCATAAAATAACCTCTTAACTGCGCACGCCTCAATTCATTCGACTTTGATCACCTATGTCGGACCATGCGATCCGGAGCGTATGATTTTCATGCGATTGATAATATCGGATCACGGGTCAAGAAAATAACGACGATCGCCTCATGTGATCATTCGTCATAAATCTATGCCGCTCATTGTTCAAGAATAGACGTCCTGAGGTTACGGCCTTTTGACAAGTAAGATCAATATTAGACGAATTGAGTAGGACCAAGACCAGACGATTGGAGCAAGACTAAGTCCAGACGATTGGAGCAAGACTAAGACCAGACGATTTGAGCAAGACCCAGACCAGACGAATTGAGCAAGACAAAGGCCAGACGATTCAAGCGAGAATAAGACCAAGATCAGACAAATTGAGCAGGATCAAGACCGCATGAGCAAGACTATTAACAAGACCAAGACTATCTGAGTATTTGTCTTGGTCTCACTTTGCTCATTACTAGTAAATCTTGTGATTCGGAATTAATTTCTGGTGAAAATCAGATCTGCTTCTGAATTTGGTGGAAGCGGCTGGAAACTCTTATTTATAAAAACTGATCGAGCGCAAATAGAAGAGCAAGAATCCTTTGATAATTAAAAACATGAAAATGAGTTGAGATATCAAATTCACTCTATAGATAGTATCAGTATTGGTGGACTTTCATGATTTTAATATTGATTGATGTCAAGTTTGTTTATTCTGTTGAAAACCCCGTTAAGATTAAGATAAATACGATATGCCTTTTTGCATGTATTAGTTTGAATTGTTTGAAATACATCAATAACAGCCAACTTGTGGGAATATGTTGTACATAATTGAAATTCGTGAAATATTTGAATTGAGTAACTGTAAAGTAAGCCAAACCGAAATTGACCGAACAAAAAAATAAAAAAATAGAAATGTGGTCGTGGTCACGTCATTGGCTTTTCGATATGGAATATATATTATTCTCAAACGGAAGCAAATTGATATATACAACAAAAATGTTACAGAAAAAAGGTGTGAATATGAGAACAGTAATAACGTATAGTAAACTATTGGGAATAGATTACTAAACCACGCAAAAACTTGACCAAATTCTCGATTTATTACAAATAATGGAAATCAATTTTACGCGCGTATCAATCTTCAGCTACTGTTAATAACAATAAGGTAATAAATGGAATTTGTCGCATAGTTTGAACAAACAACTGTAGTATTTTCTGACTTATAGTTGAGACAACGAGCAGCTGAAGTCAAATTGTTTTGTCAAACCGGAAAAGGGGACCTTTTCAACGTATTTTGGGTCAGAGATTACGAATAAAGCATTTCCTCGTTCTGAAATTCCTGCAGAATAGCAGCAAAAGCGGAAAACTGACCTGATTTCACGTATTTCGCGAAAATAAAAAAAGGTTTCGAGTAAAAGTTATATTTCCCCATACCAAGTCGAAATATACCATCATATGTCTGAAAGCGCAATAGAAAAGACAAGATAAATGAAGATATACAGCTGAAATTTAAGAAAGAAGTGCTGAACGATATAAAATTGGAGAAAAAAATGGTTAGAATAAACAAGTTTCTCTGGACTTGTGTGTTCTTCCTTCTCACTTCAACTATTGTTTTCTCACCACTTATTTGACACCGCTTAGCTTCAGATAAGGTTGGTTAAACTATATAGTTATATCGATCTCAAATTGTGATAAAAAGTTTGTGAAAAATACTCCATATTTTGGATATAAATCGATAACTCTGACAGTTAGTTGTTTTTTCTTTCTTTTGTGAAATTTTATTACATGTAATTATGAAATTTCCCTCTTTTGGACGACAAAACTAAATATCAACTAGAATATCAACCCAATCCACTTCACTTCAATTAAAAAAGAATCCTCTCTAGACTTCTCGTGTATTATGTATAATACTCCCAAATTATTTTAAATATAAATAATATAACGGTTATTTTAATTCTAATATTCTCATAACTCCAGTTATATCGGTTTGTAACGAACACATGATTCATATGTGACCTTTGCAACAACTTTTTTTTTCATCTCTCTGTCTCTCTGGCTTTCAAAACATTAATAATTATTTTTCCTCGGGAAGTATGTCAAAACCGAAATATCGATTAATAAAATCCGTTGTTTATAAGTTACCTTAATATAGTTCGAACGAACGTACAGGTTATTCGCTAGACTTGCTTGTAAGATGTATTGGTTATTTAAATAAAATAGTCCGAGCAAATTTTGAGTTAACTAAAATAAAATCGGTATACGTGATACTTGTTTTAATTTTCTTTTCTAATGGAAAGGTCTAAAAGTCAGGATAAGAGCAGCTCTATAAAAAACTGTTAAATTTTGATGCATGGTTAAACATTAGACAATCTGCTATAGGTATCTATTTTACTATCCGTGAATAGACTCCAATTTTTCCTCCACACATTTTTCTGCATCTGTTGAGGGTGTTGAGGGTGATGTTCTGAAGGTGGTTTTTTTTATTCATTCGTTCATTCATACGTTTGGGTTGCCCAGGCACTTGAACTCAAACTTTGTACCAATACCCATCTTCCATTTCCGAAGCTTGTGTCTCCATATCGGCCACTAGTTTATCTGGAGGGATCTTCAGTAGTTGTGATGGTTGTGTTATTTCTACTCCAAAGTGCTTCCGTCTGAGTTCTTGTGAGTTCTAACAGAAGAAACGTATCTGAGTAGGTGTTTCATCGAAGAGTTCACATTTTTTGCACATAGATTCACTAACTTTTCTCATCCTGTGCAAATGCTTCCTCAGGGTACAGTGTCCAGTCACCAGGTCGGTAACTGTCTTCAAATTTCTCTTACCCAGTTTTAACACCATGGAGTTCCTTGCTTCTTGTCTAACTTATTCAGTAGACTCTTGTGGAGGTGTCCTTGTGTCAGCCACCATTTGAGTTGGTGTTCCTTAACTTTTTAGCTTTCTCTCTTATGTTATTCTTTGTGATTCCACAAAACGATTCCGGGCCTGTGAAGGCTCCCTTAGACCCTTCTTTAGCTAGCTAGTCTGCCAATCACTGCAATCCCCTCATGTGCTCTGGCACCTATATAAGAGACACTTTGTTGTATCTCGCCAGCATGTTACGTGATTTTACGCGTGTTTTTTCCCAGGTTTTTCATGAAACCCTTGAATCCAAATGTTCTCCTATGTACTCTCTCTCTCTCCAGCAAATGGAAACACCTAGCACTATTGGACTTAGTCCTGGTAGTGCAGTCAGGTGAAGAAATAATTTGTGTTTGCATTCTCCTTTTCATCTCCTTAAAACAGAAGCTAGTGAGTGCATGAATAAGACATTGGTTTGTTATACACTCCTATTTCACTTCAAACACATTCCTTATTGACTCAACAACTTCCCATTTCCCTTTCCGACTGATTTCACTCACTATTACGAGATATTTATATTAAATAGACCTGTTGATCAAAAGTGACAGACACTGCAACTAGTTCAGTAGCTATTTTTTTGCTATAAACTTTGTTTAAAGTCTTTGCCAATGGCGACTAACATTATATTTATTATTTGGCGTTCTAAACATTCAACAGGAAACGCTGATTGATGTCTATACTCTGAACTGTTACTTGCCCAGATTTATCTTCATAAATCACAGCGATCTCGATTTGAATGGCACAACAATTAATCAAAAAAAATAATACAGTTCATTATCTAACACGGGTTATTAGACGTTATATTGAACAATGATAATTTTTCTTAATACAGGTTAGTGTAAGGTGAGTTGGCGTGTTGTTAATAATCCTTTGTTGAGTCAAATAGGTAACTAGGTCAGTCAATTTTTTGAAAAATATTCGTTGTACACTATAATCAAAGCAAATAACGAAATAGTGCACCATAGTGCATAGTGATTCATTAGTTTTATATTAAATGAGGCGTGAAATATTTATAAATGGAAAAATTGTTATTATACGTGAGTTTTATTAATACATATTTCTACATGTACCGAGACTCTTTCACCACGTCGATTGAAGTACCTACCTCCAAAAATTATGCTTTGATGACTTTAGGAGTATGAAGCAGGGTACTGAATCGACTCGACTAGGTAATTGATTGGTAAAGTACATTTCACGATATTTCGTGGACTTGGACAGGATAAAATAAATCCCTCATTGTACAGGTAACAGTAAGAGATCCGTCATCAAGGATTTGAAAGAAAATATGAATTTTTAATTACTTAGTCGTATTTGGAATAAAAATATACTGGTGCTCACCTCATAAGTATTCCATAATTACTAAATATAAATATTTTCCACTTAAGAATAATATAAGTTAAATTTGTTGTTGCACTGGTTTCGACGTACTGACTACACTTAAAATATTTAAATAAAAGCGAGATCTTTGCTAAAAAAATTGCCACAAAAGTGTGGGTGGATTATAACAATGTTAATCCCAAAAATAGATATAAAGTCGAAACATGTTTTTATTTTAAGTTTCAAATACTGCTTTTGCTTAAAATGATACAACCAGCCTCTACCAAATAAGGCTTACGACCATAATATTCAACCATATGGTATAATGGCGCACTGATTCCTTCCATTCTTGGAATCATCTTATATAATACGGAATTAATCCATCTGTTCGAATTACTGAATGTTAATAACAATATAATCATTGCTATATTTAGTTGAGTATAGATATTAAGAAAACCAATATATGTCGCTTAAAATGAGTTATTTGAAATAAGATTTGTTTTTTGTTGTAAGAATAGATCTAAATTTATATTTCCCAACTAATTGGGTTGTACCGCGAACGGGTTTTCATACAATACGAAAATTCGTACTACAGTTGCAATGTTTCATAGCCCGCAGAAAATCTTGTCAAAAATTTTGTTGCAGTATATTGCATAAAAGAATCACTTTTTCCATTAAGTGTGTTTCACAAAAGTGTTGTTTTTTGTATGAATGTAGAAAAAATCAATTTTGGTACTTAATCTGATAGATTATTCCGAGAATGAAAGAAAAAGTGAAAATTCGTCAACCAGTGTGATCCTCTGTGGTAACCTCTGTGTTTTCTGATTAATTTGATGCATAATATGGTTAGTGACCTTTGAACCCGCACGATAAGAGCGCTTTTAATCATAACGATGATGTAGCCTTGTTTCAACTGCCAGCTTGGCACCCAACATTAGTTCAATCAGGGCTAGAATTAGTTGTATCCCAGATTTACCGATTTGAGTATACATGTATATATTTATTAATACGCCATGATGGTATAGCCGAGCGAAGATGTTACAAAGATATATTATGAAGTAATAAATCAAATTTACATAAAATTTTTATTGTCTGTCAAAAATATTTACTACAGTTTTTGCTATAAAATACAATGTTACTTTGTTACAGTGATCGAAACTGAATGACAGGACATAACTAATTATTTTAATGTCTTTTTTTCGCAATAAATACCTTCAACGTAACTGCAGTCTGTACTTGGATATTATTTTTGGTAGGTATGTCTATAAACGGTTTGTAATAATATGCAACTTTATGATTCTGTCTTGTACAAGAGAAAATTTCTTAATAAACAAATCTACAATACATTTTGTCGAGTAGAGTATAGTAATTTTCACGATCTAAGAAAGTGACTTGGCTTGAGATAGGATAATGAATGATAAAGCCAAAAATAAGTTATTACCTTAGAGCTTTTGGATCATTCTAATTAGAAATACTTCTCTTTCATCAGGCATAATGCGGCTCTACACGGTAAATCCTGAAAGTTTTCAGGCTCAAGTCTAAGTCAAGTCAAGTCAGTTTCTTAGATCGTGAAAAAAAACTGTAGCAACAATATTTATGCAAACGGTCCTGGCAAAAGCTTCTATCTTTTATTGAAATTTGTAGTGTGGTCAAAAGAATCCACTCTGGAAGAAGTAGTTAATCGAGCGACCCTTGTATATTGGCGAATATCAGATGTCACTAGATAGCGCTGAATTTTTCAATATTTCTTCTATAGGGGTGAACAACAAAGCAGTCTGCAGCCATTGGTCAGCAGTCTGTAAAGGTGTTTAATGCTGTTTATTTCGTTTAGTTTTTTATGTGTTTTTCGTGTTAGAGGTGTTTTTAGTGGTTTTAGCAGGCTTTTCTTTATTTCGGTTGTTTTGTTTGTGTAATAGTGTTTGAGAAAATAGTTAAAAAAAAATGACGAACATACCCTTCTTAACCTCATGCAATGCTTTGCTGTTCACCTCTATTGAAGTTTGAAAGAAAATTAACAGATGTCGCCCACTTCGTAGTTTTCGGCAATACGGTGTACGTGTTTTTCTGCGACCGTTTTTGCCAATATCTTTATAGAGGATCTAATATTAATTATAAATATTATGATACGTTTGTGGCATAATATCTTCTGTGTACATTTCACTGAAAGCAATTTGAATCATCATAGTAAAAAAAAATTATTGATAGCTAATTATTTCGTATCGACAAGTTATTTGTTATCTAAAAATCAGTAATGACTATGTATAAAGTAGATCATAAGTTTAACCTACCACTTAAAATTGTTAGATCATTCGTATGATCTCAGTTTTGGGATATAAAACTCCACAACTTCTATTTTACTGTGTATTTTTATACTCACAATGGGTGCGGTGACCTCAAGAAATCTTTGAAATGTTTGTTATTTTTTTTCAGATATCCATCGATAAAAAATATCGTTGAATATATTAAGCAATGACTGGTTTAAACGTACGATTAATGTCGCTTGTGTTAAGAGGCGTAAGCTCATTGCCAAGCTAAATGTGCTTGTCTCATTCTTATTGAATGTCATTGAATTTTGTGCATATGCAAAGACATTAATTTTTTAAAGAAGGTATTATTACAGTTTCCCATTTAGTGAAGCGTGTTACCAATCGAATTTGACAAATGCGCTGAAACCGGTTGGCAAGTTAAGTTTTACAAACCAGAATGTTTGGTTAGGAGTATAATTCAATCTCCGTCGGTGCCCATAGCCTGAGAAATAGTTATTTCGTCTTAGTTGAACAGTCACTGATTTTGAAAAAAAAAATTCATATCTTTGAATAATTCGAATAATATATTTATTCTTCAATATCTGTTAATATTAATTTTTATAAATGATCCAATGACAAGATGCTGTATTGAACACGGGTCTCTGGTTATGAACTGTTGTCAGCCAAACTCTGCTTAAAGCTATCAACAAACTAAAAACTGAGTTTGGTAAAAACTGTAAAGAATCCTTTACCATGCTGGCAAGAGACAACAAAGTGTCTTTAATATGGGAGCCGGCGAAAGAGGTGATTGCAGGGAATGAAATAGCTCAAAAGGAGCCTTCACAGGTCCAGAACCGTTTTGTGGAATCACAAAGAATTACATAAGAGGGGAAGTCGGGAACTGGAGAGTTAAGGAGCACCAACTCAAATGGAGGCTGAGACACAAGGACCCCTCTAAACTAAGAGTCTACTGAATAGGCTAGACAAGGAACTCGTGTCCAGGCTGTTGAAACTGGGTAGGAGAAATTTGAAGACAGTGATAACTGGACACTGTACCCTGGGGAAACATTTGCACAGAATGGGGAAACATTTGCACAGAATGGGCAAAGTAAGTGAACCTATGTGCATGAAATGTGAACTCTACGATAAAACACCTACTCAGAGAACTACTGTGAGAACTTTCAAGGGCTCAGACCGAAGCACTTTGTAGTAGAAATAACACAAACATTACAACTACTAAAGATTCCTCCAGATAAACTGGTGACCTATATAGAAGACACGAAGCTTCTGGAATTGTAGGTAGACAACATTGGTAATGGTACAAAGATTCAGTTCAAGTGCCTGCGCTGTTGAGCCCAACCCAAACGTATGAATGAATAAATGTTATCAATTTTACTGTTTGCGAAACTCGTATACAGCGTAAGCTGTCATGTACTGAGGACTTTTAACACGCGATTGAAAGTTACAGATCTTGAAGAAGCTGGAATGCGCCTATAAGACATTTTTAGACAAATTGCTAGGAGTCGTGGCCAAATTACTACTATTACTACTCGGGACAAGACCGTTTCGTGCAGTTGACTGCTATAAAACATTCTTAGTTCCAAATTAAACTTGAAGAGGTTTTGTGGGATACTTAAGTGGTGGTGGTGTAGGCTTAAGGTCGTGAATTGGGTTAACGTGCTATTCAGTAATTAATCTGGATTTGGCATGGAGTAACAGATATTTTTATATAAACGTTTTGACGCACACAACAATGCACGAAAAGTATGGAATTATTTTGCATAAAATGCCAAAAAAAAGCTTCTCCACATATGAAGGAAAAACGATACATTGCAGGTTCAGAAAATGGCTTTTTCCGAAATGTCTGTTGATTTCAGCTCAAAACATGGATCCTTAACAATGAGGTTCGAGTGGACAAGAGCCATACATACCATTATTTGATATTTTCTACAGCATTGGACTTCGCCCCCAATTAAATGAGCATCTTACGTAATTTGGAGTAATATAAAGAGTGCACCATGCCTCTTAAGGAGTTAATGGGACATAATTGTTTACGTCACGCATTGTCGTTTCAATTCCAGTAGATCCTAACTTGTTTCTGCTAAATACAAATCACTAATTACTGTTTTCATTTGACTTTTACGAATTTAATTGCTAGGCGTGTTTTTTCCTTTTAACTCTTAAACGTTTTAATTTCAACTAGTTCCTTTTGCATCGATATGAAAACCTTTTCGTTCACAGTGGGAAATAAATTTAATCGCAGCTATAAAATCTGCATTCCCTTCAGCCATATTTATGCAATAAACATTCCAGACGGATCAAACGGTAATTAAAAAAATACAGGAAGACATTTTAATAAAGTAACAATTTAAAATATTACACGCAAATGGACGGACAATGGTAGACTTGAAATATTCGTGTTTAAATAATTTTTACCAGATTTTTAGGTGAATGATTTATTAGGGAAAAAGGTGTTTAAATTTGAACAATTCCATTTATAAGCATTAATTTTAGATAAATGATTTCTTCATCGTGTGAACCTCGCTGTTAATACCGTTACAGGTGTTCAATGAAAACTTAATTTATAGTCAGTTTCTTCTTACAAATCTTCAGGTGGTCCTTACTACTGTCAAAAAACACGTGGAGGAAGTGGGTGCTGAAATTTATGACTTTACAGGCCGATGTCAGTTGCATAGAACAAATTTATTCTGGTTGGATATGAAAATGTAATAAAGAATTTGGAAAAGATAGGCTGAAAAAGATATCGTGGTTGTCGATATGTGCATTAAATATTTTCATATAATACAAGGTACTAATCTAGATTTAATTATGTTTTTATTAACAGCCTCTTCATTGAAAGACAATATGGAAGGGCTAATGCTAGGATAGAGAAGCAAGAATTTTTCAATCAAACTACTGGAAAAGCTATCCACAATGTAGCGTAGGGTTTTGTACGTTGGGCGCCAGTTTGTTATACAAAAAAAGCATTACTCCTCAAGTATAATTTCGAAGAGAGTTACCTGCGTAAACGCGGTAGCTAGTCTATCTCCATTTTAAAAATGGCTTCTAGAATTTTGGATGTTGTTCTGGATATGTCTCAAAGAAGGTTTCGGCTATGCCACAGAGCTGAACCAAGTTGTATCGGAGTTGGACTTCAAAGGAATCCTAGGGCTGAGCTCAAATAGTTTCCTAGGTGTTGTACTCAACACATCAATTGACAATTTCATTTCCATGTGAAAAGATCATAATTTTATTATTAATATCCGTATAATTTAGTATTAAGGCACTGTATAAATTGAAAATGTCTCATTATACCTCCATTCGTTTGATAAAGCTACTGAGTTAGAGAAACGCGTCACAATTTTAAGTTTAATTCAATTTGAAGAAAATGTTTCTCGGTGTAATTGTTTCAACCTGTTCTATAATTTTTAGCGACTGTAAAATCACAAGGATTTTCGTAATCATTTACGTTGGTGTGTTTTGCAGTTTTTCGACTCATTTGCGCGGGTGTCGAATATAAGCAGCAAAGGCGTTGTTACTGAGATTAGTAGGTGGACTTAATAACATTTGCAACGAACACTTCTGTCAGATCTACGGTCTCTGCGACGAATTATAGACTTGATATTTAGATGGCGGTATAAAAATCGAGCGACTTTATGAGATTTCATGTTGCCCTTAACAGGCAAATTAGCATTTTAGATGGCTCGTAAAGATTTCGATTCGAAAGGAACTTTTCTTGGATGCTAGCCTTCGATTGTGTTTCACATTTCGGTTAATTAAGTGGTATATACATTGTTCGCACTTATTCTGAATAATTAAAATATCTTATAGGTACAAGGCGATAGATATACATTCAATGAGATTATGCTAACTTTTGTATTGCGTTACCAACTCGGTTACCAACAACGACTAGATTGCATTTCATCATATAAACTATTGGATTACTTAAATAATTTCTTCTTTTAGATTTAATTGTGTTTAATATTCTTTGTCCTCAAAAGATATGATTTTAGAGGGTGAGAAATTGACCCTATCACCAAGACTTTATTGTCTGTCCGTTACCAGGCTGCATCTCATAAACCGTTATATAGTTTAACAGTTGATATTTCCCAAGATGATGTATACAGTTGGTTCGTTGGATCTTTTCCCATGCGTCATCATTAATTTACAAACGCAATACATCAATACATTAAATAACACGTAGGTCGTAGTTGTGAACAAAGTCTTTGGTCTGTCAACGACGTCAACGTACAGATTCGCGTTAAACCTATCGCCGACATTCATCATATGGCTATCTCTGTTTGTTATATTACTCTGTAATGAAACAAACGGTTTCATTTCGGGGGTTAAGATTCTGTGAGTAGGAAAGAGACGTAATACAAAAAGTAGTATGTGAATCATTTCATACATGGGAAAAGATTCAGCGAACAGACTGTATCTGTTGCCGTTAGAATAATAAAATAAATATTTGAAAACGTGGTTTTTGTTCGATATTGATAACAGCTAGCAAAGCGCCTATCTAGTAAACAGGAGATCGCAAGTTCCAGTCTCCCTCTTTTTTATTATTTATGTCTATATGCGTTCTGTGTTTGTAGAGTAGGGAGGGTGAGTGTAGGCTCACAGCACTTAGGCAACATGTGATTGTACATCCTCCCAGGGAGTTTTCCCTAGGTCATCGTCCATCCTGTCCTTCTCAGGAAGTTGGTCACTAGGAGACATCTCCTTTATATCGGCAGGTGTAGGCCAAGACTCAACGAACACACACTCTCTTATTGATGATAACTCAGGATACTCGCATAAGACATGCCTGACAGTTTCATCTTCCTGTTCACACATCTTGCATAGAGGTGTGTCTATCTTAAATAGGACTGTTTTGTATTTGTATTAAAATTCACCACCTAGAGATGAACTTTTTTATTATTTATTTTTATATGCGTTGAAAAAAGCAAAACATTTAGTATAAATATAAAGAACTATGAAATTTCACTTTCAACTCTCCAAATATTTGATAAGAAATCAACTGTTTATTAAATAAAAACACGACTTGTCGTTAATTAATACATAGATATTTACAAATACGAAATTTTCATTACGACAATATCTAAAGCAAATATTAAATCAAAAGTGTACAGTACACAATACAAATTCTTTCTTTTCTATTTCACATTTTCCATAATTTTAAAAATAAAAATAAAGAGTGTGTAGAGAGTTTGATTTTTTTCTACTCCTACATTTAAATTTGTTGTTTTCTGAAATGTCTGAGTAAAACTGCACTGTATGTATGTATGTATTTTTGGGGTAACATTCTCTGAGACCTAAAAGATATATTGTGCCCACTTACTTCTACTTAGTTTCTGAGGAGAGCCTCTGAAACAAGTAGCTCCTTTAGTCCTATTTTCCGGAGGAATTTTGGGATATCTGCAGGCTTCAGCTTAGGCAAGGGTTCCTCTTCTATCCAGTAATCTCCCAGGTACTGTGCTCTAGGATTCTGGAGTGCTGTGCAGCTGGAAAGTATGTGGATGGAGGTTTCTTCTTCCATGCTACAATATCTGCATTCTTCTTCCTCCACTATTTTGAGCTTTTTCAGGTGCTCATTCAGACGACAATGTCCCGTTAGGATTCCTGTTAAAACTCTTAGCGCATTTTTACTCTGACTTATGAATTTATTTGACCTGAACAGGTTGAAGTCACCCAGAAGAATATTTGATTGTCTAGGCCCCACTAAATATTTCCAATGGTCAGATCTTCTCTTTATTTCGCCTTCACCTATTTCTTCCAATATTACATTGGGCTGATTCCGCAAAAGGGTTCAGGCCCCCGAAAAGGTATTTTAGTTCCCCTCTTTACTAGCTCACATGCTATTTCCTTTCCTTCTATTCCAGTGTGTCTTGGAATCCATAGTAAGGTTCTTGCCTAGTACTCGCCCAATTCATTGAGTTTGTATAGGCATTCCCACCACCATTTTGGAAATGATTACACAAGAGCTCAGTGCTTTAATGGCTGCTTAACTATATGTCATTATGATAATCCTTTGTCCTCTGTATCCTTTATCAATATTGAACTGGGAGCACTTTCTTATAGCGTTGATTTCCGCTTGAAAGATATTTGTGGTTTTTCCCAAGCTTTCGCAGTGTCTGGTTCCTGGCCCGAACACTCCTAAACTGCACTGTAAACTGTAACAGAGAAATAGATCTAAAGGAGCTTCTAGTATCTGCGACATCCATCGTGAACTATGTAGAAGAAGGGAGAAATTCATACAAGTACAGTCACACTTTTTTTAGGCGATGTCATCTTACTTAATTCGAAACAGTTCGTGAAATAGGGTATATTTCTTAGCCTAACTAATACGGAAACAAAAATTTTAATAACTCTATAATAATATCTTGAGGAATATACAAACTTTTATTGTTAAACGAATTTTTGTAGTTTCTTTTATTATTAATAAGTATCTATTGTTAGATTGCAACATAACTGAAATAATAAGTAATCTTGATTCCATTTGAAACGAACGAAGTAGCCATTATATTATTACTGTTAGAATTTTTCTTATATTCAATTTAAAGGCGTTTCTGTATCATAATTCTCAGATCCGGTTATACACCTTTGGCGATTAAACTGTTTTAAATTATTCGCGGTAAGCTACTACTAAATCTATCTGGAATTCTTTAGTTCAATCGAACAGTAGCTTTTTTTTATTATAAAATTAAAATTTAATCGTTATCGATAAAAAGCGTTCTGTGAAACTATATACTGCACATAACTGCACCGTTTCCGAGCCGTGTGTTGACCGTGCAACTGCTCGTCTATTTCAAACTCCACATGTAATTATAACCGACTTCACAATTTTTATGTCCAATCGGGTTAGCCCAAAAGCTGTCAAAACATGGATGTGAGAGGAGTAGGCGAGATTTTTGATGGAATCTCTCAAAAATATCATGATTGGTGATAATCCGTTGCCTCCACCGGTTTGAAGGCTATGCTAATCGAACAGTTTATAGCAAAGACAACCAAAAATGGGCCTATTTTTCGACATGTTTCCGAATTTTACTCGAAAAGTATTGAGTTTATCGTGCATATGTATACGAACAAAGTTATGAAGCGTGAAATTTGCTTTGAAGACTGAACTGGAAACTTTGGAATTTTACACTATGTTTAACCACTATTCAGTAACTCATCCTCTTTACGTTGTTACACGAACACGTAAACAATGAATTTAATTTAGCGTAAGTGAGGCAAAAGTAGCTCAAATTATCTTCCACTGAATGTTTCCAAACCATCTTTGAGGGATTGAGATAAAAAGTGGTAGACGTAGGTCAAAAACGTTAAAACACAACTTTTCTTTCCATACCTGTAGATTTAATTTTAAATTTTTTCTATTAACTACTTAATAATTTCACCCAACGACTTCTTCAGTCAATCAGGGAGACATCTGGACTACGACCATTTAATCCATTAGACTTAAAAGTCTTTTTAAAATGTTTCCGATCCACTAAGTTTAAGATAACTAATTATTAAATGTTTACTTTATTAATTTCCAAAAGGAATGTTAATTAGTTTGAAAGATACACGTTACGCTTCTATGGCGGGAATGGCATGATAAGGTGACTACTTAGTATATTAGAAACTAGAAACGAAGAAATAATAATATCCGAAAAGGTATTAACTTATATGATAATATTAGAATATTCAAATACTTTGTCGATTGCGTATCCGGTTAGAATCAGTATGGATTTGCATAAAATGTTGCAAAATTAAATCAGTTGATCTTGAGACGATCACTTCATGAATAAATCACAGACAGAAAGAAATGAGAATGTCAAAGTATGCGGTATCTTGTGGAAAAAGTAAAAAATATATATCCTGGGAACGTATCATATACATAAGGATTTCACGTATAATTTCCTGAAAAATTATTTAAATTTCTCGACAAGATTTTGACAAAATATATTTTTGAAATTAATGTATAATTTCACATGTTTAAAATTGCTATAAATCTTATTGAATGTTTTTAATAAACTAGTTATATTTTTCGAAATTGTAGTGAGTTCAAACTCTAAACAAACTTCTCCTACATACCGTTTTGAAATCCTCTTTCCCGTAGGCTCTTGTCATGTCACAATTAAATAATGGGCCTACAATTCTTTTGAATTGGCTTGAAACAACAACAAATATACACAATATGGACAAGATTATTTCTCACAATATATTATTAAAGAAAACGAGGCACGGCCTTGAATAAAAAAGACAACGGCTCTTTTAACATTACATACAGTGGCAGCGCAAAATATAGTTTACATACTGTAATACATTTATAGTAGTGACCTATTAGAATACAGATGCATGATATTTTTTTCAATAAAGATTGGTATATACCTTCATTAGTGGCGCATCTGAAGTTAATTCAGTACTTGACCGACCCTTGGCTGAGAAGGATTCGAAGGACAATCATATATCTATCTGTTTTTGACATATATTCAAACTAATTTTCACCCAGACACATATAAACAAACAGTAATAAGTTCAATCCAACAAAAATAACGTATTTCAAAATGTGTTCTACTCACTATATTGTTTATTATTTAAGACATTTCATAATGCGGTAATATAATTTTCGTATGACGTCGGATTGAAAGAAACACCTTGCAGCATTCAGTATGCGAAAAGAACTATATTAATGCCAAAATTCAATGAAATCCTATCACTTGTGATAGCTGAGTGTTAAGCTTCACAAGTGAAGCAGCGAACAGAGTACTAGCTTGCTTCACTACGCTGTACTAACTCATTATCATCTGTTTGTTACACCAGGCTGCACAGTATTTATTTATGAGACGCCTATGAACAAGTGCTCTTTTTGGTAACTTGAGTCTTGATTATTGTCGTGTATAAAGAGTTTGATTGTCGAAATTTTCTCATCGTTAGTAAAAGTACTATCGAGTAGGTATCATCTCAATAAACATGACAAATTGATAGGCTTTGTATTGAAAAAAAATTGATTGTTAATAAAAATTATTTTGAACCTGTCCGCCATCTTAGTGAGTTTCTAATTTCTAATATATAGATAAGAGTAGTGTGTTTTAATAATAAATTAATGTTTGTTTGAACTTGCCTCAATAAGAGATTCACAGCTGATCCATATTTATCTACCAGGATTCTCACAGGACCTATCAAGGAAACGTCTCCATTATTTTCTTGGTAGTACAGTCATTTTTTAGAATACATGAGAAATATATAAAGAATGTCTTTTTTTTAACTCTCTCTCGTGAGTTAATTTTTGGTTGGACATTGAAGAAATTTGGGAACCGAAAGTGTGAAACCCAGTGGCGTGGGGAACAACGAAAGAAAAAGAGTTCGTGAAGAAGGAAAAAAACCCTATGGATCTTCTAATTTTTAGTTTTATTTTGGGTTGCGTTGCCTCAATTTGTGTAAATATAATTTTTTTTTAACCACTTATTTTGGGACATACATTTCTAATATAAGTGATAAGACACGTTTTATATTATCCGTTCTTTTAATAGATGCAATTACCTACAATTATATTTTATTGATGGAATCTGATGAACTATCGAAGACCTTCAAAATCATAAAAATATGTCTCACCACATCTGCTTAATAGCTTTTTCTATATACCTATTAACTGGGTTAATATATATTTTACAGGGTCAAAGTTGATTGGATATAGATTGATGAAACATTTTCAAAGCATTTTTGCAGCACAAGAAATATTAAGCCAAGTTAATTTGGTTTCTTCAAAAATTATCATGATAATGTATACATTAATATAATCCTCACATTATTAATGCAGTTACTACTTAACAAATATGGTACCTAAGTTGTTTTATGTCCTGTTATGATAATAACAAGCAATACAAAATGGTCTTGTTGAAAATTATAAGCACGTTCATAATATGCGTACTCTCTCAATGGAATTCCTAAATTGTCAATTGAAGGTTATGTTTACGCATAAGTTCGATGTACTTAAAACTGTTTATCAATCAAATAAGTTTATTTGAAAAATAAAGCTCTTATATGTCTAATTCATAATATCTCATTACGGTTTGCTAACCATATGAGAATTGACAATCTTACAATAAAGACATAATAAAAAACGGGC
Source organism: Galerucella nymphaeae (assembly GCA_963978555.1). Classification (NCBI taxonomy): domain Eukaryota; kingdom Metazoa; phylum Arthropoda; class Insecta; order Coleoptera; family Chrysomelidae; genus Galerucella; species Galerucella nymphaeae. The sequence continues at coordinate 17,400,672 of OZ021709.1, forward strand.
ATTGTGTCAAAAGTTCTGAATTTTCGTAAACGAATAGTATGATACAGTCACCATTATAATTTCCCGCCGGTTGATCGGTTTTGACTCAAAATAAACATAACTATAATTAACAGAATTCCTCTGCTTTGGATGAGTCCTGGTTAATTATGCCAGAGGTCTATAACTTTTCTTGCAATTCAGTTATTCCAGGTTTTTAATGACAAAACTTAATGGGGTGTCAATTGCAGGTTTTTGCTCACAAAATCACCATTTTTTGTAAAAAAGTTTGCCTTTTCATCTTTACCAAATTCACCAGGTATCCAAGCAAGAGATACTTTGTTGAATCTTGTTGAATACCTAGTCTTTTTATTGAGGATAGTCTTTCTAGGCACTTTTTTTTATCGAAGTCGACCTTACACGTTGTAAGGTACTCTTAAGGTCTCTCTACATGCCATGCCATAATATTAAGGACTTTGCGGAGAACCCCTGCTGTTTGGCAATGTAAATCTTAAACTTTCCTCAAAAACTGACTTAACCAACTCAACCCTATTCAATATCTGCTAATTATGAATTAATTTTTATCATATAAGTATGAAATATTTTTTCCAAAGTTAAGATGGTTAAGAATAGATTCACTGAGTACCTTTGTGATCGTACTTTTCAGCTAAAATTCAAGAGCCTGTCTGCGTTGAAGAACAAACTAAATCACACAGTTTGATAGATAGCATTGGTCAGTAGCATTCAAGGTGGTTGCCCTCTTTAAATACTTTTCCGTCAACATTCAAACAAGATAAAAATGCTTGTTTATATTATATAAAATAATAAGGACTTTTAACAAAATATCATGAAAAAAAAGTCTACTAAAGATGTACGGGATTTCCTGTTAAGCCTGTTTTTTTTCCCCATCAAATATCATCTAGATAATCTAATGAACTTCCGCGAACAGTTAACAGAAGCATTCTAGTTTAAAAAAAAAGAAAAAAGTTCATGGAAACATTTTATAAAAGTCTTTTTTTTTACCGTACCGTCCACATGTTAATAAAGGAAACAGGATGATCCAAACCGGTTGCGCGGGTGTCGGTTTGCCAACCGACGTATACCACTCGATGGCCAACTGCGACCACTCAAAGGTTCAAGTATGCATCGCATCGGTCAGTAAATGAGATGCACAGTTCTTAGTATTTGCCGAAAAGACAATACAAAGTTTAATCAAGATACTTCAAACAAGAAAAAATTATTTAACAGAAAAAATAAACTAGTCAATTGCTTACAAGTTTTAAGATAATTCAAACAGAAAAATTGTAATATTTAGCACTGGTTTTATGAAATGTTAAGCCCGCTTTACAGTTCGCAATGTATTGCACTTTGACCATGCAAGATCTTGCTTGGAACTACCAAAAAAAAGTAAATTTCTAACGTTGACGTTACATTAAAAAACTAGCTTTGTATTAAAAGTATTGATATATTTTTATTTATTTTGCGTTTCAAAGTACACAGTCAACTTTTGTTCTGAGCTTGAAATGGCAAAAAACTTGCTAAATTACCTTCTACTGAGCATGCTTACGATTAATAATAGTACATGTTGCGATAAGAATTAAAACTGTAAAGCGGTCAGTATTCTCTTAAGTTTCATGAAGTTTTGGAGTTGACTTCATTTAAAGTGGTCTTTATCATGTACTTTCTTGTTTTTATTGTATGGTGCCACAAAATTGAAGGCGAGGGATCGCGCAGGTATATACTCAACTAAATAACTATTGGATTACGATAAGCCCCTTGCCGGTCAGTGTAGTACAAAAATTATTCAGACAATGTCAAACGCCAACAAAATTGGAGGACAACTAATGATACGCCTCTGTACAAGGCATTTATATGTCTTGAAAGAGCTGTTGTGGGAGGTAGAATTGAAAATGAGTTTGTGCGCATAGGGGCGGGTTCGCCATCACGTTTGGCGCTTGCTGTATGATGCTATTATAGTTTCAAAGCTAAATTTGATATTCAGAAAGTCCCATGAAATTTTTTGAATCGATTTACAAATTAATAACATCGAAAAGGATATATTATAATAAACATTTTAATATTAAATATGAGCTACTTTTATAAAATTGCAGCCCTTTTAAGGACAAAAATACTTTTATATACTATAAATTCCATCTAAACATTCCACACTAAGTAACTGCTTCATTTGAAAAAATACTTTCATTTAATTATTCATTTTTGTGATTAATTTGTTAAATGGTCAAATAAAGCATATGAGAATAAATTTATATTAAAAATATATCGACAGTTCGTCTCGAAAGTTAACATCAGGTCAAGGTTTTCAAATAATTTTAGTATCAAATTCTTTCAGTTTTTTTATTTATGACACGTAATAATAACTGTGTGTGATAATTTCATTATATAATGGATTTAAGAACGTATCCGCGTTATGTGTGGCGGTTTTATTATACCAGAATTAATTTCAAGTTGTATCTTTTTGATTATAGGGAATTAAATTATAGTTTACTTACTGTACAGGATCACATCCGTTGAATGAATAACAAGTTCGAATTAGTTCTCACCTGAAAGAAAAAGTAAAGATTAGATTGCTCAAATAATTCAGGTTCATTCATCACATTAAATTTTTTATTTTTCCCAACTTTTACTCTGCTATTTTATATATTTTGTTGAATTTTCATGGGAAAGCAAAGTTGTTAAATTAATAGCCATTTTGTATCCATAGGAAAACGACATATATGCCCGATTGCACCACAACAAGTAGGCCAGGCTTAAAAAATTAAACTCGCTGCACCGTCATCAAAGCGAAGCTTATATGCACGAAATTTAAAGCCTAGCTTTGTCCATAGCTTATTTTTTTAAGCGGTAAATATGCGATTGCGCGTTCATTGTATTCTGACGTTTTGTGGCGTTTCCAATTTGCTTGGACATTTATAATAGTATAACCCGTATAACCTAATTTTTGAGTTGGTTTGGTGCTTACAAACAACAATGAACTTGAAAGAAAATCTTGATGAAGAGCTAGAAATTTTAGATTTCCTTGAAAATGGTATTCCAAGGCACATTTATGTTTGAAATGACCCGTTTCCCAATTTAATTCTTTGAATTCCCTATCAATGTTTTTCCATGTTTCTTCCTTTTCCATCAATGTTACCGCGTCTGTCTTTTTGCATTCTATAATTCCTTTATATTTTTTAACTAAGCTTAGGCAAAGCATTTTCTCTTCTGAAGTAAAATTGGCCGACCGAATTCTTTTTTCACCTTCCATTGCAGAAATTATTTAGATTAATCAAGTGTTAACTTAGGAAGTTTTTAGATAAAATACTGGTATTGCCAACCAAAATTTTGAAAATCTAGTAAAAAAAATGAACACCCTTATGTCATTCAAGTAAAGACATACGATATTGTACGTAAGCGAGGTTTTACTAAGCGTAATATGGTGCAATGTTAAGCCTTACATTTAAGCTAAACTGGTGCAATCGGGCAATAGATAAACAAGACCGTTTTTGGTTTCTTCGCATGACAATTGACAACCATCCTGTAGCTTCTTCTTTCATAAAACATACATTTGAATATTGTTCGTGAACGAACAGCTTCTAGAGATACCCAAAACGAATTAGCATGTTTGGATGATTAAATGTTGAAACTATGTAAATGTTAACGTTTGAATTCTATACTTATACAGTGATGTAATCTTTAACAAGAACCATTAACCTTCTATATTATTTAATTTCTATTAAAATCAACAAAATATTTACGTAAATAACAATGTCAATGAGCTTTGACCATTGAATATCTTTGTGCACAAAAATTCTATTTCAGTTCAATGATTCAATAATTTTTACCTTCAGGGAGATTATAAACATAATATTATTTCAACCTCAAATTAATGTCAATTTGGTTGGTTGAGTATAACAAATGATGTTTCAAGAGATCTACTTTCGACCTTCAGTTATTGAAATCATCCATGAAATAAGACATGTATGTAATTAAAACGTAATAATATGGTTGCGGAAAAAACATTTAAGTTCGTAGTCTATTTGAAACTTTAATTTTATCAATTACGAAAGGAATTATAACAATTTCCAAAAAAAAAAGTATAGTAGGATAGTGATACAAGGTGAAGTTTCGACATGATAAATATTGAATGGTTTTTTTGGATTTTAATCGATTTTTCTGTTGGATAAATTGTATTTGTTACGATTCATGCGATTAAGTTAAATTGGAGCTTGATTTGATTTGAATAGTAGGTCGGATTTCGGATTATAAAAAGTAAATATAAATGTATTACTATTATTAATTATGAGGTAATCAATGGCTAAATTTTTTTATTAGGAAATTAGCAATTTTTTGTGAAGGTCAACGAAAATATTGCGTGTATTATGCACCTCGGCGAACTGTCTATTATCTTGCACTTATCTCCAAAATTATGGAGTTTATTCGCACCACTGTTATTAGGCTTTGCAGCCGTAGATTGTGCACCATGAGGGAGTATATATTCTACTGATGAAGAACTAGAGAACCTCGAGAGACAGCAGATCAGACCCAAGCAGAATTCCACCACTTAGAAGGGTGACATGGGTGACTGCAGTTGCAAAAAGAATGGGTGGGTGCAGTAAATGTGAGAAATGTGGAGGGGATCAAGACCTCTACTCAGGAATTGGTTAGCACTGATCGATATCTGGCCATCTGGGATATTTTAGCTATTTTCATACCAACGGATCAACCAAACATTACAATCCTACCCTAAACTACGTCCAGGTATAAATACTAAAATATTGGCATGTCTCACTGTTCTATTGATATCAACCCGACGTTATTTGCCACTTTTTTGCCCTAGTGGCACCTTTTGGGCCAATATGATGTTAACAAAAATTGTTTGCTTGGGAGGTAAAACTGACCCCAGAGATACCTACATCAACAAAACATTTTCTGTAACTTTACATTCTTTTTACGAAAACTAATTCCGGTTGAAATAAGATATGAACCAAATGATCTTCTTCTGTCGTCCCCGTAGACGGACCGGTAAAAATACTTGCACATCTGCCGACCCAGTTAATGGGATTTTCTTGTTCGACATAACGTTCCGCTGTCTTCGGAGTATCAAAATCGCTTAAAACAATGGCCTCGGGTCGAGAATAGTCCAAGTGGGTAGGTAACAAAAACGGCGTGATAATTTTAAAATTTGATTTTGTTTAAGATATTACCTAAATATATAAATTAAAGAGAGGTTTGTTGTAGTTTTTTTTAAGGTTATCGCCATTGACATTCTTACGGATATTTTGATTGATTGATGGGTTTTATTCCTGCAAATTTGGGACGACAAATCAGAGGATAGTATAGGTACATATATTATGGTATGATATTCAAGAAAATATATGTCATTATGGTACATTTCTGTTGCATTGTTAAAGAAGGGAGGTTAGATTAACTGTCAAACTGTCCACCATGTTATTAGCTTGCGTTGTCTATAATAATAACGCTGTTTCATTTGGAATCACCATGTATTCGAACCAATAATAAGTGGTGTCCTCATGGTGATCCAAATGAGAATGTTTCATGTTCTCAGTTGACAGATAACTGTTTTTACCTTTTTTTGATAATGATTTTGGATTATCTGGATTATCGTATATCCAAGAAAATAACCATTGGTTTATAGGCTAATGAAACCGCAAGGATCCGCAGTCAATATCACAACCTCACACGCACAAGAAAATAACCTTTTACAGTCTTTGTAAAACAGATTTTTTGTAAATATTCCAGTGGTCATCTCTGAATTTTACTGGTAAAATTTATTTTTTAAATGATTTTCAAAAGCGGAAAATCCAATTCCGTCACAATACTATCATGATTCATTGTTGAGTTTGTGTGATTTGAATAATAATAAAGGAACTATTGGCATTTGTTATTTTGGTCTAGTGTAAAGAGCTTTTAGTTGCTTTGAATATTAACGAGGACGAATTGTGTGAAATTCAGACATTGTTAAAACAAAGAATTATAATATCACACATAGCCTGACCTTGAACAATTCAAAGCTGTTATACCGGATGGTCTGTAGTGCCTAACCACTGTTTTAGGCGCATCTCACAAATGTTTTTGTACTGCTACATGTGATTAAGCGTCATGGAATAGTTATTTGTTTAACTAGGCAGCAAAGTAGTAGATTGACTGCCGAAGCTGAATTCATAGCCGAGCGTAGCGAGGCTAGGAATCCAGCTAAGGCAGTCAATCTACTTTGCTGCAAAGTTGAACATATAATTTTTTCTCCAATTGTTCATAATGATATAGAAGGATATTGTATTTTTTGCAAATTATTACAATTTCCACAATCTTTGAAGTGTTCAATAAAATTTGATAGAAATCGCAGTTGTTGGAATGGTTGGTTGCTATGGAAATATCCATAATAATTATAGTTTGACAATTCATGAAATTACTGACAGCAAAAAAATATCGGTATATTATTTAAAATATTATATATAATGGACAGTGATAGCGACCTGGAAGTACCTACTCCTCCAGAAATAAGGGAGGTGGCAAAAAATATAGAGTTTAATTTGTTGCCGCAGAAGTCTCGGATAAAATATGAAAGAAATTATAAACGATTGATGGATTATTGCATGGAGAAAAATGTGAAGACTTTTTCGGAGAATGTATCACTTGCTTATTTTGCTGAATTATCTCAAACAATGAAGAGTTCTACCCTTTGGTCTGTATATTCCATGTTGAAGGCAAGTATAAATGTTAAAAATGGCGTAGATATAGGAAGATACTTGAACTTACGAGCATATTTAAAACGGTCATCTGAAGGCTACAAGGCAAAGAAGTCCCGAGTTTTCGAACAACAAGATATTATAAGTTCATACTGGAAGCACCAGTAATATAATTAATATAGAGAGAACGGTATCCGGGGAGAAAAAAGGAGGGATACTCGTTCAAAATTGTAGTAATTCCACCATTAATGTAAATAACAACAATTAATAAATGTTGCAGGCAGCAAAGTGGTTGCTATGGAAATGTATAATCACAGGCAGCAAAGTAACCACTTTGCTGCCTAGGCAGGAAAAGTATTACTTTGCTGATCGATATCAGTCAGCAAAATTAATATTTGCTGCCAATCGGAGAAAAACAAATTACTTCTAAAAGCATTTACTGACCCACCAAAAATGGGACTTGCGGATTGTGTTCCTCTACTGCTAACATTTCAATGCGAGTCGTCTTATACCCACGTCTAATATTATTGTTGGTTGAATATCTATTGAGGAAATCAGACAGCCTGGAACATCCCACAAGACGGTATGATGAAAAAGTACAACTTTTCGAAGAAATTCGTCATAGAACTAAGCAACAAGAAGGAATGGGATCCAAATACCATTACCAGATTGGAAAGAATGCCACTTAATGGTACACAGACGGCTAAAAAGCAATAGGAGGAACTGGGATAGGAGTGTTCGGGCCAGGAACCAAACACTCCGAAAGCTTGAGAAAAACCCCAAGTATCTTTCAAGCGGAGATCCACGCTATAAGAAAGTGCGCCCAGTTCAATATTGATAAAGGATACAGAGGACAAAAGATTATCATAATGACAGATAGTCAAGGAGCCATTAAGGCACTGAGCTCTTGTGTAATCAGTTCCAAAATGGTATGGGAATGCCAAGACAAACTCAATAAACTGGGAGAGAACAATACAGTTACCTTACTATGGATTCCAGGACACACTGGAATAGAAGGAATTGAAATAGCAGATGAACTAGCAAAGAGGGGGACTAAAATACCTTTTTGGGGGCCAGAACCCTTTTGCGGAATCAGTCCCAATGTAATATTGGAAAAAATAAGTGAAGCAGAAAGAAAGAGAAGATCCAACTATTGGAAATATCTAGTAGGGCTTAGACAATCAAACATTCTTCTGGGTGACTACAACCTGTTGAGATCAAATGAATGCATAAGTCAAAGTAAAACTGCACTGAGAGTTTTAACAGGGATCCTGAAGGTACATTGTCGCCTGAATGGGCACCTGAAAAAACTCAAAAGAGTGTAGGAAAAATATCTATTGAGGAACTTATCTATTGGTAAAACTCTTCATCTACAACATTTTTCTTAGCTTCAAGTATCCCTTTTCAAACAAGTATCTATTTCAGCTGGAATAGTTTTCGAGATGTTTAAAAAAAATATAGGAAAAGTAGTAAAATTTTTAATATAAAATATACCAGTGATTGAGACAATTCCAATTGTCATGCTGTATCAAGAACACTTCGTGCTTAAGAAACAAAAATATCCAATCAAATAAATTCGGTCAATACTAAATAACGAACCAATTTTCGTATATTAACCGGGGCACACTGACTAAATTCAGGTGTAGGTGATAGAACGACGGCAAGATTGACACTATCGAGGTCGATTCATTATGACTAGCGCACGATTTTCGACTGTAATTGAGTGAGAATTATTTTTTTCTCCACAATGGCAAAGGAGATCGATCTAACTGTGAGTTTCTGGGTAAAAGATCTTGTGATAAAATTGTAGGTGAGGTTAGCAGGAACTAGATTAACCGTTCGCCTTTTTTCTGACAATTCTATTGAATTTGTGCAACACATCACCGTAAAGAGGTTGAACGCATTGTCTAGATGATGAATAAATGTTTGTTTGTTGACAACTCATAAATAAAAATAATTGGATTCGTATCGGTTTCGCGTTAAATATTAAATAATAAATTCCACTTCCAATACAGTGGTCTCCATAAAGTAACGCATATTTGCTGTGAATTTCGCAAAGATGTGGATGGATATTCATTTTTTCATGCCACAGAATCTACATTCTTTCTACCCCACTATTTTGAGCCTTTTTCAGGTGACCAGTCTAGCGATATTGTCCTGTTAGGATCCCTACTGAAGCTCTAAGCGCAATTGTAGTCACCCATCAGAATCTTTGATTGTCTTAAGCCGGCTGCACACGGTGTGCGATAATATAATATATATTATAGCTCATATATTACAAAAATATCGCTTATAATTAGAAAGCACACAACGCCGCACATGGGCGCTATAATATATATCTATATCTAGGCGATATATTATATCTTTGTAAAAATATGCCTGCTGAGCGATATTTTACAAATATATCTGGTCATATCTTACCAGCCCCTTGCGTCCCGTTGTCTGCAGAAGCCCACAATTCGATGTTTTTGAGTTTAGACGAACCGGCATTTTAGTCTACACTTGTTTTTCAAAGCTTTTGTGTGTTTTAAGTATTTTGAAAACATTAGAAAACTGTGGTTATCCATTAAAATGGAAGAATTAATTGAAAGTATTAGGAAATACCCATCATTATTGTCATACATAGTATCATCGTCTTCATCTGACGAACTATCTATGGAATCTAGCAATAACACATCGTCTCCGATCATTTTCTTCAACAACTGACGTAAGGTATATGAATATCGTACCATGTCTTCAGCCACCATAATATAATATATATTATATTATCGCACACCGTGTGCAGCCGGCTTAATATAATATATATTATATTAGAGTGCAAACATAAAATATATATTATATTATCGTACGCCGTGTGCAGCCGGCTTAAGCCCTACTAGATTTTTCCGATAGTCAGATCCTATTTTTTCCAATAATGCAATGGAGCTGATACCGCTAAAAATCTCCCAAAGGGTATTTCAGTCACCCCCCTCTTTGCTAGTCCTTTTGCAATTTCAATTCCTCCTTTTCCAGTGTGTTCTGGAATCACTAGTAAGGTAAATATCTTGTTCTCGCCTAGTTAATTGTATACGCCTAGGTATTCCTACGCTATTTTAGAACTGATTACTCAAGAACTCAGTGGTTTGATGACTGGACTATCTATATTTTCCCTGTCAATATTGAACTGAGCACACTTTCTTATGGCGTGGTATCAATATAAAACAATCAAACTGCAAATCTAAAATACATACAAATAATTGTTTTTCTCCACTACTAGCTGTGAAGTTGACAATTATTGCTTCTTCTAGCCAACTGAGAAGTTGAATTACTCTATTGGTGATTAATAATTTTTTCTATTATCAACCTATGACAATAATGGATAACTCGATGGATAAGTTTAAATATTTTGAGAATCCACGGATAGAAGATCAGCAAAAACTCATTTTTGTATACCTAGGAGATTTTCTTTAACTTATTTGCTTCTTGAAATTACCTATCAAGTTAAAATTATTTGAATAAAAATGCCATTCGTTTAAAATTCGCGCTCAACTAAAGATGACTGATGACATGAGGAGTGCGTTCATAATATATCGGAAACTGACAGTGTACTTGTCAGTCAGACGACAGGATATGAACTATTTTCAATTTTTGTCTCCAATTTGGCTGGTAGTGGAAAAAATTGTATACAGGGTGAATCACGACTAACGGGACGGAGGTTTATGGCGAAACGGTAAGAAATTTGAAATGTTTGTCACCTTAGTAGTTTGTACATCCATATAGGCTACATTTTAAAATTATTTGGAAATATACAGGATGTCCAAATAAAGTGTGGCATATCAAAGTTATATTTTTTCTTATGGAACACCCTATATTTGATTGCATTTTCTGATTGCACCAAAAAAATAAAGTACTGTTTCATAATGGTTCCCTATACCTAAATACAGAGGGTTCCGAGTGATGCTGACTTTTTTTAAAATGTAAGCATTTCGAAAAAAATTAATAACTCATTGATATAATAAATTCTTGCGAATTTCCTCTCACAGCTCAATAGTCGGATATTCGTAGAATGTATTCCACGATTGAGTACTAAACATCTCTTTACAGGGTGTTCAGAATTATCAGTTGAATTATTAGATCATTAAATGTGTTATAACGGGCTTATTTCAAATGGAACACCCTGTATTTCAATAATTCATCATATTCAAAAAAATATCCTCTTTCGAATGATATAAGGGTGTCCTATACCTAGGTACTATACTTTTCGCGCAATTTACAATTTTCTTAAATTGTATGGTAAATAGATTTTAAAACATCTGCAATTCTCTCTAAATTTTATACGAATTATCTTGACAAAGCTATTGTGAAGAAAAACAGTGAAGCTGCTATTAAATATGCACACTTGTAGTTCCTGTGTAGTTATTTTCCAATTTCTGCTTTTAATAATTTGTTGTTCGTTTCGTAGTATTTATGTATTCACTATGAGTTTTTGTTTTATTATGTACTCAAATACTTATCGGTAACAAAAGAGTTAGTGTACCACAGGAACTACAAGTGTGCATATTTAATAGCAGCTTCACTGTTTTTCTTCACAATAGCTTTGTCAAGATAATTCGTATAAAATTTAGAGAGAATTGCAGATGTTTTAAAATCTATTTACCATACAATTTAAGAAAATTGTAAATTGCGCGAAAAGTATAGTACCTAGGTATAGGACACCATTGTATCATTCGGAAGAGGATATTTTTTTGAATATGATGAATTATTGAAATACAGGGTGTTCCATTTGAAATAAGCCCGTTATAACACATTTAATGATTTAATAATTCAACAAATAATTCTGAACACCCTGTGAAGAGATGTTTAGTATTCAATCGTGGAATACATTCAATGAATGTCCGACTATTGAGCGGTGGGAGGAAATACGCTAGAATTTATTATATCAATGAGTTATTAATTTTTTTCGAAATGCTTACATTTTTAAAAAAGTCAGCATAACTCGGAACCCTCTGTATTTAGGTATAGGGAACCATTATGAAACAGTACTTTATTTTTTGGGTGCAATCAGAAAATGCAATCAAATATAGGGTGTTCCATAAGAAAAAATATAACTTTGATATGCCACACTTTATTGGGACATCCTGTATATTTCCAAATAATTTGAAAATGTAGCCTATATGGATGTACAAACTACTAAGGTGACAAACATTTCAAATTTCTCACCGTTTCGCCATAAACATCCGTCCCGTCGTGATTCACCCTGTATAAACCATGGTGGTGAAGACATTTATCATAACAGTACACGCAGCTGAAGCAAATAATCAGGAACGCACACCTGATAGTCCGTAGAAAGCAGCTGAATAATTTAATAACGTTCCTGCGTTCAATAACAATAAAGTGAAATGTGCTCCCATATCTAACTTTACTTATATCATCGAATATATTGTTATATATGATACGATACATATTACAATGCTGCCAGACTTCATTATCATTGACCTGGATGTCTCAGTGAAGGCCGTTAAATGTTTGGTTAAGCAATTTGTGGTCTGAATATGTTTATTTCATTACACTACTAATATAAAATTAGTTATAATAATGATATGAACGTTGAATAATAATCAGATCTCGATTGAGGATATGCATATATAAAGTGTGATAATTTGGAATTAGTAAAATTTAGTCAAAAACGCTTCTCGATATGTTAATCGGTTTCAAAGTAATGGGTTCATCAAATGTGTTGAAATTCCAATGATTACTATAATTATTTTATAACCTAATATTGCCTTCCATAAACTTAGAATATAGTTCAACGAAGTATAATTATTATTTAAATAAAAGATATGAACATGAAATTGTTTATATTGTTTATGGTGGCCAGCTGTTCTTATGAGTAAATCATCTAGGTATACAATCAGTTATACATTTAATCGTATATGTGCAATTTCTGGTAGTTCAACAAAAGCTTGTGCAACATAATTTTGTATACCCAGGAGATTGTCTCTCGCGTATTTGCTGCTTGAGATTACCAATCAAGATAAAATTATTTGAACTTAAATGACATCAGTTTAAACTTAGCGCTCAACCAAAAATGACTGATGACATAAGGAATATACGTTCATAATCTATGGAGCGAAAACAGGCAATGTACTTGTCAGTCAGACGACGAGGAAAACGCTTCTTGTATTGCGTTTGTGAGTGTCGGATTGATAGTCAATTGTATTAAATTATTACATGTACCTAAATTACAACCTGTTTCAGTGATAACTACCTTTCTTATATTAAAAAGGAAAATTCGAGATTTTTTTTAATAGGTATTATCTCAAAAAATGAATGATAATATGGTTTTAAAAGTAAAAATTTCCATTTTGTCACTTGACTTAGACATAGAAAATTTCACATTTAACAACTAATTAATTTATTTCCACACTACACGTAGTTTTTTACGAAAACATTCGCAGAGTGCTATTCAAATATTGCACAAATTTGATGAAAGTAACTCAATAGTTCCTTCAAAAAAATCACAAAATAAGACTTCCCTTCATCTTATGCTGAACCAGAAAAATATTTTATATTATATAATAATAATAAAAATTTTATTTTCCAACAAAAAATGAGGTAAAATAAGATTCCATCATTAAATAAATATTACACAGTTAACAGTCAACCAGAAAGTTCCATTAAGAATACATATATGCTAGTTTTATTCCGGATGCAAAAGAAAATTTGATAAACATCAGACAATAAAAAATAACTTTATATATTCGCATTGAAAGTGAAACAACTAACAATGTAGAAAGTAATTTCCTATGGAAAACGTTAATTTACATTAGCATGTTAATAAAATATGTGAATTGCTTTTTATATTATTCATAACTGTAGCATAACTTAGTTGAAAATGAATAATGACTTTGTTATATATCACTCTCGAAACATAATAGAAAAAAGGATGCAACGAATAAGAAGACACAATAATGTAAATTTCAAGACTACTTTTATTAAATAAATAAACTTGAAGAGCTTGCATGACTAAAAATAACAAGACAAATTTCTACCAGAGAAAAATTCTTCAGGGTTGTTGGTGTACCCATAAAATATCTGTTAGCAATGAAGATCGTGCCCACGTTACTCCAACTGTTGAGTTTGCTTCTGAACAGCGGAAGCTACATTTTTTATATCTTCAAGGAACATAAAGAAACTAGACGAAGAATATAATGCCAAGGATTCTGTTTTAGTTTTTATCATGCTTATTTTATTGTGTTTAAAAGTAATAAAGTTCAAGTGAATGTTAAATGAAACTGCAATTAAAGCAGTTTAAGCAAGAACAATAAAAATACAAGTTAAGGAGCGGTGTGACCTCTAATGCATGCGGATTAGAAATATATATTATATTTATAACCCACTATACAGGGTGTTCCAGATTAATTTATCCAGGCTATATCTCTTAAACGAATACATATTTTCATATGGGAAGAAAACTGATCTATTCCTTTTCTAATACATTTTAATATGGCGTAGAAAAAATCATCTCCCAAATATTCATCCCCTAGTTACAACCCAAAACTTTAGATGATAGATTTATTAGCATTTATTATTGAATCCTTGAGGCTAGATACTGATTTTACAAAAAATTGTGGAATATACCTAACAATTTCTACTTATACTATGAATACTATAGCTCCCCGTTGAGATTTTTCTTTACAATTCCAGTTCTAAGTGTGGAACTAATTTCTAAATTTTTAAACAAGAATCAAGGTTGAGTACAGCATTGAGCATCAGTTTCTGAGACATTTTACAAATATAAGTGTCAAAAACAAATTTTCAAGGCCATGCCCCCAAGCTTCTAGTTCAAGATCCGAACTAAGGTTGTCCTCCATCGTGTCAACAAGATGAAAGTAATATTTTATTGAAAGAAATAAGTTTCTGAACAAAATTTGATTAGAAAACAAAACCAACTCGAGTGAAACATCAACGACCTCAGTCTCTTTTACCTGGCAGCTGCGTTCAAACAGGAAAATTGACATTAGTTTTCACACCAATCTGCCAACCAATCGAGACTAGCTTTAAAATAAAGATAATTTAATAACAAATAACATAGTATGGGGTGGCTTGTGAAAATTTGGTTATAGATAGTAGTTGTAAGGCTTGAAATTCAAAAATCGGAGCGAACGAAATTGTAAGACAGATGAACATTCACCGCAATAGAAGGTACATGCGACGTAACCTGTAGAAGAGTGCGCAGGTTACTGATAGCAAAAGCAAGGATAAATAAATAAACTATAGAGCAATATTTTGAGTTTAATGAGATGATTCTTTGAAGAACTTTAATAGAAATTTTTTTGAAAAACTCTCTTACAGGTTACTCGCATGTGCCCTTTCGTATAGCGGTTTATGTCTGATATTTCAATTCCAAAGTCTTACTGCAATGCAATTACTAATATCAATTTACTTGCGGCCCGGGCCCGACCCTGGGCTTAACAAAACAAAAAATACGCGAGGAGACGAAGAAGTGGCTGAGGAATCAGCACCTCGCTCATGGGAATGCTCTGCAGGATACTAGACAATCCAAACTTCTACTGAAAGGATGGACTGATGGACACGCTAGGCAAGCTACTGAACTACCAAGGAGTAGACTAAGGAATATAGCAGGACTCCTAACAGGACAAAACTGTATGGGGTAACACCTCCACAACTTATTAGAGGAAAGTTCCCTATGGGCTTGCGGAATGACTGACGAAACTTCAGTCCATGTTCTCTTACTGGGCTGTACCACGCAGGCGAATCTTCCCTGTTATGGACCCTGGAGACAGAAGCAGGCATCCATTGAAAAAGGTTGTGGACTTTATTGAAGGGCTCGGCTTCATGGATGTCTAGGTAGCAGGAATGGCACAATGGGCCCGCCAGTGGCCTCAGTACCAAAACCTTGGCTTGAGTTTGTCCAGGACAGGGCTCGCCTGCTCATTTAGTAGTAGTAGTAGTAGTACCTGTTTGAACGCAGCTGCTCGGTAATAGGGAAAAGAAAAAGGTAAGGCTGCATGCTGTATATTATAAACTTTTTACTGAAGTTTATTTTGTTTGGTAGACAAGCCGGCGAAATTTGAAAAAATAACAATTTTTTATAAATTTAATTGATAACAAACCCATTTTGTGAGAGTTGTCCAATCAAAGTATGTTCAGAAACTTCTTTAATTCAATAAAATATTATTTTAATATGGTTGACAACCTTAGTTCGGATCTTAGACTATTAATTCTTGTTTAGAAAAACGGACATACGATGATAAAATTTCATCTTGCCCACTTTCTTATATGTTTTTTTAAATTCTCATTCCGATAAAATCTTTCAAGTTTGAAGTAAATTATTTCAATATGTCTACAAAGGTTGGACGTGCCTTGAAAACCAAAACAAAAAAAGTTCTTCCAACCACAAAAATATATGCAGAAAAATTCCATTCAAATAAAACATTACCTCAAATAGACAAGTATAGTCGAACGCACCTGTTGCGACGCGTTGTATGCCTTTCAAACAGGTAAACGATGACAAAGCAAATTTACAAGGGTGTGTGCTTGCATAGAATCCGGCAATAAAAAAAAAGAAGAAAGCACAGGTAAAAGGTACGCGGATGGGCACTTTGCTACCTTTGAATACCTAAGTACACTTAAACACCTCGACACAATATCGAGAGATAAGACCAAAAAATGTTATTGTCAGATTCTTTTAACAGTTTACCAATAAGGTGTTGATCATATTGCCGTTGGAGGTAAAATAATTCACGCGGTTTTTATATTTCACGAGGGATTGTGAAGTTTCAGATGTTTTGAACAAATCAGTTTGATGCGATTTGACGTTACAAAGTCCCTACTGGTGAAAAACTTCGAAATTTCGTCTTAAGTTACTACAAACCTGATTGATTCAAGAGAAAAACTGTGAAAAACCCACAGCATGCAAACCTTAATCCGATAACAACAGGACAGTATCGTATAGTACTCGCCTCTCCAAAAAGATCGAGTATGACTATATTACAACTGAAATGTTTGGCTGGGGAAATAATATTTAATTCTAATATAGAAATTTCAGCGATTACGGATCTGTTACTGTTCACCATAAGGGAAAGGAATTATAAGCATTCATTATTGAATTCCTAATACCGAGTCAAACAAATATTGTGAAATGTACTTTACCTAAAAGTATACTGAAACTGGTAGCATTCGAAGAAGAGTACCAAAACGAACAAATATGCTATAGAAGAGTACTAAAATGATCGGAGATGCTATAGAAGAGTACGAAAAGGATATTTTGGATTGAATAGAACAGAATAAGTAGTTAACTACTTTGTAAGCAGAGTCTCTCAAAGCAAGACATAGATATTGGAATAAAATGATTTCGGTCTTGATCTTCGGGTATTTAATTAACATAATTATCAAACACCACTCCCGTTCCATACTCACAACATACCGGTAAAGATACATTTAAATATAATTACTACTACTTGTTCATGGGAGGAAAAAATAACAGGATTTTTATAAAACATCCAAACATAATATAACAACAGTTGGAAAACGGTTAAACAAGTAGACGTATCAAATTTCCATAAATAAAACCATGAATTATTAAAAAGTAGTTACTATAATAAACATTATTTTTTATGAAAATGTTCATTCATAACCATTCATAGCCGTGGGAGTTGAGTTTAGCCAGGAAAATTGTAAGTTTAGTGTAGTTTTAAATTCAACATTGGATTCTACTGTCGTAAATAATAATATCACTCAAACCTCATTGTGTAGCACAAAGATCTTTAAAAAGCAATAAATTGTTATAAAGTCGGATTAAGAACGGTTGAAACTAAATGAAATAAATAATAATTTTAAATATCAGCAAATAGAATTCACTTCCATTTTCTTCACTTGTGACACCTACCCTAATTAGGTCTTTGAAAGTATTTATTAGTAAATCAACACTAAATTGGCGCAGTCAGTGGGATTCGGACCTACGCTCGAAATAGGAATATTGTTTCCGATTTTCTGAAAACAGTTGTGGGTAGAAATTTCGTTAAATGTTTTCATCCATGAAAGCTTGAAATAAATATTGCACTTCATAATCATAGAACTCTGTGTCGGAAATATTCATTTAAAAAAATTCATACTCTATGGCGAATAAGACATCAGTAAAACAGTGTTGGACCCATTTTAGGAACCAGTGACATCTACGGCCTAACGACTTTGACTATTGCGGAACTAGCCAAACGTTACACCCATGTTCTTCAATACCTTAGGAGATGGGATGGAATCAAAGGATGCAGTCTAGTTAGGATCACCCTGGGCGACCCTAGGAAGCTGGCGCCGAATATATATCTGGCCACTGCCAACTAAAGAAACACCTCCATACTATGGGGCTAGTGGACACACCTCTATGCAGGATGTTGAAACAAGATTAAACTGTCAGGCATGTCTTATGAGAGTGCCTGGAGTTATCATCAATAGAAGAGTGTGTGTTCGGTAAGTCTTGGCTTACACCTGCCAATATAAAGGAGATGTCTTCCAGTGACCTGTCCACCTTCATGGGAAGGACAGGATAGACGATGACCTAGGAGGACAACTCCTCAGAAGGATGTACAATAGGTCACATGTGGCCTAAATGCTGTTATCCTACACTCACCCTCCCTACTCTATAGATACCTACAGAAATAGTGTTAGATGGATTCGTTGAGAGAAAGGAAATTTGGAAGCGTACAAACTATTTTGTAATAAGAATTATTGCTGCCATTGCAAAAATATTCAACTTTATCTTCCATTTTTTCTAAAAGGCTTTTTTGCTCAAGGAAATTAGGTCCCATCTATGCAATGTCTCAAGTTTTACACTAAGTAACCCACATGAATAAAACAAGCACACTTTTGTTCAATTCCCAACGGATAAGCTGTTTTTCTCGCCAAAGTATCTGACCAACTTTGTTGGAGTAAACAAAATTCGCCACAGACATAATTAAATAGTCATTGACCAACTTTGCAATTAAAAATATAATGGTTGAATGTTTTGCTGTTTAACACTTGTGCTTTTATTACTACCATTCAATTAT
Organism: Galerucella nymphaeae; assembly: GCA_963978555.1. Lineage (NCBI taxonomy): Eukaryota > Metazoa > Arthropoda > Insecta > Coleoptera > Chrysomelidae > Galerucella > Galerucella nymphaeae. The sequence continues at coordinate 17,419,402 of OZ021709.1, forward strand.
TGTTAATACCATTTAATTGTTTCCATTTTTGTTTTGCCACGATTTTCATGAAATTTCACCAGTTACCTTGTCGATTCTATTCTATTTGAATATCCGGAAACTTGTATATTTAGCTCGCGGTAAGAAAATTTTATGAAGCGTATAATATGAATTACCCCAGGCAAGTGAGATGAAACCAATTTCTAAATTCTCAAATATCCTGAACTGTTTCATCATCCGCCTTACTAGCTCTTTCGATAAAACGATTTCTGGTCCAGATGTTGCGCGTTATCTAACTTACGTACATTTGATGATAAAAACATAAACGTAAGACTGGTTTTTCGAAACACTTTTAATTGCTGCTGAACAAATAATCGTAAAATAAGGTTTTTTCCAATTATTGCGTATTGTTCTTAAAACAAATAGAACCATTATTACCAGTCGATATTTATAGCCTTTATCTTATATGTTTAATGGCCGTTCGCGCCAAGCCAATTCACTTTTAATAAAAAAAACTGGTTTTCATTATGTAGCTGCTTCAAAAATTCAGCATTACAAAGAAATATGGAAGATATATCGGTGTGGTAAATACATATTGTAATAGACAACGAAGAAATTACAATTTTTTCACCAAGACAAGGTTGAGCAGGTTTTATAAACTTTGTACCTATACGCTGTTCGTGATTTCCGCAGCTCGGAAATTAAACATTATATTTATATACTTACTTGCGCTTATAAACCGTTGTTTTCTTGTTGCTTGTCATTTCCAGGTTTTTGGTCGTTGCTCCCAAATAACCAAATTCTATCTAGTTATTCATGAATCTCATCTTTGCCTAGGACCTCGCACCTACTAGAGGATCACGCGGTTCTAGCAGATGTGCACGACTCGAGCACTTGTGATAATCTGGGCTGCCATCTTGGACGAATCATTGGAGTCAGATAATCTTTTAAAATTGCTTCTATATTTTCTGCTTTCACAGCGAGAGTTATTTGACTACTATGGGATGAAGGCAAATGAGAAAAGTCATACCGCATAAGGAAGTGGCATTACGATGACGGATCTGTAGAAGAAGTTGTGCTCAGGAGAAGAGAGAAGTTGGAAATAGACGCATGTATTAGACATTCTGCATTCAGAATTTTCGTGGCTACAAGAAGCGTATCAAGAAATGAATTATCTGTTTTGGTTTCTAACAGAATTCTTCAGAATGATAAAATGAAGAGGTTTGAACAAAGCTGTGTGACACACTATTTAGAGATGGTGCAGCTCATGAATTTTGTCTTATAAAGAAAGGATCGGGGACAGATAACATTGATATGTTGGGAAAGGTCAACTTCCAAGATGTTTCAAACGGTTTTGTATCTTAAAAAGTTTGAAGATTTGCTAAAATTTATTGAACCTACTCCACAAAATTTTTTCTATATCTATAATCTATTCATTAATATCAATATCAATAAAAGCAAAAAGGAGTCGACCTGATCAATACGACTTTTGTAATAGATAAAATATATTTTAAACAGTTAGAAAAGTGTAAAGAAAAGAGACCCTGAGAATTGCATTTCCTAGGAGCTTCGATAGAGTTAATACGGTCCTGCATAGAATGTAAAATTATAAAAAAAAACATTAATGAAGAACAATCCAAAGAAAAAACGAAGTGGCTACTTTGAAATTTTGATAATACCTATCGATTGCAAAATGTCCAACACATGCTTGAAATCACATTAACGAGTTTGTTATCTTTGAGAAGTTTTAATTACCTTCATGGGAGATTAATTGAACAGTAGCGTTTATTCATGCCTCTACTCATACTCCAAAAATATCTGATGAGCTAGCAAGTCAGTCAAGTGGAATAGCTCATCGTTAACTATAGTCTATTTGAAAATTATTGATAGCAGAATTTTCGATAGATTTATAATAGAGCAGTTGAAAAATGAATTATTTGTTTTGTCCACGACTATTTGATAATTTTAACATTTTACGTGTGCTTTATTAAGTATAATGACGTACATAATTCACCCGTGGATAATAGGTGTGGATAATAGGTGTGTATAATGAAAAGGTCACATGACGTATATATTGAAGATTATTCCTACAAACGACACAATATATTAATTAAAAATTTTCACTACGAGCCGGGTTCGAACCTGCGACCTTGCTATCCCAAATTAGAACACCAAACCATTCGGCCACAGAGACATATATTTTATATCATCAAGGTTTTGTATGTATATAGTATGTATATATAGTTCGAATTATCTTATCCAGTGTGTATGATGTATGTTGAAAGCAGAAGTGACGTTTTAAATAATTTATTGCTAATTGCAAAAATTCAAATAGCTATACTAGTGTTTGATTGATATTACTAAAAAATATAATATGAAAAGTGAATTAGACAATGAATTGAATACTTATTCAATATATAATTTGTGCAATTAGGTAAAAAGTTATAAGCTATATAAATGTAGAGACTATATTGTTTTAGTTTGACAAAAAATGCATACCTAAACAGGTAATTCATAGTCGTGGACAAAGTATAGTATTCTACTCACATATAATGGCTATTATTCACTTAGGTGTTTATGTCACTCGCCTGCGGCTCGCGACATAAACGCACTTTCGTGAATAATAGCCATCATTATATGCTTGTTGAATAATATACTATTATATTTAAAATTCGTATTATTAATTTTTATATGTAACATAATGACATTCGTTGCATTATTGGAAACTTCTTCAAATTATCTTTTCAGTGATATCAGCAAATATTGAGTGAATTTGTCACTAAATACCTTTTAATCAAACAATTGTTTAGTTTTGGTGTAAAATTAACAAGAATTTTTTATTCCATTTTCAGTGCGTTCTTTTGATTTCGATTAGTTTGCATATTTAATTTCCTATTTGGCCCAAATATCCCATCTAATGATGAGCAAAGCAAGACCAAGACTCGAATGGTCTTGTTCTTCTTCACTTTACCCCTTAAGTACCTGTTTTTTTCACTTTTAAAGATTATAAAGAATTGTATTTGGACGGGGTCAATTTTGAGGCATCCCTTAACCTTACTTCTAGGTGCAAACTCTTGTAAATGTGAATTAATTAATACATATGAAGAGAATACGCGATAACTTTAATTTCTGCTAATCAGAGGAGAGCAATTAATGTTTGCAATGCGCAGTTTTTCTTTAAAAATATAAACAATAAAATAATAATTGTCACAAATTCATTGATAGGTACTTCTAACAATGGAGTGGCTGACAAGTAACTATTAATTTAAGCCTTCTTGTCTCAGAAATTTGTTTCTGTTGAACGGCTTCTTTTGCTTCTTCTCAATTTACTAGCGCTGGACATTAGTAGCTTTATATTTTCCTGATGAAAATCAGTTACCATTAAAGCGTCAGTTTCTTGGAATAGGCGGTTTAGGAAAGTAGAATTTTATTGAATTCCAATCCTACTTTTTCTTTGTATCGATCCACTTAATGCACAGAGATTTACAAGCTGAATATTCTTGTAATTTCTGCTATTGAATTTGTTCTGGTTAACAGTAAAACATTTTCGACTTTTCCTTGTAAATAACATTTTAGTACTAAAGTTTGAAAACAGAGTCGTAATTTAGAATTGGAAATGAATATTTTTTTCAAGGGGCTGTGGAAGTAACAGAAAAAGCAAAATTTCTTATTATTTTTAGAATCAATAATCCAATTCTTCTTATTTCCACCGATCTAAGTTAGGCAGCGGTTCACAATCATTTGGAAATTGAGTTTATATTATTTGTGTAGGTGTAATTATTATAGACTTTGCTTCACTCCTAAACAAAGTAAAAAAATTCGAGAATATACACTAAACAGATTTTTTATGAGCGTCCTAAATAAGTGAATGCGATGGACCTCATTTTAAACGTCCACTTTTGCTATTGCTTGCATTAGATTAGAATATCGTGTCGATAAAGTCATTGTTTGTAAAATTGTGTAACAGTTAGATCACACATAAGTGTTTATACATGTAATGTTGACTGTGTCGAGGTTTAGTTTGATATTTATTGTATCTTAGAAAAGTTTCGCAAATTCATTATACAAGCATAAATTCAATTTCATGAAAAAAAAATAAACTGCTATATAATTACTATATTTTTTGCTAATAAATTTCACTTGAATTCAAAGAGAGGAACAACTCCTCGGGCACTCAGAAGACGTGACAGAATCATGAATAAATCAACGTTATTTATTTGATTTGATTGTTTACGGAATAACATTTTGAATTGATCAAGGTGGGTTGGAGAATGCGAAATTTGGATATGAATGCCCTTGATACACAAAATATAAATTACTTCATTTTTTAAGAAGTTGGTATAATGGAACTGTCACGTTCTTATTTATTGGGGTTGATTCATGGGAATGAGAAGGGAATTCATGGAAATGAGAAAAGTTTTATTTCAGAAAAGGAAATCAAGCTTTAGATAAAGTTATTTTGATAGAAATTAGGGATTACAATAAGGAAATTTTGTTTTTCCTCAATTTATTGGGAAATTGAACTACCGCAATAGTTATAGAACGGATTATTGAACTTATTCCAAAGGAATTAGGCGAGGGATTAGGTATAATCATGGATGAGGCGAATAGTCTTTGAAAAACAAAATGGAAAAGCTCAGTATGTCGTGGAAAAAGTAGTAAATAATCGAGTAAATAATGAACTGCACTACAGAAAAAATGCCAGAAAAGAAGAAACTTTTAGGTATAAGGTTGAAACGCTATGTTTTTGAAATTTCGTGACAAATAATGTACCGAGAGATGAACCAATACAGAAAATACTCCTGAAAATTCATGGAAAATACAGAAAATTTCTGTTGGAACATTTCTTAATCGCATATTTTTTCATGAAAATAGAAATAAATATTTTCTTTACGAAAATACTTGGACAATACCTGGAAAATACAGAAATTAGTGTACAGATTTTTTATAAGTGGCTCTCCCCTCGCAATGTATTTAGAATTAGATGAACATTTGTAACTGTTTTTAGAAAATAATAATAAAGTACAAGATTATCCTTTGTCTCAAATAATTCCATGTTTGCGTATCCCTAGTTTTCCTGTTCTAGTGGAGTATTTGGTAAGAACACATGAAGTGATGGGGACTCTTCTTCTATTGTGTACGTTTTTCTATCATTATATTCAGAATTTGTTGTGGGTAACAGGGTGGTAAAAAGCGAGGTTATAAACTTAATCCCATGGCAATCATGACTAGTGAAAAAATGTGAAGTTTAGAATTGAAGAATTGGAATAACTTTTTCAAGAGTTTCTGATTACAGTGGATGCTGAAAAATGGAAGATATGCATTTTTAGTGATTGCTTCTCTGGAAGTTTTTAGCTCGCAAGTGTATATTTTTATATCCTGACCATATTTTAAAATGATGTTTCATAATTCCTGGTATTTCGTCAATATAAATAAATTCACTCAAACAATGATATTTTCTTCAAATAATTTTTGTCTTTTCGATGAAACTGGTACTGGGTATGTTCATTACATAATTCGGAGAACCCCAATATTCTGTCAATTGTTCTCGAATGGTCGAAAAATGGATAATGGGATGAGTAATTTGAATGGGTTCTATTTTACATGCAAAAGATAGGAAGGGTAATCGACTTGCAGGTAGGAATATTTGTTCACTCTTATTGGTTCTTTGAAATGGATATTGGAATTTAACGAGGAATTTAATAATAAGTTTTTCACTTAAGAGTGACTTTTTCAAATGTCTCAACAATTACGAAAAGTAAATTTCTTTAATTTTTGTTGCAAAAAATACAGGTATAAAATTTGTTATACAAAGTACTTCATGTTATTATATTCTTTTCACATAATATCAAGATTCCATTTTATTTGAATTTAATAAATAATGTGTTTGGGAAAAATATTATAAATATTAATAACAAAATTTGGATAATCGGTGATATTGACCTCAGCTGACAAAATAGTTTTAGCGCATTGAAATCTGATAACCATTTTTTCACTTAAGCAATACTTGCTTTTAAAGTTAACAACAAACCTAGAACTTACACGATGAACTAGAAATTATATTTTCCACTTAAATTAAAAAAGATCATATCATATTTCAAATTGGAAAAAATAGTGTAAAACTCGTTGAGAAACACTATTCTGGTAAATCTCTCAACTCTATCCACAGAAATCCTCTCTTCTGTTCCAGTTTCTTTATAATTTACAGTTTTAGTATAATCTCTTAAGTAAAAAAATATGTTAAAACTAAATCACACCGAGCGTTTTGAGATTTACCTCGAGATTTACGTACCTACTATTACCTTGATTTTGGTACCAATTTCGAAAATATTGCCATACCAATAAACTGCATTTTGCACAAGGTTAAGGAAAAGGTTTTAGTTTATTATCATGTACCTTATTTCCTATATATTTAAACCGAATTTTCAATTTAATGTTTTGTCATTTCGGACTTGAATATTTTTTTAAAACGTATAATAAATAAGCTGTCTAAGTTCATTAAAAATAATAAATCAGAAATCAAAATAAATTAGTGGTACGAAGATATTTAAATTGGGAAAATTTATATCATTTATTATCCATAACACAGACGTAGCTATATGATAACAAATTTGAATCTATCTTCTCAAATTATTTAGGTATTATCACAAAAACATGCTAAATTTATTTATTCAAATAATTCAATAATAATTATGGATTTCTCAACAGCCCCTTCTAGTATTTTTGCCAAAATATACTTACTTAAAATTTCCGTTATTATTCACTACAATTCAAATTTTCTATATAACTTTATTCGTGTGCGCTTGAATATTATTCATTCTATCAATTTAAATCTCTGAAATTCAGAAGTACCTTTCTCAGTTATACTATGTATTTGTATTTTGTGTCCAGTATGAAATTAATTTTTAAAGTTATAATTATTTCATTGCAAAATCAAAAATAGAGTCTTTACTACACAAGCTCCAATATTTACAGAAATTTTTATCAAAGTAAAGATTCATCGCAAACACACTTCAAATTAAAGTACCGTTCGAAACATATTCATTAAATCTAACCTCCAAAAATTGAATACATCATTGCATTTACCTTTCATCAATAATCTATGGCCCCTGTTGTATCCGATCTAACCTCGAACTTGACGGCAACCATCTGCACTTGGCTCAATCCAAAAATTATAAGAAAAGAAACAAAACTCGAGACTCCACCTTACACAATCACACACATTTACTAAGTACATAAAATCACAAAGCTGCTTTTTTTAATATTCACACAAATAACTTCAATATCACAATTTGTAAAGTTAACACATCGATACCACGATGGATGGTACTATTTCTTAGTTCACGGGTGACCTTGAAGTGGTACACACCGGTTGTGGTACTACTATTCAGGTACCGGCACCAACGAGGGTCTGATGATGACTGAAGTGAAGAACCACTACTCTCAAGAAACCTGAAATGCTTCGGTCTGCAGAACCGAACTCGATCTTGTGAGGTCGAAACGTTTCTTTGTCGTCTTTTATTGAGTGTACAGAATACAGAGAGCATATTTACTTCTGCAAACGACGTTTTGTTTAAGCAATATTTATTGTAATTGTTGATAAATGACTTATGTAAATTTGACCAGGATTAATAAAAGCATTTAATTAAATTCGGTTAAAGATTTGTAGATAATTAGAATGTTGCAAAGTAGATAAAGTTTCCATAAGATCGGAGGAAGTATTAGCAACTTTATTATCTGCGAGACAACAAATCTGATCTTGCGACAGTCCAAGTACTAGCATATGATAATATGACAGTGTCCTGGACACCGTAGGTCATACCTGCTATATAGCATATTAGGTAATATTTGTTTGGAAACATTATTCGAGGAATGTATAAAAGTCTAAAGCTCTTTTTGCTGTCCAGGTATTCAAGGGCTGTTTGGCAAAACTTTTTGCGATGATATTTGTAGGTTCTGGTCCAATAAACACACGTGCAAGAGAGTTCTCCTATTGAGGAGAGTTATTTTTGTCAGTCTAATACCAATTCGACGTTACACGGTAAGACCTAACTGCATTCAAAACAACAGAAAATTGTTCTATGTGTGTGATTGGTTTGCTCCAATCTCTCCATACGTAAAGCAATGACGTTGCATACGATCCTAGAGATGTTAAAATTCCTGTCCTCCTAAGTCTGCGCCCGTATACAGTTCCACTAGACCTGAGGGTGATTTCTATTGTTGGTATTATAAGACAGTGTGGCACTGATGTTATCAGTTATAGTCGGACAAGTCTGTATCTGTATAGGTACCAGATATCTTGCTTGTGCAGTTAGCTGTAAAGCTTTTGACCACTAAGCAATAGACTATGTTATCATTGTTCTAGCAATCATCACAAACATCCAATATATTTATTTGGGGCCCAAACCCCAAGATATTCCACAGATCTTACGAAATGTCTACAAGGATAGTCTGACCTCGTGAATAACTTATTCCATGGAAAATATCTCTGGTATTATCATTTACAGTAATATTTAGCAATTTCTTTATAGTTGATCATAGCTGGTCTTTCTGCGATATTTTTTACGGTTTTACTTTCAACAAAATTTTCTATTTTCTGACGATTAGTACGTCCATTTTAATCACATCACGATGCTCATAAAGCACTCCATTGTTTGTTACAATAATTCCATGCCTTTTCTTCGGCAGATTCTTCTCTTCAACAACAGGTATATTGAAGTAACCAGATAAAATTTTGGAGTAGAACAACGTCAAGTTTACTGAACAAAAAACGATTATTGAGGACGAACTAGACTTATGTTATTATTTAATCTGTGGCTTAAAGATTTACGACTTGAAGCTGTACGCCTCAAAAATGACAAATTTTTCTTAGGTTCAATTAGAAAACAGACGAACTACATAAAACCTGTACCACTCACTCTGTAACATAATTTTCTTCATTCTCAGTCATAAATATTGGACGTAAAACAAAAACATGAAAACTATATTTAGCTTTATGCAAATGATTTAAAACTGGCTTTGTTATAATATTGTGATGCTCCGTGGGTGGTAGTAGCCGTAATAATTTTGAAATTATAGAAAGGAAGTAATAACGAACAACCTTTTTCGAACTTATTTATTGGTTTGTTTTCTGGTATAAACAAAAAGCGGCAATACCAAAAGCAATAGTTAATAAACGAAAGACGACATATATACAGGGTTAAAATGAACAGAAATATCTTGAGACGAATGTAAATAGGTTTGGGTTTATAAAAGCCAGTTATTTTTCTCGTGGGGGTTATAAATTTGATATAGGTCAAAATATACATACAACAGCTAGTCGAGCGAACAGTAATATTTGCAATACCAACCCAATACGGTGTAAAAAACTAAAATTAGCAGCGATCATTCGACCGATATACTTTCTATTATACAATATTTAATCGAATATACTTATATGCCCTTTTGTATATTTCCGAAAGATTCAAAAATTGCACTGCTACCCCATTCTTCTCATATATTAGCTTAGCATGCAGTGTTCTTATTCGAGTGTCCGGAGTTATCGTCAATACAAGAGAGTGTGTGTTCGGTGAGTCTTGCCAATATAAAGGAGATGTCTTCTAGTGAATGGTCCACCTTCCTGGGAGTGCTATAAGCACAGACATATAAATGTATGTGGCTATGAGCCTACACTCACCCTCCCTACTTCACAGATACAGCATGCAGCGTCATGTGAGGAATCTTGATCTGTTCCTAGTACGTATATAGCAAGGCTTATGCTTTAAGTTTTGGAGGTACCTACTGGGTAACTTTAAGTCTGGCCTAGTTGACCCTTGCGTTGCGTTCCAGTTTGATAGATACGTCTGTGAAAGAGCTCATATCTGTTACAAATAAGAAGAATTGCTTCTTTTTCAGTAGTATTTATCATTGTTATTGTATATTGAATTGTTCAAGTGAAAAAATATGAAAACAACAAAAAACTTTGCAGTTACGCTTAATGCAAATTTACGCGAAGAAAAAAATAGTTAATTCAAATTTGGACTGAATTGTATTGATGTTTGTAATTCGTGATTATTAAGATTTAACGTTTCTACAGTGGGATTTTTTTGTCAGTACATTTTATTATCCTTCAATACCAACCTTGATATTTCAATTTTGTTTCTTCAAGCTCCTATTCTGATATTGTTCACTAATAAATAACATTTCCAAGTGCATTATTTCGATATATTCATATGACCTTTTTTGGCATTTCCTAACTGAAATTTCATACCAAGTTATTCAAATCGAACGAGAGTCAAAATAACATGGTCAACTCGAAGTTTGAAAAGCAATCTCGCGTAGATACCGACTACTGACCACTATAAAATGCAATTATATCTGATCTGAATCTGAAACGTGTTTTATTTCGACAGAAGTAGCTTTCAGCAGACGATACTCATTAAAGAACGTCACATCGAGGGCAACGTCCGATTACGGCCCTGGCAATAAACTTATACAACTCGAATACGCTGTTGCCGATATCGAATCAATTAAAAAAATATTAGCTGATATACTAAAATCTTAAATATACCAATTATAATAATTTTTTGGTTTGGTTTCGGGGTGTTGATGTGACATATTCAACGCGGGTTTTTTAAACAATTTCACTAACAAGCTCAATAGAACAAATGATAATTTAATCATTTCAATTTTAAAAAATTAATAATGGATATAGGACAATGAGGAGTTATTCTGGTCATTAAGAAAGCAAAACTAATTATTAACCCTATAAATAATATGAAAAACTTGCAAAAATGATAAAATATAGACTCAAATGTCAGATAACGGGAAAAATATGGAAAAATATTTATATTGATTTACAAAAAAGGTGTCTTTTGGGTACAAAAAGTAAGTCATCAAATTTGTTTTAATTTAGAACGTATTTACTTGTCACCTATCTATCCAGAAGAGTATATAAGTATATAAGGGGAGATTTGGAGATCAAAGATACAAATATACTTCTTTCAAAAAAACTTCCACCTTTCAAGCCTATGAGATAAAAACAAACAAAATCTTCCCCATATAAAAGCTATAGCTAAGTAACTCAATAACTACCTGTACTTGTTAGAAAAAAACTACAAAGGGGTACAACAAATTTGGTTATCATGTTCAGTACATAAATTAATAATTAGATGATAGTTTTGAAATAATTTGAATAAACTTATCATCTAAGATAAATTCTAGTGACTTTTTCAAAGACCTGAATATTAGACTTGAACGTAATGACGCAATCTGGTTCACTTCTGATATTACTCAATAAAAATGGCTTTTCTCTATGGTATAAGATGCAAGAAATCAAAAGTTTCCTTGATGTATTTCGGCAACATAGGCTTAATTTTTCTACAAACAGTAAAACTGTTTTTTCCGACACAAGCAACGGCACGTGAAGTACATAGTAATGGTAAATTCTTATATAATATTCTGAGAATGATTTTCGTAGGAATCCACGAAGATCCTCTACATCTTTTCATTTGCAGGAACCATCAACGAATTGGCGATTTAAGTCATGCAAAGCTGCATCATGAAAATGCTCTGGTACTGTTTGTACCAGGACCTTTTGAAACCCAAACTGAATTGATAAAAAGCTAGAGACCTCAAATTAGACAAATAAATATATTCTTCATGCGGTATATCTACAGAGCGGATTGAGTCTGCTCTAATTGCTGCTATAGGAAAGGTAATGGAGTTGAGTTGACCTGTCACCTAGAGAAGAAGACTGCAGTGCACATCATATGCCAGTGCGACTGTCTGGTGAATGTGTAGTTTCTTTGTGAAATTTAATGGAAGGTTTAGTTTTGGCGATTCGGCCACAATAATAGGTCTGAAAAAGTGGCTTTGGAATAGTAGGCCAAATAACGGAGTCATTTTTAACAAAAATCTTAGTAGGAAACGGGTGATATCATCATATAGAGGACATTGCGTGGTATCATTTTTATATGTTTTGGACACGCAAAGGCTGTTCAGTCATTTAAAACAAAAAAATCTTATTTTTTGGTTTTTACCATATAGCGAAAAACTTACTGAAACAATCTTAATGGTATTTATGTTCGAATAAATTGTAGATAATTAAAATACGAACAGAATGAGGGGTAGAGCAAATCAATGGGATAACTAGGATCCAAGAAAATCAGAAAAAACTGAAAATCAGTCATTTTTCAATTCATATCTTCGTCATTTTCAATAGAGGAGTTCAGTCTAAGGTCAGTATGGCTAACAAAAAGTGACATTTGACATTACTAGTGACTGAATAACAGGAATGAAACAGTGACATTCCAAAAGTTCTTAGAATTATTGGCCACCGATATGTTGAGTATTCAGCTAAAAAGTAATGTTAAATTTCAAGATTTACGCTTCGGGGATGTATTCATTATTTTAATAAACAATATAGATGTTCGCAATGATAAAAAACATGCAAAATCTCATGTTTGGAACCGTAGACCTTAACTGTCATTCTTGTCAGAAAAAACCACTTTTTGTTTGCCATACTGACCTTAGACTGAACTCCTCTATTTCAAGAGCTGAAAAGTGGTAGGTACGAGTACAAAAGAGGTTCTTCTTATGCCTTTCTTATGCGCGAAGAGTATAGACGCCAAGCGACAGTTACTTTGATCGCAATTGCAATTTTAAATTTTCATACGATCATTTTCAAAGTGGATGTTTCGTCGATTGTCCGCTATTAAATTTTTAAACGGTTTCAAAAAGTATAAACGTATAGCAGAAAAACTTAATTACTCTGACCAGGTAAGGATTTATTTTATTCTATACATTCTCCTTTCTTCTATTTGTTGTACAAAATATTACATTTTTGGCAATTGAATAAGATGATAACAATTGATACGTGGGGTACCCGGATTGAGCCTATGCTGCCAACAATAAGATATAAATTGAACTAAAAAGAGAAATATTTTCATACTTAACTTTAGCTTCCGAAATATTTTTTACTCTTGGTTTTGTGATGAACACAGTTCTCCACTACTAACTTTTCAAAAATATTATATATAAAACGTATTAGCTTGTCAAAAAAAGAGTTATCTAATGAAATACAGAGTGGCTCAAAAGTCTGGAAACGGCCAATTATCTCGTAAATTGTTAGTCTAAATTTTACAAAATTTGGGTACACCTTTTAAGGATACGAAGATTCTATATTTAATATTTGCAATGTTGCCAGATTTGTGGTTTATCCTATATTATTAGTAACTTTGGGTTTTCACTCTGTATATTGCTTTTTTAATTAATTAGTTACACTCCGTTTCATAGAAATCATTATCATATAATTTGTTATTTAGTGAACTAGAAGCTTTTATCTTTCTTTAATGACCGTTTCCGTAACCGGTTAACAGCTGGGTATCTGGCAACAATGCTCGGGGTCCCCTACCGGCCTGAGAAAAAGCGGTTACTTTTTTAATTTAATTCTGTTGTAAATTGGGAATTCAGAATGAATTCGTGTTTTATTATGATGGGCGTTAAATGGCTTCGCCTCTTTTTTTCTTCCTCATTCGATCGCTACATCTTTTTCAGATATCTAAAGAGAGTGCGAGAGGGGAGGTTGCATGTAGGTTTTGATATCTTGATCAATTGATGTTTTGGTCCGTTGGATTAATTAACGGAGATGAACGAAACATCTGTTGTTATTAATTACTAAAGATGTGTCACTTATTATGTAAACATAAAAAACGTAATGCCCATAATTTTATATCAAATGTGAAGATCGATGTATCTATAAATAACTGAAGGTTACTTGAAGATTTCAAAACGTTTTTTATTGATTTCATCCACGTGATTGGAAAAATACGATTTTATAAAATAATCATATTTTATAAAAAGTGGTTCGTAAGTAATGATCTGATTCAACTTGCTTCAATAAAATATTTATAATAAAATAGATACAGGCTGGGGAAGTTTATTTATTAATGTATAACAATAATTGAGGCTTTCAAATTGTGATAAAATTTAACACTATTTAATTTTATTTTTCTACATTCATGCAAAAAACAACACTTTTGTGCACCACATTTAATGGAAAAAGTGGTACTTTATTGCACTAGTGCAATAAAATATTTTATTGCACTCATCTGTCATTCTTGTGTCAGTTTTGTGATGATTAATGACAAACATAAACATTTAAATTAAATAAAAATCCATAGCAAGTACCTGATCCTGCTTTAATACAACAATAATATATGTATATCTTACTACTTAGTCTCAACGAGTTACAATTATTTCAAAAATCTTTAATTATTTAAAATTTAAATGGTCAAGGCGAAAACCAGCTATGATTGAGTACTGACAAGGTGGACGCCATAAAGATACAAAAAAGAAGAACGGGTTGAGTTTTATTAGGTTAGATTAGGTTTTTGACATATTTATATTGTAATTTTCCAGTTTTTGCATGAATTTAGAAAAAATATTGTATGCAACTCTTGCAAAACGTGTTTTTTGCACTTGTTGCATAAATAACTATCATTATTTATAATGTCAACATTAATGGTGCAGCCAGTGCATTAACCAATATTTATTCCTAGGCTAGATAACTCAGATTCAGCTCGTGATATCGTAGTTTTGGGAGTTGGAAGACTATCCATTTTTGATTTGCAAGCCAGTTCAATACTATTTTATATATTAAGCTAAGCATGTTACTTATTTTTGACGTTTGTAGGAAAAATTTTGTTCGCATTTCATATGCGCGAAATACTTTGGTGATTTCGACTATTTTTTTCAATTAGTTCTCGATCACCAAAGTAGCATTTTGCGCACTAGATAAAAAAATAACTATAATATCCACTTATACTTTGATAAACTATTTAATATATAAGTACTAACCACCCCACTTAATTCCGAAGTCGTCATTTTTTGGAAAGAATTGAAAAATACATCAAAAACCATATCCTTCCTATTTACACCTGTCATAAATTTTAAATGGAACACCCTATATATTACCGCATTGTTCATTCAATCAATCATTGGAATGCTCTGTATAGTGTTCTATCCAGGCAGGACAGTTTTCGCAAGTGGATGAAACGTAACTAATACACGAACGCAATACAACGTTTTACCTACAATCATAGTACTTTAGAATCAAGTTTCATAAAAACGTCAATTGACATTTCGCTAGCTGCAACGTCAAATATTATTGAAATTATTTAAAGAAATGTTGGGAAATGTTGAATGGCTGCTATAATTTCTGAAGAACAATAAGACAATGTAACAGCCGTAAAGGTGACAGCACTTGTTACAGTGATTACTTGATTTGGAAGAACAGCTAAGCATGTTACTTATTCAAGAACAATATTTTTGACGTTTGTAGGAAAAATTTTTATTAAAAAACATTAAACTTATTTTTGCGACAAAAAGGTATACCTATCATTAGTTCCAGAAGTCACTAGTTTTCGAGATATTCGCATTTTAAGAACAACCTACGTAATTTTTATTTTATTCATTAGCACTAATAATAACGTTAGTAGGCGCGGCAAATCACGTACGCCCACGATAGATGAAAATCTTTATTAATAAATAATAAACGGATACCTCAATGAAATCTTAATAATCAATCCCTCATAAAAATTTCATCCAAAGCAAGATGGAAATTACCTGAATTAAATTCAATCGTACGCTCATGATATTGATATTCTTACAAATAAATTGATCCTAAGAATTTGAGAGAAGGAAATTTTTAAAACAAAATGAATCCCTCATAAATATTTTATCGCACGCTCAAGCTAGATGAAAGTCTTTGTAAATTAATCATTCATAGACATTTTATCGCACGTCAATGCTGGATGGAAATTCCCGCTAATAAATAATAAACTGATACCCCAATATAATTTTATCGTATTCTCATGATTTTGATGTTTTTACAAATAAAATAGATCTCCAATAAAAAATTTAATCGTAAATCTATGAGAGAAGGAAATTTTCACAAAAAGATGACCACCTCATAGAAATTTTTTCGTACGCCCATGCTAGATACATAGCCTGACGATGACGAGAACTTCATGATTTTTATTCACTAAAAAAAGTGCTCAACGCGCCAAAAGAACTTTTCAATTCAACAAGATACAGACTAAGTAGAGAGTTACATTCCTCGATTTTCAGAAATGAGTTGTCCTGGGATATGCGACAGGACTGTAAGAGGAAAAAGTATGGAACCAAACACGCCAGGAGCTTGGGAATAACCACAAGGAAAGTGTACCTGGTTCAATATTGGTCAGTCGTAAATCATTGGAGATTAATAGAAGAAAAAACCGTGCAGCTTGAGTATCTGTTTTTGTCTATTCAGTTTAACCTCGTATTAACGATAGTTGGTGTACAATAAATTCAAGCTGGACATCAAATATCGTCTTTGAAGATCTACGTACCTCGTTGAAATAGTTACTTTCCGAAGAAATGCCTACTATCTTTTCCTCGAAGTTCGTGCATCCGAGACTAGGAAAAAAAAAAGAAAAGAAGTGGAAAAAATAATCGTCGCTGGTTACTAATTGTGCAGGTATTTTCTCTGCAAAATATTAACGAACAATAACCGCTACTTAATTACAAGAATTAAGATCATCTGGCAGCTCCCAAGGTGATTACAAAATTCCGAAACTTTTCTAACAATAATTAAAGAATTCTTTGTTTTCTTGTCCGTTTGAATGTTAATTCTTAGATATGTTGCGGGACTAGTTGTTGTTAACAAACTCCAGGAAAATGCCATTTACAAGGGGAATAGAAAAGTTAATATCGTCCTTAGCAAGAATATATCAGGTAAACTTTTTATTTATAGAATGAAAATCTACGGAATAAGTATTTGCCGTCGTTAATTTTAATGTCTGTCACGTCATCTCTTGTCAACAAAGAGCCAACAACATGCATCAGTTCAAGCTGTACAGTTAGATGAAATATTGTCATTGTAACTAATATGTCGGGATAAATTTCAATAATTTCTGCATGTAGATGAAAAGCGGAATGTGGTCCATCAACCGACAGTCTATCCGAGAATTTTCTTCCGGGTGTAGATGTACCGGCTGGTTATGGTCTGTCTTCAGACTCTTTGAATTTTGCCGATGATGTTTTTCCAATCCCGGAGGCTCGTCGAGTGGAATTCAAAAAAAGTCTTGCGTGAGGTCAACGCGATTGATGAGACAAGTCTACGACGAATTCGATTCACTAATAACGATGACAGCCGCAATGTCTTTCAATCCTAGCTATTATATAAGAAAATGTATACAAGGTGATCAACATCATCCAACTAAAGTCGAAAACGGTGATTCTATACATTTTTTACTCTTCAGCGTATTTTCAAACAGACTTAAAAAAATTAAGTTGCAAATGGTATGTCCAGAAAATTGGATCATCTGTAAGCTGAAACTCCACCTTGAGGACGTGCTTCACATTTTATTAAAACAAACATTAATTACAGTTACAAGCACGACAGGAAAGCGACTGGACTGAAAAATTTTTGGACCTGGCAACACCTACGGCCTAACGACAATTGCGGAACTAGCCAAACGTTACCCCCATGCTCAAAAGGTATTGAGCATGGGGGTAACGTTTGGCTATCTCTTATGGGATGGAATCAAAGGATGCACTCTTGCCAGGATCACCATGGGCGGCCCTGGGAAGCTGGCGCTGGAGAAATATTTGGTGACGACTAGGAAAAACCTACGCTCTGACCGACCACTGTCAACTAAGAAAACACCTCCATACTATGGGGCCAGTGGACAGACCTTTATGCAGAATGTGTGACAGGAAGAAGAAACTGTCAGGAATGTCTTATACGAGTGTCCGGAGCTATCGTCAATAAAAGAGTGTGTGTTCTGTGAGTCTTGGCCTACACCTGCCGATATAAAGGAGATGTCTCCTAGAGACCTGTCCACCTTCCTTGGAAGAACAGAATGGACGATGACATAGGAGGACAACTCCTCGGGAGGATGTACAATGTATCATATGTGGCCTGAGTGATGTGAGTCTACACTCACACCCCCTTCCTTACAGATACAGTTATTTTAAATAACAGACACTTAATTGACTTTAAATTTCTCAAGGCTCATCGCACGATAATTACCTCAATAATTCATATTATAAAACAACGAATAGAATTATTTGTATGTTAAAAGGACAGTTTTCTCTGTGTATATTGCAGTGAACTGGGTCATCGCATAAAATAGGAATCAATGCAATTTTGTTATTTTACATATTAGAGCAAATAGCAGAAGAATAGTTAGGAGGTAAATAAGAACGTGATCTAGTTACCTTTGAACTCTCGAGGTGCCATGTCGATCGTGTTTCCTGTAACAATTGAAATATTCATTAGCAATCTGGATGAGAATTTTCTAAATAAGGTGATAAATCGATACCAAGAACTTCATTTTTCGTTACATAATAATGAATACGTATTGAGCTAGTTACACTTTCTAAATTTGCTTAATATTAACGGAAGATTTGCTAATGATAGACAAATGGAATTTGGGTTGAACAAGTGCAAAATCTTATATACAGCATCAAAAAATTACCACGTCACTTACAAATTTGTAAATATGAGGTGCAATTGATTTACACCAGCTCTTGAAGAAATTTCTCCCCACACCATAACCTAGCCTCCACTGAATTTATTTGGTTGCATGTCGTTCTCCTTTCCTTTGAAAAATACAAACTTGTCTATCGAAATTATGTGAACAAAGTTTGGATTAATCTGCCCAAGGAATTCGCCCCCATGAAGCTTTCCTCTAGTTTACAAAATACCTGGAAAAATCAAGTGAACTGTACGCGCGTTCTAGTCGAACCAGAGTCGATCCTTTTGACTATCAAGCATGCTGCGAGAAAGTAGACTTGGTATGTATGACGATCAAGAGGAAACAGCTCCATGGATGGATAGCCTTTACCCTTTACCTTTTTAGTTTCTCTTTGTTGCCAATGAAGTCCAGTTAATATTGACAAGACCTGTCACAAATTTGATCCACCTGACGCGACAGTTCCTTTGGTGGCGCGTCAAAATACCGACAAGTACGGCAGAACGCTAGTACTCCATAAATATGACGAGCTAGGCTAGTTTTTCGTACGATTAATCCGGGCTTTGCCATATTTTTACAAATTTTCAGAGGATAAACAAGCCGAATCTCAAAAAAAAAAACAAGTTGGTTGATTTGGAGGAAGCAGCAAGTTATGAATATGTGCAATACCTTAAATCTCTGCGTCAGATCGTATAATGCTTGGATTGAATAATTGAATAAGTCTGGTATACATAGTATTTGATTATCAACCACAACAATAAATGTATCTAACCAATAGTATAAAGTTTAGGTGTATTCGAAACATGTTTTACTTTCGCTATAATGCCTTCTCATCATCATCATCTGATTCGATGCCACAAGCTGCACCGAGAAAACCAAAACGTAAACGTACATAAACAGTGATTCAGTAGGTTGAAGACCCCTTTTATTAGAAGTGAAGTTCACACACCAGAACATTGCGTAATAACAAAATAAATGTACAATCTTTTCAAATTATTTTAATGAGATTTCATGGAGTTTCTTTTTCACTTCGAATCGACTTCGATTTGTGGATTTGATGAGTTGCATGTTAAGAATTCAATATCGATTTAATAATGTCTGGTAGTTGGAGAGGGAATTATTATATTATATAGTTATTTTTTTTTAATATTAAGAAGGAGTGAGAGAGGGAGGCGAATTAATAACAAGTAATTTAAATGTGTAGTTCGACTGTATTAAAAGGTACATTAAACTTGTACAGTGCATTATGCTTTTATTTATTGCTCTTTATCGACAAAAATCGATTTTATTTGCTTGGAACTGTGCTCGTTTTAGGTTAAGGAAAGAATTTTGGAAAATGGCAAAATTTCGCTTTTCGCAGTTCTGCTAAAATGTCTATTTTTGAGTGATTCACAAAAATTCCTTCAAAAACTGTTACTATCAGCCGCGAATAGCTCGAAAAGGAACCACGAGATGGGGGGGGGGCAACCGCCCTTGAGGTTTTAACATATAGCGGCATGATATAGATTCTTCGCCTATTCTCTACCTTGTATAAAAATTTCAAGAGAATTCATGCTGGCAAAAAAAAATGAGAATTAAAATACTTCATCTCCTGTACTATTCTTGAAGATACTGCTAGGAAATCTTACAGTATTTTCAATCATAAGATTCGTAGTCGCTCTTTTACTCATTTAGGTTGTAAATTGTCAATTTTTGCACAAACTTCTCTACAGAACGATATCTTGCTTTAAATTGTTGAATAAATGGATCACATTTCGGTTTTACCTGTCTTATTTCTGGAAGAAGTTCCATTATGAGGTCAAATTAATCGTCAGATGAATAAGACGTAGATCATGCCTACTCATACATACTTGTACAGTAGTCTACAACTCTTCGTGCTGACCAGGTATTTGCTGGCTTTTTTTATGTAGAGCTTAAAGAAAGGAAAATTGCTAGTAATGCTCTGATGCTCTCTTGCTTGAAGTACGAACTAAGTGCTTTGAAAGCCGCCAGGCTGATGGGTTCTTCATATGGTCTCATTCATAGGTAAATCCATTTTATAAATAACAACTATCTTGTTCATTGACGCTCTCACTCTAGCTCTGCGCATATTGGTTCGACAGCTATAAAGTGTTTTGGTACATTCACTCAATGCATGATACTCACAGCTCTTATTCAAGCTTTGTTCCTCTCCTTTTTTATTTTTCACATTAACTCATCTCCCTTCTCATTTCCATTTGTTAATTTTACCTTTTTTTCTTTTCCAAAGTCCTAATTCTTCAATGGATTCCACACTGGAGTATATAGCATTCAAATTTGAACTCATTTATAAGATGGGGAAAATTGTTAAACGCGTGTGAAAGTGATATGAAAATGTAGTTCGACATTTCAACACATAACTATTCATTTTTTTATTAAACCAGAGTGAATTTAAGAAACTTGGGAGTACATTTGAACTTATTTTTCAACGACCCTTCCAAATATATGATTATTTTTTATGAACGCTATTTGGTAAGAAAGTTAGCTCGCGTTTGACAGGCATCCCTATATCACATCTTATAAATAACACAGTGTATTTAAACTTTATCAAGTGGAGATACTATCTGTTGGTACACAACTTTCCAAATTCGACTATCACGAACGAATTATATGAAAACTATTTACAAGTAATAACTTTTAGTAGTTTATATATATTATTAGAACGTGTTATTAAGAAGATTGCGCCAGAAAGTCAACTAAAGAGCAGCGAAAACTCCATGTAAAATTACAATACGTAACGAATATTGTTAATAAACGTATATGGGCATTAGAATGTATTGTTCACTTTTCGATACGCTTAACTTTAAAAACAAAAAAATTAACAAAATGGTTGAAAATCGTGATGAACTTTCACATTTGTCATCCGAATGACCTAATGCAATTTTACTTGTGACACTTTTGCCATCGGTAACACCTATTCAGACCCGAGATCGGGATAGTGAGATTCTTTGGTACTTACACTTACAACCAAGGCTGCTTTCGCAAAGATACTTCTTCAGTGATAACTATATTATTATGCAATGAATGAATTGTTGGTATTTTTTCACTTTAAAAAGTCTAATTTAAGGCAAACTGTGCATTCATAGTGCAAGGTTTAGATGAGCTATTTCTAGCTCTAAAACTTTGGGAGAATTCAATAAACAGATGACTCCGATAAATTCAATAAACAGATGACTTCGACAAGTCGGTCATATTATCGGAATCGATAAGTAGGAGTTGTGTGCATCATAGACCCCACTAAGTTGTTTCGTGATATTTGTTATTACAACAATGAGCAGTGGATGGAAAAACCTTTAGGTCAGTACATCAGACTTAAAGTAACGCTATAATGATATGGCATGTTGAGATCGAGGACTTTGGTAACCTCCTTGACGAAATAAAGCAAGAATTATTTTGAGACCTATGATCCAGAGGCATGGATAATCATTAATCGTTTGAACATTCACCCCCTGAAAGCTTCACTTTAGGAGTGCCACACTGGGAGTTTAAAGTGAGAAATAATGTTGCCTGTCAGCTCCCAAAGCTTTGGCGTGGAGCCTATGGTACATAAAAAATCCCTCTCGGCTCCAGGTCTACTAGTGCATTTGTGAAAGGTTTCTTAAAAAAACAATTCACAGTTCCTTACACAACCCTGTATGTATACAGTGAAATCGCGTGCCAACGACCAGCACAGGCTTCTTTTTAAATTTAATTTCCAGTGATTCTCGCTTGCTTTTGACGTGAGGCTTCCAGAGTAGCCTTTCACAAATATTTTGAAAATTATAAGGCCAGGAGAAACAAAAACTTTTTCCAATAGACAATTATACAGTTGTTCCTCGTAAGCATTGTTATTTTTTGTTTGAAAAAAAATTCCTACTCCTACGTAAACAATTTTTTTTTATTTCAACATTATTCGCTAGATGCAAATCTTTCTTTTTAACCAAGTACGTATTGTATGAGCTCATCTACTTCATAAAAAAAACTTCCCGTGAGACAAATCACAAAAGCAGATAAGCCCTACCGTCAAAAGTTTGTTTTTTGTGCGTGTCTTGTGAGTCCGAATCCCGATGACAGTAAACTTGTCACGTTTCGTGATGCAATTGCAATGTACGCGGATCTGTTATCTGATTCTAAACGTTTAGACCAGTCGTAGAGAAACGCACTACACACTCATAACCTATTTAATTGTTTATACACGAAGCGTAACAAAGAAAGTCAAGAAATGGCTCCTAGCATAACCCTGAAGATGCAGGTGAATCTCCAAATCTAACAGAGGTTTTGGGCACGATAGATCTTTTAGGTCTCTAGGCTATGTGATCTCAGGCTAACAGTACCTTCCTTGACCACTCTGATCTCCAGTAAATCAGTGGGGTAGGTGGTAACGCTTTGGACTTCCCGGAGACGACTGATCTACTATAAGATCTTTTCTCACAAGATTAGGTTCATGATGGGTCAGTATTAAACCTCTACACTCATCCCTTGATCTGTATTCGTCCCAATGCGACTTGGGAGGTTACGAAAGTCTTGAAAATGAAATTTATAGCCTTATTTCATACCAAAACTAAGAATGTTGTGACAATTGGAATAGAAATATGTGAAAGAACTGTTATAAAGATCAAAATTTACGTTTGAGTTTGGTAATCACAAATTGATGATTGTAAAGTGAATGTTATTTTTGCAAAGTATAAGATTATCCAAAATTAATTTACAACCTTTCCTTTCGACCGCCATATGCCGATCAATAGGCCAGCAAAGACAGTTCTGTAGGCGAAAAACAGTTGTGTGCTCACATGCAGAAAACGCTCTGCAGCCCTTAACTATCAGCCGACTCGTTTATTTTTTTTATCGACTGGTCTATATATAACGTCAACGAATGTAATAGAAAATGTCCTCTACAAATTGTTTTTGTATAATAAATACCTTATGTAAATTTTGGTATATTCATAATTTGAATTGTTTTTGATGGGAGGTAAGCACAACCTTTTTTTGAATATTTTTGCTGTCAACGTTTCGGTGGCATCCATGCGGACGGTATGGAAATTTTTTGAATTTGTTATCTTTTCTTCAACTGACACTTCTGGAAATTCTGTTAAACAATTTAGACATAATCATTCTACTTTGATGGAAAGTGAAGTAGCAGATTTGCGGAAAAAAAATGAAAAATCTTAAAAAAAATAAGATGAAGATAAAACTGAGACTGAGTACAAGTACCATGTAGCTTAAAACTATTCAAAATACAGCACAGGGTGTATATCTTGAAAAATTATCATAAATAATGTAACAGAATTACTATATAAACTTTGGGCTTTGGGCTATATGGCTCTATGGAAGATTGTTCGAATGTGAACTTGATAAATCTCTTCATATCAATCGTGGAGAGCACCAAAAGCCATAAGGCTTAGGTGCCGAAGACTTGAAACTTCTACTGGATCTCTATGTATTTTGGGGTGACATTCAAAAAGATCTATTGTACCTTCTACTGAAGAGAGTTTTAGAGATTAGTAGCTCCTTCAGTCCCATAACCCGGAGGAATTTTAGGATATCTGCAGGCTTCAGCATAGGAAAATGCCACTCTTCCACCTAGTGATTTCCCAGATGCTCTGCCCTAGGATTCTGAGCGGCTGTGGAATTCGAAAGAATGTGGATGCAGGCTTTTCCAGCTGCACGTGTCCCGTTAGGATCCCTGTTAAAACCCCCAGTGTAATTTTACTCTGAATTTTGCAATCATTCGATTTCAACAGGCTGTAGGTACCTAGAAGAATCTTTGATTGTCTAAGCTCTACCAATCATCCAATGGTCAGATCTTCTTGTGACACTTTAACTTTACATCTCTTTCAAATTACTTTTTATTCCAAGTACCTATAATTTATACATATAGTGGAACTTATTTCTTCACCAAACCAACACAAAAACTATCACGCATTCTTTATTTCACAAGATGATAATACGCCGTTTGTCGAGATTCAAGTTTTGTGGAATAAAATTAGTAGGACATTGTACAATACTTTTCAACTTAATGCGTAGAGTAGGTGTCTAAATATAGCTTAGTATAATATATGAATAATTATTTATTGAATTGAGGTAAAAGGTGGCGTCGTACAAGAGTCTACTGCTGAGACGATCGTTATAGAACAAGACGTTTCTCGTACCCAGGTCAAGAATTTGGGTTTGGAATAAATCAAAAAGATTAAAATTTTTGTCGGATGATAAATTTTTCAATGTTACAACTATATAGATGCGATATTTATTACTGAATTATACAATAAAAATAAGAATGAATGGTTAATGACAGGAAGCTGATGAAATACACAGTGAAAAATGGCACTGTCAGAGTTTATAAACTAATATACACTGAGAAATTTTTAAATGGAAATGCAGAAAGCATGAGAATGAAAAAATTGCGTTATGTCCATGGTTCCAGAGTTATTGACAAAAAAAAAAAAGAATAAAACATTCCCCGACTGTTGGATAAGAAGAGGTGGACCAGTACCATAACCTCCTAGATCTCCTGGCCTGAGCCTTTTTGCGGAATCAGCCCCAATGAAATATTGGAAGAATTAGGTGAAGCCGAAAGAAAGAGATGATCTGACCATTGGAAAGATTTAGTAGGGCTTGGACAATCAAAGATTTTTTCTTCTGGGGATTCTTGAAAGGACATATCTACTTTGAACCTGTTGGGAGTGCGGAAGATGTGCTCGTATTCACGCTGCTGTGACATTTATAGACGAAACATGCTACAGAGGGTTCGTGATTAAATGATAAATCGTGCAAATATTTGCATTGAAGCAGGAGGCGATTTGTTTGAACACCTTTTATCAATCAATTTCTTGTTTTGTAACAAATATTCATTTTTAATAAATTTTAAACATTGAATGTTGGATCTTTGTTGTTTGTCAATAACTCTGTAACCAAAGAAATAACGCAATTTTTTTATTCCTACGTTTTAATTCGTTTCAGTCCCCCGATTCATATTCTGAAAGGACGGGCGTCAATTTTGAGACACCCTGTATATATATGTACTGAAGGAGAAAGTGGAAAATTCCAGTTTACATTTTATGGATTTCCGTTACCTACTTTGAACGCTTGTGATAGTGGAAAATGGGGGTTTGTAGGAAACAATTTATTACTGCATTGTTATACAATGTAACCAGTTTGGAGCTTGTAGAGTGGTTTAAAGATATGCTTGGAAAAACTGATTTCAATAACATCTATTATCGAAAGCTTGTGTTTGACAGGAGAGTTTTCAGAAACCCTGTATGCGGATTCTTGTTCCATTTTAAACAGTCTTCATTAAATCTTCAGTGATATATTTATGTGTTAACAAGATGATGGAACAAGTAATTTTCAACAACATAGATAGAGCTACCAGATCGTAAATAATCGCCGATTTTTACCGCTATGCAAACATACATCGTAGGACATTTGTTATAAATTATAACGAGCATATATCTCACAAACAAAACCATAAATTTTTATTGGCAGCTTCAAGTAATAGATTAAAAAAATTATAATTTTAAGTGGTGCATTTAAAAACTGGACCTCGGTTCCATAGAATCGCTAACTGGAACTAAAAAAAAAAACGAAAAGGGCGATACGCTGTGAAGAAGAAAATTTATGGATTTTATCTTCACTAGCTCTCGGTGCCTATTGTCTTGGGCACATATCTATCATAGCGTCCACTACATATTATGTAATGAGATATATTCACATTTATAGTCAGTATATTTTATACAGTTGCAACAAGAAATGAACGTAAATCCTTTTTAATGTTTTTTTCAAGATGAATAGATCAAGATTTATATTTTCTCAACGGGGCAGATTCCTTAAATAATGATGGGAGACCATACAGAAGAATTCTTAAACTAGTTTCTTATTGCTTATACCTTTGTTACCAAACCAACATGTTGTTGCATGTCTATGAAAAACAATTTCAGGTGAATTTGGTTTTTCTGGATTTACCTTGAAGCCCTATGGGTATATCCTGGATATTTTACCCACTTAAGATCCCATTTAAGATCTTTACAGTGGCAACTTAAGTCAGTTTTATAGTGGAGAGCTCTCTAGATTTATCAATTTATTAGGGACTGCCTATTGTGTGTCTCTTTGGTGTCTTATAATTTATTATTCTAGTAATCCAGTTCTTGTCTTTTATGACCAATATGGAGTACTTCTAGATCTGTCTTAGGAGCTAACGATTGTTGGTAAGATTGGTAATAATATTTTAATGACAATATCTTAAGTAGCAAAAACAATATATGTTTAAACATAAAGCAAATGTACACAAATCTGGAATACATAAACTTAAATATCCAGAAAGTAAGTGAAGTGAAGCCCGATGTGAAACCATCAACATTTATTGAATAATAATTGAACACCAGAGTGTGCTGCATGTTCCAAGCAAATGACAGTCGAGCACATTATTTTAGACCTCTCACCCTTGGCGACCCTGGGAAGATGGCGCCTAAGAAATATTTGGCGATGACCAGGAAAAACCTATGTATAACAGTGGGATTTCTTACTGGCCACTGTCAACTAAGGAAACACCTCCATACTATGGGGCTAGTGGACACACCTCTATGCAGGATGTGTGAACAGGAAGATGAAACTGTCAGGCATGTCCAATGCGAGCACCTTGAGTTATCGTCAATAAGAGAGTGTGTGTTCGGTGAGTCTTGGCCTACACCTGCCGATATAAAGGAGATGTCTCATAGTGACCTGTCCTTTCGGAGAAGGACAATTAGGTAATTAGATTTTTTCATGTGTATGTGTAGGTATATTATTGTAGTAATAGAAAATTCAATATTAAAAATTTTGAAAAGAAACGAAATTGCATTTGATTTAAATAATGTTAATTGTAAAGTTTATATGTATCTTGAAAAGATATATAAAAAAGTTGTGTAATTACGGTTATAAAATAAATTAGTTTAATTACATAATAACATTAATTTTTTTTGTTTCTAATTCCATTAACTTGAAAGTTTTATTATCGGCTCTTTGTGTAACCAAACAAACTAGCACGTTTTTGTATTTTCGCTGTTACAAAATATGGATAAGTACAAGCAATTGCTTACTGTCAAGTTGATTAATTCGAATAAAAAAAAAACTTAAGAAATTTGTACTTTATTGTTTGTTTAAGAAACCATGATAAAATGTTCATTTCACACAATAATTGAAGGTATATCTCCTCTGGTAATTACCATAACCAAGGATAAATAAAGTTTCAGCAGTGGCAGTAGCAGCTAGAAAATTCGAGCTCAAAATTGTTTCAACGGACACTTTATTTTCTCTAAGGTAGTTTTAGTTTCGTACTTTCTCATATTTGTTCGAAGTAGATGTATAGAATCCGATACAATCCGCAGTTCTTGAATATGGATACCTCATAAAAGTAAAAGCAAGTTAAAGACAATGCAAATGGGGCTGACAGAAGGACATCTCTCCTTATTAAGAGTTTACTGATTAAGTTAGACAAGGAGCTCTCGCCCAGGCTGTTGAAACTGGGTGAGAGAAATTTGAAGACAGTTACTAACCTGGTGACTGGACACTTTACCTTGAGGAAGCATTTGCACAGGATTGGCAAAGATAATGAACCTTTGTGCAGAAGATGTAAGCTCTACTGAAATACTCTGCTTCTGTGAAAACTTACAAGGGATCAGACGAAAGCACTTTGGAGTGGAAATTACACAATCCACCACAACTACTGAAGACCCCTCTAGATAAACTGGTAGCCTATTTAGAAGACACGAAGCTTCTGGAATGGAAGTCGATAGATAACATGGGTAATGATACGAAAATTCAGTTCAAGTGCCTGGGCTGTTAAGCCCAACCAAACGTATAAATGAATGGATGAAACATATCTCTACTCACTCAGTCAAGAATCTGGTTCCAATGTTGATGAAACCAGACCATTGAGGCAAATAATATGGGAAACTGAAAAAGAGAGGTATTGTTTTAAAAAAGATCCGCTAGTAGCAGAAAGAGTAGGGGATACATATGTTTTGCATTTTGTATTATGTAATTGCACGTATGATAATCGGTACAAACAGAATTTAGTGGAATTCGTACCTTCTGTAGAAGTTGACAGGAAAAAATGTCTGTAAAAAATACTTTTTTCTCGCATTTAACAGAAAAAACATACGAATATCCCTGTTCAGGATTAACTATTTGACATTGATTGATTATTTGTCAACTAAAAAAAGGGGTATTTTCTTAAATTTCTTCAAGTGGCTGCCATTATTTTCGACTGATTAGCCCACAAATTATCTCACTGACAGGATTAAAAGTGTTTATCACAAATTTAAATTATTTAGTCTACAATTTTCAAAATCCACTTAAAAATACATTCCTTTGAATATAATTTCGACCATTGCCACTGTACGATCCATGGTGAATTCGACTAAACAGTTACAGTAAGATATGGTTTTATGAATTTAAATCGAATTAATCACAGTTCAACGTTCTAGCATCTTGGTAGTACTTTGATTTTGAAACAATATTTGTAAAAGTTAAAATCGTGCAGTGAAACGACATGTTTTTTAACGTTTTTGACTAATTTTATACGATACGTATAATAAACACAATAAACAATGAAACCTTCATTTTAGATATCTGTTGCCATATACTTTTTTCATAGTAGTTTCAATATTATAATAAATTTATTCAAAATGATTATACAGTTAGGGATAAAGAATATTCGTTATTTTTATCTAGCCACTCTGTATAAATATCAATTTTTACGCATCGCTTCTATGGCTATTTCATTAATTTATCGATTCTAGTTTTTTTAACGACGAAATTAACAGTGCTGGTTGTTTAGGAAGTGTCGATCACCTATAGCTTCATCTCTTTCTCTTTACATCCATTAATGAACACTTTTAAAACCAGTAGCTAGAAAAACGTAATGAGGTAATATAAGCAAACCACATGACCACATCAACAATGACCTTCAAGTTATCAACCAAGAAAAGAAACACTGCGGAAGAAAATGATAAACAAATATTAAATATGTAACCACAAAGCGACGATTTGATAGATTATTATTTGAATGATCCTAGAAATTGCTTAGAGTCGATTTTGAAGCAGTTTTCATCGACGTTTGATTTTTCAAAGTAACTAGATCATGCTATTATGTTTTTTATTTCACAATAATGTTTTTTTTAATTAATGTATACAACAAGTCACATAAAAGTGGTACAACTATTATAATCAAAAATAGTGTTTTTGTAGTTGTGTAAATTGATCTTTAAAAAATTGTCAATGCTAAATCAGCTGTTATGGTATAATTTCTAGAGCAGTGATGTCAGCTCAACAAAAATGTTAGTAGATGTAATGATGGAATTAAATTTTGTAAAGCAATAAAACAAATTGGAAAAAATTAAAAATCTATTATATCATTTATATACAAAAAGTAACTACTTAGCTTGAATTTAGAAATACTATGATATTGTAATAAATACAAAAGTATTACATTGTTAAACCTTATCAGCTAGACCAATAGTAGCATCAATAGGAACACCAATTGAACCTCTCACACTTTGGTTAACTGAAATACTCACAAAATCATATGACTATAACAATGAATATTACATCAAAGATTCTTTTGAAATAAACAAAAAGTTTAATAACATTGTATTACCACCAAATTATGTTCTTTTAAGTTTGGATGTAGTGTCACTTTTTTTTAGTAATGTTTATCTAAATTTATGTTTAACAGCTATTGTTAAAAAATGGAATGATATAAATAAAAATTGCAAACTGAGTAAAGAAACATTTTTAGAAGTGATAGCATTCATTTTTGATAGTACATATTTCTCCTATGATAACAAAATGTATCTACAAACTTTTGGAACACCAATGGGATCTTCAATATCCCCTATATTAGCAGACTATGTAATGGATTACATTTTAGACTTAGTTATATCTGTTTTACCGTTTGAATTGTTCTTCATTAAAAAATATGTGGATGATATAATTTTGTCTCTTCCAGAAAAAGAAATAAATAATATACTATTTTATTTTAACAGTTTCGATCCACATATACAATTTACTATAGAAAAAGAAAATACAGAACAATCCTTACCTTTTCTAGATACTAACTTTTTGAGAAACAATGATAATAAAATTTCAATTGATTGGTATAGAAAGACGATAAGCTCTGGTAGATATATTAACTATCATTCATATCATCCACGTAATACTAAACTAAACTTGATCAAACAAATGAAAAATAGAGTATTGAATATTTCGGATCCCATTTTTCACCAAAAAAATATAAAAATTCTTTACAATCTATTTCTTGAGAACTCTTATCCACCATATCTTTTGAAACAAATTTTATATAACACTTCTGACAATAAAAATGACATAATTCATAACATGACAAGTAACACGGAATATAATGACATCAGTTCTACAAATAATACCATTCCATTTTATGTATCTTTACCATATATAAAAACAGTTACACCTAAACTTTCCGGAATTTTTAAGAAATATGATATAAAAATTGCAAATAAACATCATCTTACAATCCATTCCCTTTTCAGTGAAATCAAAGACAAAACACCTAATAATAAAGTACCTAACATAGTTTATGAAATTCCTTGCAAAAATTGTGATAAGAAATACATTGGTCAATACAAAAGGTCTCTCACTAATAGAATAATATCACATCAAAGTGACAGCAAACTTCATCCAGAGAAATGTGCACTTGCTGAACACGTATACTCCGAAGGCCACGTAATGAATTATGAGCATGCCAAAATTTTATCGACAGAAATCAATTATAAAAAACGGATATTTTTAAAAACCGCCTATATATCTCAAGAAGATGCTTGTATTAACAAAAAAACTGATCTAAATAATCTTAGTATAATATATGCATATCTTTTGGATTTTGAAAAACAAAATTTGAATAATTTAAAAAAACGAATTACTATGGAGGAATTATAAACAATTTCATTTATACATCTGTCAAAAAAATTTTTTTCTTATATTTTATTGTTTTTTGAGTTTTATATACAAATGTTTAATTTATTACCATTTTTACAAATATATTTTACCTATAATCTCGTTTAGATATATGTAAGTATTATTTATTAAGTATTTGAATTTCTGCTATGTAATTTATTTTACATTTTTAGTCCTTGAAAATGAACACGTAGCTGTTCGAAAGCTCGGAATTAAATTCTTAACAGAGTACACTTTGGTATTATTGCCACATCCCCAAGAAAACTCCTATTAAACAAATAGTTGGCAAATATTTCTCCTTGAATTATATATATATATATATAAGACCGTTACAAACATCTCTCATCAAAGACTCACTCACACTAAATTTTAACAATAAAATCTAGATTAATCATCTTTATAATCTCGTACTTGACAATATTATAGTAAGCTGCGCTCGTTAATGAACTGATTATGATCAATTAAGAAGATTGAGAGTTGTATAATTCAGCAGACTCGAACGTTGAATACAATGGAAAAATAATCGTATTGATCTGATTGATCTAATCAAGCGTTGATGTCGATGGTTACAAAGTGTTAAAGGAGATATGGAATAACGTCAAGTGTAACGCCCTCGGATCTAAATTTGACAGCTGCAAACAAAGAATGAGGCGAGGATAAAAAGTTGTCCATGGGTCAAGCGAAAAAAAGATGTCATTGTAACGCAATTCTGCTGCTTTTTTGGAAGAAAAGGCAGGTCTGGGATTGGTCCTAATTAAAATATCACAATAATGAACCGTTTAAATATATTACAAACGTTAACGCTAATTTTTGACCTTAGAAATTTGATAAGTTAATGAAGAGCTCACGCACAAGCGCTATCTATCAATCAGGAGCAATTACAGCAATCAGAATAGGATGCAGAGGTACCTTTCGTAGCGGCAATGTGTCTTACGTATTTTGTAATGTCCCACTGACAGTTTTCATCAGGCCTGTACTTTGTTGTTTAGAACATTTTTGCTGCTGCACAAAACCTTTTAAACAATGCTTGATAATATTTATAGCATTTCTATTACATTTTCAAGTGTTTCAAGATGTATGTATCTACCCAAGATTGAATCAAATATGCGTCCATGCAAAAATCGACAAACACCTACTGATAAATTGTCCTTCAATCACCAATAATGTTTCGGCGAACAAAAATATATTATAGGTAGGTCGGCATTACGTGTAATGATATCATTTCTAATTGTTCAATACTGTTTCATTATCTATTTACGTAGGAAAATTATAAATTAAACATGAAAGAAAAGTAATACTTTTCATTCTTCTTGGAAATTAACACGGTCAATATTACTGTTTATTTATAACTTAATTAAGTAA
The DNA here is from genome assembly GCA_963978555.1 of Galerucella nymphaeae. NCBI lineage: Eukaryota > Metazoa > Arthropoda > Insecta > Coleoptera > Chrysomelidae > Galerucella > Galerucella nymphaeae. Next base: position 17,452,209 of record OZ021709.1, read on the forward strand.
ATAAAAAGACTAGCAGTTACCCACACAGTCCTTCAACAGAGTGGAGCGCCCATATGATGATAGATGGGTCAGGAGTATTTTTTTGTTCTTGATATTCTCAATTTTATTCGACATAAAGGTCAAGTAGCCCCTCGAAATGCCTAGGTAAAGCTTGGCAAGTTTATTTGAACCTGTGAAAGGAGTGCAGTCAAAAACACTCGACATTGCCACGTTCAAATATGGAAAGGTAAAGTACTAAGTATGTTTTAGTAATAATAACTTCTTATTGGCAAACGCATGCGTATGTTTTTATGTAGTGGTAAACTATAAAATATAAAATTATATAATGTAATAAAATAGTTTTAAGAATAATATGGTTAATGACCTAATCGATATGTATTATGCTGTTTCTATGGCCACGAGTTACAGGAAGTAGAGTTCAGTCACTTACGGTCCCCATAGAAACAGCAAATAAGCAAAATAAGCAAAATAAGCAATTCTTACATATTGTTATAAAGAATTAATTAATATAAGTGAGTTTTTTATAAAAGTAGTCAATAAAATTCATTCGTACGAGTTAGTTGATTATTCTTATACCAGGAAAAGTAGTTCCTATTCCAGAAGCCATCACATGGCGATCCTGCCAGGATCACATTTACCCCTTACTCCGTTATTTGACTGATATCGATTTATCAAGTAGCATTTGTATTGTCAGTGACCTTTGTTTTTTCTCTATAAAATAGGTATACAGTACGCCATTGGTACGTTAATGACAGATAAGCGCCATGCTTCCTCCTCTCTCACCGATGCCCCGTAGCTTCAGATGAACTTGCCAAACTATACGTATTATTTCTTAACTAAAATAGATTTGATAAGGTGAAATATCGTCACTGCGACCTTTTCAGATCCATTGCGATCCTCTGAATCTAGTTTATATTTTCCAGCCCGATTCTTTTCAAGTAACCAATTAGCCTCTTCCATGTCATTTCTTCTTTCCATCGCCTAGTACAGGAAACCGCCAGACTGTTGTATTGTCATAGAATGTTCTGTGCAGGTTCATCTCCTAGGTGAAAAAATCTGCAAATGGCCTCGTTTGTAAAATATTTTGTGTCGCCCTCTTTGTTGTAGCCATATTTATTGTTGACTCTGCGACGTCGCAGATGGGTTCCGGTTAGTGATGAGCAAAGCAAGATCAATACCAGGTCTGTCCGAATACTGGTATTGATATTGAAATTGATATTATTTATGTTAGTCTTGGTTCTAAGTACAAAAGTTTTGGAAAGACGAGAAGCTGCACGACTTTTAAGCTCGACCTCTCCCATCTTTTTTCTGACAGCTTTAATTGTGCCACAATATTTTTTATTGAATAGTTTGAGACCTATACCTATAATTGAAAAAAAATTTTTTAGGCAATTTGTCCCAGGTACGTTCTGGTTCTTTCATTGTCATGAAAAATCTGAACAAAGATACCTTCGAAATATTTACAATGAAATAGGTGTTAGCGATGCAGTTCCAATAGTGACCGACGATAACAAAATTTGACAATAATCTGTGTCAAGGTCAACGAATAATGGCTCCACATATGGAAGCGCAAAAAGTCTTGACTTATCAAGGATCTGCGAATAATCTCTACAATTAATATCGATTTATCTTTGCGACTACGTTTTTCCTCAAATGTAATTAGTATATGGAATCAACCTTTTTATTTTGTCATGTCTTATCCATTTTCTTAATCCGAGTAATCCATAAATTAAATCCGCAAGAACTGGTGTATACAAACAACCGGTAGTAAATTATTTATAATATATATCTCGCCCCACCATTCTCTGTGTGTATATTTGTTGAAGGTCGCAATAATAAATTACTATTTTCATTTAATTCATACCATAAATTAAACTCTTTGTTAACTGGAGCCGTATGTACTGAGCAAAATGTCAATTATTCGCTTCCAGAATGAATATAATGGTTGATACAGCGAGCGTTCTCCATTTAAAATCGCGATAGTTATTCGAAAAATAAGAAATAAATTAGATTTATTGATGATACATTTGAAAATACTTAAATATAATCACCGAGAAAACATTATGGGGGATTAAGCGGAAGATTTATTAATTCATAAATTTATTACTAACTAATGATTATTTTCAATATTTTTGTACAAAAACATGTTATATATTGCTCCAAACAAGCCAAAAGTTTACCAAACACTTGAGATTTTTTTTTTCAACTAGAGATAGCTCCTAGTTTTTCTGGATTGCTATAGTCGGACTTGATTATTTATGTTTATTGCATATTTAATTTTGTTTAATTGCCAAATTGAATAAAATGACCTTGGAAAGTAGATTTTACTAAATTAAACATTAGCGACACTATCAGAAAGTGACAGTTCGCGATGACCGCATCGTTTTTCACTTACCACTTGGAATATTTTACTTGGAACATGTTTACTTTGAATATTTAACTTAGAATATATTCAAATGTATCGTTTTTCACCCTTTACCTGAAAAATATAACTTGGAATATTGGAATATCTCACTAAGAACATGTTTACTTTGAACATTTACTGGAAACATATTGATCTGCATCGTTTTCCACCTTAAACTTGAAATTCTTTACTTGGAACATATTTACTTTGAATATTCAACATAAAATAATTTGGGCTGCACAGTTTTTTACCTTCTTCTCAAATTATTACACTTGGAAAATTGAAATATTTTTACTTGGAACATGTTTACTTTGAACATTTAGCTTATCTGCATCGTTTTTTATTTTAAACTTGAAATTTTTCACCTGGAACTTATTTACTTTGAACATTTAACTCAACCGCATTGTTTTTACCTCATCCTTATAATATTTTACTTGGAACCTGTTTACTTTGAACATTTAACTTAACTGCATTGTTTTTCACCTTATCCTTAGAATATTTTTCTAGGAACATGTTTACTTTGAATATTTAACTAAAAGCATTGAGCTGCATTGTTTTTCACCTTCGTCTCGGAATATTTTACTCGGAACATGTTAACTTTGAACATTTAACTCAACTGCATCGTTTTTTACCTTAAGCTTAAAATATTCCACTTGGAATATGTTCACTTTCAGCAATCAACTGAAAATATATCAATTTCCATCTTAAACTTGGAATATTTTATTGTTTTTTAACTTTGTCTCGGAATGTTTCACTCGGAACATGTTTACTTTGAACATTTAACTTAACTACATCGTTTTTTACCTTCTTCTTTCACTTAGAATTCAGTTTAACTGCAAGCTAGAAATTCTCAGTGGTGTATTTACTTTGTTTCACAAACAATTGCCCTTGTATTACACCTGGTACATGCCTATGGATTTTAACGAGAGCAGCGTTCTTGTAATAGTTACGCACTGGAACTTTAAATCAGATTAGAAATTATTGTTTCATGACATTCGACAAAACGACCAAGAATTATTTTGCGCCAATTTAAAACAATAAATAACCATTATCCAGATGCTGTATTAAATAAAAGTCATTTAGTGATAATAGTTATTTATGCAACAAGTGCAAAAAGTGAGTATTTTTTGCACGCGACGTGAAATTGTCCAACGAGGTCTTTAGGCCGAGTTGGACAACACGTCGAGTGCAAAAAACACGTTTTGCAAGAGTTGCATACAATATTTTTTCTAAATTCATGCAAAAACTGGAAAATTAGAATATAATATGTCAAGAACCTAACCTAACCTAATTAAACTCAACCCGTTCCTCTTTTTTTGTATCTTCATGGCCTCCACCTTGTGTGTACTCAATCATAGCTGGTTCTCGCCTTGACCATTTAAATTTTAAATAATTAAAGATTTTTGCAATAATTGTAACTCGTTGAGACTAAGTAGTAAGATATACATATATTATTGTTGTATTAAAGCAGGATCAGATACTTGCTATGGATTTTTATTCAATTTAAATGTTTGTCATTAATCATCACAAAGCTGACACAAGAATGACAGATGAGTGCAATAAAATATTTTATTGCACTAGTGCAATAAAGTACCACTTTTTGCATTAAATGTGGTTCACAAAAGTGTTGTTTTTTGCATGAATGTAGAAAAAAATAAAAGAATTACGTTAACATGGCGACGATAATCTAAGTAACAGCAATGACATAGAACAGTTTATCATTAATTAACAGATTATTTATCATTTATACGGAATGTAAAGACAAACGAGAGGAGTTTTTTATTCCTTAAGAATAAGACAATTGTGAATGCAGGAGTTTTTGGAAATGAAAAAAGATGGTCTGACAAAACTAATTCACGAACCATAAATCTCAGAACTGGTTTCTCCTTTAATTATATAGAAAATAAAACATCAAATGCAGCACCCGGTATATTTTCATTTATTATTTATTGGAATTATATGCTTTCAAATACATACAACTCAATTATCAAATATCACTTTGGACAGCATTTTAAATTAAATTTTTCTTTATTCCTGTTGGTCGTGACTTTGTCCAAACGACTTACAACTAAACTAAGTTATGTGAAGATAGATAACAAAACTATCCTCTGCACTTGTAACGTTTCTGTTTAACAACCAATTCCAGCATGTATATATACCGGGTGTATAAGTTGAAAATGAATAAAGCTGTTTTAACAAAACCAAAAAAAAGGTGTAGTTGTTGCAGATGAAATTAATTTTTTGTTAGTGGCAGACATTTTTTCAAGATATCTTCCACAAATATATTATAAACAGCAGCGAACTCTTGTTTTTCTTACAGATTAACAGGTAAATTTAGTAATATACACGTAAGTCGGTTATGATAACAAACCAGAAAATAGTAAGAGCTATATTGCAAGTTAGCTAGTTTATTGCATTCATGAAGATGTTCTTCAACGGAAAGATAACAATCGGCATTATTACTATCGTATGTACATTATCGTATATATACATCGCATTGAAGGCTGCATGCCTAACAAAAATATTGATCATTTATTAGAGAATACGTACGGGTAGGAATGTTATAGAGATATTCATCTTTACGGACAAATATAGACAGATTATCTAAATTATTCTGATAGTACGAAGTATAATCATGAGTGGCTACGGCGCAGGTACGTTGCATATAATTGCCCAGTGTATTTTCAGATTTTAAATTCAATAATTTGCTATTCAATGGAGATGTATGAAGAAACCGTTGGGAGAAATTGTGAGTGTAAGAAATGAGAATAGTTGTTATAATTACACTACTTCACATTTGTAGTAGTTACAGTAATAATACTGATTCTCTAACTTTTTAATAGGTTTTAATTAAATCTGATACATTCAAAAATACCGCGCGATCAGAGTGATACTTAGCCCCTATAGATGACATAGGTTATGTGTTTTGTACAAGTCTAGAAAAAGTTAAAACAGAAGATGTTAATGGTGGAGTTTTTGTTGGTTCCACAAATTTTCGCGGGTGAAAAACTTCCGGAGCTGCTGAATCGTACTCAAAAAGCGAGTTGGAGCAGTTTCTGGATTTTCAGGAGATAATCAACCTCAAACCCAAAGTTAGTTAAAGATATGTGACGAAAACTTCCAAGTTAAGGCCTGCAGAATGTCATTGAATGACAAAATATATGCTGAATTGGATAAATTTGAAAATAATATTTCAGCCAATTTGAAAGAGCAAGAAGAACATTATGAACTTCGAACAACGTTATCAAAGCCAATACAAAGAAAATATGATGAGAGACATCAAAGCAAAAGTAAATTCGTCCACTTTTAAGCTGTTTGCCCCTTTTTTAAGCTATAAAAGTATTTGAATTAAAATGCTAATAGTTTTAAATTCGCGCTCAATCAAAAATGACTAATGACATAAGGAGTACGTTCATAATCTATGTAGGGAAAACAGACAGTGTACTTGTCTGTCAGACGACGGGGTAAATGCTTCTCGCGATGGTGAACACTGTGGTGTACGGATATAACACTTAGAGCGCTTCCAGACAAGACACTAGTAGCCGGCCACAAAGTATCTCGTCTGAAAGCGCTTTCATACTCAAGGGCTTAAGTGTTGTGAACGCAAAACTGTTGTGGTTTGTGTTTTTTCAATTGCGCATGTGTTCTAAGTAAAACTTTGCCCACGTTTCGTAAAATGTTTGGATGTGGTCGTATAATTGGTGATGAAGACATTTATAAGCCTCGCACCTTATCCCGCCCGGTGCAATGCCCCTCGTGAAATGATTTTTGTGTGTTTTCAAAATTATAGCCGAAGATATCAGTATGATTGTATCGAAAAATCATTTATATACCAATCGACTCATTTCGCATTGATAAATGACACCTGAAAACAATTTTATGGTACATAATAATAATAATATAATATCTTACCAAATGCAGCTATCTGAATCTGGAGACATATAAATTTTAATCTGAAATACGAATTAAATCGACCTGAATTCAATCCATGTGCGTATATTGTCCGCATATTAATCTGAACGTAGGTGTTTCGAGATAAATCACGAAAAGGTCGAACAAGGTGTTGAAGTGAATGATGGTAAATACTTTTTCAATCAGGATATATTTCGTTTCAATAAAATTAAAGAACAGATGGTTGAAGTAGGTTAACCGTTGGCTCAAATTTAAACGTTCTTCAATGTTCATTATTTCCAATAAAACGAATATTTTAGAAGATGAGATTTTCAGTTTACGTTCCATTTCAGACGACTCACTTTCATATATTTCAGTGTGTATTGAATGACAAATGGATTATGCTACCTCTAGCAAGAAACCTTTATTAAGGGAAAAAAGTGGATGTGAGGATAAAAGCTACTTTCCCTGGTGATCACAGCCAATTGCTATTAACGAATGGCCCGATCATATAGACGGACTACGATTTTCTTGCTTGAAGCCGCGTTTACACGAGACCAGTAGGTGGGCAGGTTACTTGGAGCAGGTAATTTGAGGCAAGTGACTGTACTGGAGACTTGCCATTGACGCCGTCCACAAGACATCAGTTGTGAGCTAGCCATTGTTGTATTAAAACTGGCAAAAAGTGCATCTTCTGTGTTATCTTATGATGACGTACAAGGATTGACGCAAAATCTTATACTGGAATTCGAAAGTGAATCTAGTGAAATATTATTGGAAGAACTGGAAAAGGAAAAAGTATGGGTGAGAGAGTGGTTTAACTAAATTGTCATAATATATGGTTGTCTACTCCTCGTGCAAGTCACTCAGGCAGGTTGACAGACAACTTGCCTGTGATTTACAAACGTGGTCGTTCACACGGGAAAGCTACTTGCCCCATGTTATCTGCCTAACCTAACCAAGCAACCTGCCCACCTACTAGCCTCGTCTAAACGCGGCCTTAGTGTTTTAGATTTTGGGAAATATTAATGCATTTTCTCTTGCTACACTATCAAAACATTTTTTTCTCTATTTTTCCAACCACTCTGTGTTAAAAGCAAAAAATTTGGAGTAATTGTGTTGGAAACCATGCCACTCATGATCCAAAAATGTCCGAAACACTTTTCAAAGCACGAGGAAAGCCTACCCTATAAAAACCACCAAAGGTATTCGACTCTCTAAAGGACTAATAATGGAAAAAAGAATAAATATTGTAACAAAAAATTATAGTCAGTAAAATGTTTCGCACTTTGCTATAACGACCGGAAGAAGAACATCCCTTGTGAGATAAATATAATCTAGTCTGGTTCAACTTAAGGGCCCGTTATTGAACGAAAATATGACCGTAAAAACATGGCTTACGTTTTTCATTCAGTTAATTTTTATTAATGATTTCAGTGGAGACGTAAGGTGTTATATTGATTGTCAAACTATTAAGGTAGTGTGCATCATAATTTATATGGGTTTCTTGTTAGTAATAAATTTCACAGACGTTGTCAAATATCCCCAATTTTGAGCAATGAAGATTGAAATGAAATAAAGGTGATACACTCTGATACACCCTTCATAACATTATTTTATAGACAAATATGTGACAATGAAGCAAAAATATTGTTATTTTATCTAGAACTGAATGAAATAAAAGCGGCGTAATTAGCGCCGTAATTCAAATATGGTAGCCAAAAATTCTGTCTTATTTGGTTCAACCGATTTGGCATCAGAGGGCGCTGACTGAATCAGTATCATTCGAGTGATAGGTATATATTATATCGATATGCGACTCTAAATTTCCAATCCAGTGTTGCCAGAGTGGGTACATTTGTATCAGATTTCGTACTCTCGATAATATAAATAATTAATGTAAACTGGTACAACGTGTGTAATGCAATAATGTTAACTTTTAATAGGGAATGTATTGTTATACACGAACGCCTTCAAAGCGTTTTTCATATTGACAATCAAAGATCTCGCATTATATCTTCTCTTTACAATAATAAATCACAATAAGCCAAGTTAGATGTGATTTAATTTATTCATATTGATTTATTCAATTGAATGTTGTTTGTTCTTGAAGGTTTCATTAAAATTAAAGGATTTGTCTGGTAAATAATTTTGGTAGTAGCTGGCAACTGTGTTCTTATTTTCGTTCCATAGGATAGAGTCGAGGATATTAGATGAATATCCTTGGGATAGAATTGCCTGTGGTTTTTAAAACGTAAAACAAATATGATGTATACATGGAGGAAAAAAAGCGTCATACAATATTTATATACAAAAAATAATCGAAATATTATTTTATTATACAGACGGGAAAATAATAGAGATACAAATTTTATAATAAACAGGGTCACATGGCTAGTAGTCGGCTATTTTATAGGACATTCAAATTAGATAATAAGTTGCCCAGGTGTTTTCCAAGTTAGGATGTTAGTTCTGAGATAGTAAGAAAGCACAACTATGTGACTATTTATGTACTAACAGAAAAAATATTACAATTAAGAGAAAACTCTTTGTTAATTTTTATTTTAAAAATGCATTTTTTGTAGTAGTCAGCCACCCATAAGCTAGTTGCCGGCCGCCAGCAATTTACTTCAGATCAGTACTTACAATAGTAGTTAGAGCGGAAAGTGATACTTTTCCGCACGCTATTGCACGCTAAATATATAGCAATCTCGTGCGGAAGTCACTTTACACACGTGTTAAGAACAGTATTTTTTTTAAAGGCATGCGCAAAATATCCCAAAAGTTAGCATAAATTAAGGAACATTTATTGTTAAATACATATCAACAAATTAATTATTATTATTTGTCATTCATTTGACGAGGCTTATACCAGGGCCATTAAAAAATTATTTAAATACCTATAAGTTTTTTTTATTAAAAATTATATCAGAATTATAATAAATTTATAAATTTCTCAGTTATTTGGTAAACTACAATCATACAAATATATATTTTAAATGTTCAAATAACAGTATACTACCCAAAAACTTGACAAATTTACTGTCTGCACGCTAGTAGAAAAAAGTTATTGTTAGAATTTAAATTAAAAACGTTCATATTCAATGGCACGTTCTTTGTGAAAACTTTCCAAGGTGGTATAGTACCTACCTAATCGCTAGAATTTAAAAAAAAATGTTTCTTTATCATTTATTTAGAAAATATACAAGGATACATAGAAAATACAAAAATAAACTGTAAAAACATAAAATAATCCAATATAAACACTAACACTAAAACTTAAATGTCACAACACAATTTCAAGCATTTGCTAATAGCGTTTCCGTCAGATTTTCACTTTTGTGTATACAGTGTGTCTACTTAAGTTGGACTCATATGGGAAACTTTTTTATTATTGGTTTTAGGAAAAAAAGTTATTCCTTATAAAAAGCTCTGCATTATCTAAAACCTGGAATGCAATCATTAGATATTTCTTATTTTGAGCCTTATACGAGGTTTGTCAAAAAATATTAATTTTACTCAAGAGTAAAGTACCTACCTTTATTTTTCACAATACAGAAAAATTATAGGAAGTAAAGTTGTTTAAAATTGAAAGTTATATCCAAATATGCAATTACAGCTATTAAGCATGAAAATTAAGATTTGGTGATTATTTACGTTTTACATTATAAAGTATTTGTAATCGTAAATATTCACCAAATCTTAATTTCCATGCTAAATAGCTGTAATTGCATATTTGAATATAATTTTTATTTTTAAACAACTTCAATTCTTACAATTTTTCTGTATTATGAAAAATCAAGGTACTTTACTCTTGAGTGAGAAACATATTTTTTGACAAACCTCGTATACGGCAAAAAATAAGAAATATCTAATGATCGCATTTTAGGTTTTAGATAATGCAGAACTTTTTATGAAGAATAACTTTTTTTTCCTAAAACCAATAATAAAAAAGTTTCCCATATGAGTCCAGCTTAAGTAGACACACTGTATAAACAAGAACGTAAATATCAACAACAAATCAGGTAATATTTACCCTCGTTGCATCGTTATCTCTGGCACCGCTCAGGTTAACAGATCTGGTAGGAAATATAAATTATATCGAAAACTATAACATCTCGATAAATTTATCACTCGGTATTGTATCGAATGATACAAACTGGCATGGGAAGTGGAGAACGACACGTGTTTATTTGTCCGGTACATGGTTGAACAAGTATTTATTCAAGATTATAATAGTAATCAACCATTAACCACTTATTTGGTCAACTAATTTACCTGTTCCAAGAATATATGATTCAAATTTGGGATAAAACAACATCCTCTCCCCATCTTGTGGTTTTCAGTGGAAGCTAAGGTTTATTATTTTACCGTGGTGGCTAATAACGGAGCCTTAATCGAAGTGATCATCCAACCTGATTATATACGTACATTATACCCACACTGTTGTACGTATATTATTAACATGGCGTTTAATCCTTCACTTGCATTTTATTATGTATGTAACGTATTTGCCTAATACATTTGCGAAATTTTATTCATCGATTTAAATTGCTGCTAATGTAAGATGATTGTCGTGTCGCTGGCATCTTTTTAACATGGTTTTCCTCTTTTCATGTTCAAGATCGCTCTTAAAGAGAAAGCCAATTGCATAACGGCCGGAATGTTGTAATATAACGCAACAATGGCGCCAGGAGGATATAATGCGGATCATACATTGATATTTTATACAATACCGGTAATCAACAGGATATTCTCGATATTATCTGTGACATAGAAGAGTATTTATAATTTTGATTCACAAAGTTGAATATTTTCAATATTGGACAGGTTTTGTCAATATTTAACGTCTACGTTTACTAACTGCATTTGTATGAAGAAATTGATGAGAAAAGTTAAAGTTGAACAGTTTAATTGCAAATGAAGTTAATAATGATATGTGGATGATGTGAACGCTGAAAAATAATTTACTCTAGGGTTATTAATCGAAATTTCACCCACTCCAAGATTTTATTTTTTTGTCTGAACAATGATCCAGATTTATGTGGAGGGTTTTAACTGGCACCTAATTCATTAGGGTTAGGAACATCAGTATTATCTTCACATTAAATGAAACTGTTCATCTTAAAGTTATTTACTTCTGCCTGAACCCTTTTGCGGAATCAGCCCCAATGTAATATTGGAAGAAATATGTGAAGCCGAAAGAAAGAGAAGATCTGACCATTGGAAAGATCTAATATATTCTTCTGGGTGACTACAACCTGTTGAGATTAAATGCATAAGTCAAAGTAAAGCTGCGCTAAGAGTTTTAACAAGGATCTTAACGGGACATTGTCGCCTGAAAAAGCTAAAAATAGTGGAGGAAGAATGCAGATATTGTGGCAAGGAAGAAGAAACCTCCATCCACATACTTTCCAACTAAACATCACTCCAGAATCCCAGAGCACTGTACCAGGGAAATACACCATGTACTTAGTTCCACTGAAGTAGTTTAGCTCAAGTTTCTTGAGATGATAACTTGCTTATCGAAACGCTTTAAGATATTTTCAAGTGTAAGAGTTATATCGGTAGTGTATTGAAAAATGTTGTTTATTAATTGATGAGTTTAAATACAGTGATTTATCAATAATACCTAAATTACAAAAAAAGAAATTTATAACAACCCCCCCGACAGTTGTGAAATTATTTAATAAAATTAAACGTTTCCTATAATATTATTTTAAGAATGCTGTTTATAATTTTATGTATTCAGTCGCTAAATAAATAATATTTGAACATACGTTTTTTCTTCTTTTTCCTAAATATAAATACCAGCCCACGTATCAACTTTTAAAATATTCACACTAGAATGTCTACAACAAATATAACCATAGCCACAAAGTTTCAATATACCCATGGTGAGTTAAGTTAATATTTTTACTATTTTTCACGCTGTTATGTTATAAATGAAATCTTCCAATTGTACATTTTTGATCTTTTTGATGGCGGTTATTTTTTCAAGGCACTAACCAATAGGTTTGCTTGTAGATCAGTCACAAACGATTGGAAACTGGACGACTCATGCGCAGTGAATAAAAACCGTACCCAAAAAATGATTCTGCGCATGTGTTGTCCGGCTTCCAACCGTTTGTGACTGCTCTACGAACAGACCTAATAACTGGTGTTTACTGGACTGAGTAAAAGGAAGCCGCATCATTGAAAGGACACGTCATGGTTTTTGCACTGTTTATTTGTCGGTATTTGATTTGTATTTTCTTCCGAAGATTGCCAAAAAGTTTTGTTTGAAAAGAAATTTAGATTTAAAATTAAATATTTAATAACACTCAATAATAAATATGTGATAAGCATCGATGAAAAATGTATAAACTGATCGAAATCTGGCTCAGTAAACAGAATTTATCCATTATCCAGTACTATTGAATTGAAGGATTTTCATCACATCTGTTGTATTTTGTAGGTAGGGACAGAAACTATCAATAAATTGAAGCTATTCTATTAAACGCTAAAAGCCTGTATAAACATGTCCGTGCAACCTAATTTTCGCGTCTGAAAAGAAAATAAGACTGATTGGCGTTGCAGGCACAAATTATATGCTCTGCTGTTTCATCATCTTTCAGTAGACAGTAGGCTGGATCTTCCGACAGTCCAGGTTTCAACATATATGATTATTCAGATGACAGTTGCCTGTTAAAAGGACAGACAATGTAGCTTATGCCTGCTATAGTCTTTCATTTGGAGACACTCTTCGAAGGATGTATAAAAGCCTTTAAATGAGCCAATTCAGGTCAAAAAATACATGAGAAAAATGTATTTCCATTTCCATTGCTTTTTCTTAGTAAAAAGTCGATGTTTCGGTTTAACTGATCAATAAAGCTGTTCAGCGAGCCAAAATACATACATGTGTCGTTTACCTAGGTCAGATAATTATTTTTTCTGTGCCAGTGTAATCGATTAGCTGCTTCCTCCTTTCCAATGATTTAATTATCAATTTTTCTGTGTTAATTCTCGAATTAAAGTCTGGTCATTTGCCGTAAACGACCATGGCGTCTTATTAATAATTACTCTTCGACCGTATCCGGCATTTTTCATCCAAATAAAATGAACGTAATTAGTTGTTAGTAATTACATCGATGACAAGTGAATTTCGAGATTAATTTGCTCACTGGAGATTTGCTTTTATAAGTCTTTGCTGATTGTATAATGGTCAACAGTTCGACGTAATTATAATTATATTTCTAATTAGATGGTAATTTCGAATTTGTCGAGCTGTAATGGGTAATTTGATATTTAGATCTAGAATGTGGTGTTATTATTATCATTATAAACGAATAAACAAAATTATTGGAACGAGAAGAGTCATATTTATTTGTGCTTTGATCAAATTTAACGCGGTATCAGTGTTACCAGCTGTTAAAAAATAAAAAGACCCATACCGCAATGACAGTGACAAAATAGTTATTTACGTAATTAGTGGGATATGGACATTATTAACGGACGCATGTGAAGTTTGCAAGACGAGGCCGTAGGCCGAGTCGTGTAATCACATAAGTGCGTTAATAATTCCTATCACACGTGTTACGTACGAAATTTTATCTACAACTGTTTATTAGTATTATCAACAGTACCTATATTATAAAATTAAAAAAAATTCCAATCCAACGTATTTTTAATAATATTGACTGCAAACATAATATGATACTGGTGTATCATATTTTGTGACCATATCATCAAAGACAAACAAGGATGTGGAAATAAAATAAATTAGTTATGTCATCAAATTTTAAAATTTGAAAAAACAAAAATCGATAAAAATGAGTTCAAGCGAAGACAATCTCCTTTCGGAAATTGAAAATGCAGCTTCCAGTGTTATTTTAAATATTTAATTCTGGTATTAATATGTTTCTAGATTCTCATTACCGCACTAGTGCGGTAATGTAATCAAAAACGCACTAGTGCGGTAATATACGTCATTATAACACTTAAATAGTGTCAAATCGTACTCGTTACATGACAGTTGTAGATAAAGTTTATTATGAACACGGGCATTCAACACAGAACAGCATCTAGGTATATTCATATTTTTCACGAATAAAATGAAAAGAAGAACTAAGGAACAAAAACAGAATAAGAACTTCTGAACCACATTTCTTCTTATTAATCAAAATCTTTTTTTTTGCTTTGAAATAATTCAAAACCAGAAGTATAACATTGTAGATAGGTAGATACTAATTTTTTTTTTCATTATTCAATTCAAACTGGAAACAATACTAAAGGCGCATTCAATATAGAAGAAACGTCGGTCGAGAACGTGGCACTGACATATTATACTTCTTCTTTTTTTGGTGATCAATGTAAACAGAGGCCACGTGGTGCGGACAATAGGGGTCAGTGTGGCCAACAAAAAGTGGTTTGTTTTATCTGACAAGAATGACATTTGAGGTCTACTGCTCAAAACATAAGCATGTTTTTTATCATTGCGAAGATCTATTTTGCTTTATTGAAATAATGATTACACCCCCGAAGTTTATATCTTGAAATTTAAAATGACTTCTTAGCTGAATACTCAACATATAAGTGGCCAATAATTCTAGGAACTCTTGGCATGTCACCATTTCATTTTTGTTATTCGGTCACTAGTTATGTCAGATGTCAGTGAAAAAGGTAATTGAAAGAATAGAGATAGAGCTAATTAGAAATACTACAAAAATCTAATCGAAAATGGTCGTACACAATTAAACAAATATCAACAAAAATAAATATAACTGACATTTGACATAACTAGTGACTGAATAACAGAAATGAAATGATGACATGCCAAGAGAATTATTGGCCACTTATATATGTTGAGTATTCTGCTGAAAAGTTATTTTAAATTTCAAGATATACGTTTCGGGGGTGTATTCTTCATTTTAATAAAGCAATGTAGATATTCACAATGATAAAAAACATGCAAAATGTTATGTTTTGAACAGTAGACCTTAACTGTCATTCTTGTCAGAAACAAACACTTTTTGTTGGCCATACTGACCCTAGACCGAACTCCTCTATTGTCATTCCGTCTCTTCCACGTGTGTTTGAAGTTTGTCGTGGCTTACACTAACTGTACCCCATCCCCATGTTGGGACATCGATAAATTTTGAAGAAATCTTGAGAACCTCTACAGAAACACCTTGTATATTTCGATATAAACAACAGATAAGCATCAAGATACGTTTTATGCATATTTTCTCTCAGGTGAAAATAAATATTTAAAGAGATTAGATCAGTTGGTGAACCAAGCAATGATTTCAATTATTCAAACTCCTCAAGGAAATGCCAACTCGACAATAACCAAGTAACTGCGAAGAGCAAAATTAATATCAAGATAACAACTGTTAGTATACAGAATGTTATGGTTGTGCTGTAGTATAAATTATAAATGCTTACAAAGAAATCTAAAATATTGTTACGAATGTAACACGCGTGTCGTTTTTGAGACACAGTGCGCTCAGTATTTTAATAAAATTCTTGATATGTGTCGAAGTTAAGGCCTGGTTTCGCACGTGCGATGGATGCATGCGTCAGACGCTTGCAGCCGCTGCATGCGTTTATCGCATGCGTTTGAGTGGTTTTGCTTGTGCGTCTAGAAGTGACAGTCAGAACTTCGAAGTTCAGTTCGTGAAATCATCATGGAGTGTGTGCTAGCCCTTCTATTTGAAGAAGAAGATGATGAAGCGATCATTTCGTTGTTAATTCAAAGAAAACCCCATCATAACATATACTAGCATAGAAATGCCCACTTTTACCCTCCATTTTCCCGCTATCTGTTTCCAGACATTATTTTTGATAATTAGATCTTCATATTTTTCACTTTAGGCATCATACAGGCATTTGTGAAAGGATATTAATTCGATTAATAGCATCTCGTCATCGCGGCTCCATTTTTCAACACTCATGTTGACGTTTCGTATTGCACAATCGCCTGCATTCTCGCCGCTTGACTGGTCTCCGAAGCAGTCGTTGCGTTTTGACGTCGCATTCAGACGCAGGCGCTAGATATCGACGCACTAGTAAAACCACAAGCACGTGGTACCATATGACCAGTCCCTGCGATGAACGCATGCAGCGGCTGCAAGCGTCGGACGCATGCATCCATCGCACGTAAGAGCCAGTGGCACTTTTCGAACAGCTTTATTATAGTTGATATGGAGATTGTCTTGAATGCTGCTTGAAATTACCTATCAAGATGAAATTATTTGAATAAAAATACAATTAGTTCGCGCTCAACCGAAATGACTGATGACATAACGAGTACGTTCATAATATATAGAAAATTGACAGTGTACTTGTCAATCAGACCACGGGGTAAATACTTCTCGTAGTTAGTTTGTGAATTATTTGTAATTTTTGTCTTAAAATTTGCTAGTAGTGTAAAATATGTATATACACTTCATCTTACATTTTATTCCGCTCGAGGAAAAGCCGCTCACGGAATAATTTTGCTGCTTGGTCATTGTCTTCACCACCTTGGTGTATAATATACTATAATCATTCTATCCAAAATAAATTTCCTGAAATACAAATTGTTCAATGCAATAATTTCAACATTTTAATAATTTTGTGCTAATGAATTCCTTGCAACTATTTAATTCCATTTTCTCATACCAAGTAATTGTCTTAATAAAAACAGAAGAGGTTATTATCCAGTAGCATATAAATATAAAAACATATATACAATAAGAAATTAAACGTTACAGCTATGAAGCTAGAATTTGAAGACTGAGAATTAAATTTATTTTTTAAGTGTGGAAAGTTACGAGTAATAAACTACAAAATATAAATACTCGTTTATACGCCACAACTTTATGATCTTCAACGTTAATGTTGTCTAAAAGGAGCAAGTTTCATCGTGGGAATATTATATTCACTACAATACAGCGAGAGTAGCGGAAATTCAAAAAGTGATTCTTGCCAAACTACCTAGAATTTGGGAAGAAAATATTATTTAGTACAATAGGTATTTGAAATAATGGTCTGTAGCTCTATAGACAAAATAGTGCCGCACAAAAATGAATCAGAACAAAAACAGCGGCATACAAAATAGCACTAGAAAAAAAGCGGCGCACAAAAATAGCGCAGAACAAAAACCGGCGGACAGAGTAGAGCTCGACATAACACGCCGGACAAAAATAGCGCCGAACAAAAACCAGTGGACAGAATAGAGCTCGACAAAAATCGCCGCACAAAAATGAATCAGAACAGAAACAGCGGCAGACAAAATAGCCCTAGACAATAAACGGCCCTGCACAAAAATAGCGCAGAACAAAAGCCGGCGGACAGAATAGAGCTCGATAAAAAACGCCGCACAAAAATGAATCAGAACAGAAACAGCGGCAGACAAAATAGCACTAGACAATAAACGGCCCCGCACAAAAATAGCGCAGAACAAAAACCGGCTTACAGAATAGAGCTTGACAAAAAACACCGCACCAAAATAAATCAGAACAGAAACAGCGGCAGAAAAAATAGCACTAGACAAAAAAGCGGCGCACAAAAATAGCGCAGAACAAAAACCGGCGGACAGAATAGAGCTCGACATAACACGCCGGACAAAAATAGCGCCGAACAAAAACCAGTGGACAGACTAGAGCTCGACAAAAAACGCCGCACAAAAATGAATCAGAAAAAAAACAGCGGCAGAAAAAATAGCACTAGACAAAAAAGCGGCGCACAAAAATAGCGCAGAACAAAAACCGGCGGACAGAATAGAGCTCGACATAACACGCCGGACAAAAATAGCGCCGAACAAAAACCAGTGGACAGACTAGAGCTCGACAAAAAACGCCGCACAAAAATGAATCAGAACAGAAACAGCGGCAGACAAAATAGCACTAGACAATAAACGGCCCCGCACAAAAATAGCGCAGAACAAAAACCGGCTTACAGAATAGAGCTCGACAAAAAACACCGCACAAAAATGAATCAGAACAGAAACAGCGGCAGAAAAAATAGCACTAGACAAAAAAGCGGCGCACAAAAATAGCGCAGAACAAAAACCGGCGGACAGAATAGAGCTCGACATAACACGCCGGACAAAAATAGCGCCGAACAAAAACCAGTGGACAGACTAGAGCTCGACAAAAAACGCCGCACAAAAATGAATCAGAAAAGAAACAGCGGCAGAAAAAATAGCACTAGACAAAAAAGCGGCGCACAAAAATAGCGCAGAACAAAAACCGGCGGACAGAATAGAGCTCGACATAACACGCCGGACAAAAATAGCGCCGAACAAAAACCAGTGGACAGACTAGAGCTCGACAAAAAACGCCGCACAAAAATGAATCAGAACAGAAACAGCGGCAGA
Source organism: Galerucella nymphaeae (assembly GCA_963978555.1). NCBI lineage: Eukaryota > Metazoa > Arthropoda > Insecta > Coleoptera > Chrysomelidae > Galerucella > Galerucella nymphaeae. Next base: position 17,470,847 of record OZ021709.1, read on the forward strand.
TAAAATAGCCCTAGACAATAAACGGCCCCGCACAAAAATAGCGCAGAACAAAAACCTGCGGACAGAATAGAGCTCGACAAAAAACGTCGCACAAAAATGAATCAGAACAGAAACAGCGGCAGACAAAATAGCACTAGACAAAAAAGCGGAGCACAAATATAGCGCAGAACAAAAACCGGCGGACAGAATAGAGCTCGACATAACACGCCGGACAAAAATAGCGCCGAACAAAAACCAGTGGAAAGAATAGAGCTCGACAAAAATCGCCGCACAAAAATGAATCAGAACAGAAACAGCGGCAGACAAAATAGCCCTAGACAATAAACGGCCCTGCACAAAAATAGCGCAGAACAAAAGCCGGCGGACAGAATAGAGCTCGACAAAAAACGCCGCACAAAAATGAATCAGAACAGAAACAGCGGCAGACAAAATAGCACTAGACAATAAACGGCCCCGCACAAAAATAGCGCAGAACAAAAACCGGCTTACAGAATAGAGCTCGACAAAAAACACCGCACAAAAATGAATCAGAACAGAAACAGCGGCAGAAAAAATAGCACTAGACAAAAAAGCGGCGCACAAAAATAGCGCAGAACAAAAACCGGCGGACAGAATAGAGCTCGACATAACACGCCGGACAAAAATAGCGCCGAACAAAAACCAGTGGACAGACTAGAGCTCGACAAAAAACGCCGCACAAAAATGAATCAGAACAGAAACAGCGGCAGATAAAATAGCCCTAGACAATAAACGGCCCCGCACAAAAATAGCGCAGAACAAAAACCTGCGGACAGAATAGAGCTCGACAAAAAACGCCGCACAAAAATGAATCAGAACAGAAACAGCGGCAGACAAAATAGCACTAGACAACAAACGGCCCCGCACAAAAATAGCGCAGAACAAAAACCTGCGGACAGAATAGAGCTCGACAAAAAACGCCGCACAAAAATGAATCAGAACAGAAACAGCGGCAGACAAAATAGCACTAGACAATATACGGCCCCGCAGAAAAATAGCGCAGAACAAAAACGGCTTACAGAATAGAGCTCGACAAAAAACACCGCACAAAAATGAATCAGAACAGAAACAGCGGCAGAAAAAATAGCACTAGACAATAAACGGCCCCGCACAAAAATAGCGCAGAACAAAAACCGGCTGACAGAAAACGGGGCACAAAAATGAATCAGAACAAAAACAGCGGCTGACAAAATAGCACTAGATAAAAAAGCGCCGCACAAAAATAGCACAGAACAAAAACTGGCGGACAAAATAGAGCTCGACAAAAAAACGCCTTATAAAAACAGCAGCTTACGAAAAAGCACCGCACAAAAATACCGGAGAACAAAAACATCGGCGTTATTAAGACCGACGCTATTCTGCTACAGAGCCATAGAATTATTAAAAGCATTATAAAACAAATTGTGAAATTCGAGCCATTACCAACAATAATGGATATACAATACCTCTATTAAATATTAAAATAAATCCAAAAGAGATAAATCTGGGGATTTTACGGGTTATAGTTTCTTTGCCAGTTATTGAGTGGTCTGGGAAATAGTCAAAAATCGTTAACAGATGAGGACCGTAAATGTGGTCAAGGCAACCATATTGTCATAACCAAATATCATCAAATCTGTTCCTTAATAATTTGGGGAAACAATATGTTTATGCAATTAATTTGAATTCTATAAAATGATATTTTAGAGCTTCTGTTGGAGATAGACAAGCAAGATTTGCAGGAGCAGTGGTTGTTAGGCCGAAAGGAGTTGCCCCACCAAGTGGTATATAGACATATCTTCTAATACTTGACCCTTTCAATCAGCCGGAAGTGGAGCTCATAGCATGCGCAAGAACTGGTTCTCTTAAGACGTTCGGTGGCATTTTTTCCCGGTTGACCGGGATTTCTAAGTAAAACTACTATACTATTGTTGTTGGGATAATTGCGGAAATATAAATCGCAATATTTCCTTCAAACAATAAATTAACCTATAATCCTTGTATCCCTTAGACATCCACAAAGATTTAGAGCTAAATTAACAGCATTACCATTAACACTATTCGTATACAACAATAGCGAGTTGCAGAAGTTAACTAAATTGCATTATTTTTACTTCTGACAAATACGGACTAGTTTGAATATAAATAAGATTCAAGCCCACAGTAGCCGGTCTTATATTTTGTAATGGGATTAGATATGGCAGTCGTTTCAAATTCAATATTTTAATAGACATAACTGTTAAATTCTCGAGGTGTGTGTTAAGGTACTAGTTACCCAATGTTTATTTACAGTGGACAGGTCAAAATGTTTTTAAATATTTGATGTGGATGATGTTTTCGAACAAGGAAGCTTGATTGGAAATCTATGATTTCCTTAAGCGGTATGGTTATGCCCATTCATACAGAATTTGTTGTAGACTTTCATTCAAACACCGTCCAAATTTATCCAACAATCGAGTGTTAAGAGATCCCATAGTCTAATGTGTTTTTAGAGTTTTCACTAGTAGATTGATAGTTTGATAAATCGACAGAGTTTGTTGATGCATTAAAAACGAGCTATTTAATATTGAAAAATTGAACTAACGTTGATTTCTGGCGTTAGTGGCACTCGTATCGTTAACCTAATCTTGGTACATTAACATTTAACGCTGCAGGTTAGGAAGATGGAATTTCTAGATTCCAGACAACTGTTGGCGTTTGCTTTACAATTCATTATCTCACAGGGATTTGTCAAATGAAAAATTGTGTTTTTTTTATCTGAATCGCTATTATAACAAATTAAATTGGTGTTAAAATGTTCAATTTACATAAATAATGGAAAGTCTACTGACAGTATATCAAAAGATAACGTTAAAATGATAATAACTACATACCAAACACTCCTTTATTGTAAAAAAAACTTGACAGGATCACTTTAATGATTGATAATTAATAATTACCTTCAGTTTATAAAAAAGATTAATTTGGGAAGTGGAATTTGTTTTTATGCCATTTATTTATCGATAATATTGTTTATATCAAATTTGTGGAGCTACTCTCAGACCCATTTGTTTCAACTCTAACCATGAAACACATTTTGACCGAGTGTCACAAATATACCGTCCAAAGACAACAGATTCAGCTGAGCCCAAACTACAAAAAAACTCTTACGAACTCTGAGCAAATAACCTCTCTACTCCAATTCCTCAAAGACGTACAGCCCTACCATAACTATAGACCTGGCAAATGTGCATTTTATGTAGTAGATGACCAGAAGTCACTATACTCTATTTCAGAAATGTATAGAGTAATAAAATGGGGAATTCCGTCCAGCTCGACTCAATTTCGGTGTCGGCTTGAAGTAGTCTTGGAACGCCTTATGCATACTATTTTCAGTGTTTGTGAATGAATAAAAATAGGCTAAACCTATATATTGACACTACCCGGGTGGTAGCACCTGCACTTGATAAAAAGAAAGAGTTTTACAATTAAATCAATGCCAATATCCGATTCCTACTGACCTATTTAATAATTTCCTTGTTTAGTGGAATTCAAGGTTTATAATAGGTATCTAAATTTAATGGGTTTTCGTCTTGCTTGAGACAATAGAAACATATCTTAATCTGAAACCAATTATCCATGTAATTTTTATTCCAATATAATTTTCCGGAGCAATAAACTTAGTGGATATTATTGGCAATTAAAGAACAAAATTATAATTATTTTCTCAAAGCCACTAGGTACGCATGTTAAGAAATAAAATATCAAAAATATAACCTCCCACTACTGCACTAGGAAGACAGATATTAAGTCGACGGTAAATTACCCGTTTGTACCGTATACTTAATCAAATTGATCGAAAATATTTGACCTCGTTGATTAATTTCAAAGAAGAGTAAGTTACATAATACAGAAACGTTTCAAATCAAATAATTTTTCCGAATAATATAATGGTGTCATTGATTTCTGAACTGCCTTTAAGAAGTTACATCATGTATATACAATAAAGTGATGATCGTTTCGAGTATTAAAAAATGATTTGCAAAATATGCGGGTTATAAAGAACGAGTGTTTGAGGATGAGAAAAAAAAATAACAATAAACAGCATTGTCAACTGAAAATGAATGAAGGCAAGGAATATTTTTTTACGAAAGCGAGCAAGAATGATATTCAATAGTTGCTATTTGCAAAAGATATTTGAAACCTCAAAATCAGGTTGATATCCATCAACGACAAGAAGGACGATAATAATTACTAAAACACAGTCAGTTTTTTGGCTGGTCCTCTTCGACCCCCAATATTTTTCTATAGTTTTGATTCATTGACGAGAATGTAATTTATTTTGAACATGGAAGCTGTACTTAACTTCAAGCATCTATCATGATAGGGGAGAATGCTACAGAAAGGATAAGTTACATACTAAGTCGAAAGAGAATCAAGAAAAAATCTCCTCCTTTTTAAAAAAAATAAGAAATAACGTTTCTCATATTATATTCGATTCCCGGGAATGTCCACAGCTTCTTTTTCTCCTTTCAATGGTACAACTTCCAAACCTTGTACTACTTCCTAACCATAGAGTGATAAATAAAAGAGAGTTTTTAAAACATATGGAAGAAACTGGCACAACGTTTGTGCGCAGCCAGTTGAGTATGGCGCATCACAGCGACTAACTGAACTAACGAACCCCGCCTCTAACTACACGAGAATTGTCAATATGTGAATATTATTTTAATTTGAGGTTAGTCACGTGTAGTCACTTCTGAATATCTCTATATGATATCTATATTTATTTCATTCTTATTGGCCTTCAAGATGTCTCCAGGTAGATTGGTGTATGAGTGTGGATGTTCTTATTTCATTTTTATTGATTGTTTTTGTGTTATTTTCGATATTTTATTGTATTAAAAATGTTGTTTTAATAGTAATTTCTCACTAGCAGACTTTTTTCTCCTACTTCTACTGATACAATATTACGCGTGTGCTGAAAACTTTTAAATTCAACAAGCGCGCGTCTTGAATGCTAGTTCATACCAGTAGCCAAGGTAGGCGCTAGTGGTAACTTTGTGCCACAAAACGCTACACGTTCAACATCTCTCTTCAATTTATTACTCTATGTTCCTAACCAAACCACACAAAAGTTTTATCGATTCTACTATTTTTTATGTATCAAAACTAAAGTACTTATGAAAAATCAAAAACTTCTCTCTGCACATCCCACCTTTCGGAAGTTATGATGTAAAATAAGAAAATAGGATTCGTGAAAACTGTGTTGAAAAAAATATAGTACGATTGTGGTAAGTACTTGAGATGGAATGAGAGACCTTGAAAACTGGTCAGAGCAAATTAAACGAATTTTAGCATCTCTTGAACCATAAAAATATAGATTGAGCCCTTTACAACGTCTTTGTTAAAACCACCAGCTTAATAGGTCGGGTGTAAAATTCATTATAATAAATCTACAAGAGTGGTAAACGGAGTACATGCCTACAAAGAACCATCCGTTGCCGCAGAAATTAATTTATGAATGCAGCTTTTACATCTGTATTATTTTAATTGGAAATAGACCTCGAACAATAACTTTTTAAGCGAATTCTTACTTGTTGCTGGAACTTATAACCTCTTTGCAAGCTAAAATGTCTGCTATTATGAAAATTGTTTCCGTAATTGCTTCATTAACACAAAAGAAAAGATTAAAAATACATAAAAACGACTGAAGTCGTGCAATATATTATTTATTAAACACAATTACATACAAAAACGACCGATAGCACATAACACAATTTTGAGGGCTTAACTTAAACCAGGCTTGAAGTGCATACCAAATTTATCGTAAAAGCAGGCTTAAGCTCTATGCTTCGCTTGATTGCATACGGAGAATATCGCTATTACTGATTATAAAACATAAGCAAATAATTAAATTGGAGTGCCCTGTACTATAAGTGTTTCCTAACCTCTAGAACAGTTATATATCGTACAACAAGAAGGAGAAAAATCTTGTACAGCAGCTGAACTCAAAACAATAACATTGAACATTGTGTAGATATTAGTCATATTCTTGTGTACATTTATCAATTATCTGTGGCAAGACTGGTTTACTAAAACATATGTCACTATGTGAAATATTGGTCTTCTGTAGAAAACATTTTTTCAATCCGCGTGTGCTTGTTAAATTGCAACACTTTAGCATGGAATGACAAGCAGAAAATACACTGGTTATCAATTTTAATATGACTAACACCTAGTAGGTATACACAGCATTGCTGAAAAGTCTTGCTTCAAGGGAATATCTTTGAAACGGATATAAAGGGACAGTTGTGGAATCTTATGAAAATATTTGCATTTTAGAGCAAATGTCAAATATTTTTGACGTCAGCGTTCAGTGTACGGATATTTTTTAAAATAACAATGTATCACTTCACTCAGAAATCATACGGAACTTGTAACTATGTTTCCAAGTTAAAGAAATTGGAAATAATGTTTTTTTTAACAATAAATCATCGGATAAATTTCAGGGTTCAAAGCTTATCATACTTATCAAAAATTATAAATAAATTTCCTTTTCACAAACATGTCGACGAAAGTAAACATGATAATTTAAATGGTTTAGTAAAATTATAGGTACACACCTACTCATGGTGGTGTGGTCAAATATCAAAATTTCAGCAAGCATGCGACCACCAGAGTTATTCAAATTATGAAACACTATGGAATAACCAGACGTTTTGTTGAATTAAAAAAAAAATTAATTTTGAGAGCCTTTATTAATTTTATAATAAGTGTTTGTTTAACCTCTGTGAATGGTATATATTTCGTATTCTATTCAATATATTGACAAATTATGTGTTATTAAATTTAAATATATCACGACAATAAAACAATCAATTTTTGTTTTGAACGTTATTAGACTGACCTAATGTTTGAATACATTCTTTTATAAGTTCAATAGTAGGTGGCCTTCCGATAGTTTCAAAATGTTGATTTGTATTGGCGCCCTCTAATTTTAAAATGACAACATCGAATTCTAAAGAAACCAACAATGAGAAATATTAAATCCGTTTATGATGATGTTAAAAACGTGACATTTGAACTATTACTATTGCTAATGAATACATAGAACTGAAATAAATTTTAACGGCTACTTGATAAAACTGAAAGTTGAATAAAATAATAAAATATTATATTTTTCACTAGAAAAGTGGTAAGTATTAATTTCCACACAACTCATAGTATTATTTATCACGATAGTAATTGACTGTGAACTTGTGGTATTCAATATTTTATGTTATTATTAAACAAGCGCAACAAGTGACCGCGTCGTGAAATTGTCCAGCTAGGCACACGCCGAGTACAACAAACATTTTTCGCACGAGCTTCACACAATATATTTACTACGTTAATGCAAAAACCAAGAAATGTTTTATTTTAATTGCTCTAAATGGACCAAAAATGGCGTTGAGTTTAATGTGTTTGCTTGTATTGATGTCAAAACATTGCAGTAGAATGACAGATAAGTACAATAAAGGTGTTTTCCGCAAATCGCTAGGAAATTTTGACATTCCTGTCAAAATTTCTTGAAGAAAAAGTCAGAACTTCCTTACTGTAAGAAAATGTCATTTCCTTACTGTGAGGAAATGATATTTCCGTATAGTTGTTAGTGTTCTACATAATCCATAAAACGTCTGTATGCATTTTCGTACTTTTCTCTTGATTTCTTTGTCAATAATTCTAATGAAGCAGTATTCACTGCCTCAACCAGCTCTGGAGGAGTCCCAGGAATGGAAATTTCATCATCACTTATCATTTCACTTTCGAGAACACCAGCAATTAAATTTATAAGCGTCAAATTTGACAATTCAACCTCAATACGTTTCCATAGTAACCCAAGTAATTTTATTAGGAATTTCAAAGCACCATTTATTTGGGAATAAAACTATCGCGTTTTTTTTTAAATCAATCAATATCTGTCGAATTTTAAACGTTTTGCGGAAAAATAGTATGTTTACCTCGTAGGAAAAGCCACATTCCTGGACTCTGTGTTGCTAAGTCTCGGCTTGCGCCTCGACTTAGCCATCTTCACAGTCGTCCAGGAATGTTAAGCTTTTCCTACCCGGTAAACAATGTACTATTGAGTATGTATTTATGAATCGCAATTTACTTTTCCTGTTGATGTATTTGGAAATGTTTTTCCAACAAGATGATGTTGCCTAGCCTAGTTCACTGTAGCAAAAGTAATATCATGAAATAATGGAGGACTAGAGCTCACGAATCCTTAAATTCATTTTTAAATCTAGCGTATAGGTTCCAAAGTAATATAGTGCCAGGAATTATTTCATTTGGATGAATGTTCTTAAAAATATATATTGCTTATACCTTTGAGTAGATCTTGTTCGTGATTTAAATAATATTTCTTAGGTTAATTTCAAATTTTTATTGCAGATTTGAATATATAAAAGTTCTCTCGAAGAGAAAGAAAGACTTCACGTCTTGCAATTCATTTTATAAGAAAATGTTTATGCTTTATGTTTATATATCCTAAAAGGAATGTCTTTCCAAAAGTAACTGCTAGCAAAACTTTTTCCAAAATAGCTATTGGTGAAACATTAACATGTCATTTCTTTCATAGACATTGCCTGTATACTTTATTTAAAAAGCCATACCTACAGCCGAGGCGAATAGAATGTATCCTGTGAAAAATATTCAGGTGTCCGTAGCAAACGTATAAATAAAAAATGGTTTCACACAGAATGGGTACGTGCTTTTCGAGGGTTCAGCTTAATTATAAACCTACTTTGGAACTTATATTGTTACATATTTCAGTCAGAACTGCAACGTGTCCGATTGGAATCCATCACACACTTCGTGTTTTCATTATCACTTCGGAGCTGGAAGTGACCAAACATGAACGTTATTTTCCATAACAAAATAAATAAGTTTATTCTCTGTTTAGCCACCATAGTTGTGTATGAATATGTATGAATAAAACTATGAAGAAACAGCAAGAAACGTTCCGTCTGAAATTGCAAAATGATTATGAAGAAAACAGACAACTTTGTGTCTAGGAGCTTTAATTAGACTAAATTAGAATTGAAGGGGCTCTTTTTCCTGTCCCACTGCGAACTTTGCAGATCTATTGTGGTCCTCCCTATATTTAGAGCTCGATATCCAGCTTTATTATTTTTATTAGACTTAATATCCTGGATACCGCCTTACTTGCGTAGTTCTCTACCATCGGTTTTTCTTTCCCGAGTAAGTGAAACGGCACCCTTGTTATGCCTTCGCACTCATAGAGTTTGTGCTCCGCGGTTTCATCTTCTTCCTGGCAGAGCCTGCATAGACTGTCATCTGCTAGGCCAATTGTGTGCATATGTTTTCTCAGCCTGAAATATCTGCTCAGCGTTCTCACCAGCATCCTCGTCGTTTCTCGACTTTGAGATAGTAGGTCGTGTGACAGCTTGGCCGAAGAGCTTTTGAAGAATAATTTAGCATGTCTTTGTCCTGAGGTTGCATACCACCAGCGAAACGCCTGGCTGTTCATCCATTTGTGGATGCTATCTTTACTTAGGCATTTAGCAATTCCACAGGAAGGATCTGGCCCTATCATGACCACTGCTGCTCCCTGCTTGGCTAATTCATCGCCCTTTTCATTGCCTTTTATTCCTTGGTGACCTAATACCCAGGCTAGGGCCAATCTATTATGACTACCTAGTCTGTTAAGGGCCTTGCGACACTCCACACCAGATTTGATGTTATCCTATGGAAACTTTAATTGAAGATGAATGAGATGACAAAGGCGAACACTAAAATAAAAGTATTCAAGAGAGAGCCAGAGGGTTACATACGATTTTGAGGCAAGAGCTAATGCTACTGAGAAGGAAAAAAAGAGCTGGAAAGATGTAGATAAAACCTCATTCTACTGCCTATGAATAAATATGAAAAGGATTATTTTCGAAGCTATGAATACTGCTGCTCAGTAGAAGCAGCTTTGTGTGTGGATTTATTCACAACACATTCAGGTGATGTTAAAATAATCCTTGAGCGACCCACATACCCTCCAGTTCGTCGTGTTACTTTTTATAGCAGAAATTATTCGTAATTTTTATTTTTTTTTCGATAACGGTCCCAGCTCTTTTTGGAATCATTACACCATTATACACACACTTCGTATTTTCATTCTTGCTTCTCACGCAACATGACATAAATGTTATCCGAAACTTCATGTCGGATAGTGGGATATATTTTTTTGGTTGTCTTACCGTAATTTATTACCATATTGCTTAACAAGGTGAGAAAATTGATCGCAGATGTATATTGGGTGAGATACGACACAAAAACTAGTTATTTGGATTTCAGATGCAAATTGATTCGGTGGTATATGTTATGTTTTATTTTGAAGTTGAGGCAATTAAAAAAAACAGATTACAAAGTGATTGTTCATGAAACTTTTAATATATTTTCCACACTCTACACCACAGCGTTCACAAACGCATCCCGAGAAGCGTTTACATCGTCATCTGACTGAGAAGTACACTGTCTGCTCACGCTCCTCACCTTATCTTTAAATTATGAACGCACTCCTTATGTCATCAGTCATTTTTGGTTGAGCGGTAATTTTAAATTAATGGCATTTTTATTCAAATAATTTTATTTTGATACGTAATTTTAAGTAGCAAATAGGTATATTAGAGACAATGTCCTGGGTATACAAAATTATGTTGCACAAGTTTTTGTTGAACTACTATCCCTGGATTCTCAAAATATTCAAATTTGTCCATTATTGACCCAGGTTAACCATATAAAAAATTGTGTGTGTAACTGTATGGAAGCAGGAATGGTCTGAGCTGAAGGGTATTGGCCACAGAAATTTTTTTTATTGAATGCGTCTCCAAAGATCCATTCTCGCTTGTTTAATGAAGTTTATTATATTTGAAGTATTTTTTTCTGTGTATGCCAGGAGAGAACTAATATTCAGTGAAAGAGGGAAGTTATTGTCTATTAAAGAGATATATAAATTAGATATAGCTTGAGTCTGTCATTATGGCAATTATTTGAACTGTATACCATAATAAGTATTATTTTGATGCCAAAGCCTTGGCAAAGTAAACTGAAAAATGTCTGCTATTCTAAATTTGTCGATAAGACTTATGTTTAAAACAAAAAATGCTGCTCCTGTTCCATGGTCACATTTGGATCTATCTGTGAATATGTAAAAGTTCAAATAGAGAAATTCAGCTTCTACAACTTGACTAGGAGATGCAATAATTGTCAATTTTACAACTAATAGTGGAAAAAATAAATTTGCTAATTCCGTAAGTACCTAATTTTTTTCTTATCCTTTTTTTTTAAGCAATATTATATTCATTTCAAAAACATTTGTGATCGACCTTGTATGTATGTCTCCTTTTACTTCTTCCACCTTTCTCAAGCAATCCATTTATGACACTGGCAGTCATGTGCCTCTACTGCCTCTTAATAACAACCTGCTTAAACGCTATTGTATTACAGCGTACCCCACATTGAGCAACGATGTGTTGAAATTATCATATTCATATAAAAAATATCCGATCACCATGTAAGGTAGGGTGCCCATAACTTGAAACCTTATGGCACCCATATTCGATATAGACGTTAGGTCATTCAATACCGATACTGTCGTGAAAAAATATTTCACAAAACAAATTTACAACGACCTCCTACATGGTGACCTATAGATGTTTTATGAAATTTGATTCCATAAAATTGAAAAATTTATTTTTGAGAATGATTTAATTATGGGATCACAAACTCATGTGAATTCATGTAATGGTTGAACGTCTGCTGTCATTTTTCATTTAATTCATGCATTGATTTTTATTTTAAGTATCAGGATTTAATTATAAAGAAAAATGTGTGTGTAACTCGAGCAAAAAGCTTTTTTATCGGTAAACTACTCTTACGGCAAAGCTATTTCGTGGAAAAAATCACAAATAGTAATTTACCAGAGGTCATAAGTTATCTTTATAGCTTCGGGATAACAAACTATAAGCGGGATTTGATGATAAGATATTCTGTAATTGCTAATTCTCAGAGTACATCCAATGACACTATTTGATTTATTTGTTTCCTTGTATACCTACACAGAAAAATCTGATTGAAATCAGACAATCACGAACACATTATCACTAATAATAATGGAAATATTTTAGGTCTATTATAAATATTAACCATGATTCTTCAACTGTTAAAAACAGCACAAATATAGATTCCATTTGAAACCTTACACACACATTAGGTAAAGTTTTGAAATCATATTTACTGGAATACATTTAAATAAAAACTAGTTTACTGTCCTAGTGTAACAATCAAAGTTTCTTGATAAGACTTTAGTGGTTTTAAATTGCAAAATCTTGTACAAAACGGTAGTGTTACAGATCTTTGAAATTGTTTCATGTATAACCGACTTTTAAGACTACAAATCATGGTAGGCTACTTGGGTGGTCTCTAACACTTAAAATTCTCAAAGCAAGTTCTCGGATAGCGAAATATATTATTTGGTACATGTTTTCTTTTTTTGTTATAATAAATACCCCCATTCACTAATACCTACGAGGGATGAAAAAAAGTTACCAATAACAAATAAGTGACGAGTCTGATTTGTTCTTATCAAAAATTGAATTATTATTATTTATTGGTCTATTGATATACACAGTGTTATTTATAAGATGCGACATAGGGATTTCTGTACAAAACTGTCAATCGCGAGCTTTTTTACCAAATCACGTTTATAAAGAATAATAACAGATTTGGAAAGGTCAATGAAACATAAGTTTGAATGTAATTTTAATATTCTAAAATTTGCTTTGGTTTAATGAAATAATTGATAGTTATGTTTGAACAAGTAGTACCTACACTATTTTCGAACACTTTCGAATACTGAAAACACCACAGCGGGGAATCGAACCGAAATACTTCACGTTCTACTTTCAAATTTCCCGTGCTTTTACCCGTTTGGCTCTCTCCTAGGCGGTTGAAAGTATTCAAAAGTGGCGTTCGATTTTTTAAACATAAATATTCATTTTCTTATTAAGCCAGATCAAATTTAAGAAAATTAAAAGGGCATTTGATCTTATTTTCCAACGACCTTTCCAAATATGTTATTATTTTTCATGAACGCTATTTGGATAAAAGTTAAGCTAGGGTTTAACAGTTTTGTACATAAATCCCTATGTCGCATCTCATAAATAGCACAGTGTATATGATGCAACAGTTGCCAGTAGAAATCTTAAACATCAAGGTAGAGTTGAGAAGATGGAATAAATTATTAATGTATGGCTTACCTCTAGAGTATTTTTGGTGACTTGCTGTTATCTTTATCTTGGGCGATACCTGAAACAAAAATTAATCAATACAGTCGACTGAAATTGATATTGGCGAAAAACATAACTACTCTAGCGGATTGTTCACATTTTTGAGGAGTGATTATTGAAACTAATTTCTTATTGCGTTTCCAGTGATTGAGTACTCATAATAAAGTGGTTTTGTATCTGTATCTGTGGAGTCAGGAGGGTGAGTGTAAGCTCACAGCACTTTGGCCACATGTGTACATCCTCCCGAGGAGTTGTAGCCTTAGGTCATCATCCATCCTGTCCTTTCCAGGAAGGTAGACAGGTCACTAGGTGGATAAATTCCTAAAAAAGAAATTTCTCCAGGCGCTTCTATTCAGAAGGTCCCACCTCTAATGTAGGGTGAATTGCCGTTCCGCTCTCTATTCTTTTTGGAAATCGATCAGCTTGCTTTCAGCTCCCGTACCCCGCGCTAATTAGTATTGTTTTGAGTACTCGTAGTGTCCACATCGCTCTGGAACTACCGCTTAACGCTTTTCCCGCTTTGTTTAAAGAAACCTATTCTTCATCCATTTTATATTTTGCAAGTGATATCTCTCTAATTGGCGACGAATAATAATTATTAGTGTACTATATTCTTATAGTAGAGTTAAAGAAGTGCCGGTAGTGCGTGCTAAAAAAGACGTTAAAGTTATTCACGCGCTGTTGCCAAGTGACTTTCGTTCGCAAACTGCAACAACTGTTTATCTCATTTCTATTTACTCATTTACTCATCTGCTGTAATTCATATTATCATCTCTCTGGTTAGGTTAGGTTATTATATTTAGAGTTGAATTAAACTCCGACCTATAATCTGACTTGTTTTTGTTATTTCTCGGGTTTCCGAGTGGTCCTTCCCGCTTTTTCGCTCAACGCTATCCGCAATGGGAGAATAAGGGACGCTATAATGTACTTTTGAACCTGCAACGCATCATCGTCATTCTCCATAAGAATTTATACAGTCCACTGCTCTCATCCTCTCTTTATTCAACCACTAGATGTCTCTCCTTTATATCGGCAGGTGTAGCCCAAGACTCACCGAACACACACTCTCTTATTGACGATAACTCCGGACACTCGCATAAGTCATGCCTGACAGTTTCATCTTCCTGTTCACACATTGTGCATAAAGCTGTGTCCACTAGCCCCATAGTATGGAGGTGTTTTTTCAGTTGACAGTGGCAGTGAGAAATCCTACTATTAAACGTAGGTTTGCACGTTCACTACCGAATATTTTCTCGGCACCAGCTCGCCAGGGTAATCCTAGCATCTCCTAATTATATCCCATATCTTTCAAGGGATTGAGCATGGGTGTAACGTTTGGTCAGTACCACAATTGCCGAAGTCGTTTGACCATAGGTGTCACTAAATCCTAAAATTTTAAGTTCAGCCGCTTCCCTAGCTAAAGCATCGGCAATGCGATTACCTTTACTCTTGTCGCGCCCCTTAATCCACCTCAGGATAATATTGTTATCTGCCGAGGCGTTAGCTAAATCTCGTGGTTAGCTGAAGAAAGTTTAGATTATATTCAATATTTTTTCGAGAATGTGAAGGGAATAAATATTTATGTATATAGATAGTTTTCATTGTTCGCTGGTTAACAACAGATAAATGGATAGTCTTTTATTGACAATTAACAAAGATTTTGTAAGGGGTATAAAAAATGCAGAAGCTTTAAATGAATCCTCAAAAATAAGATTCATTTCTGTCACTGCAGTGATAAATGTATTAGATTTTCCAATAATAGCAAATAATTTATGTCTTTACATTTGAAACAAAGAAAAATACGACAGTAGGTGACAATGCCTCACGACTTATTAAAAAGACATTAAATTGCAATTAAAACGATACATTACCATTTCACATTATTATAAATGCGTTAAACCAGTTTGAATGGATCCTCGTAAGGTACTTACTGTTTTATGGCTATACTAAAAAAACGAATCACATATGACTATGTCTTGTTAAATTTCTGGTAAATTATAATAAGCTCCTAGATAAAGTGGTTTTTGTGTTTTAAATCACGTTTTTCTTTTCATGCTGGTAAATATGAATGAGAACAAGATTGAAGTTCTTGATAAAGTTTGGAATAACGACACTACGAACCTCGAAAAAAGGTAGCGTGGGTAACGCTGAGAAAACGTTCGTTTACACTGAGGTGTTTGCAGACACGAGAAATATGGTTTTTGAATTGTTATTTAATGATTGTCTCTTAAGTGTTGCATATAACAACAAATATCAAATAAAACTGTCATGTTTAGTTAACTTTTAAAGCAAATTTTTAGATCGCTTTATTCAAAGCTGTACTTGAGATGAGTTTTCCACGCTCACGTCAGTCGAAATTTTAGCGCAGCATTTTGCTGTCAAAGAAGCTAGTATGTCACAACTTTCTAAGCGGAAGTGACGGTGATTCACCATTGCGTTGAAAAAATTAGAAGGTAGCAAAGAAAAATCAATTCAGTTGCCATCTTCACCAGTAGCCAAGCGGAAATATGGCACTTGGTTCAATAGAGGTCAATTCTAAGATATTATTGGATTGCCTAGGTGCTTTAAGAGCACTTGAAGAACATTTTAAGGTCACGGTAGACTGGGAACCAGGGCGCAAGGGTCATATGTGCAACGAATTGGCAGATGAAACAGCCAGAAAAGGCTTATCAATATCATATTTGTTGGACCGGAACCAAAAAGACTGTAAGCTTAACAGACTTGCAAAGCTAATGTGATTGACAGACTAAGGCGTGTCAGATTCTCTCGCCTAGAGGAGAAAATTCCTGAGCACATCCTATTTTTCTTGTGTGGCTAGTGACAATAGACAGAAATCCAATATTTTAACACGGAAGGCGGGGAAATGAGGAAAAAATCGATGGGAGGCTACCCCCTTACAAAGTGCAGAATACCATAAAAGTTTTACTACTATCCTCCACTGACTGCAACTATCTAAAACAATTAAAAGTATCGCTGGCTGGGTGCAGCAAATTTAGATTGTGGTTACTAATAGCGTCTATAATAGCATCCAGTGGCAGCTAAAACAGTTCAATGTGACTGCATCATGAAGGAGAGACGCCCAAATTATATTATATAACCAATCTATAATAATCACGAGCTATTTTGTCAGTCGAGAACTATATGTATATTTATTGACTGATGTAACAAATACACTTTCTGTCGGTATGATTAACTATGTTCTTATCTTTTACAATGTATCAATAAAAGTCGTTAACAACAAATTCAACTAACGCCATTAAATCTTAATTATGTAATTTAAACCGTGTTGTTGCACCTTGTAGGAAGTATTGCGAACCATTTTAAAATTAATAAATTGAGTGGAAATTAGATAAAGAGTAAAGTGAAATGTTATTAAATAATAATAGTATTGTTCTTTTGATTTTTATTCACTAGCCGTCCCAGAATTTTGAAATGGGTGGAATTATATCACACAAATTATTATATCTAATACATTTTTTATACAAACGTCACAAGTTTTATACCGGATGTCGAAACGATTTGACAGTTGAGTAAAAACTTGAATGGTACAGCATGGGTGGTAAAGGCACTCAAAATATACAAGAAAAACAAAAAAAAATGATTGGAAAAACCACTTCCTCATGCGAAATATCTTTTTCAGTAATTTTTTATTCGTTATGTTGCAGCAGTTCCCTTGTATTGAACTCGTCCATTGTGAGAATCGTTTTCAACTGTCAACTTTAAGCGCCAAATCAGAGTATGTGTTTGAGTGAATATTTGGATGATTCGGATTTACTTTTGATTCCGGCAGATAGCACTGCAATCGAATTCAAACTCAACTCCTCTCAACATGAAGCTTATGAAAATTTAAAGCATTGCAGTAACAAAGAAAAACAGGAATAAAGTCTATGCTGTGACTAAACTGAACACAAAACAAAAATAAACTTTGGCAATTTTGTGAAAGGAATGCAGTCGATAAAGACATTCGATATGGCCACGTTTTACTATGGAAAAGCTAAGCTAAGCTAAGTATGTAGTAATGATAATTAGAAAATGGACTTCTTATTAAAAATAATATTAACAATATGATCAAACGTTGAAGCATATTTCCATCTGAAATCTGTCCTCTTTTCTTCAATTTTTTTTCATAATTACACCTTATATCAACATGTCAATGATACGTTTCGGTCACTTATTTTGTAACCAACAGTTTTGTTTTCAATGGAAAAGTTTCCCCGCCTATGAGGCAACTAAAGAGATCTTTATCACTTTGACAAGGTACAATCCACCGTAAAGAATTTTTGAAGAATCACTGCTACTGGCAGTATCCTCCGGATACTGTTCTTCTCTTCCATTTCAAGTGTCATGTTACCTTTCGAGTACCGTTCGAACCAAATTTTAAGCTAGTTCCATAAATTAACTATTTGTATGTAGATATATGTTGGGAATGTTTAAATGCGTCATTAAGAGATAATTGAATTTACTGTGGGACAAAAATATTAATCCAGAATCAAATTCGAATATTATCAAACTTCTAATGCTTCTATTAGAAAATGTTTATGCGAATTAGTGTGTATTTGTATATATAGTTTTCAATTATTCTTGTTGTGAATTTAGAGAAGCGCTTACAACTGTTGTGAAAAATAAATTAGGTAATATTCTCCATGATCTCATCGATATCTCAAATGTGGTTTTTGAAAACAAAAGGGTTCAATAAAACTCGTTTAAACCACAATTTTTAATCTTGTCCAAAAAAGGAAAATTAAGTGTACCTTTTCTTTTTGTAGCCTGATGATGGTAATCATTTACCGAAACTAGTAGCAGCTCAATTGTGACAGTGACAGTTCCACTGACAGCGTCATGTTACATTACCATAGCAACAACCTATGCTTACTCACCGTCACCGGTCTAGTCCGCCTTGCGACCCAAATTTGTTAAAAAATTATTACTATCAAAAAGGAAAAGTTTTTGAGTTAATTGGTCGACGTTTGAAGGAAAAACAGCATATTTTATTTGGAAGAAAAGTTACTTTTCATGACTTGCTCTCTATTACTACGAGCGAGTCATGAAAAGTATCACTTTTTCTCCATATTTCACCAGGAGTAAGCTATGCAGCTTATTATTTCATCTGATGTTCACTTTTCATAACTATTATTTATCTTGGAAGAAATGCACAAGTAAAAACGACAGACACACTCCAGAAGCACCAATTTCTATTTCTACGAATGACGTATCGATCAAAAAGAAAAACGTTTGTGACAATGCAACGATGGAGAGCTACCGGTTTTAACTTTTAACATATTATTGTTATCAACCTTTTCATTTTAACGGTAAAATTAAATCGAAATGTGGGATTAAACAAGTTTTACTGCCGCATCTTATTGTAAACCTGAAGAGTGAAATATTGCATTTAAATTGAAATTTATATGAGACCGAAGAGCACATAGAATCGTTTTAGTATGTTACTAGTGTACAAGTACAATTAATTTTGATGTAATTTAGAGTTTTGAAAAAGCGAAAATAATAAATGCAAGAAATTAGTTGATTAAAAGAGGCTTGGCCATGAACAGACAACGTGATATATTAGGGCTAGTACTAATAATATTTGGCGATGACCAGGAAAGACCTACTTTTAACTGTAGGATTTCTGACTGGCCACTGTCAACTAACAAAACATTTCCATACAATGGGGCTAGTGGAGAGGATATGTGAACAGGAAGATGAAACTGTCAGGATAGAAGATGATCTAGGAGGACAACTCCTCGGGAGTCACATAAGTCACATGTGGCCTAAGTTCTCTGAGCCTACACTCACCTTCCCTACTCTACAGATACAAATACCCCGCGAGCGACAATAACCTACCTGTTGGAACATGGCACTTTATTTAATTGGCGACTATGGTAGAATGCACTTTACATCACAATACTGCTCTTTGATGGTATATTCTGTATTATTTGTCTTCAAACCAGTCCTAAAAAATTTCAGCAGTTGTATATTGCAGTGGTTATCCAATCTGTAATCCGAAATATTTTTGACTGACAAATATAAACAGTTTGGTAATACTGCTACTTTTTCTACGTGTATTCACGTTAGTTGATAATAATTTGAGTAGCCATTCAAACGTTGTAATATAATTTTACAATGCTTAGCACTAAGTTGAGTAGCTCCTGTGTAGCAACAAGTATTAAAGAAATTCTTATAGGTATAATAAAATCATTATATTATACTTTCTTACTTGTCGAGATTGAAAGTATTGTGCGATTTATTAAATGTGGGTAGGCTACCTGTCACTTTCCGAGAATTAGGAAATATTCAAATATCTCAGTTGATATATCTGCGAAATGATCTCGACATTTTCAAATTAAACTAGATCACATTCAATTCATCTAGTTTAATTGACATTTCGACCTTTGCGTTTAATTCTATTATATTACCATTAGATATAAAGTATTTCATATTACCTATAGACCATTTCTTCAATCGGCGCAAAATGTGCAGTGCTTAAATTATATTAACATCGAGTCCTGTGAAGCGTTCCACAATAAATTAACAGCCTCGAGGTTTTAAAAAACATTTTTCATGAGTGTGAAAAAGTGTAACGTTTTAAATTTTAATGGTGTGTTGTGGTGTGAAGGCTAGTCGTTGGATTTCAGTAATTACCACAGATTCAAGTTGGTAGAAGTGAAATACAACTGACAAACATTTCAACAGAGGCTGTTAATTTTGAATTTTTTTTTTATTTGAAATAACGTACTCGGATACTATGGCCACTTGAATTGGAGTAGAGAGGTAAGTAATTTGTTTGGAGTTGTTGAGGATTTCTCTGTAGTTTTGGCTTAGTTGAAGCTGTTGTCTTTGGACTGCAAGTGAGTCTGTACATATGGCTACGTGTTTATGAGGTAGAGAGATTGAAATAATGGCATGTAGAATGCTGAACAGTTCACCTGTGTGAACGTTACAAGTTGATGGGATTTGGGAAGATTTTATGGTAATTCGTGAGGTTTTTACAGCGCAGATTACGCCTGTTTTATTTTTGGATGCATCAGTGTATAATATTAAGTCATATTGGTTACGGGTTAAATTCATTTTTAATAAATTGTTTGGGAGTTGTGTGCTTGTCGTAACTCATGAGGAATGTGTTAAATTTAGGAAGGTTGATAGTCCATGGGGGGGTAGAGGGAATAGGAAGGGGACTAGTTAGTTTGAAGTTAACGCCGTCAAGTAGTTGGGATGAAATCAAAAGTATTTATTTATTATGCTTCAACTAATTATACAGTGTAAAGGCCAAACGAAATACTGTACATATTTATAAGAAAATCCTGAGACAAGTCGAATTTAAATTATAAATTGACAGTTACAATCCCAAATTTTTTAAATGGGAAGTGATAATATCGTTATTCAAGACCAAAGCGTCAAAAGCGTTCACTTCACTAGTACCGAATGTCCAGTATTCAATACCAAATCTCCAATAAAGATTATAGGTAGGTACTGTCATACAAAAGCAGTAATTGAATCAAATTTTAATTGACGTAATATAACCCCCATTAAATAATAGAATGTGCGCCAATGTATACGGCCTTGTCGTCGAGTCGAATCCTCATTTCTTCTGTTCTTAAATGAACTTTTCCGCCACATGTTGATGCGTGACGTGAAAGATGGGATGATTCAAGTCGTGTGCTGGCTGCTACAGATTGAATTAATTTTTAATGAACTATAGGTTTTTTTACAGTCAATCGCTTAGAGCGGATTCGAACAATTTTGCTATCCATTCGAGTATGATTTTATACGGAAAGTATAAAACATATTTTCTAATTTGTAGAGTGCGATTTTATAGGTAAGCGCGTGCTAGATAAATTCAATACAATCAACGCGCATACGAATGATTAATTAGTATATTATTAAACGAGCACTTTATTATAACCATTATTCACGATGGGTGACGTCACCCGAGTGAATATTGGCCATAAATTGGGAGTAGAATACCATACTTTGTCAACGACCCTTAATTTCTTATTAAATAAAAGTGAGTAACGATTTGGTATTACTAACCTCAAAATGTTATTTGGGTTTGTGGGGGTTGTGGACAAAAGATCAATTTCTTTCGCCTCTATAGGATTTCCTAACCTCTTCAGCTAACACTGGAAGTGCGATGATTTTGAATTCTGGATATGGGGGTGGAGGAGAGAGCGGCAACAAGAGAACGTCTAAAAGCACACATAGCAGTGCATAGCAAGGAAGATTTGAGCATTGACTCTTCCGAATGCAAATTGTGAGCGTTATTGCAATGGTCCACTCACTTGATTTGACATGTTTCTAATTCATCTGAAATGTATATTCAGATTCTTCTTCATGCACAGTCTACGCCTCATCAGCCTCTTTCAGTTGAACCCGCTCCTCACGACAATTTTCATCTATCCAAAGACCTTCTGAATTTCGACACTACAGGGTTCTTTTATTCGCCAGCGCCTGTCTATCAGAGACGATGAATGAAGAAGGTCTTTCAATGTTTTAATCAAAAGGTTTAGTTATCTGATAAGTGCAGATTTCCACTGAACACGTTATCAGTGAAATTGCCGCTATTGGTCAACGGAAAATCATAAGTCAAATGATGAGAGAAGAGAGAGACATTAATGACATGACAAGTAGATAACTTTACGAAGCCGTTAGAACTATTGTCAAATAAAATTTTAGTTTGTGGTTAGATGTGGATTTGTTTGCCGTTAGGTGCAACCAATAATATGTTTGCTAAATCTGATTGAATATGATAAATGAATGCAGCCGAAACTTAAAGCAATGTTTGGTCATTCACCAAATACCAAACAATAACAGTAGTGCTCACCCACCCATTATGCCTATTTCCTTTCTACTTCTACTTTTTTTCTTTCTATTTCCTTTATACTGATTCATGATAATTATAAAATATATTTTGACAGTTGAACGAACTGCATTGAGAATTACAATAACAATTAAAAGAAATTTATTGCGTGCTTATGTTAATTAAACAAGAAGATTATAAATAGCATTATTTATATTACCGCACGTGGTTCCGGTCCTGTCTTCCTGCAAACACCGTGGACTTTACGAAGACATCTAGAAGCGGACAAGTAGGCGCCTCGCTGGTCTTAGCCGCGATGGTCAGTAAATGTCAAGGGCAAACATTTGCTAGAATAGCACTCATGCTTGTCTAAGATCTATACGAGTATGGTTTATTTATAGTGAACGTAACAAGGTACTTTTTAAAACTTTCCCGATGCTGGATTATACCGAGTGTCCCAGCAAAGAAAAATTATTCTCATAGATATATCCATATCCAATAAATATTTCTATCTCGTCTATATATTGTACTTTTCCATATTTATATAAATAATATGTTAAGTCAAATACAAGATAGGTCACTATTCGGTCCAGCCCAAAAATTAAACATCAGGTAGGCTCCACATCAAATGTAACTTCTGTCTTTTTGACTGGTCAATATCGAAATAATTATCAATAAGTATCTTTTAGGATTATATTATAGGGCTACAAATCATTATTATATGTAAAGCTTACTTAGCAATTAATTAAATTGAGAAATCTAGGATCTTTTTTCCACCCAACTACACTGTCACGGCAAATTTATCACTTTTAAATATATTCGAATGGTAATGGAATTAGAGTTCTATTTCTATTGTCCTCGCTACCAGCGGTCACCGATTATAATTCATTGCTGCGGTTCACTAATCACTATACAGGAAGAATCTAGAGAGATCTGCTAAGTGAACACTTATTTACATGAAGAACCGCCTACTGTTTAATTCTTTAGTTTTGAAGTGTTTTAAAACCGTTTTTGAATTTATAATAAGCTCTTCAGCTATCCATATAATAAAAATATAATATAATATAGTAGGGATTTATAACGAAATATAACTTGAGAATGAATTCAATATAATAAATGTTTGCGAATTAGACGAGACATCCCGTATAAGCATCGCAGCAAAGAACTTTTTCGATCCAATAGTGTAGTGGTGGTATGTCGACCGATAAAAGTCTTATTGGCGGCGATTTTTCAAGACGAAGAACACATAACTGCAAGTTTTTAGTCACGCTGGCTTCGATCAGAGAACACAGATGGATTCAACTTTTGCATAGTATCGGTAATTTTTGGAGCAAAAAAAAGGTTCAGACAAAAACATCAAATTGTTTACTATGTACAGTTATTGTTACTAAATTTAAAGGTGTCTAATTTAATTTGACCACAACATTTTTTGCTTTAATTTGATACAGAGCAGCTACGCAAACAGGTATTTATACAAGGCCCTAACACAACAATAATTAGGTATATTCAGTCAGTTGAAGGTTCAACAGGGATATTTTTTTAGTTTCAATAATTCATTTTATAATTCCATCAAAAATTTTACATTACCTTCTGAGGAAGTTGAAATAAACTTTAAGGTACCAGTGATGAGAAAAATTAATGTTGATCTTGCAAAAAAGCAAGACTATCCTTAGACTAGCAAGACCAAGAAGAGCTTCATATTTGTACGCATGCCAAGCTGGTTCATTGGTGACTAGTGGACTTGTGAGACCACACATGACCACTTCAAGCATTTGTGTAGTAGGAAGTGACCACATGTTCCATATACTTTTTATTTCTGTCTATAAACTGTCAAATTCTGCGTCACTTTTTGCGGTTTGCGGTTTCAGGATCAGCTTAGGAGTTGAATTGGAACAAGCATACCATTTTAAGCAGCCACTACAAACAGTACCGTCATCTAGTGAAAGCATAACAACTTGAAGCAGTTATTTTTTTTATTTGAAGATGTCTTCCTTAGAGCCAATTTGCAAAAGCAATAAATCATAATAAAATATATCCAATTAACATCTATGTTATATTCACAATTTAATATTCCTTAATATTCAATTCCAGTCATTTACCAAGTTATATTATTATGATTCAAAGGAAAATGATTAATAGACCACATTTCTCAAAAAATCATGACTTAGATTTTCCAATCTCATTTATAATTTCTGTGGTGACAGGTTAATTATGCCTTATCTTACTCAACATTGCCAATGATAAAACTAACAGTATCTCCTTTCAAGAACTACTATTTTCTTCTTCTTCACACACTCCGTACTTTGAATAAAAGTTATGCCTGCATATCTGCACATTCATTATGTGTATAATAATGTGACTGGTAAGGTTAGGTTAGGTTATTATAAATGATAATATTTCAACTAGTTTTCAAAATATTCATGAAATCGGAAAAATTTCCGGAAATAATTTGACCTCGAGTGGTATTCGGTAAGAAAATTCCACACCAAATGTTCAATGACGTGAAAATGACCTCCTAATGTCTCGGACCAATGACGTCATTTATATGAGGTGTTTCACACATAAAAGACGAGATTGTATGACGTGATTTTGACGTCCATAGGTGTTTTCGATTATTTACTTTTGGCTGCTAGTAGCAGCTCGTAGTGACTGAATTTCGTTCGTTTATTACGGACGTGACGCCTAGTCTTACCTTCCCCTTGCCCCTTGAGCACATACCGAAAAGTATGGGCTTCAAGCCATGGACATTAAAATGTTTGACGTTTGTCAGGTTTGACGTTTATTTAAAGGTTAAGATTGTGCCGATTACGATTTAAATCTTACTGAAAATATTTAAATATGCAAAATTATATTATCAATAACATCATAATCGCAAACTGTTTTTAAAAACGCAGGAAATTAATTAATAATATCAGATGATAGTTCGGATGATGACATGAAATGACAAGTGGTTTTGAGGATCCTAAGGGCGAGTTGTACCAAACGCCTAAACTCGGTTTAATGTTAACTGATGATTAGACTGATGTAATTGTTGAAAATAAATACATCAATCAGACACAGTCTAAACATCAGTTATCATTAAACCGATTTAAGGTGTTTGGTACAACCCGCCCTAAAAATCGTGTTCGTTTTTCTCAAAAGTCTTGACGACTGAGGCGTCACGCTCAAATGCTTGAAGCCCAAATAAACGAAAGCAACACATATCACGTTTATTTGCGCCAGTTTGAAAAAATCTTCACTTTAATTTGTTTTATTATAAAATGAGCCCTAAAAATTAGGAAGGTTGAGGAACATACCTATAAAAATAAAACAATATATATTATTATTATTATAAACTTTATTTATCCTTAGCAGAAATTGAATGAAGCGGCCATGCCTTGAATAGAAGTAGCCATAACCTCTTACAGATATTTTCATATACCCAACTATAATAAATTTACTATACTTACCACAATGGAACAAACGGAAAGATTAAAATAAAACACTGTGTACATTCCCTGTTAAAACAGCAAACCAAAAATACACGTAAACGCCAAGCCATCAACCCATACCATCAACAATCACAATAATGTCGGTCAGACCGTCAATTATTCGACGTCATTATCACGTCGATTTTTGGTCATCTGAAGGTTTTCGACCAGTAA
Organism: Galerucella nymphaeae; assembly: GCA_963978555.1. Lineage (NCBI taxonomy): Eukaryota > Metazoa > Arthropoda > Insecta > Coleoptera > Chrysomelidae > Galerucella > Galerucella nymphaeae. Next base: position 17,496,604 of record OZ021709.1, read on the forward strand.
TCACCAATTAATGACGTCATTATGACGTGCCGTTTCTAGCTGGGATACATATATACAATGGAGAAAAAAATCAAAAATTAGTTAGGATGTTGAAAATTGCCGTATTTTTTCCAAATTAGTTTCTTCCAAGCTGCGCTGAAATTAGGTTCATAGCTTAACATTGAAGAGTCCTATCTATCCTTATAGTATAGTTGATTATGGTTATCACCTTCCCCACTTTCCAGTCAACCTATTATATAATTAAAATTTTACAGTTTTCGTATTGACGATCGAAAATTTATCAGTTTAGTTTTCTATTACATAGCTTGTAATTTAAAAAATAAATATATTCTGCTAAATTAAGAAACACCCATGAATAGGATTGCACGATCACGAAATATTAAAATCGACTAATTCTGAAGATTATTATCCATCTATCAATAGTCAAGAGTGAAAGTACTTTTGCTCCATAAGAACTTCAAAGTGATCTATTTTTCTGTTATACGACGTTCAAAGCTTCAGTTTATTTATTTTGAAAGAGGTGAATATTGTTGCGTCAACGACTGATGTAACAATAGATACAAGTTTGTAGCAGATATATTTATTTGATTAATTTCAATTTGGTTATTATAGTTTTGTTCATTTAAAAACAATTCCAAGCTCACCAGACATCTTTTCCATTTTTTTCTATCGAAATTAGGACTGAGAAGACTGTGTAAAAATATTTAATTTCATAATAATATTATTACTTCCTGTATCATGGGCCGTTTTATTGAATTAATAAAAATCCGATTACCACACGGTGCAAATGGGCACAAGACAACTGACACAAGAATGACAGATGAGTGCAATAAATAACTATTTTCTACTCCTGTTTTATAATATACTTATTAAGAGACTAAAATCTGTATCATAATGAAAGTCATTATGATACAGATTTTCATTATGATACAGATTTTTAAGCCAATAGGAATGCGACATTCGCACAATATTTAATATAGCCATGGATACCTGGTTGACATTTCTGAAATTAATTATATTAGGTCTGTTCCCTGCAATGAAAGTGTAGCACTGAGCTATACGATTTTATTAATTTTAATTATGTTTTAATGCTTTTTGCAGTATACAAATGCAATATACATACATAGATAGTCCCAATTTTAGCAGTTTTACACGCATTTTTTCACAGATAGACCTGAATTTTTCAAAATTATATAGCTCAGTGCTACACTTTTATTGCAGACGAACAGACCTAGAAACCGAAAGCTAAAATCTAGTATTTTTCCCGTGTATAATACACAATTTTTTTCTGTGACACACCGGATTTGAGACCAAGTACATCACATTTAATAATTGTACTTTTGATATAAAGGAAATGTAACTTTATTGTATAATAAAATATTCTAAAATTAAATTATTTTATTTAAAAAACAATAAAAAACAAATTTTTATTAAGAAATAAAAGAGATATCAAGCTAGTGTCGAACCCGGGCCCTCCACGTAGAAACCAACTGCTTCTATCTCTGCGCTATAACAGACTCCGACTGCAACTGTCAAATTCAAATACTTAAAATGACAGGTTGTGTTTTCAAATTTATTATTTCAATATTTAAACTTATTTTTTATTAAACAGTGATTATTTTATGAAAATATTGTCAGAAATAATGTACTTTACGTCCACACAAAATATCATTGAGTTCTCTTTTGCTGGGAAGCAAATATTTAGGATTTTCTGATTTTTATTCCAATTATTCGGAAAAATTTTCCAAATCTTCGGAAATCCTGGAAAAGCATTATAAAGCTTATTTCACGCACATTTTAAAGAAAAAACGGCGACCATTTTCGCGAATAGAATATAATATGGTCTTAAAGTTTCAGAGAAATCAGACATCGATTTTTTTTTACTCGTTGAATCGACATATTTTATAATGTTAAGTAACCAGATATTCTTATTTTCAATAACATCACGAGTAGGCGTACAATTTTTTCCCAATAAAACCGATGTAAGTCGTAACGCGTGATACATCCAATAACAAAGGTTTTACGTAACAAATAAAAAAGCTTTTAGTACTAGTAGCAGCGACTGACATTTTGTTGAACTTAATTTCATCATAATTAACACAATTAATATCGAGTACCTACCAATGATCTTATTCCCATATACGCTTTTAAAGAAGTTATTGCGATCATTTTACCATTTTTATTCTTGTCTTCTGATTCGTGACGATAATGGTATATAGTTAATTATTGTTTGAAAAAACGATGGGCGTGGAGCCATTAAGACAAAGTACTAATAATGAAACACCAGTGAAATATGTCTATTTAATTGACGGGTGGTCCACCCCTCGCTTTTATTTACAATCAGTACCTGTTGTAAATATTTCAAATAATAGAAAGTTATTTCATCTGAGTGAATTTGAGGATGAAGGAGTTATTTTATTATAATTAGTGTTTAAGGGTAGTTAAGAAAACTAACACTATTTCTATTAGAGGAAAGAGTAGAACAATCAATGAAAGAATTTGAGATGTCAAAGAGAATTAGAAGATCTTTCTGGAACGAAGAGTGGTTACAATAGAAACAGGGAAATTAAAATAATAATTGTTGAAGGTTTTTATTCAAGATTTATTAGCAATGTGAAATGAGAATTATCGAAATGAATATGGTAGTTTTACGAAGAATTCCAAACAGAAAGAGCATGTGGTCTAGCGGGAGAGTAATAATAGTATATTATACACCAAGTTGGTGGAAAAAATTTGCTCCGATCGAAATAAGGTACGAGGTCATCTTTATCACCTAGTGGTGTATATCCCATTTACTAGCGAAATTTAAGACAAAAATAATTGGCATTATCCTCTATTTTAATACTGAAATATTTCAGCGTTATTTCGTTCACAACACAACACCTTGAGTATTCCATATTCAAAATTCGCTGACAAAAGATACGAGGGTCGAAAAAATTGATAAATAAGATTTTTCAAAAATGAACTTCAACATTCTTTTTATTACTGTAATGCCATATAACGATGTCCGTCATTTATATTCCACTCGAAGGTTAATAATATGATAGTCTTTCGTATTCCATATTCAAAATTCGTTGACAAACGATACGAGGGTCGAAAAAATTGATAAATAGGATTTTTCAAAAATAATTTTCATCATTCTTTTTATTACTGTCATGTCATTTAACGATGTCCCTCATTCATATTCCACTCAAAGCTTGATAATACGATAGTCTTCAGTATTCCATATTCAAAATTCGCTGACAAACGATAAGAGGGTCGAAAAAATTGATAAATAAGATTTATCAAAAATCAACTTCAACATTCTTTTCATCACTGTTATGCCATATAACGATGTCTTTCATTTATATTCCACTCAAAGGTTGATATTATAATAGTCTGATAGTCTGAGGTTGATAATAGGTATAATAGTTTTTAGGATTCCATATTCAAACATGGTTCCAATATCATTAATGGTGTGTAGTAACTCAGCGTTTCAGCCCACTGGTCACTGGACCAATGGTTAAACTATGTTGAACCACTATTCAGTAGTTAAGCCTTTTTGTGTTGTAACAGAACTCTAGAAAGATTCAGTCAAATGCAAGTTGTTGTGAATAAGTTCTTGCTTATTCCAGCTACCCCTTTTTGTTCAAAATAATTCGTACTAAATGTCAACAGAGTAAACACACATATCTTCACAAACATTTTTATATTTACTTGGACATGAAAAATATGTATGAAACACCAATTGCAAACCTAAATTGTTAAATTGAAACAGACAAACAGATAGAAGAAGTAAAACTGTATTGTTCCGTGTTTGACATAGGTTTACTCTCTGTGATCTGATAGTGAACCTTTTGAAGTTAACCAATGGTTAACTACAACAATGGTTTAACCTTAACCTACCGAGTTATATCACACCCTAAAAAGTTAAAAAGTAAAAGACTCAATTATGGAAATGAAGAATTTGAACCTCGTTTTGCATATAAAATATAATTCGCATTTTCTTTTTTTTAAATATCGACATACTAAATAGGAATATTGATGAACTCATAAAACCGCAGTAAAACTTTTACATATATGTACATTAACCGTTAATAATAATAATTGTGATAATTGGCATCAATTTGGTTATATAACTGAGCGAGTGGTTACTGACACCTGCGAAATTTTAAAATATGCAAATCAGTATCTCTTAACATGATTCATCAGACGATGAAAACGTTTACTGTGTAAGTGTAAGATACTCGTTTGCAGTATCCAACTAGCCGAAACAGTAGCTTAAGCGATTGCTTTGCTATGCCGGATATAATATAAATACCAATGACGCCATAGCCATAATTTTGTATCTGGAAAATGTTGCCAAGTCTTTGAAATAATATGAGAATCTGGTAAATGTCAAATGAAGTCAACTAATATTCTTCTTTTTATTTAGCTGTAAATAGTATTTCGAATAACACATGTACAAATTATACTAAAGATTTTATTACTTGTAATAATTAAAATTTAGGACAACTACAATAACAGAAGAGCTAAAAGAGAACGAGAAGCATGAGAGAGAAATTGACGATAGAATGCAAAAAAAACTAAAACTGTACTAAGCGATGAATCAGAATTCTATAAACAAAAATAAATGTATAAAGACCAATTCTGACGTTTGGTTGTGAATCATGGACACTGACAGGTAGACAGAAGAGCAAAATACAAAGAGTAGAAATGAAATATCTGAGAATTGTTAAGAGTCAACAGAATAGATGGCGAGAGAGACAAAAATAAGAAACAATCCAGAAATAAAATCGACACTCCACGTGAAAAATCATGTGGGGATCGGTTTAATGCCTACTTAAGTCAAGTAAACTTAATAAAAGCCATGAATACCTATACAATATCAATACAGTTCACAGACACACCTTTACTTCTTGGTGAAGTCCTAAATAAATAAAGACTAAGCGAGTATGTTCGTCTGTCGGCGAATCAAAGATAAATAATATATTATTATAAGATTTTTCAACAATTACATATTTCTTAATTCTTATCCGATTGGACTATATTTTTCATCTCAAAATAACAAAATTTACATTAAAAAATTAATACGAAAGTATGACTAAATCACTCTATATTATTCAAGTCCAGCTCTGTGTACTTCCGCGGACATGTGATATAAATGAGGAGGATTTTTAAAGTATGAAAACTGCCACGCTACATCGATAATAACCTACCTGACGGTCTTGTAAATTGTCTATTTAAAGAGGTATACAGAGTGGACACTGTTTCAATTTTCCCAATTCATATTTCGTGAACTACTACAGTTACGAAAAAAGTTGAGTATTTCTAGAAGTAATGTAGTGACATTTGAAAAGAGGAAGAGGAAGAGAAATAGGAGAGTGACGAAGAGATGCCTTAGTATGGAGAGGAACAGGAAAAAAGAGGAAAAAGGAGAATGGTGAGAGACAGAGAAATTAACCGTAGAAAAAGAGGAAGAAGGGGAGAAATAGGAGAAGACAAAAGATCTTAGTATAGAGAGGAACAGGGAGGAAGAAAAAAAGGAGAATGGCGAGAGACAGAGAAATCAACTGTAGAAAAAGAGGAAGAGAGAATGACATAGGAAAATAAGGAAGAGATGCCTCAGTACGGAGAGGAACAGGGAGAAAGAGGAAAAAGGAGAATGGTGAGAGACAGAGAAATTAATTGCAGAAAAAGAGGAAGAGGGAAAGATATAGGTAAATGAAGAAGAGATGCCTTAGTGTGAAGAGGAACAGAGAAGAAGAGGAAAACGGAGAGTGGTAACAGAGGAATTAATCGCAGAAAAAGAGGAAAAAGGAGAGAAATAGGAAAAGAAAGGAGAGAGGATTCAAAAGGGATACGGAAATTAAAAAGGATAGAAAGAATAAAGGAGATAGTGGTAAGTAACAGTGGAATTAACCTCAAAAAAGGAGTAAGAAAGAGAGAGACAAAAAAAAAATGGTGAGAAAGTGAGAAAAGCATGGGCCTGAATAATTTTGCAAAATATCAATGTCCATCCTATGTAATATTTTGTAGTTCTAATACATACGTTACGGAATAATTTTGTAATATTGGTATATTGGTAGTTGAAAAAAAAATACGAATTGGTTGTGATGGGGGTGGAGTATAAATAATTAATCATGCATATTAAATAAAACCTTGATATTTATCTATACGAAAGTGTGCAATTTTATGCAAAGAAAAAATTGTTGGGTATAACAATACGGATTATGTCATTTTTCATTGTATAACATTCAGCGTAATTGTTTATAACCATTTTTTTTAACAAACTACTAGTTAAAAAAAATAGCTCATGCCGTTAGTCCAGAACGTTGAGATATTAAGCAAGAACACTACCTATATCGAATTTTCATCTACGGTGAAGTCATTATAAAACTTCATTAAAACGTCGGTTGCCATATAAATTAAAATAGCGCTGATATTAAATGGGAAATAATAATAAATACAGTGTACTCGTTACTGATACAGTTCCAAATAACTGTATCAGTAAAATTTTAATCATTATTATAAAGTAATAATCATAAGTTCGTGAGAAATAATTTGAAAATCGTTTTAGAATATAAACTAAAATTTTAGTTTAAATTTATCTGTAAACAATCAAGATTTAGGACAAAATATCATACCTGTTGTCATTTTAAATGAATCAGATTTCTCTCTAACATTTCCCTGCATATAGTACTATGTTACTAAGAAAGTATGCATACAGGGTGATTTTAAACATTTAAACATCAAACTCATCTAATAATTATTTTGTCATTGGTCATTAATAAGTGTACGAAGTTACAATTAAATCTGAAGTTTTAAAGTCAATAATTTACGTTTAAAGTATTCATTACAAATTACATTTTTAAAATTACAATTATAATTTTAAAACCTTACCAACATCGAAGAAAGGCATTCCTTGTGCAGCAGCTCTACCATGATTTCATTAAACTGTCTCACAACTAAAGTCTCAATAATCACATAGAAATTGATCATAGTAAATGAAAATCTTTTTCGAAAAATTACACTCCCGATATTCACAACTTCCGATTATAAAATCTGTATGAATAATAAATTCTTCCTTTTGATAACAAGGCGCATGCAAAATTTGTTTGTTACTCATAGTTTTTTGTACAAAAAAAAAACAGTTTACTGATAAACCGAGTTGGTTCTTGTTTTTAACTTGGTCAAAGCAGTTATAATAAAATCGAATATTCCAAGTTAAAATGTATACAAAAAATTATATTTTTAATTAAAAATACCAGCAATTAGAAAGTGGCATGGACGCACGTATTAATATTAAAGAAAATTGGAATATATTTATACGAAATAAATTGATAAATGAAATGAAGAGTTTTCTATCAAGAAATGAAAAATTAACTTCGATATTACAACTGGAACGTATATCTGTAAACCTGAAGCTCAACCGGAAAATTCTTTGGAATATAACTTAAAAAATAAACAAAAAACAGACACAAATCTAATGTGTTTGACGGGGATGTTAATAAATTCCTGTTAGAGTCCCCCGATGATATTTATTTGAAGATATGAGTTGTAATGATAATGGGAATTGCTGGAGCGTGCTATTCTAGTGAATGTTCTAATGCAATGAAAATTAAGAATGTTAAATTAAGGCATGAAGTCATAATTGTAACTATTTTTGATTCTAAAACTGAAATGGCAGTAACTAAAAGTGACGATAAGAAGGTTATTTCAAAATAGTTCAAAAACATGATGAATTTTATCCCCCAGCTTCTACATGCAATACCAAAATTGAAAATGCTTAAATCAGTCTGTCGGGAAAACCTCGATTTCTTCAATTACAAGTGAAATTGCGAAATTTCTTAACTTTGAGAGCTTTTAAATGTGTTACTTTCATTTTTGTGTTGGTGTAAGTTATATGAACATCAAAATCTTATCATGTAACAAAAACAGTAATCCAGTTATATGAGGCTAATGAATTTATATCTTAATAGATATCTTTCTTTGTTATATATACAGGGTGTAACAAAAAGGCAGGTCATAAATTATACCACATATTCTGGGGCTAAGAATAACTCGATACAACTCAAATTACCCTAGTACAAATATGCATGCGGAAAAAGTTACAGCCCTTCGAAGTTATGGGATTTTTACGATAAAAAGACGATGACGTCACATTTAGTTACTTTCCTGCTTATCAGAATAAATAATAATTTACCAACCGTAAATACAATTTATCCTTAACAGCCAGTGCAATTTACAGCTAACGGGTTGGCAAAACTTCAAGACGTTGTCAGATAAACTGGTGAAATTCCCCAGTTTGTTTCGACGTTTATTGACATTCGATCATCGTCTAATATTTAAAAGTTTTTCTGGTGCTTTTAAATTCATTGTTTCTGTGAGATTAAAAAAACAGTTATTTTCACAACTAATTATTTACGCAAATCTGCAGTGTGTAGTTAATAAAATGCCGAAGCAGCTGAACAGTAAATGTCAAGAGGTGGTAACATCTTTGTTAAGATATTTTGAACCAGATTGCCGAAATGAGGGCCCGCTTTCCCCGCTTACTATTGAGAGACGTAAGTAATAGTATTCGATGTTTGTAATCATTATTATTAATATTATTGTTACATAAAAGTAAATGTCAATCTAACATATCAGATCGACTTTACTAGTTTTCGTTAAGTAAAGAAAAAAACTACAGCTTGGCAACATCACAATATTTTGTTTTGCAACGTCATCGTCTTTTTATCGTAAAAATCCCATACCAAATGAAAATTGATTTTTTCAAATATTTCGACATTTGCTCGACATATTATAATGAAAGTTGACAAGTGGCTTTCATATGATAAGAGCATCTTGAAAAAACAAATCAAGGAATTATTGCACCCCGTTAAAAATTTTGGGAGTTGAGATATCCTAAACCCCTTCCAAAACTTTTGTGTACGTTACAATTTAATGCTTATTGTGGCACAATTATTCAAACACATTATTTTTGAAACTTTTTTGCCCCCTAGTACTTTTTACAATTATCAGTTTTTATCGAGATACGGGCTATTTTTCATTATACTTCAAAAATGTTAAAGTCAATGAATTTTCAAGTTTTTCGAGGGTCTCAAATTTTTCATTGAATCTTATTTATCTACAAATGTGTAGTTTTTATTAGATGTTCGAAATAGCCCCCATTTGCTCACACAGTGGCACAGTCGGCACCATTTTACTAACGAAAACAGAATATTCTGGAAAAGCAATGGCTTCTCACGATATCTAATTGCAGCCAGACTGTAACTTTTTCGCATGCACATTTGTACTTGCACGTATGTGCACTTGGGTTGGATCGAGTTATTTTTAGCCCCAGAATATGTGGTATGATTTACGACCTGTCTTTTTGTTACGCTCTGTAGAATGAAAGGAGTCAAATTGCCAGTAGTCTTCGTAGTATATCAAAGCTGTTAATTCTTTAAACCACTCTGAAGTGTTACAGACACGTTTTTGAATTTATAACGAAATCTTCAATGTGATAAAAATACCCTATAATATAAGTATTTTCCATGGGATATTGTAATATACCAAATAACCTTTTGTGTGTTTTTTTTTAATTTTCTTAATAATATACTGTAACTTGATATTAATGGTAAATAAAAGTCATCCAGTTAAAAAACGTACTAATAAACGACTTACATAACACTCTAGAGTGTCATTCATAAAACACATATAAAGAAAATTTGTTAGGAATTAAATTACGAAAATCCTCTATGCAGTATAATGTAAAATTATATTTAAGTCGATTAACTTTAGATTTAATAAAATATTCACGATGATATTTTATATCTTTTCCATTAGAATGTGTTGTTTTACGACCAGAAAGCAAATTCTACTTATACTATAAACTTTAAGTACCAGAATACTTCCACTAATGCTTTAAGAGCGAAAATATATTACTTTGAGGGATTAACATTCTTTAGGTGCAAGTATCTCAAGGCCGATTCTGTTAAGACAGTCGTTAATAGCGCGAAGTAGAAGTTGGGGCAGTTTTGATTTTTTAACTCATTAGCGAACGGCCGACATGACTTCTTTATTTGACAGGAAATTCTTCTAACATTCACATCAAAGTTTACTCTCCGTCCATAACATAATGCTTACTGAGGACAGAGACGCACCGGACGTTGTTGGTTAGATACTTATTACTGTTGATTTTGGATATGACTCTGGGAAATTTATTTACTTTCGTTCAACCGCAATAATGCTTAAGAAAGAACTAAGCCACAGCAGCACCTGGACGAGAATCAGTTATTGGTTAGTATATAATATAAATTTTACTTGTTCCTCTTAGTCCGACCCTTCACAGCATCTGTATACTTCGCCCCGAGCTTTTGTGTACATAATGAGATCGAGCTAGGTAGTTTTATAGCAGTTAATTATAACCATTTATTACAAAAGAGCATTTTACTTTTATGTATCAATATGATAAATAGAGCTGTTTGAGTAAAATTTGCTGTAATGAACTGTGTGGTTTTAAACGTACCCATCTTTTACAGTGATACAACAATATCTACACCAATGTTAACAAATTTTATTTGTGAATTCTTTACGTTGTATTCATTGCAGAGCAATCTCGGTTTTTGTCGTTTCAGGCACCACAACAGAAGAAGGTTTTTGTGCAGCATCTCACTTTTTAATCTGCTAAAGCAATGGAGGATAGTACATTGTTTGCCGAGTAGAAAAAGCCTAACATTCCTGGACGACTGTGAAGATTGCAAGCCGAGACATAGCAACACAGAGTCCAGGAGAATGTGGCTTTTCCTTTGAGATAATAGTATATTATTCAACGAGAGTGGAATGATTACGACGCAAACTTCATTCTCATGAGTACTAGCCATTACACGAAAGTAGAATACTATATTTTTTCTATGACTGAGTGTTCACCATTCAATTCTAACGAACGACATATTTAGAGAATATTTTATTGAAGCAACTTAATGGTTTATGTCAAACAATACCATTTTGAAAGCTATAATGAAGATTTATTTATTGTTTACGATATTGATGGTGAAATTTGAGCAATTGGAAATATGTATTTGTACGGTTAGTATTTATAGAGGAAGATTCCAGATCTAAGTTATTATTATTTGAACTAGTGGAGGTATTATTTTCGATGTTTTCATACCTCGGATTTGAAGATCAACATCCAATTGAGTCCACAATTTTTTGTGCCGTATCCATCTTGCTTTTCAGGAAATTGTGGAGTGCGGTTGATTCCGTTTTCACTTTCTGTATTTATTCTAACAAAAAGTTGGCTCTAAATCACCTTCGGTAGGTAGGTATCTATGGGTAAGTATACTGTCAAACTCAAATTATGACATTTCATGGCGAGTATGATTCAAACATTGCACTGAACATAGTCGTGTGTAATGGCATTCCTTGAGGGTGATTGACCATATAGTCGTGTGTAATGGATCATTACACACGGGGCGTGGATTGTTTTGTGCAGTAATGCATCCAGTTACTCAACAAAAATAATGCATAAAAAGGGTCCATTTTTCAACAGTCATAGAAAAACATACTTTTTTCCCAAATTGCTCAGAATTCCACAAATATTTATTATTTTGAAAAAATTGCGAATAATTTTATTCACAAATAAATGGTACTTTAGAATTCGTGATAAAATTATTTGGGCTAGGACACACGTATTAAGGTTAAAATGACAAAGATAAAATGATAAGTGATGATGAATTTTCCAATATACCAATATAACAAAAAAGAAACCAAAATTTAACGAAGATTTAAAGGCTGCCTTCTTTTTCAACAGAGTGGTACTACATATAAACAACCAATTCATTAAGTGTGTATCTATCTTTCAAACAACCACAACAAAATTCCGAAGATAACGATCTTACCCTGTCAATTAGGAGGGCAATATATTTTTTTTCATGAGCTTTTTCTGCCTAAACCGAGCTATTGTTCTTTAAAAACGTGACTGGTACCTATTCATGATTAGTTAATCTTAAATGACAAAAAATCAATTAGGATAAGCGATTTGGTAAATTGGCTATTAAGTTTGTATAAGAAATTTCCGAAAAAAAAGCGAACGAATTTCTGAAATAGGGTGATAGTAGTATATAACTTATCTAGAACTACATAGAATCATTACATTCTTAAGCATATGTTGAGCCGATTTTTAAAGAAATCTGTTTAGAAGAACTGAAAAATGAATTCGACATTTTCAGACGTTTGAACGTGAGTGAAATAATGAGAAACCTATATGAAAGTCTATAATAAGGATGAGTGAAAATATGCGAATTATGATGTTAGCAAGTTTTTTTGTTGAACCCGAATTTATAGGAAATTGTAAAAACTGCAAAAATTTTGAGCAAATCTCAAAATAGATGAAATCGTTCTCGTTCATCCGAATGAATATAAAATTCACTTAAATAAGACACATACAATTTCAATACAGTATGGAAAATATAATGCAAATTCAATTTTATAATAACTTAGTAACAATAATAATCACTGATTATGACGTCGATTTCAACCACAACGAAAGTATTGCTCATCTTTGCTCGCCCTTCTCCATAAATCTCAATCATTTTCCTTCATCTTCCCGAAAATTTATCAAATAACTCATTTTTCTCTTTCTTCCTCATTTTTAGCACCATTTCTCTGTAAATCTAATAATTCGCCTCATCCTTTAAAATAAATCTCAATAATTCTCCTTCCCCTTACCTACCGAAAATTTATCAAACGACCCATTTTTCTTCATCTCTCATTTTTAGCACCATTTCTCTATTAATCTCATCAATTTCCTTGTCCTTCAATATAAATCTCAATAATTCTCCTTGTCCTTTCCGAAAATTTATCAAACGACTCAATTTTCTTTCTCTTCTCTTATTTTTAGTACCATTTCTCTATTAATCTCATCAATTTCCTTGTCCTTCAATATAAATCTCAATAATTCTCCTTGTCCTTTCCGAAAATTTATCAAACGACTCAATTTTCTTTCTCTTCTCTTATTTTTAGTACCATTTCTTTATAAATCTCATCATTTTCCTTGTCCTTCAATATAAATCTCAATAATTCTCCTTGTCCTTTCCGAAAATTTATCAAACGACTCAATTTTCTTTCTCTTCTCTTATTTTTAGTACCATTTCTTTATAAATCTCATCATTTTCCTTGTCCTTCAATATAAATCTCAATAATTCTCCTTCCCCTTTCCGAAAATACATCAGACTTATTTTTCTTCCTCCTCCCATTTTTAGTACCATTTCTCTATAAATCTCATCATTTTTCTTGTCCTTTAATATAAATCTCAATAATTCTCCTTTCCCTTCTTGAAAAAATATCCAATAATTAATTTTTCTTTCCCTTTCGCTGATTTTTACCACTATCTAGTGTTTTTGAGTCTTTTTCAGAATTCGAATCACAAATATAATCTAAAAACTTTTCTCTCATTGGTGTAATTATCCTCTCGTTTTGGATTGTTGTTGTTTTTGTCATATCAAAATTTTTGACTACTTCAACTCCTTATTTCCCAATTTTTAAAAATTCAGTATGTTTGGTGTACTGTATAGCTTTCTAGTTCCATTTATTTATTTTTTCTTATTAATTTCCAGTCCTATTTTTCTAGCTTCTATTACAATCGTATATGGTGAGAATATTTGGCTGTTTGCACGAGAAAGAAAAAAGTTTCCTTGAACTGTTACGGTTTAAATCCAAAATGACCTGTCGATATCAACGTAACCTTGCATGTAATGTTGAACAAAACAAAGGGCGGTGAAATAACAAACGAATTATATCCATTAGTTTGCTTTTTCAAACAAAAGGAATTTAAATGCCCAATGACAAAATCTATTAGACATTCGGTATGTAGGCCATACCAGTATAAAATAATACATTTAAACACACTTACAGATCACTAATTTACTATTGTAAAGGTGTAAAGAGAGTTTAGTTTGATCGATAGATATAGGTACCTACGGTGAGATAAAGTACCGCAGGCCTATGACACGGTCATTATTTCTCAATAAATATAAATTACATTCGAGCTCTTGTTTAAATCAGATTCAGTTAAGAAGCAAGTCGTATTTATTGAACAATGGTTCATTATGCATTTCATCACATCTTCGGTCGTTGTTACTGTTACGAATAATCAATCATATATCACTTAAATGTAATCTTTTGAAATTGATGATCGTTAGATGATAGAGTTTCCAATAAACTATTCAATTTAAAAAAGAAAATCACTTGAGATCAATGTGTGGAAAAGAGAGACAGTTAAATATGATTAAGTTGAAATAGTTTTACAGAACGTGGTGAAAATCAGGATCTGTGACCATACCAAACGACTAAGGTTACGCAGGGTGTCTCAGCAGATGGTACCACAACCTTGAGACTTTAAAGATGGGTTAAAAATGATACCACACCTAAATTCTTCAAACATTGTTGAAGAATTGTGACTTTTTCATGAAATCCACTAATTTTATGTTGTTTTGTATCATTTATAGACAAACATTTTAATAAAAGTGCCTATGACACAATAGAATTAGTTGATAGAACGCTTTGTTTAGTGTTGGGAGATCTACAAATACTTATTAATTCAAAGAATAAATCGATATTTTAACAGAAAGATTCAATTTTTAAAAGGTCTATGATACGTTTTTTTTATGAAAAATATCATTTTAACCTTCAAGATAAAAAATGTTTGACAAAAAATCTTGCTTCCCAACTAATTTCTTTCTCTTGTATCGGATTATGTGTAGGTGCGATAAATGGTACCAGCTTTTATAACAAATTGGATTTCGGGCAGGTACAAGGTCAGTTTTTTTTCTAAATTTGAATGTAAAAAGGAGAACAAGTTCTAGATAAAGAATGTCTACCATTGTTTACAACTTCGACTAGTTAAGCTAGTCCAATTGATACATTTTGAGAGTTTAAGCTATGGATGAACAATAGAGAAATTTCGCAATCGCAGCTGGTTATCCCAAAATAGTTATTTATGTAACTAGTGTGTAAAGTAGCCTTTTTTTTGACGAATGTGAATCAGGGGAATGCGACAATCACATGAGTCGAAAAAAAGGCCTTTACACACGAATTGCATACAAAATTTTTTCTACTATCGAAAACTTTATCAAAATACAGAAGTTTAAGTAATATATATGCCACTAGAACATTTTCGGAATATTTTATCATTTTATTTTTCTCACACTATTTGCGAAGTAATCTTCTGAGAGATCCATCTTTATAATTTAAAATTATTTCATAGTTTACTGAAAATATTCAATACTTACATCAAAATACAATTGATTACTCTAGGTATAGTCGGAAGATCTCAATTTAAACTTTAATTGTCAGATTCAATTCACAATTAAAGAAATGTCAGTCACTCACCGCCAATAACTACATACATAATAATATTGGATCATTTTCTTTACGCACTAGTGCGTAAAATAAGGTTTTACGCACTCGAAAGTGTGTCTAAAGTACCTACTTTACACACGGTAGTAGAAAAATGGTATTTTTTTACATTACGTTACGTAATTGAACTTGGCAAGTTATTAATCAACAAAAGTTATGTTACATTCTTCTTTTTTAAAATTTCCCCCCCTTCTTTCGTTATTCGAATTTGGAACTGCCTAGGCTGTTAATAGTTTCTTTTGCATTCAGAACAAACTTTATATTTCTTACAGACTGTGCTATTTTAAAAATTAAGTTAATTTTATACTCACTTTTTGTTTTATCTCAACCCTTCTTTTTTCATTGTTGATATTTATGTAACTGAGATTTCATACAAGGGAATTGCTGCCAATATAACGAACAGAAAAATAATGAGAATGGCTAGTCGCATAAGCAAGTGGTTTTTCAAATCTATTTTTGGTTTTTCTTATATGCTTTGAGACCCTTTACCACCCATGTTGTACCCGAGAGATTTGGAGGTCTTTTTACTTTGGTGAATTTTGCATCTTACAGTTGACGGAAAACTGATGTCTGCTGTCAACACATATTTATTTGGCTTTGTTATATTGAATACTAATTTTTATTATACCTTTGTTTGTGATTCGTGAGACTCTGATCTGCTTTGATCATTGCAAATACCATCGACAAGAAACAAATATGTGTCGACAGCTGTCATTAGTTTTTCGTCAACCAAACCAAACCTAACCAAACTTTTTGAGTACGACATGGGTGGTAAAGGGACTCAAGACATATACCTGAGAAAAACCAAAAATTGATAAGAAAAACTACTTCCTTATGCGACTAGCCTTTTTCAGTATTCTTTTGTTCATCATGTTGACAGCAATTCCCTTGTATAGTCTATTGTTTATTGGTTTCATATGGTTTCTTTCCCGTACCAGAGTATTTGAACCATTCCTCTGCATATATTTGATTCAATTTCAAGCATAAATAAAAATATGAAATACTCACATTGAAAAGAAATGAACAGTTTTAATTAAATTTTTTTATTTAAGCTTGAAATTGAACCAAATATATTGCGTAGGTTTGTTGAAATATGTGCAGAATGCAGGTTTAGTGGGTAGTTATTTGATAGCCAGGCCATATTATGAAAGGTTGTGATGGATTTAAAAAATAACTAGAATATTCTTTTCAAATAAGGTGCCATTCGAGCCCGGGTCTCATTTAAAATTTTCGAGGAGGTGTTTTTAATTTAAAGGGGCTATAATTTCAAATTGGCAAAATTTCTAGTTTCTACCGTTAAAGGGGAACGTGAGCATCAATTTTCGAAAACCTTGGACAAGAAAAATGATATGAGCGTATAGGGAAATTTTTTTTAACATAAATCAGAGACATCGATTCTTACGCACCCCGACATCGAACTTCCGACTATATAGCTTCCTCCGAAACCGTTTGACAGAAAAAATTGAAACATTAAAATGAAATTCATGCAAATTTTTTCTTATGCCAAAAAAATCTCGCCCTCCCCACCGCGTTCTTTCCTGCAAAGTTCTATCAATCGGCTTTGCAAGCTTTTTTTAATCTGGTTCATTTTTTTAATATGCCCTCGTGAAAGGGGGTGTCTAACTCTCTGTCATCAAATTTATCAAATTTACCCCCCCCCCACTGCCAAATTTTTTTGGGGGTTCAAGAAACTCCAGGATATCAAATCGGAACGAAAATATTTTGGGTATCTTTCTCATTTGAGGTGCCCCTAATACAAAATATTCTTTTGGCAATTCACCCCCCCAAAATTCCCCCAAGTATAACCCCGAATATATGTATCAAATCAGAAAACACGATGTTACCAAAATGTGAGATTACACTTGTTGAAGAATTTCTACTTTTCCTGTCATTCTCGAGATAATCTATCAAACTAAGTACCATTTTTTTGCTTCAGGATAAAAAAAACCGGAAAACTGCTACTTACTATTCATATTGTCACTTTGAATTGTCAAAGTCGTAAAACTGATATATTTAAATAAAAACTTAGCTGGTGAGAGACTTTTTAGAATCGCAGAAAACCAAATCCATATCCTTCTTTTTCCCGTCAAAATTGCATAAGTCTGTCTTATTTTATTTGGAAGTTATAGGTAATCCAACGCAATAAAAGAAAACAAAAACTGTGAGTATGTCTTTGTTGAATCGTATGACCCGTGCCATATTGATATGAGTCTCATTCTCGTAGTGTGTATAATATTCGCCGTTACGATTGTTTTTGGATTGTTACATTGTCACATTCATACATACTGTAAAGTTGATACTTATGTGAATGTTTTTTGTAGATTAAAGCCTAAAAGTCGAAGGTTTTTTATATTACAATTTAATCCACAAAAACTACTGAAGAATTACAAATGAATAAGTTTTTACGTCCCGAGAAATTCGACGTGAATGCCAATAACACTAACGCTTCCAAGGAATGGAAACACTGGTATACGACTTTAAAAAATTTTCTGGAGAGTACAAAGCCGAAAAATCACGACAAACTCAAACTTCTTATCAACTACATATCTCCAATAATTTTTGAACTCATCTGTGAATGCACGACCTACGAAGATGCTATCAAAACACTAGAAAATGCGTATAGCAAACTTGTGAATGAAATATATGCTAGACATATTCTTGCTACGAGGAAACAAGAAAATGGTGAGTCGATAGATCAGTATTTACAGTCCCTTAAGATACTGAGTAAAGAATGCAATTTTAAAGCAGTAACTGCTGAAGAAAACAGAAATGACTTCATAAGAGACACCTTCATCAGAGGTTTAGTAACACCTCATATCCGTCAACGACTTTTGAAGAATAGTACTCTCACACTAGACCAGGCAGTTTCTCAATCAAGATCGTTGGAAAGTGCACAAAAATATTCAGAATCTTACAATTTTCCATCATATCATCTTCTTCCAATACTGCTGGAGAACATCCGAACCATTCCGAAGTAATGAATCATGTCGAAAATATTTCTTTTAATGCTGCTACCGCACAAAAATGTTATTTCTGTGGCAGAAACAAGCATCCTCGCACCGTATGCCCTGCGCGGGACAAGATCTGTCAGTACTGTAAGAGGTTGGGACATTTTCCTATGGTTTGTATGAAATTAAAACTGGCAAAAGAAAATAAATCAACTTCAGCTTCCACCCTAACGGCTTCCACCTCGTCCAACCATTCCCATTGTTCAACTGAAACTACAACTTTGGACCACATTATTGCTTCTACAAACCATCCTCTCAGTTTATCAAAAAGTCTTGTTAATGTTAAAATAAACAACATGCACGCTACTTCCCTGATAGACACGGGCAGCTCTGATAGTTATCTAAACTATACTTTCGCTAAGGAGCGTAAATTCAACATACATCCCAGCACTGGAAAAGTTTCAATGGCTTCAGTTTCTCTGTCTTCATCAATAAATGGTTACTGCTATATAGACTTGAAAATTCTTGGGAATGTTTATACAAATTTCAAAGTATCTCTTCTACCAAAATTGTGCACTGATTTAATAATTGGTCACGATATTATGAAACAGCACTCCAAACTTGACATCAGTTTTGGTGGAAGCAAACCTCCTCTCTCTATATGCTGCCTCACTGAAGCAAAAGTCGCTCCTCCACTTCTTTCCGGCAATCTAACCAAAAATTGTAAACCCATAGCTTGCAAACCTCTACGACATTCGGAAGAAGATGAAAAATTTATCACAAACGAAATCAAAAATCTGCTGAAAGAGGGTATAATTGAAGAAAGTATGTCACCTTGGAGAGCACAAGTTTTGGTAACGAAGAATGAACGTCACAGAAAGAGAATGGTCATAGATTATTCGCAGACCATCAATAAGTTCACCTTGTTGGACGCGTATCCTGTTCCGAATATTGAGGATCTGGTTGCTGAAATTGCCAAATATCGAGTGTTCAGTTCCATTGACCTGAAGAGTGCTTACCACCAAATCCCAGACAGCGAAAAATTTTACACAGCTTTCGAAGCATGTGGTCGACTGTATCAATTTCGTCGGATTCCGTTCGGCGTTACTAATGGAGTAACCTGTTTTCAAAGAACCCTTGATAAAATAATATCAGATGAGAATTTAAAAGGGGTATTCACCTATTTGGATGACATAACTGTATGCGGCGAAGATCGGTCAACACATGATGTAAATCTCAGGAAGTTTATGTCCGTCATCGACAAATATCAGCTTACAATTAATGAAAATAAGTCCAAATTTTCACAAAAATCTATATGTCTTTTAGGGTATGTGATAGAAAATAGTACTTTAAAACCTGACCCTAGTAGATTGGAACCACTCTTGAAGTTGCCTGTGCCACAAGATATTTCTTCTCTACGACGAATAATTGGAATGTTTGCCCACTACTCCAGGTGGATCCCAAAATATTCTGATAAAATCAGAAGACTTATTGACTGTATGCTGCCAAAATGTTCAATGAATTGAAAGACGATATTGCAAAAGCTCTTTTGTGGACAGTCTCTGGTGATGAACCTTTGGTCATTGAAACAGATGCGTCAGACATTGCTTTAGCTGCTACACTGAACCAAGGAGGGCGACCTGTAGCATTCCATTCAAGAACTTTTTCAGGATCAGAAAAGGCACATTCTTCTGTAGAGAAAGAAGCTTATGCTATCATAGAGTCCATAAGAAAATGGAAACATTTTTTGATAGGAAGACATTTCAAAATCGTCACAGATCAAGAGGCTGTCTCGTTCATGTTTCACAGAAAGCATTCTAGTAAAATTAAAAACGAAAAGATTCAAAGATGGAAGTTGGAACTATCGTGTTTCAGCTACGATATCATTTACTGTCCCGGACCATTCAATGAAGCAGCTGATGCCTTCTCTCGAATTTGTGGAACCGCAAGTAGTAATAAATTATTCGATTTACACCAGTCACTCTGTCACCAGGCATCACAAGAATGTACCATCTTGTACGTCATCGAAATCTTCCATTTTCTTTCGAAGATGTCAAGAAAATGATTTTGTCTTGTCCTGTTTGTGCCGAACTGAAGCCAAGATTTCTCAAACTCAAAAATTCGCATTTGATTAAAGCAACTTCACCTTTAGAACGTCTAAACATTGATTTCAAAGGACCATTGCCCAGCTGCACTAAAAACAAATATCTCTTGACAGTTGTTGATGAATACTCCAGATTTCCATTTGCATACCCTTGCAAGGATATCACTACTGCATCTGTTATAAATTGTCTCGTGGAATTATTTTCAGTTTTTGGAATGCCTGCTTACATTCATTCGTATCGAGGATCACAGTTTTTATCCAATGACTTAGTTAATTTCCTTCATTCTAAAGGAGTTGCAACCAGTCGAACAACACCATATAACCCTGAAGGAAATGGACAAATCGAAAGGTACAATGGAATTATATGGAGAAGTATAAGTTTAGCTCTTAAAAGTAAAGGCTTAGGAACACAAAAATGGGAAGAAGCTCTTCCAGATCTGTATTTTTGAAGAAGTTCATTCGTCACAGCAAATAAGATCCCTTAGTGGAAGAAGTTGAACTATTGGAGGCAAATCCAAAATATGCTCTAATTCGTCACCAAGATGGAAAAGAATCAACTGTGTCACTGAAACACTTAGCACCTCGTGGAGATATAACTTTATCCTCAGACGCCAACGTTAATATGGATTCAGAGGAACTACAAACGACAGTTAACTCCCCATCTGAAGACAAGGTTTCTGCAGACTTTCAGTCACGAGAAGAATCTTCTGAAATTGAGATAACTGAAAATCTTCCAAGTAATACTAAGCCAGAAGTACCTACAGTTCGTCGTTCTGCTGCTCGACATCCTCCGGAGTATTTAAGTTGCTATGAACTTTAATAAACCTGGGGAGAATGTCATATAATTGATATGAGTCTCCCTTACTATTTAAATTCATGTAGTGTGTATAAAATTCGCCTTTACGATTGTTTTTGGATTGTTACATTGTCACATTCATACATACTGTCAAGTTGATACTTATGTGTATGTTTTTTGTGGATTAAAGCCTAAAAGTCGAAGGTTTTTTATATGATGAGACTGCATCTGCCTATAGCTACATTAGTAAAAAAGTGACCTAACCTCAAATTTGCAAAGAAATAACCTTCAAAAAAATACATAACACCGCTTAAAATGAATTTATTCCATACCTACGGATCACACTGTCAACCATGTCTACAATTTGTTTTGTTTCTTCGAATGATTTTGTTGCATAACTACATTTTTCTTCTTTTTAAAACGGAAAGTGCCGTCGTCAATGAATCCATTTTTCATTTTTAAATGACATTTGTATAGCCGGCTATAAACGCAACACACAACTTTTTGTTATCTCGTAAAACGAACGTGACTATAACTAAAGAAGAAAAAATTTCAAATCGAGGAGTACCACTTTCATCGATTAATTGATTTTTTTCTCTAAATGGTTGCCTACAAAAATTCACACAAATTCGTGATGTTCGTGAGGCACAATTTTAGAGATTTTTTCAAATTGTTTTGTTGTTTCTAATGGGTAATTAAAGAGTATTTCATGTCGGTTCCATGTTGTCGTTGTTACTGTTCTGAGCAAAAACTAAGTTGGAACATGTAGTTTTTTTTCATTTAATACCATTTTATTATTTCAGCACCTGCTCAACATTTTTTTTAACGAATTTAAAGCTGCTTTAAAATTATAATTACAAAATATGCCACACTAAATTCACCACGCTAGCCTATTGACGACGAGAGAAGACATCTACAAAATTCAAAGACTAGCCTGAATATGCATTACAGGAGCAATGAGAACATGCCCAACGTCAGCCATGGAAGTGATTCTCAACCTCACCCCTCTACATATGGTGGTAGAAAGTGTTGCAGAAAGAACAAGATACTGACTAAGTAAAGAGGAAATCATGAAGAAAAACATCTTCATACAACACTTCATAGAAATCAGACAACCTGGGACATGCCACAAAACGGTATGATGAAAAAGTACATCTTTTCGTAGAAATTCGTTACGGAATTGAGCAATGAGAAAAAATGGGATCCAAATACCATTACCAAACTTGGGAAGAATGCCGTTCAATGGTACACAGACGGCTCAGGAACCAAACACTCTGAGAGCTTGGGAAAAACCCCAAGTATCTTTCAAGCGGAAATCCACGCCATTAAAAAGTGCGCCCAGTTCAATATTGATGAATAATACGAAAGACAAAGGATTATCATAATGTCAAAAAGTCAAGCAGCCATTAAAGCACTGATCTTTTGTGTAATCAGTTCCAAGATGGTGTGGGAATGCCTAGACAACTTAATTAATTAGTCGAGAGAAATATATAACCTTACTACGGATTCCAGGACACACTGGAATGAAAGGAGATGATATAGCAGATGAACTAGCAAAGAGGGGAACTGAAATACCTTTCTGGGGGCCTGAATCATTTTGCCGAGTCAGTCCCAATGTAATATTGGAAGAAATAGCTAAAGCCGAGAAAAAGAGAAGATCTGACCATTGGAAAGATCTAGTAGGACAATCAAAGATTCTTCTGGGTGACTACAACTTGTTGAGATCAAATGTATGAAGAAGTCAAAGTAAAACTGCGCTAAGAGTGTCAACAGGGATCCTAACGGAACATTGTCGCCTGAATGGGCACCATAAAAAGCTCAAAATAGTAGAGGAAGAAGAATGTAGACTGGACCTAAATCAAACCTTACATTGGACCTAAATCAAACCTTACATTCTTCCCTCCTCTCCCAATATAAATGAAGTTTATTTTTTCAAATATTAAGAATTTCTACTTCATCTCCCTTTTTGAAAACCTCAAACGCTACCGAAACGTTTAAATATATAAAATAAGTGAAAAAAATGAATTGAAAGGTTTTATTGATAATAAAGATAATAATGAAGATTATAATGTACTAAACCAGTGGTCTATATCGACCTCCAAGAGACCACGACAACTGCAAGAGGACCAAGTCAATGAACATTGATTGGGGATTCCATATGAAACGAAAATGGAAAAAATGAGTTTTTCACTTCATTTCAGTTGTTGAAAATTTGAATATATCAAATCTATCAACACACCAGCTGCCAAAAATACATTTGAATTTGATGAGGTTGCAAAGAATCAATATTATGGTAAGCACAGGATCCATCTAAAACCGAAAAGCCTTGCAAGTGGACCTCAGTACTAAACGCTAAAATATTCGGTAGGTCTATCTACACCACACTGTGAAGATAATACTGGATAAGGAACTACTTGCCTTGTTCCTAGTTAAAAAACTGGACACCGGGTACAGCAAACAACGATTCAAATTTGTTTTATGAAACCGGTCGAGTTATATAGTATTATTTCTGTTATAGAATTTATTATTATTATTTTTTCAAGAGCACAGAGTATATTTACTTATGTCGAAAAATATCCAGTATAACTTGCTTCTGATTGGTCGCGAACTGGCCTCTGATTGGTTAGAAAAGGATGGAGGTATATAATCAAAAATATTTCACCAGGAGACTCAGCGAAGATTTATAACTGTTGATCTATTTTTGGGGTAACAATCTTATTTTCTCGAATATCATGCAATTTTTAATGAAATTCAGTCTTCGGAAAAAAATTGAACCATCGCCTATGTTTTTTTAGAGTATAATACGCTCTTTATAAGGATGATGACATTGTAAAAAATGTTGGGTCTGTGTCAAAAGTTAAGCAGTTCCTTTTACTTTTTTTCGTCAGTATATCAATGAAGTTAATTCAAATAGAATTTAAACTCGAAGAAAGGTCTTATTTTTGGGAACGGATGCACTGTTGTGTAGCCACGTGATTGAATAACGAAAAGTTTTAAAATCATGATAAATACCAAAGGAATAGTAATAAAAGGTTATTGGATAACATTTTTCATAAATAAGAATTGACTGTTAACAACATATCAGTGGGACATTCGAAAAAGACGTAAGCCAATAAGAAAGGTACGTCTGTAACCTATTTTATTCGATGTGACTTCTCCCGGTTGAAAGGTTGCGCTTGCGCGTAATCTGTAAAACTAATCAAGGTTGTTAAGTCGTAGATTGGGGTTGTTTGTGATATATTTAAAGAGTTCATTATAGTGATATTTTGATTAGGATTAACCACATACATGCCTATTTCTTCCAACGTAATGTGAAGGATATTGACAATCGATGACACACACCGAAAAAGGTATAAGATGAACTTTACTCGTGTTTTTTTTTTAATAAAAAGGATTTCCGGCTTGCTACATTTATTAATTTTATATAATTGGTAAACTGGTCAATCCAACGTGATTTATCTAAAAATTTTTTGAAGCTCATCAAAATATTACACAACAATAAATTCCAAGAAAGAACATTCTAACTGTATCTCTGAAAAATTCATCAAATCAAGATGACTATCCAAAAAATAATATTGTGTTGCAACTTTTGAGTAGTTCGAGCACTATGATAAATCGTAGATAGAATAAAATATGCAAGTTCATGTTCGAAAAACATTGTCAATGTTAAGGCTCATTAAGATTAACTACTAAATTCCATATAGGAAACCAACGGTATTCTGCATTTCTATGGTTATAAAGATATACAAGCGTTTCTTCGGAGAAAAAAATGCGGTTCTGGTTTTCGATTACTATGTTCGAATAAAAGTTTTATTGTTTTTTTATGGATTTCAAAAAATATTCAAGGAAAAGTGAAATATGAAATATTTCTTACTCAATCACAGTTTCTTATAACTAGTATCATATTTAAGTGAAACGATTAATACGCCTCACAAAACTGGAAATAGTTTAACAAAAAGTAGACCATTCACTAAGAAGCTACATCTTTTTCTCATGCTATAAGCCCCGACAGACAGGTCAGATTTTCAAATCTGGCTCTATAAATCAATTCAAATTATGGTATTTAACATTCTGGAGCAATGTATGTCGTTATTGTTTATTAAAGATATGATTTCCTGACAGAAAGGAAATCTTGACTTTTTCTTTGAGAAAATTTGCATGGATTGCCAAATATACTACCGATAAGCGAAAATAGTTATTTGTTTAACTAGGCAGTCAATCTACTTTGCTGCCAAGTTGAACATATAATTTTTTCTCCGATTGTTCATGAGGATATTGTATTTGCAAATTATTACAATTCCCACAATCTTTTTATTTTAGTTGGTTGCTTATGGATATGTATAATCACAGGCAGCAAAGTAATCACTTTCGTGCCTAGGCAGCAGAGTAACCACTTTGCTGCCTAGGCAGGAAAAGTAATACTTTGCTGATTGATATCAGTCAGCAAAATTGATATTTGCTGCCAATCGGAGAAAAAAGTAACCACTTTGCTGCCCAGGCACGAAAGTGATTACTTTGCTGCCTGTGATTATACATTTCCATAGTAACCAACTAAAATAAAGAGATTGTGGGAATTGTAATAATTTGCAAATACAATATCCTCATGAACAATCGGAGAAAAAATTATATGTTCAACTTGGCAGCAAAGTACTGCCTTGGCTGAATTCCTAGCTTGCTACGCTTGGCTATGAATTCAGCCAAGGCAGTCAATCTACTACTTTGCTGCCTAGTTAAACAAATAATTATTTCTTGGTGTGATTCGAGTAAAGGAGTAAGCACTTATTATGGAGAAAAAATTATATGTTCAACTTGGCAGCAAAGTAGATTGACTGCCGAGGCTGAATTCATAGCCGAGCGTAGCAAGGCTAGGAATTCAGCCAAGGCAGTCAATCTACTACTTTGCTGCCTAGTTAAACAAATAACTATTTCTTGGTGTGATTCGAGTACAGGAGTAATCACTTATTATGGTGATCACTGTACGTCAAAGTTAGCTGTCACTTTCAAGGTTATTTCTTGTGCTCCAACTAAGAAGATTTTTGCCAAGTTTCACTTCCAAGTGTTGTGTATTTCTTGCTATTACCAAAATCATCATTTGGAGATTAACATTAAGACTATCAGCAATTGTACTATAAATATTTCCAGCTACCAATCTGGTATTAAAGCAGCGTTGCCAGTTTAGAATATTTGGTGCTTTCTAAAAAATAAATAACTTATTTTGACTTTGTTGCCGACAAAAATTGGAAATAACTTTTACAGATAAGTACATTTGGCAACAGCGGTTAAAATAGGGAGACACTGAACATAAGCCCATCGCTTACTGCGCGCAATTATTCTTCCGTCTCTCTTTCAAGTAGCTCTTCTCATATTTTCCTTGTCGTACTTGTGTAAATCGTATATCGCGAATAAACTTTTCGCAATCTGTATGTTTGTGACATAAGAATGATCGACTACTAATTTTGTCAACTAAAATTCATTAAGCATGTCACATTAAATAAGTATTTTTTTCCACATTCATGCAAAAAACAACACTTTTGTGAAACACATTCAATGGAAAAATTGGTTCTTTTTTGCACTAGTGCAATAAAGTTTTTATTGCACTCATCTGTCATTCTTGTGTCAGTTTTGTGATGATTTATGACAAACATAAACATTTAAATTAAATAAAAATACAGAGCAAGTGTCTGACCCGGCTCTAATACAACAATAATATATGTATATCTTACTACTACCTACTTGTAGATGTGCTTTCAGCGCCTGTTAAATTTTTAACGGCCTCTAAATTTTAAAGGACTGGTTACAGAATAGACCCCTACTTATTCTTAACGAGTTACAATTATCGCAAAAATCTTTAATTATTCAAAATTTAAATGGTCAAGGCGAAAACCAGCTATGATTGAGTACTGACAAGGTGGAGGCCATGAAGATACAAAAAAGAAGAACGGTTTGAGTTTGATTAGGTTAGGTTGGGTTCCCAACATATTATATTCTAATTTTCCAGTTTTTGCATAAATGTAGAACAAATATTGTATGCAACTCTTGCAAAACGTGTTCTTTGCACTCGACGTGTTGTCCGGCCTAAAGACCTAGCTGGACAGTTTCACGACGCGTGCTAAAAACACTCCCTTTTTGCACTTGTTGCATAAACAACTATAAAAAATTATTTTGAGAATAAGGAAAATTGGAAAATTGAAGTGTAACAATTCAACCAAGAAACCTAACAGGAAATTGTTCTTGAATCATTTATCAGAATGCAGGTCTATAACACATTTGTATAAATTCTTGTGAACATGGTAACTGCCATTCTGATTACAGTTCAATGTTACACAATTTTTTAATATCGTTCAGGTTCTTGTTCTGTGGCAGATGTTTGGTGTACATTTTCTTGATGAAAAAAAAAATGTGAGAATGATCGTATAGGCTACGTTCAAGACGGACAGATGGCATATGAATTGATTGACTGCTTAAAGAGAATGTAAAACAATACTTGTATTATCATACATTACACTAAGCTTGTGTTTCGTTGTACGGGTTGTCCCAAAATAATGTTAAGAAAAATCCAGGTGAAAATAATGAAAAAATATTAGACTTATAAATTATTTTGAATAGTTTAGAAGTAGCAATAAGTTAATCAATGGCTCAATTCAATTCAATTCATTGGTTCAGAAGTGGCTCTCAATTGCCACAAAAGAACTAACCAGATAAGGAATTTTAACTATCTGCACTATCAGTAGACAAGCCCTATTGGCATTGAACGAACAACTTTTTCTATCGGGGCTAGTAATAGAGTGCCACCAATATTGAGCTAACGCCTCAGCAGATAACAATATTGTCCTGAGGTGGGTTGAAGAGTAATCGCAATGCCAATTTTTTAACCAGGGACGCGGCTGGAATAAAAATTTCAGGACCCAGTGACATCACGGACTAACGAATTCGACAATTGCGGAACTATAGCCAAACGTTACACCCATCCTATAGGATGGAATCAAAGGATGCAGTCTTGCTTGGATCACCCTGGGCGACCCTGGGAAGCTGACGCCGAAGGAAAATTTTGCGATGACCAGGAAAAACCTACGTTTACCAGTAGGATTTCTGACTGGCCACTGTCAACTAAGGAAACATCTCCATGCTATGGGGCAAGTGTACACACTTCTATGGAGGATGTGTGAACAGGAAGATGAAACTGTCATGTCTTATGAGAGTGTCCGGAGTTATCGTCAATAAGAGATAAGGAAATGTGTCCTAGTGACCTGCCCACCTTCCTGGGAAGGACAGGATGGACGATGACCTCGTCGGAAGTATGTACAATGGATCACATGTGGCCAAGTGCTGTGAGCCTACACTCACCCTCCCTACTCTACAGATACAGATACGGAAGTCAATCAATCGGTCAATTTTCATAAACGTTCATTTCATTCTCCGTGACTGCTGTCATAACTCAATTTTCCATCTTTTGACAATAAAGAACCTGCCTGAAGACTAGTGGTGCCTCTTCTGGTAATGGTTAAGCCAACGAATAATGTAATACACATTTCGTATTGCCTAATGGATATAATTGTTAAGCATTATTGTCCTAGGTTAATAATAGAAAAAGCTATTAAAGAAATTGAACTTCGCAATAAGTGGCTAAAAGGAGCAATAATTGTCAACTTCACAGCTCGTATTAGAATAAACATATTTTGATACTTCTATTATATTTTTAAATTGACAAGACAAATTACATGTACATGAGTGTTATTCAATGCATTTCTCGCATAAATTTCCCAATGAGATGTTCATTTACACCATTTCCGCTCTCCCCTAAATTTATCGTGAATAATAAATTTTCCATTTTTCACGTCCGTTCCTCGTTAATAGCATAAATCTCGCGAATACTCATTCAACTGTCTAGTAACGTCGTGTTCTTCAAGTTAGTGCATCACCTCTTTTGTTTTATGCACAGATAACTTGATCTGAATAAATCAGCTGAAAGTTATTTCCCAGATTGCAGTACTGTTTAAGATTTCACTTAGAACCTTTTGCTGACTGCTTCGGAGATGTACGCTAGAATTAGTTAACAGCGTGGGCATAAAGAAAGGAGTTTAATGCGAACGTAAATTAACGTTAACTTATAACGTAAATGTTTGATATTTGTTAATAGATTTGATCTTTGTTAACGTTTTCCAATCTTTTTGGACTGTTTTTAGCGCTCTTTCGAGTTTTGGTCTGTATTTGACTGAAATAGTATGGAAAATGGTCCAATTGCAAGCAAACTTTCGTTTTAAAGTATATTAGATGAGTCATCCAGCGCACGGCACTGCTTCTCACAACCGGATCATTCTGCACAAGCCCAGGGGACGCAATCATAGCCGAATCGGGAGAATTGCCCCTAGAATCTCGCATACAATTTCAAAGTCTTTCATACGCTATTCAAGTATCCTCCAATGAAACACACCCCTCAAAGCATTTTATCTTCTCAAATAGATTCACGTCTCTCTCCACTAATCACACTTAAATATCACCACCGTTTTATGAAAGAATTAATAGAATCTGTTCAAGATACCAAGTAGTGGAGATATGGTTTATAGATTACCAGAAGAGTTCACAATTAATTTGGCGGAATTATATGCAGTGGCTAAGGCTCTAATATACTCTAAAGAAAGTCCAACCCCAAAAATTCTAATTAAAACAGATTCCTCCAATATAATAGATAATTTAAAGCAATCGTATCCAAACAACCCTCTAGTGTTACAGATCAAAAAACATCTACAAAAACTTTACACCTCAGGTGAAATAATAAAATTTATTTGGGTACCCTCTCATATGGGTATACCTGTAAATGAAGATGCTGATGATATTGCCAGAGAATATTCCGCAAACGTCTTTAAATCAACTACAGAACATCCAGTGCCAGCAACGAACATGAAAGCGAAGCTTAAGGAGAAAATCCGTAGTTTTTGGCAATACAAATGGACAGCCTCACAAACTAAATTAAGGGTAGTTAAAACAACCACACTACCGATGGACATGTATACCATCTTCACAAACCATTCTTACTCGGTTAAGAAGATTCAACCATAAGTACCTACTCAACGGAAACCATCTTCCAAGCTGTGAAGTGTGCAAGGTACAGTTTTCAGTGTCCAGCATTTTCTAGTAGAGTGTCCTAAGTACAACAATGAAAGACAAATATGTACCTCTCTGTGTATTTTGTTGAATATTCTAGGTAAAAAGTTCATAAATGAAAATGTAATTAAGTTCTCAAAAGACATAAATATGTACTCTCCAATTTAAAAAATTAATTTAACGAACCTCTGTGGTTGATGCAGGTAATTTAAAATAAAAAGAGAGTATATTCGAGTGAATTTGTGCATTATTTAGACTTCTTGTGTACTTTTTAGGTGAAATTAAGGATTTTTAATTTATTTCGAGAACCATTGATTGTTACGGACTGTAGTTACGTGAAATTGATAGTTTTTGAATGAAATAACGTAAAATTGTTTGTTTTCCTATCATTTTAGACTGTTTTCAACAATCCAAAAGCAAAAAAAGGAACTATAATAGTAGGCACTGAATCATCGGTTCATCGGTTTTCCGTGTTTGTTTAGAACAAAATTTTATGTAGGAAAATTCCAATGATCAGAATTGGTTATAAATAATTTTAATATATAAAAAAAACGACTATTTTTTGTTGCAACAAACCATAACAAATTGAACATGCCAAAAAATGCATACTATTTGAATCTTTTGTAAATGCATTGCTTCTCGTTGTGACGTCGAGAAGTATTATTTCAGTACTGCGCGTGCGTTCATGCTACAACTAACGAAGGTATATAAGTTATTCCGACTAACACACACGAATTCATTGGTGATTAGATGAAAATTCCCATAATATTTTTATGTCATACCAGTATGTACCCCAACTGCACAGTTTTCTACTTCATTTTATGACATCCAATTCAATGGTTTATAATAAAAATACCATAAGCACAAAAGCAAAACAAAAATTTGGAAAAAAGACAAGTTGAAATAGACTTGGAAGAAATGGAATAAACTAGAAGGTATCTTGGAAGTTTAAATGATAATATGAGTTGGTGAGAAAACAGTTACCGATACTGAACATAAAGATACCAACGAATCTTTAAGTATTCACAATGATCACCTTGAACTTCTGGTCTTGAATATATTGCATTTTTTGTCGACAATTCCTAGCGAGTCAAAGAAGTCAGGGAAAGTTGACGATTGGTTATCGACTACGAGAAGAGAATGACAGACAATATACGAGGTAAACGAACATTTTTTTGTTACACACAAATACTCTGTAAATTGAGTAAATTAATTGCTGACTTCACTCGATAAGTTATAATTGAGAGTGAAATTTCAAGAAATCATCATGTTCAGGTACATTTTGTTACATCTACAATTTAGAGGACCACAGAAGGTCTGAAAAGGTTGCAGTGGAATAGGCCAAGTGCCACCACATTAAATCTATCTATCTAAGTGGAGAAGGAATCATTAAGAAAACTTTATCCAGATACTTGCGGAACGCATAGCAAATTCAGAATCTTGCACACACACATAATTGACTGGATAGAAGAGAGACTCTTACCTAATATGTATATAGATTTGAAGAGGTGGCTAATCGGCCAACTCCACTACTACCTTTCCAGGTCTATTGTATTCTTCTGAATCTAGATAACATTCTCTAGCACGAATTTCATGTAATTTCCTGCCGTTGGCATCTAACCGAACATTAGACAGGCAGTCTTACTAACTGACATAGAAGGTGGTCTGCAGTACGTTGTCTCTTCTAGGTCAGTATCTGCACATGACTTCGTCTGTCAACCTCATCAGCTGTGCGTGACTGTTTAGCTTACATACCTACTACGGCAGTTTTTATATATTATGTCTGCCATGTTGGCGAATGTCCTCTAATGTGGAAATGGAAATCCAATCCTTTCCGTTACCCTTACGACCTTCGTGCCCCACCTTAACTAAAAACCTGCGAATATTCCAAAATTCATTCGGGAAGTAGGGAACTAATTAGATCACTAAATCCATCTTCTTGCCTAAGTACAGTTTTTTTTCCAAAGGTTCTGGAAGCTTTCTCATAAATTTTACTTTGAATTTAGTGTTTTTTATCAACACTTGAAATGAGTTTCCAGTCTTCTTTTGAAATAGTTTGACTTAATTTTGTTCCTTTTTCAGTTTCAACAAAATAATTCTATTAGTAAATATGTTTATCCCCTCGTATCAAAGATCGTCATTTCTCGAAATCCTTTTATAGTTCCAGTGTTACCACAACAATGTTGACGATTATTCAATTCCGAATTTTAACAAACTTCATTTACATATTGATTGGGAATCACTGTTTAATGTTTCTTGTGACTTTTTATTCGAATCGAAGATTTAATTTCATTCACATACCAGCAACCATCGAAAAAAAACTTCTGAAAACATGGAACCTGTTCAAAATGAAATACGGCCATTAATAAATCAGAATTCGGAATGAACGCGCAACTCGGAGGCACAACTTTTGGTCATATCGTTTTGGAATAAATGTAGAATAATATCTGTAGTGTCACACGGTTTGTGAAAATGACGATGAAAGATTCTAGAACAAGAGTAATGAGAAGGTAAGGTCTATCGGAGGAATTTGAAATAAACGAGGGTGTAAGCCAACATGGGCGGTATTGTTTAACATGGCAGTGGATAGTATAGTTAGGACTTGTAATATCAAAAGAAGCATAATTAATAAATCAAAACAAATAATAGCAGATGCTGATGATTTAACCATAATAACGAGCGAACAAAGAAATCTTAAAGAAACACTAGAGAAATTTGTAAAAAAGGCTGGCAAAGAGGACTAAAAATAAATCAGGAGAAACCAAAATATATGGAAATGAATAGAGATAGGGAAGTCTATCAACCAGAAGCAGTAAAGTAAAATTAAGCATCCGGGAACAATTATCAGTAACAAAAATGACACAGAAAGGAGAGCAAAGAATTCAATCAGGTTACAGAGAATATAATAAATTTTAAAATATTATGCAGGGTAAGAGAATAAGCCGAGCAACAAAATTAAGAGTCTACAGGACGGCGATATATAAATAAAACCGGTAGTGACCTATGCGGCAGAAACTATGAGAACGAAGAGTAACTAAGGATATATGAAAGAAGAATGATCAGGAAAAATTTATGGACCAATGAAACAAGGAAATAACAAATACCGAAGACTAAAGAATTATGAAATTAGGAATATATTAGAAAATGAGGATATAGTAAACTCTTTTAATATTGATTAGATGAGGCTTTTACTTGATGTAGATCCATAGTAAATTATGAAATCAAAAAATTTTATTTTGTTAAATAATCTACATTATATTAAAACTTAAAGTAACGCATTTAACAAATTAAAATTGTTTGATTTCATAACAAACTCTTTTAAATCAAAAAGGATGCGAAGGTACGGATATGTTAAGAGAATGGAGAAGACAGGAGGTAAGAAGAATCACAGAATGGAGACCTAATAAGGATATATTACCAGGAAGACCAGAAACTAGACGGAAAGATCAGGTCGTGGAAGATAAAAATTTTGGGAGTACAAGTCGGGATGAAACAGATGCAGGAGAGAAGAGCATGGAGAGCAATTGCCGAAACTGCAAAACCACTGGAAAATTGTAGATACACAAGATACACACTCCAGCTGGAGTGTGAAGTCTTGTATATATTATAATATCACAAGAGTGTTAGATTAAATTAAAAATAATTTGAGAGATTTTAAAAAACTTCTTGGTAAAGCCCGAAGGACTCGAGTGGTTTTACAAAATGGCAACAAGTTTAAGAAAAGTCATACATATTGTACTGTATTCCATTCTGTTTAAATCATGGCGCTAATATTAAATACTAGCTCCATGGTTTAAATACAACATTTTCGTACTTTTGAAAATTAGCGTTATAAAAAAATACATACAGCAAAGTTCTCCCCTTCTTTGCGATAAGTTTTTGGTTATCCCATATAAACTATTTCAGCTTAACATACCAAAGTTGAATACCTCATGGGTAATTGAACATAAAACAGCGATATGGCATACAAGAAATTAATTTACATGCTTTCTCATCTCATCTCCTATTATGGAATGCGTTGATTTTATTATTGGACTTCTTTATAAGCCAAAACATCTTAATTTATACACCAAAGGATGATACGTTCGATTAAAAGGTGAAGTCATAATAAAGGTTTGTTGAATAGAGAATTCAAGTCAAAATATAACGGAATAATACACAGTGGAGTTAATTTAAGTGAAAGCGATATTTGGTTGAGATGAGACGAATTTGAATGACAATAATCACCGTTCTTCGAGAGTTTAAATCTTAATAATTTGACAGATCGTCATTCAATTACTTTATTGTCGAATATTACTCAATAAAATAAGTGTAAGATTATATATTACAAATTTTTGAAAGTTACAGGTCAATATTCCTTCCCTTTATTACTGTAGATGCAGAGATTTAGATGATCTATTCAGCCCCTTCTTTTCAATTGAGTAATTCCTGAACAAATCAACAAAGTCTAGTAGTGCCTTTAGACATATTCTCTGGACAAGCATAGTTTATATTGGTATCCATTCATACAGTAATCTTAGATGTTATATTCTAGGATTCAGTATTGCATTCTTCTTACTATTTGGATTTTTTGTAATGCCCATTCTGCTAGCATTGTTTTGCTATAGCAGCTGCCATAACACCGATTTAAGACTTACTATGGCTTAGGTATTCATTTGTTCTCCCCTGGAGGATATCATTCCACAGGCGTCTTCTTATCATCTCAGTCCCACTAAAGCTTTGCAAGTTTATTCACTATTTCATCTCTCTATATTCTACTGTGTCTGCTCTCGCAGAGCTCATTGAGCTTAACTAGGCATTCACATATCATTTGGAACTAACTTCACAATAACTATAGTGCTCCAGTGGATGCTTCACTATATATTTATAATCAGCATTGGACTGGCCAGTGGACACACTCCATAGGAGTGGGTTTTCCATTTGTGGACCTTTACATTTCTATCCCTGTCCCTTATATTGCTTCAATTGTAGCCATCTGAATATATTATATCCTATATTATTATTACCATATTACTAGATTAATCTGAATAGAGATCTAAATAGTTGATTCGGGGACTACAGAGTTTTACCACGACTACTTGAGTCAAATCCATTTCCGCCTTTTTTGGGGATTCTGACAAATTACACATATTATTTATTTTACGTATTTATTGAGGGAATGCCCAGTACCACTAATAATAAATTGCATGGCGTAAGGATAGACAAGGTGAGAACCGATTTTCGACTGCTTTTGCGCGGTCCCATTTTCGGCCATATTGGTTGCTATAGCTGACTGTATATATACACGAGTGCACGTTTAAATATAATAATATAATGATACGCTGCTAAATTACATAACTTACAACAGTTTCGATTCATTTTCAATTTTTTTATACCAATATATACCCCGATCTTGGGCAAAGATTTGCCATTGGTCGGTGAAAATGGATGCGCAGGAACACACCTTGTCTATGCTTACACCATGATAAATTATTGTATTTAGGCGCATATTTGTGTTTATTTTCTTAGTAATTTCACCCAATCTTTACCCGCTCTATCGAACTTTGTGCTAACCTAACCTAATCCAACTGAACCTAACCTAACCTAACTTCTCTTTATTTTATATTAGGTATATCAAATTTATATAAAATTTTGAAGGTAATTAGTTATAAGACTTTATTTTTAAATCGTAAATCCTGCCAGTATAATCGATGGTGGTGGGATTATACCTACTTGATATCTTGTGGCACAGCTCAGCGATCCCGGTTGATTCTACCCCTCGCCCACGTATATAGATGATATCTATCTTTGATGATATCCCCCGTATAATTGACCAACAAACAATCATTTTTGTCTTTGTTTTGGATATTGAAAAGAAAAACATTTCTCCGCCTATGCGAACCGGACTCGTTTTGATTTTGCTGTTGCGGACGTTGTGGCATGTGGTCGATCGTCTTCCAGCAGCCTTAGCATACTCTTAGTGGCCTTGCGAAGACATTATAATGGCAGCATTTCGAGCAGCACCGGTTCCAGCTACTACTTTATCATTTACAGAAATTTATTTAAGTTACATTTTCGGACGACTTTAAAAACGCAAAAAAAAATTTTCAAAGTCCACGGGGATTTTGAATGGGAAACATTTTAACGCTTTTAGCGAGTCCTTAGAGTGAATACTAGGAGCTGAGGGGATTCATTTTTTGACATTTCCAACAAGATTTTAAGTCGGGAGAGGAAAATGAAACATAAGTCCCCCTTTAAAACTCCTTACTGAACATACACTTTTGGTACTACACCGCTCAATGAAACGCAAAAGGATCACGAAAAATGAACTAAGTATCCTATCGATGCTCATTTAATTAATCAATAACTGAGGAAGGTTCAGGGGTACAGTTCATTGGGTAGACCACAAACCACATACAACCAAAAGACTGCCCTCTCTGATAAATATTTTGGCTACAGCAAATGTGCTGCCATCTGTAGTTGTCATGATATATTAAGAGAGAAAATTGAGCAGAAATCTATCAATTTTAAGGCGGTAAATTTAAACCTTTCCCATTCCATTTTTTTTCAAAATCCTGTTTTGAAACCTCTCAAGCTTAAAGTAACAATTTAAGGTTTTTGTTCCTTGCTGCATTTTAAAAATATAAAATACTTTAAAAGTGGTGGAATGCCAATAACCTAAAATTGTTACTTCTGGCTTGAAAGAGTTTCAACTACCTTATGGTTTATAAATAAAACAAGATATTGAAAAGAACACGTTTTATTTTATCAATAATATATAAATGATTAAAATTTTCGTAACAGAGATCAGTTTCTTTTGTATTGTTTTTTTAATATTTGGCAAATGCCATTTTATGTAGTGAAACTTTTAATATAACTAACCTTTGGGCTTCTCTGTTAGTACACTGTGGAGCACAACAACGAATAAATCCCAGTTTATAATTATAGACAAAAACACAACACAAGAACAAAATGAATTAACTAAATACAAACACGTGTTCACATTCACAAACAAAAACAACGCAGTGGCCGACAGATAAACAAACAGCCCTTCCCGAGGGTTGTCTCTGTCCTTCCTACAATTTCATGTTCTATCAACAAAATATTTTAGTTCTTCACGATAACAGCGCCATCTTAGAGAATCAACTTGACTTCATCTTCAATCATAACTCATAACAACTACAGATGCCTCTGAATATTGTGTACAGCTTTTTGCAGGAGTAAGATTCCACCCCCCCTGGGGTAGACTGTCAGCAGCGGTGCTGTCAAAGTTAACGTGATGGCTAGATCCAGATAGAAACGCCTGTAGGGGTGCGACCAGAGAGGAAGTACAGGATTGGATAGATGAGGAAATGGAAAGAAGATGGACGCGTTAATAGGAGCTATTGGGTGAACCGGAAATTCGGGGAGGTGAACTACTTCTTGACACAGGTGCTCACAGGACATGGTCGAGAGTAGGTTACCTGTGTGAAGTGAAGGATGTGTTAAGATACTGGAAGAAGGAGGAAGTCCTGGGGAAGCTGGAAAATAAAATAAGGGAGGCGGCGTATTGGGAAAATATGGTGGAGATAATGTTGAGGGGCTAGGACGAATGGATGGAGATAAGCCGTGTATTGGAGAGCATAGTTTGGGAAAGAGGACTCGATATCGCAGGTAAGAGAAATGTAAGGGAGAAGGTAACAGAGAGTGCGTGAGGGATCGTCACTCGCCTTGAAGTATGCTAGGGTAGTGATTCCGAGGTGGAAGTAGCGGCGAGTTTAAGGTTATTTTGGTTGGTAGGCATTCCTTTGGGGAGTCCAGCAATGGGATAGAACCCATTCGAACATGAGTTTCTCGGCCAGAAAAAAAAATAATCGATAAAATCCATGAGACAATAAATATAGAGCTTAGATACTACTTTTACTAGAAATGTATGCTTACAAATGTCATATGTAACAATCAATAATACACATCACTAAGGCCTGTTTATGTATCAGCGTCATTATAATATGATATTTTTGTTAATATATAAGAAAATTAAATAACATTGGCCCATTATTACTTTACAAATTTCCTGGTGCCGTCTCTGGTTCCAACGACGTCAGCATGTTGGCCGGAGTCTTCGCTTCGAGGAAGAAAGAATAGTATATTATATAGCTCATATTATTTTTATTACCAGACTTTATTAATAATGTATTACATTTTTTCACGTACCACATGAATACGACCATTGATTATAACAAATAATAAATAAATATTCGTTGTACGAATGTAGATGACTGTATTAAGAGCTTAATAGGTAAAATAGAGCGCTCCGACTGGTTGTATAACTGCTCCATTGGTCTATTTAATAAATATTATGTTCTTGAAGAAACAGACACAAAAAAAGAATAATGAAAAAAATAGCGCGGACGAGTCTGAAGGGTACTTCATTTTTGTGCCACAAAGAAACAGTTTAAGATGCAGATATTGGCTTGTTAAATGATTAAAACTTCTAATGTATCTTGATAACATTATATATCTGATACGTTATATAGGTACCCTGCAAAAAGGAGATAATATATAGATATCATTTCCTTGATTCGTTCCATAATTATACACGAACTTCAGTAACGAGTCCTCTTTTATAAAATAAACCCGTTACATAAAGTGACTTCTATAAAAGGCTTTAACAATGAAAAGGAAGAATCGATATATTTTACATGTAGATCCTTATCAACTTTTCTATTAACTTACTTACACGACCATTTTGGAGTTTGGATTATTTAATAAATTCTACTGAAGAGACTCTACAAAAGGAAGAATCTCACAGTTATTCCAACTGAGTTTCCTAAAACATCGAATGATGCAGATAAACTAAATCCGAAATATATCGGTATTCAAAACAATTTAGAAAAACGTTACAAAGTGAGAAATATTATAAATAATCCAATATTAAGTTAAACCCCAATTTAACCTTACACCTTCGGGTAGAAAGGTAGAAAGGTAGAAAGAACATGGCCAAGTAATGAATTCTACCCATATATATATTTTAACCTTTTACCGACGAAAAGATCAATTCATCACGAGTTGTACGTAATATTAAACGTGAAACCCTACAAGCTCAACACATAAAAGGAAAATGCATCAGCTTCCAATAAATCTAGAATTCACAATGGTCGGATTGTATGACGTGAGCGAAGAACATTAAATTGAACAATAACCTATTCTGGTGTTTCAATCAGCTTGAGGCTCGCTACGTATACGAAATTGTGAATATTGGATCAGAAACTCTTCTACACTTTCAAAAACAATCATACAATATTCTAAAGGAATATACTTACTCAGTTCATTTATTTAAAAAGTTGATGGGAAAACCGTGACTTCCATAACATTGGACAGAATACCTACTTCTTTCACCGAAAAAAAATTTGGAAGGTTGGTATGATGAATATACCGATTGGAATTTCCAAGTACTGGCACACCAACGGCCTCTAGAATAGCAGCGTTGTTTGAGCACCCTTAAATAAAGCAATGTATTTTCTGAAATTGTTGGGCTCACTATACATATGTTTCCCATTACTTCAGTATACTGTTAGCTCGTGATGTTCCTAGAAAGATAGCTTGGAAATATTTAATAAAAAATACATAATATAAATTTATTCGTAAGCATTAAAAAAAGTCGCTCGAAACTGTTATAAGAATGGAAATTAATTAGATCAACTTCATGTATGGCCGCTATATTTAAGAAAATTTTGAATATCTGGCACCGCAGCTGCAGGTGGCCAATATCGCCAATCATCGAGTAAAATATTGCTTATAATATTGAAAAGTTCGGGTCACTTCTAAGACGATCCACTATAATATAAAAAATTTCATGGGATAGGGTGGATTCTTCGAGACCTTTTAAACGATCTCTTCACTCTCATAGGCGTGTGCCAATTCTGTTTGTATATTTATATTTAAAATAATATAGTAGCATCTATTTCTTGGTTGAGTGAGTTTAATGAATTAATAATATAATATTTATTGAGTGAATTGATATCAATATAATATTTATTTGTTCGTGGAGTTGAGAGAATTAATATCATTATAATATTTATTTGTTTGTAGACTTTAGGGTAAGTTTTGTGAATATAATTAATTTGTAATTAATAGGAATGGCATTTTGGAGACCATTTGAAACGACAGTCCAAGATGATGCGCGGGAATAAAATAATTTGGCGCCACAAGCAAATGATTTACATGTTCAGAGTCAACGCGTTGTTTTAAATATATACGCGTGTTTGAAAAAAGAAAGTTCTGTAATTTCTGATAATGCGGTTATCGCGAGAATTCACGAATTGACGAAAATTGGGCTTACAACGATTAATAATGTGATTAAACTAGGCACTGTTACAGATCATTCTTTAAAGCGAAAACAGACAGAAACATTATTTCACAATATTCGAATTCATAAGCAAATTTATGCACGCCACTGGGCGGCTTTTTTCTTCAATGGGATTAAAAATATGGGTAATCAAATCAAAATTAGATAAATTTTAGGATAACAATCGACCTTTTATCTTTGAGGGAGCAGAAGTGCAAAAGAAATGATTGGAAGGTCTCTGAGGTAGTTATCAAAGCTTTGGCATCAATAGTTAAATGTTCAATCAATTCACTCTAGTCCTTCAAATTTCCAGGAGAGATTGGAAATGGATCAGAAACATGGGGAGTTGAACTACTTCTTGACGCAGGTGCTCACTGGATCTCCACAAGATTGGGGAAAAGAGAAACAGGAGTATTCGAGAATTCTAAACTGGAGGATGACGTGGAACATGTGTTCAAATGCTTGAAGAACGAGAAAGTGCTGAAGAAGTTGAAAAAGGGGAAGGAGGTGTGTGTTGGGAAAGCATGGTGGAGATAATGTTGAAAGGCGATGAGAAATGGATGACGGTGAGTGGCGTAGTGGAGAGCACGATTAGGGTGAACTGACTTGATATGGTATGTGAGAGGTAGGAGTGATAGAAGAGAGAGTGCGAGGGGGATCGAGCCCATCTGGAGGTATGCTAGGATAGTGATGCCGCGGAGGAAGTAACGGCAAGATTGAAGTGGGTTTGGTTGAGGGGAGTAATTCAAAACTGTCGGAGTACCGCTTGGTACCCAATCGAACATGAGTTTCCCATCTCAGACCAAAAAAAAAGCCATAGTGGAAGGCCGTTGAAGATGATTATTTGTTCCTCACAAGACAGAAGAGTTCCATCTATGAGCAGAGTGTATGAGAAATCGGATGTTGAAAAATAAGTTTAATAGAGTGGAGCTTGTTCAGCTCAATGCTCAAAAACATACATTAATCTTGGAACAACACTTTCGCTTCGATTTG
Organism: Galerucella nymphaeae; assembly: GCA_963978555.1. Taxonomy (NCBI): domain Eukaryota; kingdom Metazoa; phylum Arthropoda; class Insecta; order Coleoptera; family Chrysomelidae; genus Galerucella; species Galerucella nymphaeae. The sequence goes on from OZ021709.1 coordinate 17,538,234, forward strand.
GATGGATTTACCAGCACTTAGCTAACAATACTCTTAATGAATAAAACTTAAAAGAGCATGATTTGCATGTAAATATAATAATCGCTGCGAATTATCAGATAATCAACTGGGATTTGACAATATTATTAATAGTTTTGTTCTTGAATCGAGAGTTTTGTTGAAATTGATTTTTAATTTTCTATAGAAACTTTGAGTTGTTAAAGAAATAATTACGAGTATAATGATGACATAAAGTGTAAAATCACACTATTACATTAAATGATGCAATCATTTCATCGCGTGAATCTTTTCTGTGAATAATATAAATATAACGTTTGTGGTCAATCTATTAAAAATGAATAGAAACCTTCATTGCTGGTTGGTATTAATATCCCGGCAAGTTCAGCCAATATAAGATCAAGATTAAAGTTATTCTGAAAACAATTCATCTCAGGGTTAATCGAATCATTATTAGGATCTATAAATAGTAGTTAAGAGTTCTTCTTACACGTGTGCCGTTAAAAATATCTTCAAAATAATACTTCCCTGAAAACATTTTTGTTCTTGAGCAATAATAGCTCAACAACCATAACTAATTCGAGTTTGCACACTATAAAGTACTTCAAACGGTTCCAGAACGGTTTATAAATGCCCACAACTGCATCTCACTCATTTCAACTGCAAGCATTCAGATGATGATTTTTTTACTTGCAAATGTTATGCGTTATACCTTTTCTAGCCCTCTCAGCTCGGTGTTCCCTGTTACAAAGTTGCCTTCTTAGTGTTACTGATGATGTTACATGATGCTGTAAGTAAGCTGAGCTATGAAAATCGACATGTCACATTGGAGCATCATTGGTCATTTCAAAAACCACAATTCAGAAAATTTCACATGGAGACATAGGGAATTATCTGTGGAAAAAATAGCTTCTCGTTGAATACCTCTTCTGTTGACGTAAAACATAAATAGGCCGAGTAATATGTGAATATTTATGACAAAAACCTATTAGAAGAAGGAATATGTAGATTTATTGTGCCCTCTTAGTTTCTGAAGAGATTCATAGAGACCACTGCAGTAGCTCTTTTAGTCCTATTTCTCAGATGAATATTAGGATATCTGCAGGCTTCAACTTAGAATAATGTCCCTATTCTATACAGTAATCTCCCTGATGCTGGGCCCAGGGATTCTGAATTGCTGTGGTTTTTCCTTCCTTGCCCAAAAATATACATTCTTCTTCACCCAGCTGAATATTTGATTGTCTATGTTCTACCAGATTTCTCCAACGGTCAAAGTTTGTCTTTTTTCCATATTTGCCTATTTCTTCCAATGTTACATTTGAGCTTATGTCGCAAAAGGGCTCAGGCTCCCAAAAGGGTATTTCCCTTTTCTCCTAGACCATGTACAGTCTCTTTTTTTATCACAATTTTTGTCCAAAACTCACTATTTTTATGCTCTTTCGTCAAAAAAAAGCAAATAGTTCTTTGTCTATGTGTTTTGTACATATATTTTTTTCTTATTGTCGGATTGTTTAGTCGTAAATTACAAAAAATATTTCACACGTATAAGTAGTATAAGGCTTTTCAATTAGAATCAAGCAAATTTCCTTCTTTCAGTAAATATTATTAATATTGAAATTTGTGTAAAATTCTTGAATATTGGTCTTTTAATAAAAAACAATTAAAACGCGATGCAGAAGTCGAAAAATATCGGAACTACATTCCATAAAGTGGAGGAATAATCAAGATACGAATTCATAATAATTCACGATTGTTAGTGTCAAGTTATATCTGTAAAGTTGAAAAATAAATGGGCACTATATCAATTATTATTACATTGCTATGTTCTTTTTTATAGAGATTATCATATGATTTAAAGCTGTCGTTTTTTGCCAATTTAGTTGGACAAAGAGAAACTCGTTCAGATGTGTAGTTGTTTACTTGTTTTTGATTACAAAAATGTATATAAGAGTAGAATATGATGAATAGGGCAAGTTTAATAATTTTTAAAAAGTGAAATTTCTACAGTTAACGGTTAATGGTACCAACTACCTTATTATACGCACTTTCCACAAAATTTATTCTTCTATATACTCTCCAAGTTTTATATGATTTATAGCGGTTAATATCCCGAAAAATAATTAATTATTTACGGTTATTGAAATCGCTTACGGTTATTGAATTCGCTTAAATACATACGAGGGTTGATTGAAAAAAAAATAACCAAGATACGAAAAATTAAAACGAAAATAAATGATCACTTATTTATATATTTTTCTCATTAGAATATGTTCGTAGAGTGTATAAAGTTTATTCAGCCTTTTTGGTGTGCGTCATCGTTTGTGACGTATAATCGGGTTTTCGGTATGTCGTTTATTTTATTTGTTATTTTGACACATATCTAACACTAAAGTTGATAAATAAAATCATCAGGATCGCATTAAGCAAAATTCGACAAGGCTATGAAATTAATAGTTACCAGCTTCTTTTTATAACTGAAAATACTTGAGAACTTTCAAAATGCTGATGTTTTTCCGTGTATATAAATAATAGATAATTTACCGTGAACAACAAAGTACAGACCTGACAAGAACTATCAGTGGGACAGTAGAAAAAGATGTCAGACACATTGACAATACGAAAGGTATATCTGCATCCTATTTTAAACAAAGAAATTTTTCCCGATTGATAGGTCGCGCTTGCGCTTAATCTGAACGTCAACCAACCAATCAAATTTTTGTAAGTCAATGATTAGGGTTGACGTTTGTAATACATTTAAACGGCTCATTATTGTGATATTGTGATTAGGGTTAATCACAGACCTGCCCTTTTTTCCATTTCTTTCAACGTAATGTGTTAGAAAGACATTAATAATCGATGACGCACACCAAAAGGCTATTGAATGAACCATAGAAGAATCTTAGATGCTTGTGGACAACAGAGAGAACCATAATAATGTCACAAGGAGATACTATTGGAAGTGCAGAAGTGTTTATCGTCTGCCAACGAATAATAAACCTGAAACTGATCTACTTAGGGCATCAACTGGTCAGAGTTTCAGCTTTTCGGAAGCCTAGGTCTCTGGGATACAAATATAGATGCAGGATACACACAAATTATCTTATAACTCGTATGGTGGAAGGGCCCATCCATCCAATCAACTCCCAAGATACAAATCTAATCTAATCATAGAAATAGCCTATTGACAACGGAAGACAAGCTCCACAAAACTCAAAAACTAGCCTGTATATTATGTGTTTGGCCATGGAAGTGATTTTCAACTTCACACCGCTACATGCACATGGTCGTGAAAGTGTTGCAGAAAAAACAAGATACAGACATGCGACAAAATAGTATGATTAATGGCAATATTCTTCATTTCAAGCTTAAGCTACAATTAGTTAAGCCAGGATGAAATGTGAAGCTCGGCTTAAATTATGTTATCATCTACTGTAGATAAATGAATAAGGCTTTGTTAATCCGTAAATTTGGCAGCACCCTGAAAATTTTGTAATGTAAAGTCATAGAGATAGAATATAAGAAAGGAGACGACATCCACTGTTGGGTTCCATATATACACGTGGAATCAGTGGGCGTTGCTAAGTGTAGCACGCAACGTATTTTTGCACAGAGCCGGATTAAATTGAACTACAATAGTCTACTATTACTGTGTGACAGATTCATGTTTAAAATATTTGTAATACACCCCTGCATATTATTTATCTTACCTTTGGTACGTTATTCCCGAAGATTTCTTAGTATCCACGCCGTCTCGACTTGTACAACTTCTAACAGCACAAGACACCATTTTAGTCAAGAAAAGTATTTTCAAAAATGTAATTTACGACACGGATAACACTTAAAAACATTCATCTATCAACTTTGACATTAGCGTGGTACGAAAATGGCTGGCCGAGTACGCTTTAGATCACGTGATTTCGTCTCCTCCCTCTCTACTATCTCTATGTGTAGTCAACCCAATCTAGAAAATGTCAACAAATTTCGTTTTCCACAAGTTTCAAATGAACACATTCTTTTAATATTATTAAATATGAATTCAATTTTTGCTGAAAAAGTTAGGGTGAGACGGGTACCGAATTTTACAAGTACTGAAAAACTGCACTTGATGAATTTTTTGCCAATAAATACGCATGTATATTGGAAGACAAAAAACCGACAGGACATCTCAAAAAAATAGGGGCACTGCTAGCATAAAACATTAAAGCAGTCAGTACCTGATTTGCTGGGGATACGCTATTACATCTAAAAATAAAATAGATAATTTTACAAACAATAAAAACAGTCTTCGATCTTTATTTACTGAATACTATGTAATAGTTAAGCCCTCAATTTTGAGGGCTTAACTTAAACCAGGCTTAAAGTGAGCTGAACGTACGGCGGCTTAAGCTCTATAACCTTCGCTTAATTGCATACGGAGAGTATGGCCATAAGAGGGATTTTTTTAAAGGAATTATCATATAGAAGAAATGTCAATACAGAATTCAAAATATATATTATGTATCTCCCCACTGGAGTCAAAAATCGAAGTTTTTTGAAACATAATAAACGATTATAATTTTCTACTTTCCCGAAGAAGTTTATTCGATATCTACGTTTTCAGCAGTTTCAATTAATAATAATAGCCAGTATATCCAGTGCTACCCCCGTATGTACTTTATTTATCATTAAGAATACAATAATTTCAATAACATTTTGATCAATATCTTTAGAAAGGTCGATATTAATCTCACACGGCGATAATAATCGATTGATTTCAAAAATCATTAATTAGGGAAATTGTTTTTGTGTTCGTTTTACATAATTTACATCGAAAAAAAATTGCAATAAAAACGCCTTAGTCCTCTACTTTCCTTTAAATTACGTGATTTTTGTTTGTGTATATCATAGTTACCTAACAGGGAGGAACTCCATTCGTTTATTTTTTATCTAAAAGTGATCGCATCAATCAATAGTCTGTGATATTATAGACCGGTAGCACAGGGCACAATCATGTTAAAAAAAGTAAAATGAGACTGACAAGATCGACGCTACAGTGGAGATTGAAAATATTAAAATTTCCACCAAACTAGAGCTATTAACTCATGAAGGTAGTGTGCTCGGTTGCATTAATTACGTACTACTTTTTACACAGAAAGAAATTTTGTACGTAAAATTAATGAACACCGGTCGTCAATATTTTGAACATTAATATTATGAATTGGTGATTGTTACAATGATTTCCGATCATGGATTAATGTTTTAGTACACTGAAACAATGAATGACTTAACATTAAGCAATAAACGAAAAACATCAAAAATTGATTATTTTTTTCATTGGTACAATGAAAAAGTTCATTGAATCAACGTTTGAGAATTATTAAATTGATGTTGTTCGTCTTTAAAACAATAAATTTTTGTTATGGATTTACGAACAGCATACATATCAACACCATAAACGGTATTCATTGTTTCAATGTTTGCTAAACGTTAATATTACGAACTTGGACATTAACTTCTAATAGGGCGCTAAAATCAATGATACTTGTTCATAGATCCATAACTAAAAACATTAATATTACGAACAGCTTACATGGACTCAGAATAGCGCGCGAAAGTTAATGTAAACCGTTCATAGATCCATGATTGTAATCATTAATATTACGTAAAGGCGTACATAGAAAACAAAATACGTGACCATTTTCGCGCCTAATATTTCAGTCTTTTTGTTTCTCGAGAGGGTTAACCACAGTCTTGTTGTGCTCCGTTGTGAATTTTGTGTGATTTGAGTTTTTTAGTGGGTGAAATTGTGCCATTTTATTGAGGATAGACTATTTACCATTTTTTCAACGAATAGACAATATCTTCATATTGCAAGTGTGAGTACTCTTTTAGTTTTCTTTTTGTAGTGAACTTATTTCAAATATTCATTTAGGTACCTATTGGGGGGGAAATCCAAGCACACAAAATACACAATCAAAGATTCCCAGGAGTCATTTTTGTTTTGTACGAAGACTCAACAAGAAGTAGATGACCATATTGCTATTAACCTGAAGATTTGAAAAATGTCTATTCAGCTTTTTATATTGTGTACTGGTGAAGACATTAACACAATTCCGAATATTTTCGTCTACTTTGAAGACATTGGATATAAATTTCTCCATATTCTTAAGGCAGTAGACATATTATTATGTTTTGAGATTATTTTTCTTATATAACTTTGACTTTCCCTTGGAAAGCAAAATGTTTTGGAACTTTCTAGAAAAGTCATTTTGTAGACATGATGTACCAAAAAAGTTCATAAAATGTGTGAATTTGTAGTAAGTGAATAGAAAATGCGAAAAGTAGTTAACATTTTCACTCTCTAGGTATATTATATTTTTTATACAGCGGAAATATATTGAAAATACAAAAATTGTTTGTCAATATAACATGTTACACCTAATTCACTGTCTCAAAGTAGTAAATTTGTTTAAAGACAGAATTAAAGAAGCAAATTATCATGAAACCCTCTTGGGGGAAAAATAAGTACTTATTATATAATTGAAAGCTATTTTTGGGACTGTTTTATTTCTTTGAATTCTTATTTGCAGATACTGGTTCTTACATCAAATCAATGGACATATAAGATAATTTTCAGCCAAATTTGCACCTTAAAACTAAAAAAAATATTGCATTGTACTACCACATTATTTTTATGTTCGTAATATTAATAACCGGTGAACATCGATCAATGTTTATTGTACATTGATTTAACGTACAGCAATCATAAACTAATGGCCGGTGGTCATGGATCCATGATTTTCGTTTATTGTATCAATGTTTATTGTACATTGATTTAACGTACAACAATCATAAACTAATGACCGGTGGTCATGGATCCATGCTTCTCGTTTATTGTGTTAATGTTTGTGGTTCGTTATATTAATAACAGGAAGTCATAGATCCATCTTCTTTATTCATTGATTCAATGTACATTAAACATAACTTGATGAATGTAAAAGTTAACGTACGAACGTTCATTGTATTAACGATATAGCTCATCGGCTGAAAATTAATGTTGATGTTCATTGATTTGATGTACTTTTTTATTAATATAACGTACCTTTTTCGTTTACAAAATTGTTGAAATCGATGTGACCTTCCACTTTGAAATTGTTACAAGCCTACAGTGGTAAAAGTATTTCTAGTTCACATGTTAAAAAAATGTGTCAGTGTTTTCATTCATCTCCCAATGTTACAAAAAGTGCGTGCAAAAGGGGAGCATTATTAGCTGAATAAATAATAAAATTAGAAATTCCTGAAACAAGGGATGACCCTTGCTGAGTTGATTCCAAAAATTGGTAGAGGGTGAGCAAAAATGCAAACATTTTAATCTACTTGGAAAATAATTAAAAATAATAAACGTAATAAAAACATTAGGTGAAAATACGTATTATTATAGATAAATTATTAGAAACACATTGCATTATTTTTAATGTAGTATTTAACAACTTTTATTGGCGATACACGCCCGTGAACTATAAAAATAATTTCATATTGTTGGTGTATTTTTTATTTATTATTTAATAATACTAGCAATTTACTTCAGCTGTTCGTTCCAGTGAGATCATCAAACGCTGGGTTTGATGTGAGAAAATGAAAAAATGCGGATGTACAAACTGGAATACCAAAAAAAGAGAACATAAAAAGTAAATCATCATATGCGAGTAACTATAATGTTTTAAAGAAGAATAAGAACCTCTTACGAAAAGGTACTAATAAAAAGGTAGTAAAATATATATTTGTGAACTTTCACAATTTTTATAACTCTCTAGATAAAAGAGTCTTGCCACCCGGGCATTATGAAGCCCATTAAGAAACTTCTTAGTAATTTGAACCGTTTCAAATTTATTTATGAGTACTTTTCAGATAAGTGTTCCTTTATTACTTCAACTATAAATTTTATTGTAAAACAAATCTAACTAAAATGTTGAAACGCTTTTATAATATCAATACAATGTGTTGCAAGCAGGTCGAAAAATATCATTTGTTACGCTTAGCGCAAAAGGCACGTCTAAAAATTATTTGAAACTATTGAAAAATGAGATTGTCGTTTTGTCAAACATTTCGAAAGACTACAGTTGATCTTTTACCGATAAAAGGGTCCATATATTATAATACATAACCATGCACACTTATGAAATAAAATAAATAAAAAAATATTCCACACTCTCAACTTCGAGGTGAATGCTTTCGTACAATTGTCACCATCGACGAAAAAATCTGCATGTCACGTAAGTTCACTGCCAACAACTATTTAAAAAAACCCTGAAATAACCTTTAGTATTTGTTTTAAATCACTAACTTGTCTGATTTTATCAGTCGTACAGTGAATACGAGTATTTCTTTTATACCTGGTAGGTATGTGTGAATTAAAAAAAATGCAGTTCCAAGTATAGCTTATTTGTTTAAAAATAAAAACAATGGCTGCGCAAGGTTTAAATACAATATGGAAATATCAAAAGTTATATAAGACAACAGGATTCGTATGTACATTTTTGGTCTTTATTTTGCTTGGTTCCTCTGTCACTGCAGAAACAAAGACAAAATATCTGTTACCTCGTAAGGCTTTACTCCATCTAATTCAAAAATACAACATTAGTAATGTGTACACTAAATTAATTCACGTACTGATTGATAGGTAGACAATTCTGTCTTTCTTTTCTGCTTTTGAGGTGCGCTGGCGACATATTTGCAGTTGCGACAGCAGCTGTAGCCACGCGGACACAACCGAAGAGTCGTGTCACACTTTTTGCTCTTGTTGAAACACTATCATGCTGGGACATTATTTCAAAAACTTAAGAAGTGTATATTATGTGAGTCTCACTTTACAAGGAATGGTGTGCATAGCTTAACATTTCACAAGCAAAATAAGAGAAAACGGCAAAAGTAAAATAGAACAATAAGTACTAACATGTGATAGGTGCAAAGAAAATGCAATAGTAGCCATAGTCAATCTTGCTCCTCTTGCTCTCGATGTTAAGGCGGAAGCGAGAATGAGTTATTAGCAGAGGCTGCAATTCTATAAAAATTGTCACGATGGAACCTACACCCTCAGTCATGAAATGAAATGAGAAGCTAGACTGAAATGAATTGGAAACATGCAGTGAGGATGGAACGTTCTTAAAACTGATATAGGAACATGAGTTGGAGTCCACGGTGCTAGACCCAGGTGCAAGCGTTAATCTACTATATCGACATTGACATTTGCTAATAAACATCGGAAAGGAAATAGTGGCCGAAATATTTTCATACTTTCTAGTCTGAGATTGCTTTCAAAAACTTGTAGCTCGGCAAACAGGAATAGGGCGACAAAGTGGGTCCTAGTACACAAGGGTTTTGTACTTTGAAGGCACTTCCATTTCCTTGACAGCCAGGCTCTGCTTAAAACAATCAGCAATCCAGCAACTAGGTCTCTACTGATCAAAAACTGAGAAGAATTCCTTAACACGCTGGCAAGAGACAACAAAGTATCTCTAATATCAGGGGATTGTAGGGAATGAAATGGTTCTAGGAGAAACTTCACAGGTCCGGAACCGTTTTATGGAATCACAAAGGATTATATAAAAGGGGAAGTCGTGCACTGGCTAGTTAAGGAACACCAACTTAAATGGAAGCTGACATAAGAACACCTCCATACTAAGAGTCTACTGAATAAGTTAGACAATGAACTCTCGTCCAGGCTGGTGAATCTGGGTAAGAGAAATTTTAAGACAGTTAACGACCAGGTAGCTGGACACTGTACCCTGAGGAAGCATGTGCAAAGTTAGTGAGCCTTAGTGCAGAAAATGTCAACTTAACACCCATACTCATATACTCTGCTTCTGTGAGAACTTACAAAGACTCAGACGGATGTGGAGTGGAAATAACGCAACCATAACGCAACCAGATGAACTGGTGGCCTATATAGAAGACACGAAGCTTCTGGAATGGAAGTAGGTAGATAGCATGGGTACTGGTACAAAGATTCAGTTTAAGTTCTTGGGCTGTTAAGCTTAACCCAAACGTATGAATGGATGAATGTAAGACCCTTTATAAGAATGCGTGAATTTTGCATTTTGCTGCAAAAACCGCATGTCTGTGGCATGCATTATAGTATGTACATAGCGAAGAAATATTGAAGGCGTTCCTTTGTATCATGTCATACTTGTGCTGCATTTATCACTTAGTTTTGTCGCTCTATTCATAATAAATATTGGAATTTATAAAAATATCAAACTTGAAAGTTAATAGAAAGTATTCAAATGGCAACACCATAAAGACGAGGAGCTAGGAAGTTTTTCAGTAGACCTAAATGGACATGGCGTTATCTATTTTCTACAATGTTTTCAGTTTTAAAAGTACTCACTTAATTTCTCACAAGGTGCTTTGGTACGTACCTGGAACAAAAAAAAATACATTAATCGTAATATGAATTTGTTTCTATTAAATTAACCGGTCCGGAGAGCTAATAGAGGAAGTCATAATTTGAAAAAAAATTATAACACCGCATTTTAGTAGTGTCACAAAAATGTGCTTACACTACTAGCTGTGAAGTTGAAGTTGAATTTTTCTATTAGTGGTTAATAATGTTGTATATCATTAACCTAGGTTAATAATGGACTTGATAGTAGTGCAATAAAAACTTGTGCAACAAAATTTTGCATACTCAGGAGGTTGTCTTTACATATCTGCTGTTTGAAATTACTTTAATAAAAATGCCATTATCTCTAAATTCGCGCTCAACCAAAAATGACTGATGACATAAGGGAAGCGTTCATAATAATATCGAAAACTGACACTGTACTTGTCAGTCTGACGATAGGGTAAACGCTTCTCTGAATTATTTCCAATTTTTGTCTTAAATAAGGCTAGTAGTGCTCGAGGCAAAGCCTCTCGCGAAATAATGTTAGTGCTCGGTCAATAATACTAATAGTCCTTGGTGTATAATATACTATTTATTCAGCAAGCAAGTACTTTATTTTTGAAATCCCTTATTCTCAATTGTGTAATTTAGAATATTTTATTATTCATTGTTTTTATATGATATAATTCTACGGTATGGGTGTCGACTAGATTCCATACAAATTTTTCCCATATTTTTCTATTTTTTGCTTATTACGTCTTCATCTCTTGAATACCAACACTATCCTCTATTCCATGTCAGTCTTGATCTGCCTCTCTTTATCTCAATTTGTTACTTCTAAGTAGCTCATTTAATTTGCCTGTTGTTATTAATTCGTTGCATATGTCTCCACTAACTGCTGCTGCTCTATAAATTGTCCTATATCTCAAATGTTTTTGACCCCAGCGCTTAGCATACGACACAAGACATTATAAAAAGCCGGTGCCAGGTCTAGGAAGATTTAGTTATATTCAAACCAATAGTGAATTTCACATTTTAGGTTATACTTCACTATAATTCATTCCGTAATAAATGGAATTTATAGGTGACTTCGGTGGTTTATCATGAAGAAAAACTGTATAAATTATTCGCATATAATTCTGCTTTTTATAATACCGTGAAAATTTGAAGGAATTATAAGGTTCATTATAAAAGATGAATATGAAGATGGTACCGTTTCCTATTTCTGCAGGCTAGCAAAATGCGAGTCTACGATGTTTTTACTTCCGGAAAGAAATTTTTAACCTCAGTTGATTATAATTTGTGAAGTTTGAATTTAACGGACTGGCCTATTTGTTAAATATTACAAAATTTATGGTAATTATACTTGCAAAGTTGAATATGTATTGTTATAAGGTTAAATCATGTAAATCAAGTGAATTTTATTCAGATAAGTTTTGAATAAATTTATCCTAATGTTATTTATTCACTCTGGTTTTTATAGATTGTGGCTAATGTTCCATACAACGTATCAATAACTTGTTTGTTGGGAAGATAAAGACAGTTTAACGTCGACACAATATTTTTTGTAATATTTCTGGAGTTTTTATGATATTTTATGATTGAAATTCAAATAAATAATTCCCAATGGGGGGAAAATGGACGTAATGTTCCTTTTGATGGAAATTTCGGATTTATAGACAACAAAAACTGGAGGAAACAGGTGTTGATATAAACGAAGATTGTTTCTACTCGCATCGTATTGGTTAGCCTCGATTTCTCATAAATTATGGTAAAATTTTTGGAAAAATGTCGGATTCCAGATTTTCGCAATAATCTCACTTCCTATTGGTCCCAGAAAAAGAAACTAAAGAGAAAAAATGCTGGTCGAAAACTTTGACATCAATATATTTACTTTAATATACAGGGTGTCCCACGACGAGTGGAAACTATCTGTATATGGCAAAATACTTATAGTAAAATCATGAAAATTTTTACGTTTGGGTTTTCGGATACGATCTTTTCAACTAAAATATTTTCAAAAATGGCCGACTTCCGGTTCTACCGGAAGTCGACTGTAACTTTGTTATTTTAAAAGGAACACCCTGTATATTAATACATTTTTGAAATCTACGTATTATTTTAGAATACTTTTGTCTAAAAACTTTTTCCGAAAAATGCACACTTTTTGAGTTATTGACTTTTTTGTAGAAAATTTGACCGTTGAAGACCCTTATAAATTATTTTTTTACGAGGGGACCCTTGAAGATATGAAAATGGTTTCTCTTCGGTTGCCTTAAGCAAGGTCAAACGTATTCGAATCTACGTTGAAAATTTTTTCATTTTATACAGGGTGTGTATAAAAAGTGTTCAAAGTTTAACTCCATAAATATCAAATTTCTTCATTTTTTTAAATAGAACTACCCTGTTTTTTCTATTTTAATGAATTCAGGGGAAAAAATAAGGCAAGTTCATGTATACTTTCCTATACTCAAACCTTACCGTTATCCAGATATTAGAAAATGTTTTCTGTAAATTTTTAGAGAAAATTATTATGTGAATTTACTTTTAATACATGGTAAATATGACAAAGTTTTTACAAGATCATGTGCTTTATTCGCAATAAGATATCCAGATTGACCGCCATCGAAATCGCACAGTGTTAAAAGAATACTTAACAATTTGAAGCTATTCGGTTCATTTTAAGCAAAAGTTAAACCATTTGTGAGAATAATAAGATATGCTACAAAATTTTATGGAAAATTAAAAGCCAAAGGAAAATAGTCTGATGTTTTAAAGTAAATGTTCAAAATTGCTCCCTTGAACTTCAATGCATTTTTCAACCCTTCTCAGTATACCTTCATCTCAGAAAGGGAATTGAAGGAATTTCGTACACTTAGCTCACAATCTTCTCTAGATGTTAACTGATGTCAGTTAAATAAGTGTCATTTATTACAAAGCCTACTAAAAGTATACATGAAAAATTTGAACTTGTTAAAAAATATAATAACAATTTAAAACCTCAAATATCTCGGAAACGACTAAAAGTTGGAATAGGATTAATAAAAACAATTTGATTTGATTTTTTTTTAGACAGATGAAGAAAAAGACTTTTTTATTTCTTAGTGCTTGGCTCAAAATTTAGACCACACCTGCATCTCTAAAAATTTACAGAAAACATTTAATATCTGGATAACGGTAAGGTTTAGGCATAGGAAAGTATACATGAACTTGCCTTATTTTTTTCCCTGAATGCATTAAAATAGAAAAAACAGGGTGGTTCTATTTAGGAAAATGAAGAAATTTGATATTTATGAAGTTAAACTTTGAAAGTATTCTAAAATATTACGTAGATTTCAAAAATGTATTAAAATACAGGGTGTTCCATTTAAAATAACAAAGTTACAGTCGACTTCCGGTAGAACCGGAAGTCGCCAATCTTTGAAAATATTTTGGTTGAAAAGATCGTATCCGAAAACCCAAGCGTAAAAATTTTAATGATTTTACAATGAGTAGTTTGCCATATACAGATAGTTTTCACTCGTCATGGGACACCTTGTATTTAACTTCTATTTACTATGAGAAACTTATGAAAATGTAATTTTTGAGTAATTTGATTCATGTGTTAAAAAAAATTCCATTATAGTGGCTGAGAATTCTAAATTCAAAGCTAATTGGGCCATTGAAGCAGCTCCTCTCTGTCAAAAAACTTCCGGTAGAACCGGAAGTCGCCAATCTTTGAAAATATTTTGGTTGAAAAGATCGTATCCGAAAACCCAAGCGTAAAAATTTTAATGATTTTACAATGAGTAGTTTGCCATATACAGATAGTTTTCACTCGTCATGGGACACCTTGTATTTAACTTCTATTTACTATGAGAAACTTATGAAAATGTAATTTTTGAGTAATTTGATTCATGTGTTAAAAAAAATTCCATTATAGTGGCTGAGAATTCTAAATTCAAAGCTAATTGGGCCATTGAAGCAGCTCCTCTCTGTCAAAAAATACCCCAGATTGCATTGTACGTTTGGAAATATCGTTTGGTTGAGCAAACTCGAAAGGAATGGACTCTTCAATACAGAAGTAACTTTTTTTATTTTAGAAGTTTGTACCTACTGCTCCTATGATTGTTATATAATATGAATTTGGCTATTTCAACTTAAAATTACGAGCAATACCACCGTAAAAGTAGACAGAACTCAGTCAATACCTTTAAATTCATTAATTCAAATTCGATCTATGATAGTAATTTGCCGATTTCGCTCACAATAATTATTAAGTTCAGTGACACCATTGACAAATGAGAGACTGAATGATTTTTAATAAATCTGACTTTTATCAAGTTTCTATAAAAAATACTTCATTTCTTAGACTTTTTATGTTAAAATGAATGATATATTCATAATAATTATAATTTATATCATAATTATGATGTCCTGGCTTCCACATTAATACTGTTGTGCTGTTAAGTTGTTTACAAAACAGCCTAACCTATGGCGTGTCGTTTTGGTATTTAATAACATCGTATTAAAAACAAAAATAAAAATATCTCTATTCTTTCAAAAATTTATATTCCGTAATTATTTGGTTCTATAATTAAAATTATGTTTTTCATAATGATAATACAGGAATTTCCATTATGAAAAACAGAATAGAAATTACCGATTTAAAATTATTAAATACATAATAGAAATTCATGAATTAAAATTATGAAAAAAATAATAGAAATTCAATTTTCATTATGTATTGAGGTGATACAAGTACCTAAAATCGGATACTATACTCGATGGTCGAAATTCTGTACAGTGACTCATCGCTCTTACGGGGTTCGTACACCGACACAACGTGATATCGTTATCGCCTGTCCAGGGCAATCTATGTTGCTAGCGACACGGCGTGCGTGTTGAAATACAATATAATTGCCTTTGTCAACATTTACAAAATATAGGTTGGTTTGTTTTTATTTTTGGACTCATCCGATAGCAGTACCGAAACTGGGTGGAATGAACCTTTAATTCATTGGCCCATAAACTTGCTCTATGATTCTTGAGTACTTTTAAGGAAGGATAAATCCAATATCGTCTTCGTTTCCTATTTCTTCTTCGCCTATACTGCCACATTATAACTACTTCAACCTCATCAGACGACGACATTTGAGACTAGTGATTTTATTATTATTTATTAATTTCGTTTGCGCTAACAACGAAATTCTAGAATAAGCAAATAAGCAAATAAGGAATATTATTGATTTGGTATGCGAGATCAACGTAACATATATTGCGTGTTGCTTATCGTCTATTGCTAGTTGCTCATTGCTATTGCTTCGGTATGCGAGCTGACTTACTGTCCATAAAATCAGTTGCAGAAGCGAACTTCATGAGCGCATCATTTTTGAAGGGCTCTTAATAGTCCTAAATAACATGGAACTCTCATCTACACAGCAGAGCAAAAAGAGCATATGTGGCTTATGAACAGTGTCGGAGAACAGTGGGACGCACATGGGGGCTGTCACCCCGAGTGGTCTCCTGGATCTACACTGCAATAATAAGACCTATGTTAACGTATGGAGCAATTGCATGGGGACCGAAGGTTCTACAAGCAACGGCCATTCAAAAACTATATCAAATACAGCGAATGGCCTGTTTAAACATCACAGGAGCCATGAGAACAACACCAACCGCAGCAATGGAGCTTATTACTGGTCTGACCCCTCTGGACCTGTATGTCAAGGAGGTTGCGTTGATGGCCATGGTACGATTGCGCACGGCTGGTGTAAACCCCGAAGTAGGAGTGGGCCAATTGCGGTTAAGCCTATGGCAGGAAGCGCTTACTGCGCTACCTCTGCTGCAGGCAGCCAATGATGCAATTAAACCCAGGTTTTTGTTTAATAAACCCTACAAAATACAAATAAAACACAACACAGAGCCAGATGCGGCAGATGCAATACGCATTTATACAGATGGTTCAAAAATGAATGAAGGCTCAGGATGTGGAGTTTACTCGAGAGCACTAAGCCTAAGGATCAAGTGGGGAATGGGAAACAATACCAGCGTAGTTCAAACAGAACTGGCTGGTATCTCAATTGCCACAAAAGAACTAACCAGAAAAGGAATTTCTGACAAAAACATAATAATCTGCACTGATAGTAGACAAGCCCTATTAGCCTTGAACAGACAACGTGTTATATCAAGACTAGTACTAGAGTGCCACCAAGATTTAGCTAACGCCTCGGCAGATAACAATATTATCCTGAGGTGGGTTAAAGGGCACGACAGGAGTAAAGGAAATCGCATTGCTGATTCTTTAGCCAGGGAAGCCGCTGGACTGAAAATTCTTGGACCCAGTGACACCTACGGCCTGACGACTTCGACAATTGCGGAACTAGCCAAACGTTACACCCATGCTCAATCCCTTGAGAGATGGGAGGCAATCAAAGGATGCAGTTTTGCCAGGATCACCCTGGGCGACCCTGGGAAGATGGCGCCGAAAAAATACTTGGCGATGACCAGAAGAAACCTACGTATAACAGTGGGATTCCTGACTGGCCACTGTCAACTAAGGAAACACCTCCATACTATGGGGCTAGTGGACACACCTCTATGCAGGATGTGTGAACAGGAAGATGAGACTGTCAGGCATGTCCTATGCGAGTGTCCGGAGTTATCGTCGATAAGAGAGTGTGTGTTCGGTGAGTCTTGGCCTACACCTGCCGATATAAAGGAGATGTCTCCTGGTGACCTGTTCACCTTCCTGAGAAGGACAGGATGGACGATGACCTAGGAGGACAACTCCTCGGGAGGATGTACAATGGGTCATATGTGGCCTAAGTGCTGTGAGCCTACACTCACCCTCCCTACTCTACAGATACAGATAGTCCTAAATAAAAAGCATTTCTCTCTAGAATACATATGGCAACTGCGCTTTAACCAAAGTGTTGATTACATAGCTCTGACTCACTTTACAGAATTTCGACTATCGAGTATAAATGTTTTACCGGCAACACTGCTTACGGAGACAAATAGGAATAATAAAACATCATTTTTCTTTGGTTGTTTGTTTACCTTACTATATGAACTGTAAACAGAGACAACCCTGTGAACTATTAAAAAATCATTATTAAAGTGAGCATGAATTGTGTGTTACGGTATAAAAGTATGGGTTCAAAAGAAGTCGCTACTACTCTGCTCAGAATTCGGCGTATTATTGTAGAATCTTGTAGAGTTTTTCAGTCAAGTAATCATATTGCTTCTGATATTCTATCATCTTGCTTAACTAATCTCGATAGAATTCAATTCCTTCTGATACTTTCAATCCGTTAAAACATACTTGGGTATACCAAAACACTTTAAACAGTTAGCAGTGTTGCCGGCTGAACACCAAGTTTCGCACTTTCGGATGCATGCATTACTGCAGGATAGGCAACCTCAATACATAATAGAAATTAAATTTCTATTATGCTTTTGATAATTTTAATTCTTGAATTTCTATTATGTTTTTCATAATTTTAAATCGGTCATTTCTATTATGTTTTGCATAATGGAAATTCGTGTATTATTATTATGAAAAACATAATGGAAATTCAACTATTTAAATTATTGTAAACATAATGGAAATTCGAGAATTAATATTATTAAAAACATAATACAAATCCGTTTTGTTTTATTCATTCAATAATTTTAATTCTTGGATTTGTATGATGTTTTTCATAATATTAATTCTCGAATTTCTATTATCTTTTCTATAATTTAAATAGTTGAATTTCCATTATGTTTTTCATAATAATAATACAAGTATTTCCATTACGAAAAACATAATAGAAACTGCCGATTTAAAATTATGAAAAACATAATAGAAATGCAAGAATTAAAATTATGAAAAACATAATAGAAATTAAATTTCCATTATGAATTGATTATTACCCACAATTTTGCATTGAAAACCAATGGACAAAGTCTCAATACATAATAAGAATTCGAATTCGAATTTTTATTATGTATTTCATAATTTTAATTCTTGCATTTCTATTATGTTTTTCATAATTTTAAATCGGCAGTTTCTATTATGTTTTTCATAATGGCAATATGTATATTAAAATTATGAAAATACGTAATTTTAATTCATTAACAGAATAATTACGGAATAAACATTTTGAAGGGAAAGATATTTTCATTTTTGTTTTTAAAACTATGTTATTAAATACCAAAACGGCACGCCATACTAACCCATAGAAGTTGAGAGGAAAGACCTAAAATGAAAAAATGAGGTTTCCAGCCCATCCACCTGGAGCGCTAGTTACAATCGAGTGATCTAATTAGACAAGGCAGTAAATACCACAAAACAGACTTAAGAGACGAGAAACTTTGTAACCGGCTACTAACTAGTGTCTGAAAAGAATCGCGCTACTGAAAATACATTAAACACCACGTATTCCTTATTTGTGTCTCGTGTGAATTATATAAATGTATAGGTATTTAGCCGCGCAATTATTTTCAGACACTAGTAGTCGGCCACAAAGTGTCTGGTCTGAAAGCAATCTTAGACACCCAATACTGTTTTGATATGAGATGGTTACAAATTGCAGACTGAAGTGAATCGACTTCTTTTTACACAGAGTGGAATAACAAAAGTTCCACTGTTAGAAAACAGTCTCATATCTTATCCATTAAATTTTAGCAGCCATTCAATTTCTTGAAATTACTCTGTAATTCCTTTGTTTTTGTACTAAAACCATTAAATTTTATGGGGTGCGGGTAGACAATTGGCACAAGTACTCAGGTGCCTCGAGACATATTACGTTGCATTACTCATATTATACTCGTATATACACTCTTTCTTTTAAAAAGGAACAAAACAAAAAAAATACAAAAATAAAACAATATGCTATAAAACGAACAACTAACAATTTGATCACTTCTCAAGACAATAATTCATATCTAAATAATAGAAGCGTAAACTTTTGTAATTGGCGTGGGTGATTCGAGGTGTGAAAAGTACTATTCGAGTTTAGTCAAGAATGCACGCAATGAGTTTATGCTAAAATTATTACAGCTTGTTGTGTCAAAATACAGAGTACGGATAATTTTATTTACGACAATAAGCCGGAAAACTCTCAGTTAAACAGTTTCTACTATATATAGGTTAAGGTGCTGTTAATGGAAGAGATGGGAAGGACTGTGATAGGACTGTACGGACTCAGAACCAGTTTAGACAAACTTATCTATTGTTTTGCATGAAAGAGGAAGAAACAGACTCAACATAATTTTGGAATGCGAAGCACTGACTAATTAATAAAGCTTCAAAAATTCTTAACAAATAAATGGAACAGCCTAGAGCCTGAAGACTGAGTGGAACGTGACTGGAAACCTCAGCAATCAACCAATATAGCGTTCAGTTTTTATGCAATTAGTTCTGGAAGGATAAAAAAATTCCTAGAAAAACTATGAACTATGAACTAAGGATGAAGAACAGGAAGCACAGGGAACGAAAGGGAACGAAATGGTAATTTAGCAAGTGAAGAGAAGGGATGGAACACCCTCTTGAGGACTGGATCCATTTTGCTATATCTATACATAGAAACATAGGTCCTTTTGGTATCCACAACGATTTCGCTACACCAGCTCCTATACAAAGTCCAATATCCCGGAATGAATTTTATTGTCTGGTAGTTCTGTCTCAAGAAGGTGTAAAGTTGGAGTTTCCAACCATTTACATAGCTCCTTATACATATTCCCGAATATACAGCTAAGGGTGACTACTTTCTGGTGCATCTATTTTGGATATAGCTATGTATATAGGCACGAGGTGGTAGGCAGAACCAAATTTTAATGGGAGATGGTAACAGTTACAACAGAATCTCAAGATATGTTTCGATGTTTTCCAATAATGGTGTGATCTGAGTAGCACTCAAGCTATTTTGGCAGTGATATCAAGCGCTGCTGCTTTCCTACATTGTTTCGTCTTCCTATGGGAGCTAGCGACCTTGGAACATGGCGCTGTTAAATCATTTTCTGGAGTTTCTTAATAAAACCTTGCCATCACAAGCGTTGAACGTGGGATGGACTACAGGTATTTGTTCGAAGTCTCATCATCAAAGGGCACTAGTAAGTAAAATTCACATATTTGACAAATAATTATGATCTGTGAGTAAAAGAGAGCAAGCTATAGATCAATAGAGAGACAAATCGCCCTCGGGAAAGTATATCGAGACCAATCAAGTATAGGGTGGTGGGTGTTTCATGGAGGGGAAGTAGTGGAAGTACTTATGTATGTGTGCTCACTGCTCACTGTTATTGCTTCTGTATGAGATTCTACATACGAAAGATAAATATTTACTGTACATAAAATCACATCTAGCATCTGTTATGGATCTGGATAACCTGTATATCCTTCCAGATTTAAATCCATGGTTTCCAAATTAAATTCATTCGTTTTGTTGGTGTGATGTACTGGACTATAGAAACAATAATTTGAAACAGTCCGTGATTTTATTGGCGTAGGGGAGCCCTCGTGTTGATTCTTCCCACTATATTCAGGATGCTGTCGTTCTATGTTTACGATAGTTGTAATTTGTCACCTTTTGTCCCAAATAAAGTATGGTGATATGAAGAAGTGGATTGTGAGATACTTTGTTTAGATTAGAAACCAGTTGGACAAAAAACTGAGGAGGTCAGGAAATTATCAAAGATCTAAACTTTCATTTTAAAACTAAACAGTCGATTACTTTTGTTTAATCATGAAAAAATATAAATAATTTATGGATACCCACGCCACTGTTTAATTTTCAGTTAGTTATTAAATTCAATTTATTAATTTATAGAAAAAATCTCGATGGTACCTAGTTATTAGATGGTACCGTTGAATAGTTATTTATTACTGTAATATTTCGCTAGAAAGAGTAGGAATCGTATTTACTTACGTGTACGTGTTCAGTTTTTTAATAACACACATACACCAGTTCTTTATTACAGAAACATTAAAGCAATCCCTGTTTTAATAAAATAGTAATAATAACTGTAGCAAATCGTGTTTCGATGACAAATCGAGCGAAATAAATCCAAGTAAGATGAAATTTGCTTCAAAAGTTCCTTTTCTACACTGATTAGAAGAAAATGAAAAGTCCAGAAGGAAGAGATAAAAGCTAGAGGTGGTCTAAAACTGATTTTTGGATGTTTACCGAGAATTTAATTGGAAAGTTTTTTCGGTCAAACATTAAAGCTTACAAAATTCTCCAAAAAAAAATTCCATTTCCTGCTGAACGCGTGTTTTGTCACCTGTGGTAGCAGTCGCCATTCTTTTCATCACAATTTAAATACACTATGCAACCGATCAATGACGCCTTTTTGGGCCTTTCCGGAAACTGGTTTCAATAAGCTCCAGTGAAAGATATGACAACTGCACTTTGTAATGTATGTCTCGACTTCTCCCCTCAATTCTCAGAATCAGGATTAAATTCCCTTTTTTGACTAAGTCATGAATGTTTCAGGATTTAGTGGAAATGGAAGGAAAGAGAGAGGGAGTGAAATTCTGTCAATGAGAATCTCGTAAACAGTCTCCCATTCTTACTGCAGCTATTTTACGAAAAGGCCCGTTAATAAACATATAATATAACTTAACATATTTTCTGTATGTGCCTTCTGGCATATTATGAGTTATGACTCAAACGGAAGCAGTTTGGAGAGAAAATAATGGAACCGTACGACTAATGAAAACCTCCCCAATCAAACTAGTGGCTGATATAGAAGACTCAACTTGGAATTGGATATTTATGGTTTGGTGGCGTCGTGCTTGATAAAAAGGAGCATCTCTAACACCCAAAAAAAATACATTCTCATTCTGGCTTATTGCTCATTACTTGTGAGTAATACTTTCCCTGACATATGCATATATATTCCTACAACGTCAACCTTGTAACATAATATGTAACCTTTTGCAATTCGCATGTATCATAAATCAACTTTAATTTATATCAAAAGATAATATAAACGTATTCAAACGTAAGGCAGTTGCCCACACCCTCGCTCGATAAAGAAAAAAATATCTTCTCATTCAACCCGTATTTAAAAATCCCTAGGCGGATATGGAATTATTTTCTAGATGTACTTGTTCGATTCAAGTTACCAAGGTTGGGTTAAAAAGTGTTTTTTTATTTATAATTATCAACAGATCTGCTTTACCGGTGCGAATTCTTGTTTAAAATGAAATTAATGAGTTCGTCAAACGTTTTTGAATCTTGTCTTGTGAGGTCTCGATTAAATTGATAGTTTAAGATTTTTTTTTTCAAATTTCAAATTTTTTTTATTTAATAATTGAGTACTTACGATACACTAAGCAGAGAACAATATATATATATATATATTGCTATGAATATACTTCCGTACTAGATATGAATAGGTTACTATGACTAATATAAATTGACAAATTTTCACAATTGTCATTTTAATTTTATATTTTCAATCTATACCTATACATATATATATATAACATTTTTTCCAATATTCTTTACAAATGAATATATTCTCCATGTATACAATTTATAGATATTAGTAATCTCAATTAGTTGTAAGTATGATTTACAATTATTTAATTATTTTTCAATTATACTTGACTTATAATATCTATGAATAATTTTCTTGTAGTTCTTTGAAAATGGTTAGAATAATAAACCGAATGCTCAGAATTAACTAAAAAGAGTACACTTCATTTACATTGCCGCATTCCCCACAAAATTTGAAACCTATCTAGTTTTGGCAACGAACTACTTTCGTATATATATATATATATATATATATATATATATATATATATATATATAATCAAAATTTCCAGACCTTGGCTTCAAAACCTAGGCAAGATTTGCCTGTTTTGTAATGCGTCAACTCTGTTAAATTTATTTGTACATTTATAAATGTGGTTGGCACAATAAAGAAGTACATACATCCTGGAGGCATTCGGGAAAGGGTCGACAGAGAAACATGTTCATTGGCTGATAGTGTACGTGTACAGAAGTGTTCCACTTTGAAGGCAGTTATTCCAGTAAAACTCTGCTAAAGTTGGTTGAATTTTATACCAAATTAAAGTTGAAAACACGTTCTTCCCAAAATTGTTGAAGTTATTTCGATCAATTGAGGAATAATTGCATAAATCTACCATAAATGATATATACTGTAAACAATTTTAAAGCCAGTTTTTGTGTTCCTTAATTGCTTCAGTGAAAAAACCTCTGTAGTTTAATTTAGTAAACAGTGCCGTATCTAGGAATTATGAAGCATTTGAAATTTTAAACAGCTAAAATGGATAAACTTGAGTGTATAAAGTGTAAAATAAAATCGACCACACGAGATGCAAAAAATCCTGTTTTTGCTTGTGATATATGTCGTAATTATATTTGTGGTGAGTGTTCCGAGCTTTCCTCTTCTGAAATTAAGTGCATGCCTTTACAAAAACGTTTTCTAAAATTTCACTGCAATAAATGTCGTGGGTTTGAATTAATAGATTTACTCAACAAATCAATTCAAGACAAGGATGCTATTATAAATAATAAAGATATTATTATAAAAATGTTAGAAGAACAAATCCAAAACATTAAAGGGAATCCACAGCCCCATTTAAGCTATGCAACTGTAACTTCTTTACCATCTAATCAATCCCTTCCACAAATGCCAGTAAAAAAAAATGTTCCAGCGGTTATAATAAAGCCACTAAAAGCTCAAGACTCTGAGGTAACTAAAAGAGATATTCAGAAGGCAATTCATCCCATGGTTATTAATGTTGCAGTTAATTCGACAAAAACAACAAACAAGGGAAACTTCATTATAAAATGTAACTCCGTAGAAGATGCAAAAAAGCTTGTAGACGAAACTCAAAAAAATAAGGAACTTGGGAAAAAGTATGAAATTAATTTATCACAAATGAAAAAACCCAGGGTTAAGATTATTGCAAATGATATAGACCTAAATAAAGATGAAATTGGCGAATTCATAAAAAAACAAAATAATTTCACTGGCGATGACTACTTAGAGGTAACTTATGTGATGAAGAATAACTCAGGTAAAAGTATCATTTTTGCTGAATGTTCTGGAACAACTTTTTCTAAACTTATGAACTCTAAGAAAGTGTTTGTTAACTGGGAACGTTGTCCTGTATATGAAGATTTATATGTATCAAAGTGTAAGAAATGCTATGCTTATGATCACAAGGAAGATACTTGTAAATACAAATTGTCCTGTTCTTATTGTAGCGGAGAACATAATGCAAGGAACTGTCCGAAGGAGTACAATAAATGTTGTAATTGTTTAAGAACAAATGAAAAATTTAAACTTAATTATGAAGTCAACCATTCGGCTTTTGATAAAAATTGTCCTACATTTAAATTTTATAGTCAAAGACTGAAAGATAGTACTGATTATCACTGTCAATAATTTTCAAGATTGAAATATTTTTCACTCATTGTAAAATTGACTTTTTCTTTTTTTATGTTTCTGTTTGTCTTTCTTTTTTATTATTTTTATGACTAGAAGTGATAAGGAAACATTCTTGAAAGTTGTTAATTTGAATGTGAGATCCTTATTGCCCAGTTTTTCGGATTTCCTTCAGTTAGTGGATGATCGTTTTGATATTGTCTGTGTATCTGAAACATGGCTCAATTCTTCTATTGCTTCTGCCATTGTAACGTTACCTGGTTTTAAATTTTATAGGAAAGATAGAAGTGGCAGGATGGGAGGTGGTGTTGGTTGCTATGTGAGAACATCTCTTAATTGTGAAGTCATTGATTGTAACTATGACATAAGTTTTGAATGTATTTTATTAAAATTTAAAATACGAACATTAAACATTGCTTTAGCTGTAATATATCGTCCTCCAGATTCAAGTTTTGTTGAACTCACTAATTTTGTTAACGATATTCTTCCATTAATGTTAATCGAATTCGACTACTCTATTATAACTGGTGACCTAAATGTTGACATGTTAGTGTCTAACTCCTTACTTGATTTATTTGAAACATACGGATACACTAATCATGTTACCGAGCCAACACGTATCGCAGCTACTTCTTCCACTTTACTTGATCCTATTTTTACTAATAGTAACAATGGTAATATCTGTCGTGAAAGTGGTACAATTATATCTCATCTCAGTGATCATAATATGATGCCATTCTGTACACTAGATATTAAAATTAACAAACCCAAACAAAAATTTATTACTTTACGTAACTTTAAGGATTTGGATATTGGCACCTTTAGGAATGATTTATTAACCGTACCATGGAATGATATATATTATATTGAAAACGTAAATGAAAAAGTTGTTTCTTTAACTGATAAAATAATTTCACTTTTTAATATTCACGCACCTTTAAAAACAATTAGAGTGAGTAAAAAGCCTGCACCTTGGCTAACACATAATTTAAAGCAGATACTTAAAGAGCGGAATAAAGCTTTGGTTAATTTTAAAAACTCAAAATCTCAAGAAAAATGGATTCAATATAAGCAATGGCGTAATTTTGCTTTAGCGTCAATAAGAAGAGAAAAGGCTGCATATTTAGAAAAACTAGAGAGAGACAAAAATGAGAAACTTCTGTGGCAAAATTTGCGTAACATGAATATAATTTCACGTAAGAATAACAGTGAACTACCACTTAATTTTTCTGATCCCAATACTATTAATGATTATTTTGTTAGTGTCTTTAAAAAATCTGATAACTGTACAGAAAGAATTGAGTTCTACAATAGTAACAAATTAAATAACAATGTTTTAAAGTTTAAGTTAATTGACCAAAATAATACATTAGATATAATCAACTCCATTAAATCAAATGCTGCTGGTACTGATGGAATTTCTCTTTACATGATAAGGCTATGCCTCCCCACGATTCTTGATCACATTACACATGTTATTAACTGTTGCTTGCAATGTGGATATTTTCCTAAGATTTGGAGACAGTCGTTAGTTTGTCCAATTCCAAAAGTAGCTAATCCTAATAATGTTCAAGATTTACGTCCTATAAGTCTCCTCCCAGTTTTATCTAAAATACTTGAACGAGTTGTGTGTAATCAGCTAAATGATTTTCTTTCAAGTAACAATATTTTACCCTCTCAGCAATCAGGTTTCCGAAATGGATATAGTACCACCACTGCCTTATTAAATATTACTGACAATATAATTGGCGCCTTGGATAAGAAACTTGGAGTTATTCTGATTGCTTTAGATTTTTCTAAAGCATTTGATTTAATTGACCATGATCTACTATGTGCCAAGCTTAAATATTATGGTTGTGATAATACTGCTTTGTCGTTTTTTAAAACTTATTTGTGGAATCGCAGCCAACGTGTTCGTGTCGCTGAAAGGTTGTCATTATCCAAATCTATTGTCTCGGGTGTGCCCCAAGGATCTATTTTGGGTCCTTTATTGTTTCTTCTATATTCCTCGGATTTACCGAAATTACAAATAAACAGTGAAATACAACAGTATGCAGATGACACTCAATTATTGCATTCTTTTGACCCTACTGATTTTCCAAATGTAAATGATGTCATAAATAGAGATTTAAGTCTAATTCTTGAATTTTCTAAATCGCATAACCTAACTATAAATCCATCTAAAACAACGGCTACTTTATTTTGTAACAAATATAAAAGGGTTGATATAGAGGATTCTTTGAGGCTTGAACTGGATGGTGTTAGAATCAACATATCTGAGCAAGCAAAAAATTTAGGATTGACCATAGATCAGTCATTAAGATTTAAGAGTCATATAAACGGTTTGCTTCAAAGGTGTTATATGAGCATGCGTATGCTATATGTAAACAAACACATATTAAATTTTAAGACACGCAAAAAGTTATGTGAGTCCTTGGTGCTTTCAATTTTTAATTATTGTAACATAGTTTATTACCCTTGTTTAGATCAAGACTCCCAAAATCAAATACAGCGTGTTCAGAACACATGTTGTAGATTTATATGTAATAAAAGGAAGTATGACCATATAACACCTTGTTTCACACAGATTAATTGGTTGAAGACGAATAATCTATTTCAATTGAATTTCTTAGTTTTCATATACCGCTTACTTAAATCCGAGACTCCATCTTATTTGTATGAAAAAGTTGTTTTCAGAAAAACTACACACACTATAAATATCCGTCATAATACTCTCACAATGCCACCTCACTCTTCTGTTTTGTTTGAGCGTTGTTTTACTTATAATTTGGTCAAGTATTATAATTCTTTCATCACAACTATGTCAATTTCATCATTAACTGGATTCCGTCGTACTGTTAGGGACATCCTTTTTTCTGGGCAATGATTAGCAAATTATAGTATTACATTTATGTTGTGTGTTTCTTATCGTATTTTAGTTTTATTGTAGGTGTCTTATGTAACCAACACCTGTAGTATATTTTTTTTTTTTTGTATTATATAGAACATGTTGTACGTTGTGTTAACCAAGTAGGTTAAGAGTTAAAGAGTAGCTCTGAGCTAATCTTCGCCTCCTTGGAACAAATATTGTATTTTTTATATTTGTTAAATAAAGACATTTTATTATTATTATTATTAAACATAACTTAGTGTTTATACTAGACAACAAAAAAGCGAGGTTCAGATATTGACTATTCATATATATAACAAACAGCAGATGCCCTAGAACCGTCCCCTGTGGTACACCACATTTTATGAGACATTGAGACATATGGACAATTTGATGTCTGGATCACACTTCAGCACTTTCAGACGGTACACTTTGTGGGCGGCTACTATACCTCATTTGAAAACCAGGAGGAGTAATTTGAATTTAAGTTGGCAATTCTGTAGACCTATGATTGGTCAGATTCCACCCAGTTTCACACAACACTTTTTAGCATTGATATCAGCTGATAATTTCAATTTTTGATAGTTCTGACAGATAAATATATTTAATTATGTCATCGCATCTGCTATTGCTGCTATTCTTCGTTTCGTTGAAACTGAACATGACAGTATCTGTCTATATGGAGGTTACAAGCTATCGAAGGTTTAAAACAATATATGTTTTGTTAGAAAATTGGTTCTTCTTTTTCATTTCATTCACTGGCATTCAGTTATTTGCTACTTAAAAACAGCCATATTAGAGTACCTAATGTGTATGTTTTAATCTTCCAGTTTGAATACGAAACAGGAAAAAGTTTTACATGTGACAAAATACCCGTCTGATTAATTCTTGGGTATAAAATAATCTACTAGACAGACGAGAAGTCGACTTATGACTATGCGTGGCTGATTTTTTCATCAATCAAGGCATATTTAATAGATTTGGAACACGACTGTTGACTACTTTTTCGGAACACGCCATTTAGTAACTAATCTGGTAACTTTTAGTGATGTGAATAAAGCTTTCCAAATTACTTCTCCTGGTTATTAAATGGAGTATAGTGTCTGAAAAGAATCGGGCGGCTCAAAATACATTAAGAGCGCTTTATTTTGTACTATCTCTTTTCCTATTTCAAGTGCAAATTCTACGTTTGCTCGTTTTTTATAATCATCTTACACTTTTTTCGGTTCTAATATCATTCCCAATATCTTAAGCTCTTGTATTCTCAAATCTTCTTGATGTTTTTTGGTTATTGTTAATGTTTCTGATCTATACATCAATAAAGGTCCTATAATTGTTTGTATACCTACCATCATTTTCGCCTTCTCACGTGATAATTTTTAGTTGCAAATTATCAATTTACTATAAATTCAAACTATTAGCTTTGCATGTACGGTTTGTCCTATTTAAATACGAATAATATTCCCTTTTTATATTAAGCTTGGCTAAGGAATAAAGCATATATCTTCTCCTCTCCATCTTTCAATCAACATCGCCCATACAAATGTATTCTTTTCTACTGAGACAGTAATACACAACAAACAATCTCATTGACTGAACTATGTAAATCTTCTTTTAATACAATATCTCGTGTATGACTTGTATATTCAACATCCATAATTCTAATTGGAAAAAAAATTGTGTCGATTGACAGTGAGTCTTATAACGCACACAATCATTATCTGTGTATGCAATCTATACAATTTATCAAAGGTAAAGGCAGGACCTTGAATGCCTATGTGTGTGTATGTGTGTGTGCTCGTAATGAATTAATCTTTTCGAAATACAATTTGGTGCAGCCGGTTTAACGGCTACTGGTCTCTACAAATACCAGATACGGATTCAGGAAATGTAGAAATTATTAATTTTTTCAGTGTGGTTCATTACAGTGTTATTTATTTGGATTATCTCATTCGGAATTATCGAATTTTTTGCACGACCAATTGATAATGGTTATGTTTTAAGTGTGCTTTTTTCAAGCACACTGAAGTACATGATTTATTCAGAGTATATTTGATTGTTTCACCCCTACTAGGTCTTTCCAATGGTCAGATCTTCTCTTTTCCGCGGTTTCACGAACTTCTCCACTAATTATACTGAAGCTGAGAATCGTGAAATGTAATAAAATAGACGTGGACAGGAAAAGATTAATATTGGGATAAAATAACTCAATGTTAATTCACCCGGATAAATACTCAGGAACAAATAATTCACACACATCTTTTAGCGAGTGAATGATGGAACCACAGCATGCTACAAGCAGGAGTACTTTCACGTTCTATTGTACAAAATAGAGCCTAAAGTATGTATTCACTTGCATCAGACGATCTTCTAAAT
The DNA here is from genome assembly GCA_963978555.1 of Galerucella nymphaeae. Taxonomy (NCBI): domain Eukaryota; kingdom Metazoa; phylum Arthropoda; class Insecta; order Coleoptera; family Chrysomelidae; genus Galerucella; species Galerucella nymphaeae. The sequence goes on from OZ021709.1 coordinate 17,568,257, forward strand.
GTATCATAGGATAGGCTGTTAGAATACTCTTACCTGGTAAATATATCACCAGGAGCACCAAATTCAATTAATACATTTTCGATAAGGACACCAAAAGCTTCATTGTATCAAATATTTATTCTATTCTGTATGAATTCATAGTATTACTTGTCTATATTTTGACAATTTGGGCTGCCTAATATTTGGTAAATAGTCGATTCATTTATTTTCTGATCGCTTATACCAAAGCAATTTAAATTAGAGAAGTTCAATCTAGGTCAGTATTACCAACAAAAAGTGTTTTTATGACAAGAATGACAGTTATGTACACTACGCATCAGTGGTCAATAATTCTAAGACCAAATTCCAGTCTTCTTTCCTATTATTATGTCACTATTAGCTATGTCAAATGTCAGTTATATTTACTTTTGTTGATATTCGTTTAATCGTGTATATCCATCTTTTATTAGATTTTTGTAGTAATTCTAGTTAGTTGGGCTGCGTTCGAGAAGCTGGGTGTTAGTATGAAAATTATTCCAAGGTGTGGGGGTAAAAACTCACTTCGGTGTGCTAAGCTCGCTCTAGGTTTTCGAACGGTTATGGAGTGTGTTGTGTCAAACATTTCTCAAGGCTATGTTTGTTTGGTTGTTGGCAAATCAAGTCATTCAAATCATCAAATATTTCTCTGAATATTTTCTTGGATTTTGAATTCATTTAAGGAATGGACGAGCAGCGAAAATGTTTAAAAAGAAAATGCATTTTGGCTGCAGCTAGGGTTACCTCCAAAAGATTTGCAGAGAATATAATTATGAACAGTAATAATAGTGACTAAAGCTTCTATAGTGAAGATAAGACGATGGGACTCCAATGTTGGAATTAATAAAAAAGAGGGTGTCTAAGTTTGTCCAAAATTAACCAACTGCCATTGGAATCCTGTATATTTTCTACCTTTCCCCAATGTAACTTTTTCCATACTTTTCCTTTTTTATAATTCATTTAATATTTTAAAATTAATAATTAACATCTAAAAGTTCATATCGGCAGAATAAATTCAAATGCTTAAGCTGTCATATATGTGACTTATTTGTCAGCATTTCACCCTAGTCGGGACTAGAGTGTTTGGTGCGCGCACCAGTATGTGGCAACCATGCATCTTTTCGAACTATTATTGAGCGTACTATTTTTGCATGCACACCGACTTTTTGAACGGCTACTGTGTGATTTTTATACGACACACCAAGTTTTCGAACGCACCCCAGATATTTATATCTGACATAGATAGTGACAGATAAAAGAAATGAGATGGTGACTTGTCAAAAGTTTCTAGAATTATTGGCCTCCGATGCGCTTAGGATTGAGCTAAAACGTTATCTTAAATTAAAAGATTTACACTCCGGAATCAATTAGTGAAATTCGTCATTCTCGGAAATGCCTAGTCATTTCAAGTATTGCCGGCAAACAGCGTAATTGTACATTCGGAAGGTTTTGCCTTCCCTTAAAAAATATTCAAGAAGGGGAAGGGTGAATCCAATTATTATATTCCTTTTCTCTTCTTGAATAACTTAATGTGAATTACACACATAATGCCTTTCCCCTCAGGGAATGCCTGAAACTATTAGGTAAACGGTGTACCGAATGTACAATTACGCTGTTTGCCGGCAATACTTGAAATGACTAGACATTTCCGAGAATGACGGATTTCACTAATTGACGCCGACATATACATTGTTTCAAATATGTAGATGTTCGCAATAGAAAAGACCTGCAAAAATCTTATAATTTGAATGGTGGACATGAACTGTCATTCTTGCCTTAAAAACCACTTTTTATTGGCTACCTTGAACTGAACTATTCATGAGGTGGAATCTCAATGTCAAAACATTTAACTGGCTCAATATTCGACAGTATTAATAGATGCAGTGTTGAAATTAAATCGTAGTAGTTTCTTAGCGAACGGCTTAATATAAACTCAATTTCCGTTAATAACCACTCAGAAATTAAATAACATTTCACTACATCAAATTAAAATGAAAGTTCATAAAATGTCCCAAGATTTAATAGCATATCTAAAATTAATTAGTTTATTCAAATGTATATAGCCTTATCGTTACGTAAACCTAATGAAAATTAACCACTCTTACCCGTTTGCAACGGAATATAGATCTACATATTTTATAATAGTACGAGAGATGGAAACCAAAATAGTTGACTTATTAAGTTCCGGCTAAAATCCGATTTACAGACAATTTACAAAATTGGGCGTCAATTTTTGACCACTCGTTAGGTTGCGAAGAGCATGATACTGTTCGAGAGCCTGAAAAATACGATTTTTGGTCAGGCGTGCTTGCGAATGTACGGTATTAACCTTCACGATGAAGGAATCGTCTCGTTTGGCAAATGTGTCTCGGTATTTCAAGCAGAGGTGTATACAATACTTGCATGTTCAAGGGCAAATACCATGAGAGCCTACAAAAACAGGCAGATCAGAGTCTACAGTGACAGTCAAGCAGCCCTTAAAGCATTTCAGAGTTCTAAGGTAATATTTCGGGTGGTATTGGAAATCGGCGAAGATCTTAGAAGATTAGCTACTCGGAACAGTGTAACACTGGAGTGTCAATGAATAAGCTGACGAAAAAAAACAAGTTGTTGTTGTTGAACGAACCCAAACCAACTGTGGGCATTCCCAGATGCTCAACTAGGTCATGGTTAAAAGAGTGGATAGAAGAACAATACAATAAACAATGGAAGAATATGCCCAGGCAAACACATGAAGAGATATTCATAAAAGAACCATAAAAAAAGTAGCGATAGAACTGCTCTCAATGAGCAGGAACAAACTACGCACCATAACGGAGCTACTCACGGGACACTTTACTACAAAGGAGCACCTGAACAAAATAGGGCTATATAACGAAGACGGTGCAAAAGGGACACCAAAACAGCTCTGCATATATTCTGCAACTCTGAGACGCTGGACCACAGAAGACAGAAACTGTATGGTGGGCCCCAAATGACTCCAGAACACTTCTACAAGCAATCAGCTAAAAACCTGTATGAACTAATACAGGAAACGGATTTGGTTGAATAGGCTGTAGTCAGAACACTAGGAGGATCCACAATAAGCCCAGGAGGCTGAGCCGGCAAAGAAGAACAATTAGCTTTCCAGGCCAAACGACGGAGGAATTGATGCAGTTATTGTCTATTGAGATTTTAGAACAAGCTGAACATAACCAAATAAATAATATAACTTAGCAACATATATTTATGCGCAACGGAACTGATGTGAAACGTAGGAAGGAGAATGACAAAATACCTTAGTCTCTTCCATTGAAGTCTGCTCAAAATAGAACAACTATTTGCACTTCAACTTGACCCCAATAAAATGCGCGAGAAGACTAGACTAGACAACATCCACGATACCCACTGGTATTGTAAACAATAATCTAAAACCATCTTCAAGTCTACTTATACGATTAAACTTACATTCAGAATCTAATGCGAGCTTATAACGTACTTATATCTTTCTTATCTATCCCATCAACCATACATCTTGTCAGTCTGTAAGTGTATGTTAAGACCATTGTAATCATTTTTTATAACCTTTTATTTTCACTTAATACATTTCTCTCAACGTCTTTTAAATCTCGTCTGATAGATGAACTGACATAATCAGAAAACGCGATTACAAGTATAATATAATGGTTTATCTACCGGACGACCTAATGATTTCCTTTATGCTTATTGAAACTCGCGAAACGGCTGAATGAATCAGCGTTTGAGGACGGGCAATTTAATTTCGCAAGTGTTAGGTATGAAAATTACTATTTGTGGTTTCTTCCTTTAACATGTTAATATAAGGGATTGTTTTTCTTTTTCTTGGTGTGCATGGTGACTGCAAATAGATCACGATGATTCATTTATTTTTCAAAATAGCGATAGTTCGTAGTATTCTTATTTTTTTCACTTATAATTGCACAAGAGGTTTGTATTTTATCGGGTAAATTTGGATTGTTTAATGAGAAACTGTTTCCTAGCAATTAGACGAGAACAACTGTCAACTATTAAAAACGCGACACCGAAGGTGGAGCGTTTTTATGCCCGGTTTTATAAAGTAGAGTTAAATATCTCGAGTTACCTCGAGGATTAACTCTCAGGTTAAAATCCATAGATCACTGTAAAAATATATAAAAGAAGAAAACTTCGGCCCATAAAACAGAGTCCACAGTGTCTTCTATGATTCTAGTGCAACCTATAACCTCACATTTTTTGTTAAAAGTGGCATGGAAAATGTTGTGAATATATGAGCTATCACAAGCTCAATAATATCTTCAGTTGAATGTTTAGATAAACGGAAACGTGCTATGAATTCTTTATCATTCCAGTAATTTAAAGACTCTATTCTATTTCTAAAAACCCTAGGTTCTCGAGGTGCCTCAACCATTTGAATAATGTCTTCCTCATCATCTGTTAGGAAGTCATCAAAAATTTCAAATATATTTCTCACTTCATCCATGTCCACATTGAAAATATATATCATAGAACAATATACATATCGGATATGATATATTATTTTCACATTTTAGCATTTTGCACATGACAACCGTAACTTGAGAGTTAACCCGAGCCAAATGGTGGGGCAGGGTTAATTCTAACCCCGCTTTATAAAACGCTGTATCACCCACCGGTCAAAGGGTTAACTCTCGGGGCAGGGGTAACCCGAGCTTATAAAACCGGGCATTAGGTTGACAGTTTTTCGAGTCTAATTGCTAAAGGAAACAGTTTAGAAGTTGAACAACACAAATTTACCCGATATCAATACAAACATCGAGTGTAATTCGGCAGGACAATTCAATGAATCGGCTCATTGTTAGTGTTTAGAAATTCAATAAGTTGTTGACAAACATGTCAAATTATTTATCATGGTAACAAATGCATAAGTGAAAAAACCACAAGTGCATTTATCAACAGTAAAAACACAAGAGCTTTTTTTTTATCGGATAAATTTCTCTTTGCAACGAAACAGTTTTGCCAATCACTAATTTTACGAGAAAAACTGACATGGTAAAATCGCGACACCGAAGGTGGAGCGATTTTATCTAATGTCAGTTTTTCGAGCAAATTTAGTGATTGACAAAATTTTGAGTTGAAGAGAAATTTATCTAATAAAAGAAAAGCTTGAGAGTTTTTTGGCAAGATAAATTAACGACAGAATATATCGATGAACAACAACAATAATTATCTCATTGTCATTGTGTAAAAGTGACGTCCGCATACTAGAAATTGAGGAAGAGAGGTTTTTATCGCGATAAAAAAGGATGCACCTTTTTTATCGATGTCAAAGTGACAATAACATTTCCAGGTATATGACATTTTAACATTGAAGTTAATTTATCGCTGAAAAAGTTAAAGCTAACTTTTGCCGGTGTCAAAGTGACAATTACACTGAGGCATATGCGATTTTTTATACATGAGTTGAATTGTCAAGTATAAAAGGGCTGCTCAACAAAGTTCGCGTATAGCTGCTATGAGTCTGCCACTATGAAAATGTCACCGATGAAAAAGATTTCTACAACCGAATGGGAAGTACAATTCTGTATTATCGAAAAAGTGTAAAGCTGTACTTTGCAGAATAGCTCTCTTAGTTACCGTGGATAATTTAACATCTAAGGACGTCTATTTCTAAATAGAAGAAAATGAAAGGGTATACTACCGTTCAGTTGCTATTTTCACTGAAAAGTTAACTGTTTACACTTGATTCCATAGAAATCAACGAACAGACAAGGCGCATCATCTCCATTTATTGGACTATAAACTTTCTGAGGCATCGCAAAGTCGACAATCAATATGGCCACGATGAGGTGGATTATTCAGAAGTTTCTAGAATAGAGTGAATAGAGGACGAAGACAAACAAAGTGTAGATGATTTTAGAATTGTTCAAGAAAAGTTGAGACGTCTCCAGAGTTTTGATAGCATGACACCGGAGAAAATATTCACTGAGCGAGTGAATAACATCATACCATCCAGGGAACAGGTGGTGCATCCAAGTAATTCTGGAGAAATAATCTGGTTCACCGATTGAACCAAAACAAACCATGACACTGGGGACCTAGGAAGAAACTCTCTCTCAGCCTTGATCAACAAAACTGTGTTTCAAGCATAGATGATTGATGGAAACATCAGAAGAGGATTTACCTGTCACAAAATTAAAATTTTTACTGACAGCCAGGCTCTGCTTAAAACTACAACCTACAAGGACTCAGACCGAAGCACTTTGAAGTGGAAATAATACAACCATTACAACTACTGAAGATTCCTCCAGATAAACTGGTGACCTGTATAGAAGACACGAAGCTTCTGGAATTGTAAGTAGACAACATTGGTGATGGTACAAAGATTCAGTTTAACGTATGAATGAATGAGACGTCTCCGGGAAGTAAGTTGTTTTTTTTTATAAGCTGTATAGTAATAATTTCTGAGATACAGCGGGTTATACCTATCTTATTCAGACACTATATAGAAGATATGAAATTTTCAACAAAAGATGTTCAATTTGTATCACTTTTATTTGAATATTCTTATTGAGAATGATTGAATAAACATAAAACTGAAAACTAGTAACAAAATAAACAACTTTTCAATCGATAATGATATAATTCGAAACCAATGAGATTATTAACTTAATCAGATACTATGTGATGTTATTCACAATAATTTATCATCGTCGACAGTTTTCGCATGTAATTTTAGATTTTATTAATTATACCAGTCAAAGATAACACATGCTAATAAATTGGAACTAAACCATAAATTGGACTGTTAAATGGTGAGTGCATTCAACAATATAGAAGTAAAAGAGAAACAATAACATGTCAGCGCACTTGATTTATTCGCTCAAATTATAACGCTGTATATCATGTGCATAGCGTAATTATTGAAAAGTTTATGCTCCGTGCGGTTAGTAGGGAAAAACGCATGTTTAAATATTTGAAAGACGATTGTTCAGATACAGATGATTTGGAAATTACAAACCACTAAAAATTATTATGGTTAAAAGATTCCTTTATACAGGGTGAATCACGACTAACGGGACGGAGGTTTATGGCGAAACGGTGAAAAATTTGAAATGTTTGCCACCTTAGTAGTTTGTACATCCATATAGGCTACATTTTAAAATTATTTTGAAATATACAGGATGTTCCAATAAAGTGTGGCGTATCGAAGTTATATTTTTTCTTATGGAACACCCTATATTTGATTGCATTTTCTGATTGCGCCTAAAAAATACTGTTTCATAATGGTTCCCTATACCTAAATACAGAGGGTTCCGAGTTATGCTGACTTTTTTAAAAATGTGAACATTTCGAAAAAAATTAATAACTCATTAATATAATCAATTCTAGAGAATTTCCCCTCACAGCTCAATAGTCGGACATTCGTTGGATGTATTCCACGATTGAGTACTGAACATCTCTTTACAGGGTGTTCAGAGTTATCAGTTGAATTATTAGACCAATAAATGTGCTATAACGGGCTTATTTCAAATAAAACACCCTGTATTTTAATAATTCATCATATTCAAAAAAAAGTCCTCTTTCGAATGATATAAGGGTGTCCTATACCTATATGTGATATTCGTAATTTAAGATTTCATTTCAAAATCGTATCACTGAAATAAAATATTTCGTTCAATACACCCTTTTCTTTGAAATATTGTGATCTCTGATTTATCTACAGTATACTCAGTTGCGCTATACATATCGCTCTTCCGGTTAAACTATTATATTATTGTGACTTAAGGGCTCTTGTGTCTTTCTGCGTTCGTAATAAAGCCCGCTAATCACTATTCGTTAACGCGTCGTTTCGTCGCAGTACCGTTTTGCGGCGCTTCGCCTTGATGTCGGTATTTGGACGAATCATCAAAGGAAAAATTTAACGATGCGACGAAGTGGACGGAGCGACGAAGTTGACCCATTCGGTCTCCACGCGAATCATTCGTTGTTGTCAGTCCTGGTGAGTCTTCAAAATGGAATGGAATGACGATTTTGTTTTTTTATTTATTTAAAAAATTCAATCGCATCCATGTTTATGGAACCCGAGCTACAAAAATAAAAAAAATCGAAATAAAGTGTATGATGCTTTCAAAAGTGTTTGCCTGGCGGTTCCTTAAGCATATCGACGATCATGGTAGTACAGTTGTACATTAAATGGGTAAAATACATAAAACAGTTTTTAAAAATCTGCATATCAACCGCAATGCTTACCAAGATCTGCTTTTATATAAAGACTGGGTTCACCATCTTCGTTTTTTTCTCTTTTTTTAATTCAAAATGACTTCATGATAAGCTTGAGCTGTAGCAAGCAGAAGTAGGTCTTCTTCTTCCGAATTCATTTTTATAAATGGAAGCTTGTCATCACACTTCGCTCAATGGAACGAATTTTCATGCATCATCGAAGCGAAGTGAATCAACGCACAACGAGTAATGCGTTCGTTCGAAGCGCGAATTAACTAAGTGAACCGACAAACGCATTAACGAATCGCATCAACGAATAGTGAGTAGCCGGCTTTATACCTCTCTTCTATTACTCAAGTCAAATATTTTACTACATCCTATTTAAAGGCACTGGTTGAATGGTTCCTCTCCTCACTTCTAGTACCATTCGTAATAAATCTTCGATCGTTTCCTCTCTGGTAGGTTAATTGATATTTCATATGAATGTGCCTCTCTCTAAAGAGATTTTATAAGAATTATCTGCTTTTAGGATCTTCTCCACTATGTCATTTGCTATTTTTCATGCTCTAAAGTTAAGCTAGAGTTCCTTGTCTAGACCTGTCTTCATCCTTTACTCTGAGGGGTTGTGGTTCTCCCTCCGCGTTTCACGAAAACCTTAGCCTAGCCAGGCCTTCACAGAAGCAATATGTGCTGTTCCCTTATCAGCTTATCAAAATCTACATGACTCTCTCTGCGAAGGCGATGTGTCTGTCAGAAACCAGGCTGTCTGCATTCTGGTTTGGTAGGTGGGTAATCCTTATTTTTGTACTTCTATTCATACCCCGTTCGAAGCTTTTCCGTGTACATCTACATTTATTTTGTACAAGTTCACGGTTGACGAGACGATTGCTATGAGACGATCGCTGTGAGATTGCACAGTGCCTTTTGAAACTTCAGCTTCTCCATTTTGGATCTTCCCCTATCCTGATGCAACTTCATTTGTGGTACAGTGGTTTGATGAGAAGCTTCCCATTTTGTTGCAGCATTAGAAAAAAGACAATTCGATAAAACATTGACCAGACTATAATTGTGTTGTAGCAGTGCTGTCATCTTCTTTTATGAAGAGTTATATTTAATGAGTATATGTGTTTATATGACAAACCTGGTATGAAATCGTCGCTCGTTTTCAATTCAATTCAGTGATTTTATTTTACAAAAAGCAAAAAATAAAATGCTTTTAAAATATACAAACTCGTAAATGTTGTCGTGAGCCGTTAAGTGTGAAATTGAACAGTTGTTAAACTTGTCATTTGAGATAATTATTGTTCTATTGTGATGATGGGAATAATTATTGTGAACTTGTTATGGTAACCGTTGTCATTTGCTCGTCAAATCGTGAATTAAAATATTTGGGGCGTAAATTTCTGGTTAAAAGGAAAATTTATTAATTATTGATTTTTTTTCAAAAACATCGTTTCGGGGTTTTCAGGCTGGTGACGTATTCTATACAGAATAATTTTATTTTAATGATTATTATTATGATATAATAAAAATTTTGTTTATCAACCAACCGGTGACATAGTAAATTCAGAAAATGGATGAGTAGCAGGATATGATTTACAATTAATTGAATGTGGTATAATAAGTCATTATTTTGTTTGAGCTGTGCTTATTAACAAGAAATACAGGGTATTCCATTTGAAAGAAGAGAGAAAATTGAAGGTTCGAGTTTCCGTCCACCCTGTATACAAAAGTATTAATAATTAAAATTCTATAGAATACGGAGATATTGCAGCATATTACGAATCTATGTTGTGCGAAATAAATGTTTTTTACTAACGTCCATACCTTTTGAAGGACTCTGTTTAATTTAGCAAAACCTTATATCAAATGCATCAAAAAAATGTGACCAATCCGAATTCGGTATAATCTACAGAAATTCTTATTTGAAAATTCATATTTTTGGTTTTGGAACACTGTATAGTCTGAGATAATTTCAAAATATGTACCTCAAAGACATCTACTATTTTTGTTGATAAAACTTTTTTATATCCCTTAAAATAACCCATTATACTGAAGCTATTATTTGTACACACTAAATACAGGGTGTAACTCAAGAGGACACAGTGTATTTAGAAATCAATAAAATCCATTCAGAAACAAAAATGTTATTAGGATTCAAATCATGCTTAAACCTAATTGTGCCTACAATATGTTAAAATCATCCAATGTTCCTATGAACAGAATTATTAATATTTATCATCAACTGATTGTGTCGAATGCTTTTTTTCTTTTTCCATTTTAAATCGAACACCGTTTTGAAACACAATCAAAACATAATGTTTATAACGTTTTCCAGCCGATGCCTACTTCAAAGGTCAAGTGCAACTTACCAGTAAAACGTAAATTGCAATTATGTTTTAACACTTTTGACCTTTCGGATTTTAAACTGTTTATCAAATATTTGACATACATTGACTGATCCTTCCGTCAACATTGCTGCTAATGACGTTATTACTACAACGTTCGCAAATTCCCATCGTCAATTTTAACCGGTAACTGTGTATTTTGTTTCTGATAGCATTTGACCTCAGATATAACCAATTTCTTGTTAAGTTTCATAATATATAATCATTTTAAATGAACACATTGACATTCGAACGCAGTCTAGGACTGCTGGAGAAAATTTTATGTTCTCACAGAACTGATGAAAACACCAATAGCTGCTTATACCATTTGTGTGAAGTAGAAAACAAATTTTCATGTATTTCTGCAGGGTGTAACAAAAAAGCAGGTCATAAATAACTCTATCCAATTCAAGTTACCCTAGTACAAATGTGCATGCGAAAAAAGTTATAAAATGCTCATATGTTCCAAAATTCAAAGTACGGTAATGAGAAATCAATTTTTTCCAGTATTATACGAGGTTTTCCAAATAATATGAATTCACTCAGGAGCAAAGTGCCTTTAAATTTGACAATATCGAATAAAGTTATTGAAAAAAGTTGATTAAAATTGAAAAATACGTTCAAATAAACAATTGCATCCATTTATATTAATAAAATATGTTTTGTCAGTTTTGTACATGTTTAATATTGTTTTTATTTTTTCAATAAGGCTACCAAGTTTGCGTAAAATTCTAACGCGTTCTGAAAGTTACTGTCAAACATTTGTAGCTATCAAACATTCATTTTAGTTTGATAGTTTGACGAATTCTCTAGGCTTTCTTTTGGGGATCAGATTTTGGCGTTCAAATTGGTGAACTCAAATTGTCAAAACTGTCAAAATTACACCATCACTTATGGCAGTTTGCACCAATAGGAGCATAGGCTTAGAATAACTATGGCGAGTTTAAAATTTAAGGGTCGCTTAGTTAAAGTTCAGTTGCATTAATGTTTTTGAACTGCTTCTTAGCTAAGTGCTCAATAAATTTGTCAACCTCGCTATTTAAGTTGAGTTTAATTCATTTCTCTATGGTTTCTGGTGATTTTTCGTTTTTGTGGTTTGAAATAACGTATTAGCTGTTAAAAGTCAACTCTTTGAAAACCAAAGGATTTCATTCCTGTTTTTTAAATAAGAAAATTGTTTATAATGGAAAACACAGTAAAAAATAAGAAAATCAGTTCGGCAAATTATACAGATCAGGAAAAATAATTGCTAATATTTCCATCCAATTCTTCATAAAAGTTTTTACGATTGTGCCGCCTTCTTGGAAACCAACTTTCAAGAATATCCAATACTTCCAAATCATCCTCCATAAACATCGTCCTTGAAAAATTAAAAGAAACACACCTGAAATTGGAAGACAGAAAACAAAAACCCGAAAAGAGGAAAAACATTGACATATATTAATCAAAACACAAGAATGTTAGGTAAGAAATCTCCACTTTGAGGATAAGTGGAGAATAAGCAAGCGATTTTCTTAGCTTATGGCGGTATTTATAGTCGCTCAGAAAAGTGGTACTCAAGTATCCCTTAATGAAGTGACACTTGAGTAGCACTTACCCCTTCTTTGATTACGTGTTCTATAGTGGAAGTTATGTTACACTCAGGTCATACTTGGATAAGTGACTCCTAAGTGTTCCTCTAGAAGGGTTTTTAGTTGTAGTTTATTAGCAGAACTGTCAATTTTACATTCGGGTTTAAAATTTAGTGTTTTTTTATGGTGAACTTGCAACCTATCTTTTTTATATTTCAAGTTCTACGTTTGTTCCGGGTTCTACTTATAGCGTTTCGTTTCTTTTCTATTATTTTGTAAAACACGTGTTTGTAGGGGTACAGTTTAGTTAAAAACGCCTATCTTTTCAAAAATTGCAATAATGTCTGCAAAATAGTGTTCGAAAGCGATTTATTCTACAAAAGAAAAGGCATTGCTTGCATCATTAGTTGAGACATTTAAGGGTTAAGCTAGAAACTAAAAAACTGATGTCACAACAAATGCTATTAAAAATAGGACGTGGAAAACCATTGCTGAACAATACAACATTATCTTCTATATTATCAATATATTCTAAAAAGTCGTATAAATCCTCCATTTCAGAGGAAATGCAGTTTTTGTGTACAACTGAATAACGTCAATTCGATTTAATTGTGAATACTTTGACATATAAGTATCACTCAAGGGTTATATCAACCACCCTTAAGTTTGAATGCTTCTTACTACATCACGTGACTTTAAAATTGTGTCTATAGAACAAGTTTACGAAGTTCCGACACTCAAGTGCTGTCCATAGTGACATTAGTGCAGCTTAAATTGTCGACTCAAATATCAATTGGTGCAAATAGCCATTAATGGCTTATATATTTTTTATAACGATCTGAAACTCAACCAGAATACCTGATCCCCAAGGCAAAGGTCCAAGTTATATTGTTTCAAACTTTCAGCACTTAGCTCCACTACATTTTTTAGATTTGTTTGTTTACAAAATGACTAAATTTTGTTGGAAGTCAGGGTTGCCAACTGTTTTGAGGTGTCAAAAATGTGAATCTATTTGACGACAAAGGACCATGAATTGTGATCTAAGTATATACTGCTTATGAGTTTTAATATAAAAAGTTTCCAGAGGATTGCTAAATATGAATTCAAACTACTCTATATAATGGCCGGTTCGTTGTTCAGGCTGACGGACCAGATGAATTGTCAAAAAAAAAACAAATCTACAGTTAGAATTGTGTACAGCGTTGTTTATTACTATTATTAGTTTGAGTTTGTATTACAGAAAACAATTGGGACTATTCACGATCGTAACCAGAATGTGTGTCAAAAGTGTTTCACAATTTTACTAAATGCCAGAAGACATTTTGTAAATCGTTATGTTACTGGGTTATTCGTAGCAGTCTTATCGACCTTGTGAAGTATGCGAAATACCGTAAATCGAATTGAATATGCTATTGTTGTAAAAGAAGCTCTCACGAAATTTAAAAACTATCACATTGTTTGATATATAGAAAACCTGCGTGACCTTGCTAATTAGACACCCGCGTAACAGTAAATTCAGTACCTATGTTATTGTTTGTAAACAACTCAATTTTACAAAATTACCAGAAGAGGCGCTACCAGTCTTTACTTTGATTATTGTTGAAGTCTATTTTGAAAGAAAACAAAATGAAACAGTTAGAAAATAATTTCACATTTAGATACAGGTACAAGTACAGCTTTAAAAGAAGCTATTTGAAACTTTGGAGTTAAGTTAATGATGATGTTATAATATGCAACACTTAAGAGACAACGCTCATATTCGTTTAATAACGTTTATCTACTCCTGTTTTATAATATACTTATTAAAAGACTAAAATCTGTATCATAATGAAATTCATTATGATACAGATTTTCATTATGATACAGATTTTTAAGCCAATAGGAATGCGACATTCGCACAATATTTAGTATATAGCCATGGATACCTAGTTGACATTTCTGAAATTAATCATATTAGGTCTGTTCCCTGCAATAAAAGTGTAGCACTGAGCTATACGATTTTATTTATTTTAATTATGTTTTAATGCTTCTTGCAGTTTACAAATGCAATATACATAGATATTCCCAAATTTTATAATTTTATACGTATTTTTTCACAGATAGACCTGAATTCTTCAAAATTATATTGCTCAGTGCTACACTTTTATTGCAGGCGAACAGACATAAGTGACACTTAATTTGATAGCTGTCAAATAATTTTGATTTTCAAAAGTAACTATATTTAAAATTGATTTAACTCATAATTATTGATTAAATAATTTTTATTAACCGGAGTAGAAAAAATATTGTATGCCACTTTCATGTAATGGCCATTAATACACTCGCATATTATATACGAAACTCGCCTGCGGCTCGTTTCGTATCCTACAATATGCTCGTGTCTTAATGGCTATCATTACATGTTCGTTGCATAAAATACTATTATGATACGTTTTGTAGTAAATAGGTTTTGAAAAAAGAGTTTCTTAACTCATACCATCAAGGCTAATTACAGCATCCTCATTATTATCCAACAGAAATTTTCTATAGTGATGTTATTTATAATGCAAACTACTTAATTTTAATAATATGCTCAAGGTTATGAGTTCCGAACAATCTAATATCAGAAATTGGTGCACATTATCAAAATTACTTCCTGTGTGCTTCAAGAGAATAAATATATTTTGAAATGTTTTAAAAAATAATAAGAGACTCTCCTTACCGGATAATTTTATTATAAATGTATGGATTATTGTATATTGAGACGAGATTCACTGAGACCTAAAAGATCTATTGTGCCTCCTTACTTCCAGAGGAAAGTCACAGGAACTAGTAGCTTTTAGGAAATATGCAGGCTTTAACTTAGGGTAATGTCTCTCATCTATCCAAAAATCTCCTAGGTCTTGTGCACTAGGATTTTGACGTATTGTATGTTGTAACGATTTTGTTACTTTTTTATATCTACTTCCAGCATTAACTTCTAATTGATTCCTTTTCAAACACTTCTTCTACACCTTTGTCTATAAAACGAATATCGCTAAAACCCATTTTCTACGTTCCGCCGTTCAAAAAAAAATTGTTTCCTAATTACACACGTCACTACCCTTTGTCCTACGATTTATGGCTTTTTCTGTTGTTATTCTATGTCGCTTTTCTGTTTGATGTGGGATACGTGTTCATTATAAGAATTTGTCCGTTAATTATTTGCCCCGCCTTCAGTTTAGATTTCAGCAAATCAGGATTATTTATAACCGTCAACTTTCTTTTCTGGCGCTATTTTTTTGGAGAGTCTTCTATTGAGTGTGTTGCAGAGAAGACGTGTTAAAAAAAGTCTATGAATGAAATAAAAATGTGCTAAAACTTTGTGTCTTGACCGCTAATATAGCGTAAGTATGCTTGAATATTATTGAAAAGTATCCTGTTTTAAAAGCACTCTCCAGGTGCATATACAAGCATAGTGCCGCATCTTTCAAATGCTTTCGTTTCAGTATGAAATAACGTCGAGAGTACTTAATTATTGATGATCTGACTTCATCAATGTACTGTTTTAGGATAATAAAAAATAAGTTGGCGTCCAAGTTTTTGTTTCAGTACCAGCCTTCTCCCTTTTATGATGGTTCCAAAAATTCTAATTTAGGCAAAGATCCAACCTATACCGTTAACTATTAAGAGTTCTACGTACACCGGTTACCATTTACCGGGAGGTTGCAAATTGGCCGCAACGTGTCATGCTACAAGTTGACGTGTTGAGAGTTACAAATTACCGTTCAACGTTACAAATTATTGCCCAACGTTACAAATTGGCGTCCAACGTTACAAATTGGCGTCCAACGTTACACATTGACGCACAACGTTACAATGTATACCAATGCCTTTGATAAAGTAAATCATACATGATATACTTCCAGCAAAATTAAAATTGTTGTTTATTACCTTTTTTTATCTCTTATTCAAAAAAACGAATATTACTTTTTTTGTGGTAAGGAGTAATATAGCTTTTTTTTCGGTATCGGGGTTACCGCCGGGCTCAAGCCTTGGCCCACTTTTGGTTAAGATTTTTTAATGATTTACCATCTTGTGTATCATCAGAGTCACTTCTGTATGTAGACGATTATAAAATATCAAGAAAATCAATAATCTAAGTGATTATTTGGTTTCTCAAAATGATTTGGATGAGCTTTATAGGTGGTGGATATAAATAATAACACCAGTAAACTTTCTCAAATTTGTGTACAAGACGGGACATGTTATGTTGGTAATACGAGTAGTTGAAGTGCCGGTCTCCATCAAACGAACCCAATGCGAATGGACAGTGGGGACGGCATAGGACGGCCCTTAGGTTAGTGAATAATTATTGATTTTAGAATGTTCGGCTGATTTACTTCTCTTTATTATTACAATTATTACTCTCTCCTTTTTTGCATTATTATTTTGTATTTTAGTATATTTTGTTTGTTTCTTGAATAAATTAAAGATGGGGACAAAATTTGAAGCTGGGGCACAATATTACTAAGCAACAGTTTCACATCGAATATCTCAAATTCACCTAATGAATTTTGATGAAAAACAGATATAATAATTTCGAGAAAATTGAGATTTTTTTTTAAATTTCATATACATGAACCATCTATTGATTTGGTACACGAATATATTTTTATGTATTTCAACAACTGACACAATACAAAATGGTAAAAAGTTCCATGGGTAATAAACGTGTTCATGAATTCAGTATAATTAATTAATATAATTATCTTCTGTAAGTTCCTTGTGGTATATCATTCATTCTTTTTTTAATCTCTTGGGAAATTAAACCACAATATTTTTGAATTCTTTATTTCAACGTTTCGGTAGCGTTCCAGCTACCGTTGTCAAGAAAAAATAGGTAGAAATTAATTTTTATCCCTAACTGACACAACAGAAAAAATTTGACAACTAGACAATCAAAAAATATTTTGAAGTTTAAGACTGCAAAATTTTGTTATCAAATTTTTATTAAGGTCCATTTATAGTAGATCATATCTCTGGCAAAATGTGAAATGAAATATTTCATTTTATGACATTCCAACGATATGATAGCCTACTAGAAATGGAATCCAGTGAAGTGCACGTTCCAGGAACGGTTTTTATTGGGATAGCGCATTTTTTTCGCTTATATTGGAAATGTTGTTAATAAAACGCGTTTTTTTGTGTATGAATATTTAAGTTTTTAAATTATGTATACTCAGTTTTGTGATTTTGTGTATTGAAATGTGTATCGATTAACAACTATTCAAATTATAAATCATAAGAAAACCTGGATAAAAACTTATGATGCTATCCTGATAACGCAGGTAATTGATTATTGGAAATTTCTCTTTCTAACATTGGTAACCAAATTTGACTACATTCGGCTGAAATACTAGCTACACATTTATCTGCATTTAGTTGTATTAAAGCACTTTCTTTGATTTTTCGTCTTTTATTATTGGGTTCTTTTAATATTATTTTTGATGAATCCCATTGTATTTGATGACCCTCTTCCCAAACATGTTTGCAAATAGCTGACTTAAAGAATTCCCTATCTTTGATATATTTTTTGTGTTCGTTTATTCGTACTTTCAATGGTCTAGATGTTTCACCTAAATAAAATTTGTCGCATTCACATGATATTTGATATATGCAGTTTTTTGAAGATTGTTCTCCATTCTTTGGCTACGTTTTTGTTAGTATTGAATAATACATTGAGATAAAAATTAATTTCTACCTATTTTTTCTTGACAACGGTAGCTGGAACGCTACCAAAACGTTGAAATAAAGAATTTAAAAATATTGTGGTTTAATTTCCCAAGAAATTAAAAAAAGGATAATATAATTATATTTCCGTTATTAATTGATATCTAATTTTTTAAATTATTTTTAATAGTATTGGCATTGTTCCGATTCACTTTCATTATAATAATTATCATATATTTCTATTATTGTGTAAATAATTAATTTACTAACATAATAAACGATTCCAATCGAGTACTTCGTGTGTAGTGTGTAATTATTAATAAATATATGCAATGTAACTATTCTTTTAAATAACGTTAACAACTCCTTGGGGTTATTCACGCCTGCAAATGATAAAGTTACATATATGTGGTTATATATGATTTTTTTAAAATAACCCTCATATTATTTAGATACTAGTAAAGCACAACACTATGAAAATATGGATATATCATTATTAACAATAGAAACAACTGCAGGGCTATCTGATAAAGCTATGTAACACTATTATATTGAAGTCAGTAATTTCTGTTTTTTATCAAATTTTATTAAACCTGAATGATTATTCGAGTTATAGTACCTATAACACAAAATATTTTGTTGAGTCTTTAGTTTGTTTTAGATCAGTAAATATGTTGAGGACTGGTTATAAACAGTTTGTCAAAGGTTTCTATAAATCTTCATTTTTCTGTTTTTATGACAACACCGCTTATATTGAATGTCTACGTTTGTTGATTTATTTTGACCAAGTGTTGTGGACAACCGTGGTAGATATATTGAAAAAGTTTGAATGTAAATTTATTTAGAATACTACATTTATTCATCCAAACATATTTTCAAAATTGTGTACCATGCAAGATATTTGAAATACTTACAACGTTTTACAGGTAATAAGCTACAAATTCTACTAAAGTACATCTTTCAGTTCCTTAAGAGTCAAATCAAGTTCAATAATTCCTTCAATAATAAATGAAATGAAATTAGTATTTCCACTATTACTCGATAATCTTGATATTATTTTACAGTCAATTCAAGCCTTCCCTCGTACAGCACTGCACTGTTTTTGGAAGCTGTGACGTTTGCTGGGGGTAATACCATCATTTTCTTTGAATAAAAGAATTGAATCAGGTGCTGGCTACAAACAGAGTTTGTTGAACGTTGGAACAAAAAACTAGTCGGACTAGCAAGTAAACATTCAATTTATCACAGACTAGAATGCAATGGAAACTGGAGTGAAGAAACCAATAGCAATAGTCATTTCATAATCACAGAATCACAAACTTACAACTTAAAATGATGAAAGAAGAACCTGTTGGCTATAACTAATGACAACCAACTATACAGTATTCAGCTAAATTTTAATAGGTTGGTAGCATGCAGTTAGGAAAAGACGGATCCAGACATAGGAACAAAAGCTGTAGTCGATGGTGCTAGAACCAGATGCATCATCGTTGGGGAGGTTTGCATCTGTATTCCATGCAGATATCTAAGCCATAGAAACGTGATTCCAATTGGAAAAGATACCCTAAAATCATTTTACTCTTAGATAGTCAGGCAGCACTAAAATCATGTCTCCAGATCAGTCATGGACTGGTTCGGGCAAACCATAATACAGTAACTCCCAGGACACAAGGATATTGTAGACAATGAAAAGGCAGTCACCCTAGCAAAGCTTGGGTCTAAAACTGCATTTACTGGTCCTGAATTTGTATTT
Organism: Galerucella nymphaeae; assembly: GCA_963978555.1. Classification (NCBI taxonomy): domain Eukaryota; kingdom Metazoa; phylum Arthropoda; class Insecta; order Coleoptera; family Chrysomelidae; genus Galerucella; species Galerucella nymphaeae. The sequence continues at coordinate 17,587,870 of OZ021709.1, forward strand.
GGGATATCAAAAACTTTTGCGTGGCTGCTCATCTCGATGGATTCAAACTAAATATCAGTCGTACTGGAGACTTCTGCGACAGGTACACAACAAACTCTTTGGATACTCTAACTAACAAAATGTTGAAGCTGCTAGCAGTAGGAGAAGGTATTATTACAGATACACCGAACAACTTTCTCGCATTTTTAGACTTGTACTAATCCAAAAACGTTTGCGTTTCGTTATAGCAACCTGGGGAAGCGGAAAAATACAACTTACGGCCAGCAATAAATCTTCAGTTCCATTTTTTCCATCATTAAAATGCCACATGGTTAACCAACACTAATCACAACAACAACGTCACCAACTGAATTTAGTTTTTATATTTTGTCGTTCTGGTGTGGACAGTTTGTCTCAAATTTGTTTTGTATTTTGAAGACAAATTTTGTCGCCAGTTTGTTGTGTTTTTGATTCAGAAAAGTTTTTCCGTTTTGTCTGGTTGGTTTGGACCCGGCATGAGGAAGCACATGCATACGATCGGCGTATATAGGAAGGAAACAATTTGTTGGTTGGTCATGGGGGAGGAGAAAACATATTGTCAGATTATCATCGAATGTGAATCATTGCCTCATTCGAGATATAGAGCATTCAAGGAAGGATTTCTCTAAGAAGGACCAAGTGAAAATCGTACTGGTCTTTTTAAATAAATGTCACAATCAAGAGCACAAAAAGCCCAAAAGTTAAGGTGCCGAGGACTCTAAGCCTCTATATCAATCAATCAATCAAATATTGGTGAATAGAACAGTTGATATTTTGCTGTACACAGACCGCCTACACCTCAGCTGCGGCCCTGATTTATAATATATGGAAAACAGGCTTTAGTCTTCTAATAATATGGAATGTATTCCAACAAATATACTAGATTGTTATATAAACAAAGAATATAGTTATCTCGACTTATTATGTAAATAAAATGATAACGATTAATTGAAAATTGTAATATCGCGTTCATCTTTGTTCATTTCCGCACAAATTTCGCCAATAACCCTCTACTTGTACTAATTATTCAAGGACGTTAATCAAAAATGCTGGAAAAATCGAATTTTGCCATGCATAAAATCTGAAACCGTGGGAATATAATCAAACATACAATTACCGCCTATCGCTGAACCACGCGGTCACCTTCTTCATTGAAAAAAAGGTAATCGTCTGATAACAGTACAAAAACATGCCTCAGGTAGTATCTCACCTGTCAGAAAGAAGAAGAGAGACAGAGTACCACAAGACCGGTTAAAGTTCTCGCATGGTTCATGCGGTTATAAGCGCTAACAAAAATCAATCACTTCCACAAAACTGTTTCGCTGACCGACACATCGGTGTCACTTCTCGGGAGTAGAGTCCAGGATGATATTTATTTTTTTGGGTTTTTTGCGATATCTAGTGGTCGCGTATTCAAGTTACCAACACACGGAGGAGTCGGTCTTGACTGTCGAGTCAACGGTTGAATGTCGTTATACGCCTTACGAACTTTGTGGTACATTTTGTCGATAGAATCGGCGGCTTTTTGGGTCTGCGGCCCCTCCAGCAAAACTCATCTAGCATTTTCTCCCAGGGCACAATAAATATAATGATTGTTTTACTACAAACATTCAGAGTTTTGATGATCGAAAAATCATTTTGTTGAAAAAAATTTTCTAGCGTCTAACGAAAATCTCCTATGTCAAGTATGCACCTCCTGGAGGACAAATAATCTCCAACAAACTTAACTTGAAAAAGATGTCAAAATTCATTTAGAGCGTACAAAAAAAGTCCTGCAAATTTGAATTGAATATTCTTTGTTCTAGAAACAAAGCGGATTTCAATCCACAGATACCAATTTTCACAGCCGATACAATTTTCTGTTTGTCATAATTCACAAGTGGTCTTAAAACATAGATAATCATTTAATTCCGATGTTTCCGTACCCAGCAGACATCTGCACGAAACAAATATTGAATGAGTAAATAAGGAAGAAGTCGAGACGTGTCCTATCGAGGATTATTCAGTTATATTTTGCAAATTCCACCAAAGACAAAAATTGAAAATAAAATAGAAGTTGATATGATAAAATTGAAACTCTGGATTGTGGATAGGTAGAAAATATATGACAAGAATCTAGACAAGCTATTTGAAATATTTTACATGGTGTTAATTGCACCTAGCATGGCCAGGCGTCCAGATAAAGCGAGACATAGTTGAGCATTTGATACAGTGTAAGTAGAGAGGGAATCATTAAAAAAAATCAACTCACTTCTTAGAAATCGGACAACCTGGGACATGCCACAAGACGGTATGATGAGAAAGTACAACTTTTCGAAGAAACTCGTTACATAATTAAGCAACAAGAAGAAATGGGATCCAAATACCATTACCAGAGTTGGGGAGTGCCATTCAATGGTACACAGATCGCTCAAAAGCAATAGGAGGAACCGGGATAGGAGTGTTCGGGCCAGTAACCAAACACTCCGAAAGCTTGGGAAAAACCGCAAGTATCTTTCAAGCGGAAATTCACGCCATAAGAAAGTGTGCCCAGTTCAATATTGATAAATAATACAGAGGACAAAGGATTATCATAATGACAGATAGTCAAGCAGCCATTAAAGCACTGAGCTCTTGCGTAATCAGTTCCAAAATGGTGTAGGAATGCCTAGACAAACTAAATGAACTAGGCGAGAACAATACAGTTACTTTACTATGGATTCCAGGACACACTGGAATAGTGGAAATGAAATAGCAGATGAACTAGCAAAGAGGGGGACTGAAATACCTTTCTGGGAGCCTGAACCCTTTTGCGGAATCAGCTCCAATGTAATATTAAAAGAAATAGGTGAAACCGAAAGAAAGAGAAGATCTGATCATTGGACGGATCTAGTAGGGCTTAGACAATCAAATATTCTTCTGGGCGACTACAAGCTGTTGAGATGAAATTAATGCATAAGTCAAAGCAGAACTGTGCTAAGAATTTTAACAGGCATCAGGAAGAAGAGACCTCCATCCACATACTTTCCAAATGCACAGCAATCCAGAATCTTAGAGCACCTAGCCTGGGAGATTGCTGGATAGAAGAGGAACATTTACCTAAGCTGAAGCCTGCAGATGTCCTAAGATTCCTCCGGGAAATAGGTCTAAAGGGCTACTAATTTCAGAGACTTTTCTCAAAAACTAAGTAGAAGTAAGGGGACACAATAGATCTTTCAGGTCCCAGTGAATGTTACCCCAAACAAATAAATACATACATACATACAAGCATTTTGATTGCGTATCCGATCAAAATAAACGGTCCCCGGTTTTTTATAGACTTTTCACTTTTCGCAAACGAGCGAGTAGCGAATGTCATTGTTCGCAGGCGAGTCGACTGTCGATCATTCGCTCCCGAAGTCTTTGGCTGGGAACTTATGCAAAGACACAAACCATTTCACATGGATGATTTTCCTAAATGGAATCAAGTTTCCGATACTTTATCAAGCATAGAAAATTTGTTTAGTACATATTAAAGTGGGAAAACATTTTTTAGTTCGGATTCAAACTAGCTATACATGTACCCAACAATATTTTTAGCTCGAGGTGGAATTTTTCAGCCAATGTGTATTCACTTCAAGGATTATCCTCAGAATTTTCGCACGGTAAGATATGTATAGAAGAAGAGACGTTAACGAAAACCTAACGGTAATGCAAATTAGACGAAACGCCTAAAATAAACGGAAAACAAACAACAAACAGATCATAACTAGAGGAAAAAGGCACGATTTACGCAAATCTGCGATCTGGTCTAAAAGAACAGTGCTGGAGGAATCATGTTAAGATTCGGTTGTATAATTATTATCAGACGGCACTCACCATTTCTATTTATTCAAATTTTGTTCTATAAAATAGTTCTTGGATATTTCCAAGCAATTTACCGCAGACTAAATACAAGGTGTGTCCAATGCTCCGCTGCCCCAGATACTGGTGTGATTTTATGTTCATCTAAGTGCTTGACACGAAGAATCGGCTGAGGAATCAGCACCTCGCTCATTGGAATGCTCTGCAGGGTCCTAGACAATCCAAACTTCTACTGAAGGGATGGACTGATGGACACGCTAGGGCAGCTACTGAACTACCAAGAAGTAGGCTGAGGAATATATCCCCAATATCCCAAGCTTTCGGAGAATTTGGTTCCTGGCAAATAAATTCTTGTTGCCATTAAGTATCGAATATCTTTGAACATACATATATACTTTTCCACCACACTTTCTTGTGGCATGTCCTAGGTTTTATGATCTGTAGAAAGAGAAGGAGAGGGTTTTTTTTATGATCCCTTACCTATTTTCCTGAATAAAAAGTGTTTATTAGTTTTAATTGAAAAAAGATTTATGCCCGCCAATGGAATTATAAGGAAAAAAAAATAAGATGTCCAAGTACGAAAACAAACCGCTTCATTTCAATTCACAAGAAGGTGAAATTAGAATAAAATATAGGAATAATGATATTCACAAAACGCTACGAATAAGATCTTCACGTAAAGATGCCCTTTCGGCGTTATCTAAAAGGAATCGATATGAATATTATTGTTTAGTTGGTGCACGTCTTCCTCTTTGTCGGTACGACTAAGATGACATTGGGCGGAAAGGAATAGATGTGTATGTGTACAATTATAAGAAAAAATTACGGCCTTATTTGGATATTTAGATGTTTGTTCACATCGTTTGTAGGATTTAATGAGTCATGAGTTAAATAATCGCGGAATACATCCGAAAATAAATTGTATCTTTTAGATTTTATTTCGGTTATTTAAAAATATGTTAGATGACTTTCGTGGGAAATGAAAATTTTTGATAAATTAACAAAACTAAATATAAATTTGTGGCAAATCCTACTGTGGACCCACGACATAAATGGATAGATAATAATGGAGGAGTTCACATTATTGTTCAAAATAAAACTGTGATTGTCAATGAATAAATTGATACATAGTTTGTGCAGCCCTGTATAATACATTGTCTGTGTTATTCGAGGGTGTGACGAAGTGTTAACTCAGCAGGGCTACAACATGAATCGAGTACTAAGGGTTTTCAACATTCTGACAGACTCGTTAATTAAAAACGAATATAACATAGCATTTTAAGGTATTTTCGAGATGTACAGACAGGGTCCGTATTTTATTTACATTAACTACCTTTCAGGTGGGTGCTGAGAGATTGATTTACTTTTTTAATTCACTGTCATGTTTTTTTTTTAAACCCAACGCCATCAGGAGTGGCATTCATGTTCTTTGTTGGTTTTTGTTGTTGTCACATTTTTAATGACCACAAAGTATGGAGTGGCTGAAGTAGATACATCGAGCAATTGTTGTCATTGTTATTAAGAAACGTAGAAAAACTTTGCAAAAGGAATCATTGACAAAAGACATAATAATATAACAATTTTGCGAGATACTTATTTGTCGAATGGAAGCATACCTAATAATTTAATTTATAAGATTATTAATGGTACAATCAACCGTCTGAAGAGGAAGCTCCTTTGAATACGGCTCATTTGTATGACAAATCACGTTCCTATTTCCATAACTGAAGCGTAAAGGAGTGGCTTCAATAGATCAGCTGTTAAATGCATAATTTTCGTCTATTATGTCTCTCTATTGAACTGATGCACGACTTAAAATGCAAAGATGAAAGAATGATTATAGAAATAATTATCAACATGCATTTAGTATGGAAAATACAGATACAAATACAAATAATAAACGTTGGGGTCCTTCACACTATACTTTCTACTGTTAATGTTAATTTCCTGCGATTGCCACTAAAAATTACTGTGTTATCGTTAGCGAAACGCGTCACCTATAAAATTCTGACCAGCTACTAGCGAAATGTGATAAAATCCCATGTACTTATCTTTTTCACAATATCTATTTTGCATCTTCAATCCAATCAGTAAATTCGTAAGGTATTAATATTAATAAATGAGTATATAATTTATATACCGACAAGTCATGAATACGATAATATTTTATATGCAATAACAATAAATTTACCAGTAATAATATGAAAAGAACTTATGAAAATCCCACACTGTATCAGATCGTACACGCATGCAACTTAGTATGCATATGAAAATCTTAACGATCCACCCTAACAGAACTGATTCAGTGCTTATTAAAAGGTACGACTAATTAGTACAGCCCAACGCCTAGCGAAGCTGTTCATTAGAAAATCAACACAATTTATTGCCTGTTATTTAAAAAATATTGGAAAAATAGCTTCCAATTAAATTAAAAAGTTTTCTCATAATAGAAATACGAAGTACAAAACCTTCATATGATCCCAACGACTTTCATGCTTTACCAAAAATTAAGAAGGAGCTGCGTACTTAAAGGTGGAACTTGAAAGATGCAGTAAAAGTCTTTGAAAACTATTTTTAATGAAGCAGCAAGCGAGTGGAAAAACTGCTTCTAGAATCAGTTCCAAAGAATGCAAAAATGCATTTACTGTTTGTTCCCATCTCTTTATGCAAACCTTCTACAATAAGTCAGTTCGTAGAGCACTCACAAACGGTTGTAGACTGTACGAACTGTACGGCTCATGCGCATTGAACAAAAGCCGTTCACAAAAAGACTCTGCGCATGAGTTGTCCAGTTCTCAATCGTTTGTGAGTGGTCTTCTATGAACAGACCTATTATTTTCAGCCTGTTGTTCTTGATACGAGCTCCCAGGACACCCTGTATACTCAGTGGTCTGTTAATTTTGAAAATAATTGTAAAAAACGTTCAAAATTTAAGTACTTTTTTTGTATCCACAAACAGAATTTATGTCTCCACTTCTTCATTTCCATTTTGAGATTTGCACTAAATCACGTAAATGTGCTAAAGATTTATATCGACAAAATGAATTTTCCTCTTGGTACAAAAGGAAGATCAAGTAATTAACCACCCAGATTGATGGTGATTTGTTTCGGCTTCACGTCCTAAACTAACCAAATTTGGTTACTGGTAATTTTAGAATAAGAATAAACTGAGCGATATATACTTGGACGTGTAAATTGAATAAAGAATTTCAACTTCAACAAGAATAAAAAGAAGTAATCTGCTTCGCCAGTTGGTTTTCCAATGGTGAAAAAGCTACAAATTGCAAAATTTACCGAGTAAAATAAATAAAAGTCTATTGAAATTTTCGGTATCCAGAATAAATTTGAAGACATAATATTTGCTGGTGGCAATAAATACAGAAAGTAAATGAAACACAGCGAGAGGTAATTAAAAGATATTGATATGTAATCACAAGGCATTGGAAAGGATCTTACCAGAAGAAGAAAAAATAGATGCAGAATTTAATAACAGAGCAAATGAATCAACAAGATTATATTATTCCTTAAATCGAACATAACTTATGCCAGTGAGAACTGGGTACTGCAGTAAAAGCATGAAACAAAAATAAATGCAATGGACATTTAAGGAGAATAGCAGGTAAAACGAAATGGCACAAAGTAAACAACGAAGAAATCAGAAGCATAACTAAGCAATATCCAATAATATCAAATATAAAAAAAACAATTAAACTGGTTTGGCCACCTAGTAAGAATGAAGCAAGATAGAATTGCGAGAAAAGTTATGCATGGAAAATATGGAAATGGAATATCAAGAAAAAGACCAAGAGGAAGACCAGGTGGAAATGTATATACCAGATTGAATAAATTGGAAAGAACATAGAAAAACATTAAGAGGATGAAGACATTAGCCAGGGACAGAAAATAATGGAAAAAATGGGTACACGAATAACTCCAATGCGATGCCAGAGGAAGGCATAAGCATGAAAGAAAGAAAGAATCTTTGCTGTTAATTCAATAACTTGTGGTGTATTAATTTTTATTTATTTATTGGGAAATCAAACTACACTATTTTTCATTTTTTTATTTTAACGTCTTAGCAACTACCACTATCACTGTAGTGTAAGGATGGTGAGTTTAGGTCTCAGCACTTACGTCACTTAGCTCCCGAGGAGTGGTCCGCCTAGGTCATCGTCTACCCTGTCTTTTCCAGCTCTGGTGCTGTGTTCTTTCCAAAACTTTAATAACTTATGTCAATGTCTAATAAAAGGTGAAAGAGTTTTGATTAGGTGACTGTCAATATAAATTTTATTCTAATTATTTAAACAGTAGCACGTTTTACCAATGAAATACGTCCAAACTTCATGTAAATCTAATAAAAACCACGTCTGTAACTGTCAAACCTTAAATAACGTCCAGCACTATAACCAACGAACGTTTTTCACACTCAAAATTCCCTAAGCTTATCAATGTTATCAAAACTTCTTCCAGATATAACTAAACGTCGTTCAGTGCATATCAGCGACATGAAGCAATGCATATGATCATTAATCAGTTTATTGAACGCCCTCTTTGGAGAACAGCACTGTGGTGGCTAGTTCGATATAAAGTTGTCAAAATAAAACAAACACCAAATTTCGAAATATCTCTCGTTTCCATCAATACATTCATCATACACCAAACAGCGGTAGTAAACATAAACAATCGTGAGAATGATAATGTCAAGTAGCACACCTTTAAAAAAAGTGTCACACTTCACTAATTTTGATTTCATTCTGCAACAACCTTATTTTACGCTGCCGTATGAATATATACATTATCGATATTTTTAATATGCTAGAAAAATCAATCAATTTTGTAATGTGCATTGTGTTCTCGACGCTTGACCTCCAGACTTCCATTTACCAAGTCGATTTACAATCTAACGACACGAGAATTGAGAAGTCAAACCAACGAAGAAATGACTTTTATATGAGAAAAATGTGATTCATTAAAAGTGGCGACCGGCCGTATCTCGGAAACTGCAAGTATTAGAATTTGAGAAGAAAAATTCCTATATGGAAAAAATATTTACTGTAGAAGCTATTTTATGTGAGAAGAACCCACATAAATTTGCAGACGTATGTGCGAACTTGTTAAAATTGACATTCCACTTCGAATCAGTAGCATATAGCATATTTTGTAGGATAACACAAAATAAGAATCCCTCGGCTTTTATAGTCAAATGTATGTCAATAATAAAATGACTATCGACATGAAACATCATTTGTAACGCCTATGTCATGAAACGGCGACATAAACAGGATCGATTATGGTTTCTGCGCAAGACAGTTGGCAAACTTCATGTCGCTTCTTCTTTTTTGGAGCGGTGGACATTTCAATGAAAACTATCCATCCCCCATCATTCGCTTTTATAATAAAATAAAAAAACACAACAAAAATCATATAAAGTATTTTTTGTTCATAGGTAGACTATATCCCCTTCCCCCCTTCGTATTAAATTATAGAAACTTGTAGTATTTTATTCCGATGATTCTTTATAATATGTATTTCATAATACTGTTGAATAAAAATAATAAAATTTACTATTGACCATCCTTTCCATTACAAATGAACATGACAATAGAAAGTATTTCCGGAAATGAATAAACAAAAAAGTATTTAGTCTCAACGTAGTCGCAAAATGATGATATATACAAAACGCGTGCCTACTTTTAAACTTATGGCGCCGGTGACTCGTTTTTAATAATCGGTAGTTATTTTATAGTTCGACCACTTTCTCCCAAATGAACTCGACCCCAGCGAAGAGGAACTTGCAGCACTCGAAGGTTAACTGACGGCAAGAGAACCGTTGCACCAATGGTAGTAGATTTTATGGAAATACAATATCGTTCGTAACAATTCTTTTATCTCAAAATTTCTTCATTTACTAGATATTTGCTAACAAAGTACCTACTAACGTGGTGTCGGGATATGTTATGATAGGCAAACCAATTTCTATTAAAGAAATGTAAAAAGTAAACGTCTTTGTTGTCACATGTTATGAGGAAGGTAAAGTATAGAGAAACAATTACTGCTTCTTGCCAGATACCGACACAGTGAATACGTTTGCAACGGTAATAAGACGCGTCCACATTATGTCGAATGGTGTCGATCGACAAGGTCGATCGACAATGTCGATCCAGTGTGGACGGTCGCCCGACATTGTCGATCCATGTCGGGTCGAATCGAATGCAAACCCGTACCAAGTCGGTACGGATAAAAGGAAGTCGAATCGACATGGCTAGTTTGGACGTGTCGAAGCATGTTGCTCAACATTTCCTAAACGTACCTATTCATTTTGGTTAGTTTTGTGCGCAGTGTAGTATCTCAATATGGATTGGAATGAGGAGCAGCCTCATCTAGCAGTAAATCCTTTATAACTTCCTTTGTATGATATTTTTTCCTACCATTGACAAGGCTGGGTCGTACCCAAAATCTTCCAGGTCGACGAAAACGCTGTTGCTGGTTTCCAGCAACTGCAAAAATAATTGTAACGGCAGCTGCCACTACAGCATCTTCTTCATCACTTATAATTGAAAATTCTAATAACGCAAAACGAATTCAAAGTATTTTCAGTTTTGATGTCGGCGATGTATGTCGGTCAACACGTCCACATATACTGACGATGTGGACGAGTTGAAAGTCGAACATGTCGAATGAGATTTGTCGATCGACCTTGTCGATCAACACCATTCGACATAATGTGGACGCGGCTTTAGAGGGTGCTGTTGAGTTGCTTATAAAGACGCGTCCACATTATGTCGAATGTCGAAGTCGATTCAGTGTGGACGGTCGCCCGACATTGTCGATCCATGTCGGGTCGAATCGAATGCAAACCCGGACCAAGTCAGTACGGATAAAAGGAATTCGGATCGACATGGTTAGTTTGGACGTGTCGGAGCATGCTGCTCAACATTTCCCAGACGTACCTATTCATTTTGGTTAGTTTTGTGCGCTGTGTAGTATCTCAATATGGATTAGAATGAGGAGCAAACGCTAACTTTCATTGAAATGTATCATCAACCTCATCTAGCAGTAAATCCTTTATAAATTCCTTTGTATGATATTTTTTCCTACCATTGACAAAACGCTGTTGCTGGTTTCCAACAAATGCAAAAATAATTGTAGCAGCAGCTGCCACTACCAGCATCTTCTTCATCACTCATAATTGAAAATTGTAATGACGCAAAACGAATTCAAAGTATTTTTAGTTTTGATGTCGGCGATGTATCTATGCGATGTATGTCGGTCAACACGTCCACATATACTGACGAAAGTCGAACATGTCGAATGAGATTTGTCGATCGACACCAATCGACATAATGTGGACGCGGCTTTATATTTTTTTAGGTACCAAGTGTCAAAAACGTTATTTTATTCACGAATTTTCTGAATCTTAGGGTGAAATTCGTAGTCTACACTTAAGGGTCAAACTCAAACTAAAACTCAACTTAGTCTGAGTTTATCTCGAGACTACATATCGTATCCTCAGTCATTTCTCAAGTAATACTTCATTTTGAGTGAAGAAAGTTTGGCATCAATGATATTATTAGGAACTTTTGGTTGCGTTTGATTGACAATTGTGATTTATGAACGTCCTTCAACGTTTATCTGACATCTGTTGCATTGCATTCATACGCGAATTTGTTTCGTGTTTAGTTCGTGTATTAGCCCTCTGCAAGTATTTTATTTTCAGTTGATTTCTTCACTGTTCATATATATAATATACATCATAGTCAAGCAGCCATTAAAGCACTGAGCTTTTGCGTAATCAGTTCCAAAATGGTGTGGGAATGCCTAGACAAACTAAATGAACTATAGGCGAAAACAATATAGTTACCTTACTATGGATTCCAGGACACACTGGAATAGAAGGAAATGAAATAGCAGATGGAGAGGGGGTCTGAGATACCTTTATGGAGGCCGGAACCTTTTTGCGGAATCAGCTCCAATGTAATATTGGAAGAAATAGGTGAAGCCGAAAGAAAGATCTGACCATTGGATCTAGTAGGGCTTAGACAATCAAACATTCTTTAGGACGACTACAACCTGTTAAGATCAAATGAATGCATAACTCGAAGTAAAACTGCGCTAAGAGTTTTAACTGGGATCCTAACGGGACATTGTCGCCTGAATGGGCATTTGAAAAAGTTCAAATTAGTGGAGGAAGGAGAATGCAGATATTGTGGCATGGATGACGATACCTCCAACCACATACTTTCCAACTGCACAGCACTCCAGAATCCTAGAGCACAGTGCCTGGGAGATTTCTGGATAGATGAGGAACATTTACCTAAGCTGAAGCCTGCAGATGTCCTAAACTTTCTCCAGGAAATGACTAAAGGAGCTACTTATTTCAGAGACTTTCCTCAGAAACTAAGTAGAAGTAAGGTGGCACAATAGATCTTTCAGGTCTCAGTGAATGTTACCCCAAAAATACATACATTCATACATCCAAGTTGATTAGGACAAAGTGAAAGTCGACTGGAAGAGTTTGACAGTTGTCAATTTACATCTTCAACGTTCAGCTTTTCACCACTGGCGCAATCGTTACTTCCTAGCTATTTTTTTTTATATAATTTTTCCAGCATACCTCGACGTTCATTACATCACGCTGAGGTACAATCAACAACAATAGTAACAATTTTGATTTAATTAATGTCATTCTGTATTCAGTAAATAAGAATGGTGAGCATGAACTTGAGACACAGGCATTTCTATTTCTAGACAATGAATCGACTGTTCCTGGGAAAAGTGAGAACGATGGTACCTCTGATGGTACAAGGAGAAATAAGTAAGTCTTCATTTCGTATGGGAATAGAGATTTTATATATTGAATTGAATACGGAAAAATTATATGTTTGACTTTCTACAATTTTTAAACGAGGAACCCTATTCCAAAGTGTGTGTTGTTTTCTCATTGTTTCTTATAGAAATAAATATAATTTTGTGTTTTTTTATATATAAATGTCTTTTTATAAGTTGGCAATATTTTCTTGCGGCATGTAAAAATTGCAGCGATTTATGCATGGTCATGTGCAGATCATCCATTTTGACATGTGACCGGCAAGAAATTATAGATCCTGACCTATTTTTCTTGCAACTGCGCGGCAATTTTAGTGATATTTCTGGTAATTTTTATGACAACATTAACAGAATTATTCCCTGCTTCTCAGATAATTGAAGTAACAATTCGGAGGCTATCAGCATAATACACTCGAATGCTTCAACTTTCTTGTTTTTCTCGTTCAAATTCATTCTTGACAAAAAAATGGAAAATCAGTTAAAATATAAGAGGCGACGATGATAAAAAAGCCAGCTGACTGTAGTAATGTTGGTATTACAGATACATTTGTTAAAGTGGTTGGAATTTTTTACTTGTCTTTTAAATGTTTGTTGCTAAATTATACCTTTTCCGCTAACGCTTTTGTTATACTCACTGTTAGGTCGCTACTGCCTTTTATTGTTTTTGGCGGAAATTGTAGAGATTTTTTGTCTAGTCGCTTTGTCGCCTTTTGAACAGGCCGACCGTGTATTTTCATGCATATTTGCCACATAGTCGGCGTGGGCATATAAATAGTAACCTCTTCGGAGATAAATTAACTACTTTAATGAATGGCAAGGCCATAAAGTTTTGTTGAATCTTTAAATTGCGGTTAAAACAGTTTGGAGATGGTAATAGTCTGACCTTTTTCTAAATATAGTGCAGCATATTTTTATTACTTATAATTAATGCCCAAGCACTTTTTATAATACCGGTGAAGATGTTTATGGTTTGAGAGTTTTAACAGGAATTTTAACGGGACATTGGCACCTGAATAGGAACCTGAAAAAGCTCAAAATAGTGGAGAAGGAAGACTAGATATTGTGGCATGGAAGAGGGAAATACATACTTAGGAATTGCACAGCAATTCAGAATCCTAGGGTGAAGCAATTGGGGGATTAGATCAGATCCATACGCCGATACTGAATTCGAGGACTTGGTTTTAACTCACTCTAAGCAAATTAATTTAAAATTTTGCAAGCTTGTCAATAGAATTTAAAGTTTTTTGAACTTGTGTGAAAAAATTGAAAAAATCACGAGGTTATATCTTTAGTAACACACTTATTGTTTGAGCTAAGCCGTGGCTTAGTTGGTTAAACCGCCTGACTAGTAAGCAGGAGATCGCGTTTTCGAACCTCCCTGTCAAGAATCGATGACTATACAATATAGTAGCGAAATATAGGGTGTTTCATTTATAAATTCAAACTATTTGTGAGTGAGGATTTGATAACGGCAAGATTTTGCAATTGGAATTTTTTCTGTTTCTGTTAGTGGCGTGTGTATTGAGCCGATGATAACAGCCCCTTCTTAGCAATAACCGAATACTGCACTCATGTCACCTAGGAGTGGAAATCCCTGGCCTCAACCTCCACAATCTTCTTCTTTTCAAATCACGAGATTGAAAAACTGCAACTGTCTTCATCAAGTTTGCCTATGTTTATGAAACCGTCCCACGGAATTCCCCGATTTCAATTTCAAACTTCAAAAACTCGAGAAACATTAGTGATAAAAATATACATTTGCAGCACCCATAACTTTGTTTAAATCTCATTTGTATGTTTAAAAATACTAAATAAATAATAATAGGCGCTTCAGTTAATTTCACAAACCAATTCAATCAAACGTTATGAAATAGTAGCGAATTCACGTTTTACTTGTTACAGACCACCGGCTGCTTGATGTAGATACTTCTGAAATTATAAATCTATTTTGCAACAATGATACTAAAAATATTCCGCAATTCCACCTCGTGCGTTCGATACTAGTAGCAATGATATTATTGAAAAAGTTCAATACAGAAAGTATGAATTATCCAATAAATGAATTGAAAAATTTTAATGATTAGTCCGGGAAAGTTAGATCAAAAGGAGATTATTTTAAACATATTTTCTGCTTGAAATGACCTATTAATATGAAATTATTTGAATAAAAATGCCATTAGTTTAAAATTCGCGCTCAACCCAATATGACTGATGACATACGGAGTGCGCTCATAATATATCGAAAACTGACAGTGTAATTGTCAGTCAGGCGACAGGGTAAACGCTTCTCTGGATTATTTTCAATTTTTGTCTCAAATTTGGCTGGTAGTGAGAAAAATTTTATATAAACCATGCTGGTGAACATTTATAAGCCTCGCACCATGGTCTTCAAACCCAGGAAACAATAATAGTCATAATTTTTGGAATATTATTATTTTTCACAAAATAAATTACATAATAAATTTTTTATAAATGCCTAAAACAAATTTATGTAGTTAAATTTAGTTGTGTAACTTAGATTGACGGATGATGTAATGACCATAAATCCTATGGATTAATGGTACGATATAAAACTCGTTTAAAATGAAGTGTACTTAAAGTCAAATCAAATCAAATCGTGTTTAAGGGATTTATTCACAGAATTACTCTAGTTTCGGTAGAAAACGATTCGACTATCTAAAATTTCAATCGAACCGGGGCTATTCGATATTTCTCCTATCGGTAACACATTCTTGTAGGTATTATGATATAAAGTATTATCACAGTTTCCTATAATATAGCGCGTTACCAATATGTATCGCAGAATCATAATTATTCTAACGCTTTCTAAGTTTTGAAAAATATTTTTCAAAAACAGTGACCGTTCAACTGATAAGCAAAAACTACTTTCCGGGCTACAGGCACCGACGGATATTGAATTACACTTCAAAGTCAAACGGAGTTGGTATATTTACAAGATATTTAACACCAACCATGTAAAGTTTTGGAACAATTACCTTGATAGATGTCGTTGAAAATATTCTCGATAAAAGCCAGTCAGCGGTCACTTGAGCA
This sequence comes from Galerucella nymphaeae, assembly GCA_963978555.1. Lineage (NCBI taxonomy): Eukaryota > Metazoa > Arthropoda > Insecta > Coleoptera > Chrysomelidae > Galerucella > Galerucella nymphaeae. The sequence goes on from OZ021709.1 coordinate 17,603,590, forward strand.
AAGTATAATTTCGTGAATTCCTATGAGAAAACAAATAAAATAATCTCAAATAATTTTGATTGACCAAAAAATAATTCCATAACCTAAAAACACAAATAATCATCCGCCAAATTTCCGGCATAATATATAATTGTTTCTATAAAAAGTATCACAGAATCAACATTAATACGACCGTTAATACACGATTCGAGCAACGAACGAATGCTTGAAAGGCATCAACGTTTACATCATAATTTTCTTACAATTTTCAACAAACGAAATTAATTTTCAGTTCATCTCCATTGTCGTCGACCCAGTTCTCAGGATCGGTTAATACATAACGGCCTTTTTTTGTTTCGCCAAACCATTCTATTGACCGTAGTTATTAAATTTTATGAAATTAATTAAGACGAGAATTTAATTTTCGAGATGCTACGTTACCTTAAAATGGATAGATTGATAAAAAATAGTTTTTATAACGGATTAAGGCAAATTAAATAGTATATGATTATAATACATGAAGGTTATTACTTTGACCGAGCACCAAAATTATTTCGCGAGAGGTTTTGCTCCGAGCAGAATAAGGAGCGAGGCTTATAAATGGTGCATTTCCTTTGTATGGCCAGTTTTACACTTTAAAATTCCCTTATCAAAGATTGTTTATAAAATATTCCAGGCAATCTCTTTAATGATATTTATTTCAACAAAAGTTCAAGTGGTATTACATTGTGTTATAGTGTATAGTTCAATTTTTAGAAGGTGGAGAGTTATTTTAATAAAAAAATTAGTGAGAATAGATTGTTAGCTGTGCAGCTGTGATTACAATATGTAGTGCTGAAAAAGAAGAAGCAAGATCTGATCGGTTGCAAGAACTAGAACTGATTTAAGTGAGGCATATTACATATTCAAATTTTTCATCAAAGATTTTTCATGAAAGATCATATTTACTGTTAAAAAATATCGATTATCTGCTTTTTCTCCAATATACTGAAAACGTTGTCTTGCATCAAGTATTGAACACAATCCGGACTTGAATTATCAATAAAAGACCATTTTTAATTCCAAACTTTAAAGTTTCATAGTTCACCAGCAAAGGACGTAGGAAATGAAGTTATATAATTATTTTTAGTCTCTCTATTATCTCCGGAGATTTTATTTGGTGAATTTGGGATATTTTTGTGCCTAAGTAATATTTGGTATATTATTTGAGTCAGAAATTAAGCGTAGGGGTTTCCAAGAGCTAGACTGAATTTAATATAAATTGTAATTGTATGATGATTCGGAGAAATTCGTTACAGAATTAAGCAACAAGAAGGAATGGGATCCGAATACCATTACCAGACTTGGAAAGAATGTCATTCTATGGTACACAGATGGCGCAAAAGCAAAAGGAGGAACTGGGATAGGAGTCTTCGGGCCAGGAACCAAACACTCCGAAAGCTTGGGAAAAACCCCAAGTATCTTTCAAGCGGAAATCCACGCCTTAAGAAAGGGCGCCCAGTTCAATATTGATAAAGGATACAGGGGACAAAGGATTATCATAATGACAGATAGTCAAGCAGCCATTAAAGCACTGAGCTCTTGTGTAATCAGTTCCAAAATGGTGTGGGAATGTCTAGACAAACTAAATGAACTTTGCGAGAACAATAACCTAACCTTACTATGGATTCCAGGACACACTGGAATAGAAGGAAATAGAATAGCAGAAGAACTAGCAAAGAGGAAGTCTAAAATACCTTTCTGGGGGCCTGAGCCCTTTTGCGGAATCAGCTTCAATGAAATATTAGAAGAAGAAGCCAAAAGAATGAAAAGATCTGACCATTGGACAGATCTAGTAGGGCTTAGACGATCTGACCATTGGAAATATCTAGTAGGGCTTAGACAATCAAAGATTCTTTTGGGTGACTACAACCTGTTGAGATCAAATGAATGCATAAGTCAAAGTATCCTAACGGGACATTGTCGCCTAAATTTACACCTAAAAAAGCTCAAAATAGTGGAGGAAGAAGATATTGTGGCATGGAAGAAGAAACCTCCATCAACATACATCTCAACTGCACTGGATAGAAGAGGAACATTTGAACAGTTGAAGCCTGTAGATATCCTAAAATTCCTCCGAAAAATAGGACTAAAGGAGCTGCTAGTAAGGGGCACAAAAGATCTTTCAGGTCTCAGTGAATATAATTTTTTTTTTGAAAAGCTACAGTTTTTCTCAAAAAAGTTGATTTGTTTGTCAAGAAACTCCTGCTTTCAACCGCGAATAACTCGAAAAATATTAGTTCCACGAAAAAATTTTAAAAAATATATCTTCCTCCGAATCGCTTTTTCTATCGATTCCTGTAGTTTAAATGTGACAAAAAATATCCACCCCCGAAAAGGGCACCCACCCCCAAGATTTCAGCGTACAGCGGCATTATATACAAAATGATTTTCTGGACGAAAAGTTGCGGGCCAAAATGCTTACATATACAGATATATTTTTGTTACGTCTATATGAACAATACATTTTTTTAATTAATTGGTGGATAATTCATAATGAACGATAACAAAAAATATATTCACTAAAAGAATATTTCAGTAGTATTTCACAAAACCTTTATCCTTTTCGTGTTTCCAAGTTTGTCGGTCTTAATGCAAAGTCAACGATAAATCTATTTATTTTCTTTATCTCGATCGATTTTAAAGTCAACTCTTGTGCGTACTTAAAAGAGGTTTAAGAGGACCCAGCAAAGTACTCGAAAGTATGCGCGGCTTTTTGTCACCACAGGAAAAAAAACCTGTCTGTAGTCGTTAACGGCGGCGTTTGTTTAATTTTTGGCAGAGACACTCGTTGTCGTTGAACATTTCTTGCATTCAGAGGTGGACGTTTGGAAATTCCGAGAAGAAAGAAAAACGTTTGGAACATTTTCAACGTTTGTGAAAATACGGTTTTACAATATTTTATTCTTTTTTCCGGAAATTGTTTGTAAATATTGACAACTCTAATAAATATGTTGAAAACAAAAATCAATATTGGCCTTGAGGCGAAGTTTCCAAGACCCATAAGACTAATGACATTTAGACGTGCACATCATAAAAAAGAATCGTTGGTAAAAACTCAGTACAAGGGATGAATATGCTCTCGAAAATAGGGAAGTATTATTAGCAGCCTTTGTTGATACAAAGGGTTCCTTTGACGACACCTCTAGCGAAGTAATTATGAATATAATTCGTCAAGAACAAATTAACGAAACAAGCTGCAGTTGGATATACTGCATGCTGAAAGACCGAATGATCCTACAAGCCGCCAAAGAAGCTCACCTAAATAATCCCACAATAGTAAATAAACAGCTGACTAGTGAAAGTAACATGAAAGCTTTTTTTTAAGAAATCAACAAGAGATGTTTGACAAGAATTGTGGATTGAATCCGAGGCTAAACTGAAGCAAATAAAGCCTGTTGTTTCCCCAAGGAAGAACCTTAGTTTTACGCGAAAGCAACACGTAATATTATCACGGCTTAGGGTAGGACACACGAGACATACACACCAATATCTCCTGAAGAAAGAAGAAGCCCCAATATGTAGTGTGTGTCAGGTGCAGTTAAGTGTCAAATATTTTCTTGTTGAGTGCTCTAAATATTATTATGAGCGCAAAGTATGTAATTTCAGCGAAAATCTTATATAGAAGACTCCTGTAATGTCATGAACTTCATCACACGTTCCTTCAAAATATTAATATTATTCATTTTCTGTAAACAATACCTATGTAAATTGAAAGTATTGTACTAATTTATGCATATTTGCTATTTACCTCGTTGCTGAAGCGATTTGCATAAATATTTTCCATATATTCCTTGATGGGGGAAGCATTATTAGCAAAGGTTTCAAAGGAATGTCCTCAAGGAGAAGTGCTATCTCCTTTAATATAAGGTTTGTTCCAACCGCAGTCAGAAACCGTCAGAAACGATCAGAGAATAGTCGACCATTGCAATCAGTGATAGGAATTACGCGGAAATAACTCGTTGTTTGCTATGACCAGTTATTCTCTGATCGTTTCTGACGGTTTCTGACTGCGGTTGGAACAAACCTATAGAATCTTGTAATGAACGAGCTAATAAGGAAACTCAACCATTTAGGATATATTATATCATAAGACAAATTCAATACTAATCAGAGAACGTATAATACAGGCTCTGAATATGGTAAGAAAATAGACGGAAGAGGAGGGTTTTAATATAAATTAAACCAAAAAGAAAGGGCCTAGGGGACTTCTATTCCTTAAAGATACGGAGATTTCGATGGTGATGGATGTTAAATATCTCGGGGTGATTACATCTCAGTGCTGTTCTCGAATTTATAATACAAACAATTTCCAAGTTTAGGGTATGGTGAAAATGGAGGTTATGTTTCGCCCTTGAATCGGAATTTTGAGCTCTATATTATAATGGAGTTATAATGGTGCGATTTGGGAAATTTTTAGACCTAATTTATATTTTTGGGTATCTCAAAAATGATGATCCTTTCTGATCCTTTCTGATCTCCAATATTTTGAATTTTGACAAGAATCGCCAGTAATTTATACAGTTTTATCACAAATTACTTTCAAAGCTGTAAGAAATTATGTTTATCATCCAATTCCATTTTCTTTTGTTAATTGTTGTAATAAATTGCAAAAATGATAAAACTAAGTGTTCTTGACGTTATTTTGAAATAATAAACGGAAATATCTTAGTACAGACCTGGTCTCGTAGTCGAACAGATGAGTCTTTGAAAAAGATAACAACGGCAACAGACCAGGTGTGTTTTGTGATAAGATTAGAGTCGGCATGCATTTATCAAAATTGTCAATGGTATATATAACAGTATCGACTTAAATACACTGATAATTTTTTATGTATGCCATGCCGTTTTGGTAGGTATTTAGTGGTATCGTTTAATAAATAGAAAAAGTTTTCCTTCCAAAAATGTTTTCACACAAAATCACATCGGAAAATCTACTATCCATCCATGTTAAATAATTAACTTTTCAGGAAACGATTCAAGTCTATTGTTGTGATAGTTCTAATGCAATTTGGTATTCAAGAATCAGTTGGAATGTGAAAGAAACGAAGTAGAAAACCACGGGTGGCCTAACCATTTCTTTATTTTTTTTTTCATCATATATATATGTCACATTACCGTAGCTTCAAGCTTTTACTCACTCGTAAGGAGGATTCAACATTGTTTTCGTCTCGTTACTGAGAACATTTGCATTTTCAACCTCTTCCTTGTTATTATACAGGGTAGCCTTAGAAACATATTTATCTGGTAGTTAGTAGAAAATAAGCATGATATAAAATGACTACGGAAGACGTAGATGTAAAGTAGACAAATAATATGGAGGTATATAATATATACCTCGAAAAAAATATATTTTTTTAAAGGAGCTTATTTGACAACTATAAAGCTTGTATCCAAAATAAATGTAAGGAGAAGAAACTAAGGGAGAAGATGTATTGGAAATAGTGTTGAAGGGCAAGGAATAATGAGGTAAGTGATAGTGGAGAGCATGGTGAGGGGAAGAGAAGGTCATGTTCATGAAATGAGACAAGATTGGAAAAAAAAAAATATATATATATATATATACAGTTATAGTAGATATTTGCCGAATGATAATGTACAAGGACAGGAATATTGGGGAAGCGGCAAAATTGTAAAAAGAGTATAATTCTTTACACTAATTTCCAAGCTTTCGGAATATCTTTATTTCCATTTTCAAGGATAGTATTTGAGATTGTATTACAAAAGTTGTTTTATATGGTAAATACATCTAACAATAATTTTGATTTGAATTTAAAAAAAAAATAAATGTCTAAATGATGTCAAACAAAATCGTTTGCTTATAGAATAAGAACTAGTATAAAATTATTACTATTATAACTATCCTATATCTAAAAATATCAAGATTGGTTAGGTTATCTTCTTTTTTAAAATTTGTTTGATGTTTTTTTAACCTCAAATGTTTGAAACAGACGAATTTGAAATTTTATGACACTCAGGCTCCCTATCAATAGACAAAAGGTAGTAATAAATATCACTCAAATTTTTATGATCACTTTTTTTATTAATGATATTTTGTTCTTGAGATATGTGAGCCATTTCCAAAAAAGTCTTTTTTTAGTATTAGATTGTATATCTAAAATACTGACAGCATCAAAATCTATGTATATTGCTATTTTGCCATTTTCAATATTCGAAATCTGAAAACACAAACGTTTTCAGTTGCCGGGCTACTATATTTTCATGTATTAGGAAATCGCTATTGTTATTCCAATTATGTTTGTCGCTTAAAAAACCATTTTACAAAATTTGTTTTTGATTTTTCAATAATTAAGGGTTGAAAAAATTTTTTTTATTTTGCATTACATCATCCTATAGGCCATAGGGTATAAAACTCCCTACAATTTTGATGCTAACAATTATTTCGTGCAATCGGTGCAATCAAATCTAAAAACGTTATGAGGGAAAAACTGCTGCATTTCATGTGCTCAAAGCTATTTTTGCTAGCTGCATCGCAAACTGGCAAACTCCAGCGGAATCTTCCCACAAATTTAGGAAAGTAGTCTATACTAGCATTGTCTATAGAGATAGACAATAATACTACATATACTTTCGTTTAAAAAAGTCAAATCTCAGGCACACGAGTGAATTTCTTATTGATGCGTACATTTGTGACTAAAATGAAAAAAGTAAAGTACTTATAACACGTCAAATTAATCAATTTACTCATTCAATAACCAATGTTTGTGTTGTAACAGTACCTATATTATAAAAATAGACTAGCGACCTCCTAGACTATACATATATAAACATGTTAGTATCTATAAGTCGATTCGTATTGTGTGATATATGCCTCATGGCGAATAGCACGCTATTCCATATGCGCATACTTCATGCAAGAATTCAAAACAGTTCCACTGAATGCATTTCCCTAATCAATAATCTTCTGCTTAACATATTTCTCGGAAGTTTTGTTTTTGTGTAAAACTAATGTTGTGTGTATACTATTCGTGTATGTGCTATTTCTAATCTTACTATACGATTTAAACGAATACGAATAGTTTATATATCTATCTTGGTTATTTAATGTTGAATTAATTTCATATTTTAATAAAATATAGAAACAATTATCAATGATTATTACTCTTAACTCATTTTGTACAGTATTACTTTGAACAATAACTTTTGTCGACCTTGATAGCCATTTTCAATCCAATTATTTCGCACATAAATATAGTATTGGATTTTCTGAAATTAAATTATAGTCTTTATAATTTTAAGCTAGAAATCTTATTTTTGGAAATAGACGTTTCCTTTACAGCTTTATTATAATTTAAATTTGGAATGTAGGTGGGTATTGTATTGATTTTTACATGTGGAAGATGTTATTTTATTTTTTTTTCAATTTTTTTATGCATGCTATCTACTTACTCCTCTCAGGTGGTAGTTGATTTAAAATTATTACTTTTACTTATTTTTTTTTCAGTGAAATTTTCCTTTCAAAAGGAATCATTGCTATGAAGAATTATTATTCTTGTTCTTTATTTCTATTTTTATTATCGTCTTTTTATTTTCGTGTCTATTATTATTCTTGTTCAAGTGTATCAAGGAGGGCCATTAACAATAGAGATAATTTAACACACGAGTTAATGTTTGAGATTGTTAATTGCCCTTTTATACTCGTGTTAGTTACAAAGCTTTTCCGTCGACTGTATAAGTTGTATTGGTTTTTTTCAAAATTTAAAAACGACAAATATTTATTTGTCAAAAATGAATAATGGTATTGAAATGTCACAGAGATGGTCGCTGGTTCAAATGTCACTATTTCCGTTTTTCTTAAATTCTTTTTTGGATGTCTTAACACTAATAATTATTATAATTTTGTAGAATAATAAAATAAAACGATAGGTAAGTCAAAAACTAGAAGTATTCTATACAAGGATTCATTTTTTGTAGATGCTATTGTATGTTTGGTTGCCTACAAAATGTCAATATATAAGATGTGCGTTGGGTTGCCTGCAGAGAATCGTTTATAAATATAGGTAGGTAAATCATGCATTAATGGGGGCCATTAATATAGAATTTTGTCTAGTTTTGAGAACGTTAATATCCTATGTTAATACATGATCGACGGAAGAAAATTATTAATTTCTATGGATTTGTTACTGAATTATGTATTGTTAAGATAAGTTTATAGTTTACGTGAAAGTATATGAGGTTCATACTAATAACGTCCTTTATTACATGATGGCACTGTCTGTTTTCTAATAAAAATTTTGTCCAAAATTCACTATTTTTTCCTCTAGTGCTTGACCTATCAGGGCCCATAATTTAAATACGGAATTTTCAATACTATTATCAAAAGTTTTATATTAGAATAAAACCATTTATTAATTAACTCAATATTTCTAATAGAAATTTCTAATAAACAACAAAGTTTTATCCACTTTTCTTTACTCACCAACGATCTTTACTTACGGATATAAATGACAGATTTAAGAAGAATTATTAAAGAATAGGTTAATTGCCGCTATACGTGTAGATAAAGATTCAATCGGAACGTATTAAGCTCAGCTTCAATATCTGCTAGAATTCACAAAGGTCACAGGGATTTAACAAATGTTTCACGCTGCTTACAGGGTGAATAAACAACATGCATAATTGTTTTTAACAGTAAAAATCATTTGTTTGAATAGATGAGGATTTTAGATACTTGAAGAAGATAAAAAATTGTAAATGTGAATGTATGGTCATGTAGAGAAAATTAATAACAATTATAAAGGGACCAATAGGTATAAGTGACTCCAGCAACCCACATCAAAAGTAGCTAAAAGAAGAAGAAGAAGAATAGCAATAAGCATTTCAAAATTCGTCCCACAGTAAGATGAGGATGCAGGTGAATAATAATTGACCTTGAAAACTGTTATTTCAAATTAACAATACCCTTTTTTATGGATCTTTTTATTTTAAATTAACCTTTTTGTTAACCCAGCCTTTGAGTATAAATAGTAGATACACACTTGCAGATATTTTCAACATCACCTTGTATAAGATATCCTTAACGTAATTAAAATATGAAAACGATCCACAGGAATTGGTGATTTTCCCATAGACCGTGTCGTTTCCGAGTAAAGTTATGCAGGAAATGTAGTACATCTTTGAAGGCTTAACGTGAATATATAAACACACTATTCGAACTAACTTAACGTCAACGTTTCCGTCTCAGTCCCTCTCGTCGTTTTACTTAACTAGTTGGTTGAGGTGAAGTTGAAAACGACGCAAAAAGAGCCGGTGTAGTTAGCTGAAAGCGCCGTAGTAATTATTAAAGACTCCCTAGATTTATTTTCAGATTAGTCAGTTTCATACATTCGACTTGAACAGTAAGTGCTGCTGACTCCTTTTATTCCACTCTAGGAAATTGTCGGGACTGCTAAATTGCAGTCGTTCGTTACTTGAAAACATCTCTTAGGATATCTGTGATTTTTTATACCTGAGTTCCAAGACACCGATATTATAAATTTTATTAGAGATAATATAAATAAAAACGAAGCATTTATTATTCTCTTAGTAATACTTTTGCAGTTAATCTGATCTTGAGAGTATATAATCAGCCAATTGGTTATTTATTATTTTTTTGAATTAAGCTATTGTCAAGTAATAATAGGTACATGAACAAAAACCTGAAATAATAACTGTAGGTAGTCAAAAAATTTCCTACTTATCGGCCCTGTAGCGTTAGTCACTATTCTATAGTTCTATAGTTATCCATACATCTAATATATGAAACGAATACCACTAAAAAGAGGCCATTATCTTCGACTTCTCCCAAAATCATCTCTTCGGCATGCCCCGAAAATATTAAAATTATTTCAGTTAATAGCCACTTCTCATCTGGTGCAACAATGATATTTTCGCCAGCTTTGTCTGCTTTTAAGATTTAGATTTTGTTGAGGTGTATCTGTTACAGTAAAAGCGTTTTTTAGGATGAACTAGTTTGTCCTAGGCCAAACTTGTTTATCCTAACGCACTCAGGAGGCACTAGTTTTGCCGGATTTTAATATTTAATATTTCAGGCCAAACTAGTTTATCCTAGAAGAAACTAGTAAATCCTAGGATGCAATTAATGCTCTTATGTCTGTACCTTGCTCTTGTCTGGCAGTTAATTTTTACAGCTTTGTACAGGACAAACTAGTTTGTCCTGGGATATACTACTTTGTCCTAGGATAAACTAGTTTGCTCTGCGTTAGGATAAACAAGTTTGGCCTAGGAGAAACTAGTTTCTCCGAACGCACTTACAGTTTGTCCTAAAAAAAGGTTTGGCCTGTAACGTATCCAACACTTTGTCGTTTGAGAAATGCAATAGTTTTTGGCAATTTAGTAACGTTCACATTTCTTTCAACAACTTTTTTATCATTGAGAATCTGCTCCAAAAAGCTGAAGCTTTCAAGGATTTATCTTTTTCCGACAAATATACCAGAAGAATATCATCACTCACTGTGCTAACATTTTTTTGCTGGCGCCACTTGCAAACTCCCTCTCGTATCTCTCACATAGCTTGGTGGGTAGTAATTGTGCTTCCAGCAATATTTGTTCTCCAGGAGAAAGCATTTTAACAATGTAGAACAGTAATAATTCAAAACACTGACATCTGCTGTGATAATACAATTATTGCTTAGTGCTGCTGGTGGAAAGAAAAAATCACGCATTCTAGCGCACAGAAAAAGGTTATTTTTGGTTCCCCAAATATGCATGTCAAAATAGGGTCCTGCGTCTCAAGACTCTGTTTGTCTACCAAATCACTACTATGCATTCCACAAATATGCAAAGTGAATTTATCTGCGTTGTTTTTGATCCACTTATGATCAACAATATGGCACAGTTGTATGCCATGCTTATATAATAAACTTCGATCATTATTAAATCCTAATTGATTGTTTGTATCGAATATATGCAATATTCTTTTCTAATTGCAACCATGAATAATAAAGCTCCCCGTGTGTTAAGTGAAAAAAAATTGAAAACAAAAATAAAAACCTCCTAGTTAGGAGTGTTAATTGCTTCTCATTTAGATAGCACAGGCGATAGGACGTTTGCGAGGGCGCCTAACTTGCATTCCTGCTAATAAATCTCTTGCATATTACAAGTACACTTGCTCGTTAACTCCCTACTTCATACACAATACACCAAGAGATATATTTCAAGGTCGTTCTTAGTAAGGTAAATTAATTGGCGATATACCGAATGTCCTATTTACAATTTTTAATTGAATATTAATTATTGTGAATTATTATGAAAAGAAAAAGCTTAAAATGTTGATAAGGAAGTCTAATGTATATTAGGTGGAGGGCTATCTATAGACCAGAGGATTTGAAAATTTGTCCTCTTCATTACTGATAATAATACATTATTTCAAGAATCAGAAGATTTATTATGGCAATTCAAGACCAATTTGTAATGAGACATGCAGACAGAATAAAATATGAAAACTCACCTTGAAGATGGGTAGCAAATTAGTCTCTCCATCACGAGATTCTCAAGTTTTTCATCCCTGAAAATATAAATAATATAAGCAATTTAATAATGCAATAGTGAACGATGCAATAATTTCAATTTCAAGTTTATCCATGGCTACAAAATAGTATTAAACACCAAGGTGGACGGTGGTGAAGACTCTTATTATTGATCGAGCACCAAAATTAAGTGCGAGTTTTATAAATGTCTTCACCACCATAGTGTATATACAATTTTTCTCCACTACTATCCAAATTTAGGAGAAAAATTAAAAATAATCCAGAGAAGCGTTTACCCCGTCGTCTGACTGACAAGTACATTGTCAGATACATTATGAACGCACTCCTTATGTCATTTTTGGTAGAGCGCGAATTTTAAACTAGTGTCATTTTTATTCAAATAATTTTATCTTGATAGGTAATTTCAAGGAGCAAATATGTTAAAGACAATTTCCTGGGTATACACAAAAGTTGCCAACCCAAAATTTTGGAATTTTCTACCACAGGTAAAGGGAAATTTCAGAACTAATTTCTCATTATTAGGTTCTCGTTGTTCATAAATGTATATAAACAGAGCCTCTGTAGAAGGGTGAGCTTAGGCTCACAGCACTGAGACTTCCTATAACCATTTGTTCGTTCCTTCCGGGGAGTAATACCTTTCAAGTTATCGTCCATCTTGTCCTTTCCAGAGAGGTGGACACTTCACTGGGAGACATCTCCTTTGTATCGGCAGGTGTATGCCAAGACTCACCGAACACACACTCTCTTATTGACGATAACTCCGGACACTCGCATAGGACATGACAGTTTCATCTTCCTGTTCACACATCCTGCATAGAGGTGTGTCCACTAGCCCCATAGTATGGAGGTGTATCCTTAGTAGACAGTGGCCAGTCAGAAATCCTACTGTTAAGCGTAGGTTTTTCCTAGTCATCGCCAAGTATTCCTTGGACGCTATCTTCCCAGGGTTGCCCAGGGTGATTATGACAAAACTGCGAACCTAAACATGATAAATATTCCTTCCTCAGTGGTAGAAAACTCAAAAAATTTTGGTTTGGCTACTTTGATCGAAGTTTCCAAATAGTATGGATTAAGAAGCACGAAAGTATTTCGGTGGTACAAAATATCATTACCCCGGATTTTAACTGTACAATTTTCAAATTTTGAAATAGTTGATTTCCCAATCTTTACATTTGTTGATTACCAGAATAAAAAAATATGTTAAGACCTTCAAACTCGTGTATTTATTTCACAATAATTAAGACAAGTTTTGCTAATGTTATTGTCCTTTCTTGCATTGAATCGAAGTAACGAACGTTTTTCATAATCTGTTCAAACAGTGCATTCGGTTAAAGATAATATCAAAGTTGTTGTTAATTAAGCCAATGGTAATTAATTCCCATTAATTAATTGAACGTTGTCTATGTCGGGTCAATTTTTATTCCTTAATGATTTATAACCGGTGAAATTTATTCTGAATTAACTTCTTGTTCAATACCTCCGATGATTGCAGAATCGATTTTAAAAATTTAAATAAATCGACAAAAGAGGTCTTACGTATTTGAAAGTATTTATCACTCACGACTGTTCAATAGAAGTGGAATTGATGTGCTCAAAGGAAACAAAGTCACACAGTGTATGGTGTAAGGATTGGCTTCTAAGTCATACATATATTAATCCATCAAATAAGTTCAAATTGACGTTAAGAAATTGACGATAAGACTCATTCAACCCTCTTGGCTCTAGTCACTGTGCTACAACAGTAAAACAACACTGTCGTGAAGAAAGTAACAAGCCCTCACGAGAGAATGTTTGCAATACTGGTACTTTTTGCTACAGGTCGTTCTTACGAGTGCTTCAAGTTCTCTCAAGGACTTTCTGTATGAGGTATGCCTGTTGACATTCGAATCAATGGATTTATATGTTTTGTCTTTTGTTGCGTCATTTTTTTTTGTCGACCAAATTCCAATTTTATTCAGATATTATTGAATGAACTCCTTCAGTTGATCACTGTCTCCGCTTTGATATTATTTCGACTTGTTGAATGTGACAGAAAGCTCTTTCATAAATTAGGCGATCGTTTTGATCATCCACGATAAAACCGCACATTTTTTATTAATAAGACTAATAAATACTTCTAGAAATGTCTCTCGGCTACAGATTTTTCGTGTATGCCACCATATTATCCTAGATTTGCTTGTCTAGACCCATCTTTATTATAAGATTTCACAGGTTAGACTCCAGGTAATCTTAAGGTTGAGAGAGCGCCAGTGTTTTTGTGTGTTTTTTAAGTGTTTTCAACATTCTCTTGCGTTTTGGTTTGTAATTGACTGAAATAAGAGTGAAAAATGGTCCAATTACAGGCTAATTTTCGTTTTAAAGTATATTCGAGGGAATTTGTGAATTATTCAGTCTTCTTGAGTGCTTTTCAAGTGTTTTCAATGTTCTTTTGCTTTTTGGTCTATATTTGACTAATATGACCTCAGACCCTAAAAGTGTCCTCGTCGTCAATCCAATTCTGTTCATGTGTTTGATAAGTCTACAGAACCCATTAGGTCTAGTAGATAATCTGTATTTTTTGGACATTTCAAGGCAAAACTTACACAGTGTGATCCATTCGAAATACTCCGGAAAAAGGAAAGATCTAACAATAATGTTAATACTCCCTTAATATCGGCCACATTACAAGATCCTTGCACACCGTCATCAAATAAAAATGTCCTTTAGAAACTGGTTCCTATTAAAAATTGGAAAATTGAAGAAAAGAACAACAAAATTCCACAGGTCCAAAACAATTTCACTAAACACCGATATATCTAGTCGACCTTCCTAAAAATTTCTCGTTAAAACTATTTAAAATAAATTAACGGTATATTGATTGAGGTAAGCTGAACAAGTTCTAAAGTGGCATATCGATTACATTTTCAAATTACATAATCAATCTCGAATACTCTACATAACATGAATTATTCATAAAATGACATTGTCGGGAAATTACTGTTGTTAATATACTATTTGCATATAATGAAAGGATGGAAATACCAATTATAATATCAATTTGATCTAGTTTGGTTATCTTAATTGAATTACTTGAAGGATTTATGAGAATTCGTCAAAATTATAAACAGGTTTATTTGGAAAATAACTTGGAAAAAAAAGTAACTTAGTTTGTCTAGCCAGTCAGACCATTAAAATCACCAGTGTTAAGTGGGGAATGGGAAACAATACCAGCGTGATTCAAACGGAACAGGCTGGAAAAGGAGTTTTTGGCAAAAACATAACAATATATGCACTGATAGTAGACAAGCCTTGAACAGACAACGTGTAATATCGGGGCTTATACTACAGTGCCACCAAAATTCAGCTAACGCATCGGCAGATAACAATATTAACCTGAGGTGGGTTAAAGGGCACGACAGGAGTAAAGGAAATCGCATTGCCGATTCTTTAGCCAGGTAAGCCGCTGGACTAAAAATTCTTGGACCCAGTGACACCTACGGCCTGACGACTTCGACAATTGCGGAACTAGCCAAACATTACACACTTGCGCAATCCCTTAAGAGATGGGATGGAATCAAAGGATGCAGTCTTGGCGATGACCAGGAAAAACCTACGTTTAACAGTAGGATTTCTGATTGGCTATTGTCAACTAAGGAAACACCTCTATACTATGGGGCAAGTGGAAACCTCTATGCAGAATGATGTATGAACAGGAAGATGAAACTATTAGGCATGTCTTATGTGAATGTCCGGAATTATCGTCAATAAGAGGGTGTGTGTTCGGTGAGTCTAGGCCTAAACCTGCCGATATAAAGGAGATGTCTTTTAGTGACCTGTCCACCTTCCTGGGAAGGACAGGATGGACGATGACCCAGGAGAACAGCTTGTTTTTCAATAAAAAATAATAACGCAAACTAGTTCTTTAGTTTCCAGTGAAATTTTCTGAAAAACTTGCTGCTAGGCAATAGATATAAGAGCCCGAAGAGATCAGGTGGTTTGTGCGAAGATATGGAAATAATAGTTCTTATACTATTTTGAAACCCCACACTTATGCCTCGACGAACATTAATCTACAGGATTCAACCTATTTTTTTAGTATGTATGTGTGAAGGGGTCCCATCTATCGCACTTAGCATCTCTTTACCTCACTGAAAAAGATATGGTTAATAACAGAACGCGATAGCTGACCTTTGTCTTTTGAAAAGTGAAAGGATGGTTGGATATTATTTAGAAAATATAAGGAACGACATAGCTTAACTATGTCGTTACGAAGAGCTTGTAACAGCATTGTATGAGGTTGGGTGTTTAGAAAATAAGAAGAAGTACTTGGAAAATAATTTGAATTACATGTGATAACGTAAAATCAACCCTACTAATGATACTACGATCTAGACTCTAGAGTCTAGACTCTAGACGTCAAATTTCAATTAGATTTGTTATATTTCGATTACAAATGAATTCTACTGAATAAACAGATCACTACTTTGTCCAAGCAAATGTTTGTCCACATTGCAGAGATAATAATCTACAAACAAATAAAGAAATTATGGCCAATGTCAGTGTCACTAACAAGAAACACAATCATACCTAATAGACTGTGATTGAACAACAATACCAATATTTCTTATGGTAGATATATCAGCTGAAGTCAAAAGTGATGTAAAAACCATTGACAATCCAATAGACAGACTTCACTTAAATACACGCATCTTCATGTTACTATAATAAATTTCAACCTCGAGGCTAGGATTTCCGAGAATATAATCGCGGTGATGTCCAGTGGCGGATTGCATACTACACAGCACCCTCAAAGTACAACAAAAAGTGCAATTCTTATAAATGTCTCCACCACCATGGGGCATATACAATTTTTTAATTATTATATTAATTATTAGTGTTAAGACATCCAAGAAAATAAAAATAAAAACGAAAACAGTGACATTTGAACCAGCGTCCATCTCTTTGACATTGCAATGTCATTATTTATTTTTGACACTCCCTACCTAGGAAACAAATAATAGTATATTATTAAACGAGCAATTTATGATAGCCATGATTCACGATGGGTGACGTATTATGTCACCCAAGTGAATTATGGCCATAAATTGCGAGTAGAATACTATACTTTGTCCACGACCATTAATTTATTTTATTAAATAAAAGATTGAAACGATTTGGTTTTACTAACCTCAAAATGTTCTGACATCTACCTAAAAATATAATTTGACATATATAGAGATGGGTGATACTGTGTAAAGTATCAATACAACGTACCGTTATAAATATATTGTTTTAAAATACTCAATATTAGAAAATATCGTTATGAAAAGTATCAATACTAAAAATTACAATATTTTATCGATACGATATATGTCTGAAACAAATTTCCTGAACAAAATACACAGATTTAATAGTTTATTTCATATTGTAGGTACCCCCATCTCTAGTCCATAATTCACTACAGTGTATTATGAACCATAATTCACGACAGTTGATATATGGGTACCATATACCTTTTGTTAGGAGGTAAAATATTGACTTATTATTAGGTGGTCGTGGACAAATATTTTTTTCTACATTCATGCAAAAACAACACTTTTGTGAACCACATTTAATGGAAAAAGTGGTACTTTATTGTACTAGTGCAATAAAATATTTTATTGCACTCATCTGTCATTCTTGTATCAGTTTTGTGATGATTTATGACAAACATAAACATTTAAATTGAATGAAAATCCAGAGCAAGTGTCTGCTCCTGCTTTAATACAACAATAATATATGCATATCTTAATACTTAGTCTCAACGAGCTACAATTATTGCAAAAACATTTAAATATTTAAAATTTAAATGGTCAAGGCGAGAGCCAGCTATGATTGAGTACTGACAAGGTGGAGGCCACGAAGATGCAAAAAAAGAAGAACGGGTTGAGTTTAATTAGGTTAGGTTAGGTTCTTGACATATTATATTCTAATTTTCCAGTTTTTGCATGAATTTAGAAAAAATATTTTATGCAACTCTTGCAAAACGTGTTTTTTGCACTCGACGTGTTCTCCAACTCGGCCTAAAGACCTCGTTGGACAATTTCACGTCGCGTGCAAAAAACACTCACTTTTTGCACTTGTTGCATAAATAACTATTTTCTACATTCATGCAAAAAACAACATTTTTGTGAACCACATTTAATGGAAAAAGTGGTACTTTATTGTACTCATCTGTCATTCTTGTGTCAGTTTTGTGATGATTAATGACAAACATAAACATTTAAATTAAATAAAAATCCATAGCAAGTATCTGATCCTGCTTTAATACACTGTCAGTCATCATCTTCTCCTACAGTCGTTAGAGGATATTGGAATGAGGGGTAATATTTTAAAATTGTTTGAAAGTTATTTGACGGGAAGAAGCCAGAGAGTTAGAATTGATGATGTGTTGAGTAGCGAAATGGAGATCGACTGTGGCTTACTTCAAGGTTCTGTACTGGGACCGATTTTATTCAATATATACATCAACGGAATCTTTTCTTTAAACAACAATGGAAACATAATCGGTTTTGCTGATGACAGAGCCATCTTTTATGAAGCCGATAACTGGAATTCACTGAAAATTAAAGCTGAAACGGAATTTCCTCTCATAAAACAGTGGTTGGATAAAAAGTTGTTAACTGTGAATGTTGATAAAACATGTTACCTTCCATTTTGCTGTAATTCGGTTGGAATACCTCCATTCGATCTCTTAACGATCTTTACTGAAACACCTTTCCATATACACCAAGAGCGTAAAGTGAAATATTTGGGTATAGTTATTGATGTTCATTTAAAATGGAATCTTCATATTAAATATACTGTTAATAAACTGAGGACAATATTATTCAAATTCAGGAAACTCAAAGAAATCCTGCCACTGCAGTACTTGAAAACGTTGTACTACTCTTTAGTGGACAGTCACATTCGCTATGGAATAGCAGTGTGGGGTGGAGCTCTAAATACTCATATTCATGTTATTGAAGTTATGCAAAGGCGATTTTTAAAACTGATATTTTGTAAGAACAATAGATATTCTTCTAATGATCTATACTCTGAAACACAAATGCTAGACATAAGACAATTGTATTTTTTATGCACCAGTATTAAGTATCACGCAAGCAAACATACAGCACTGCTCCCCTCTCATCAGTATAATACTCGTTAGAGGAATCACTTTATTACACATCTAATGGTTAGGGTCGGTACTCAACGCTCATATACTTATTTCGCCCCTAAATTATACAATAACATACCAGAAATAATTAAATCTATAGTAAATCTTTACAACTTCAAAGGAGCATTGAAGAAGCACATCCTTCAAAGCCAAAGAACTGCGATGCTACGATTATTCGATTAAGTGATGAAAAATGTATTGATTTATTGATTTTTTTATTAATTTCTAATTTCAATTTCCAACTAGAAATGTGTTGTTTCAATTGCGAAGCTTCTATACATGCATGCCATATTTTTGTATCTATTAGACATATTCTTGTAAATTATTATTGTTAATTTTTCGTTGTATGGTATTATTTTATTGTTCGTCGGTCCTTGTATTGTATTGTATTGTTTGTTGATCCTTGTATTGTATTATATTGTATTGTTATTATCTACATTTTACACTTTACAGTTCATATTTTTATATTATACCTATCTTACATTTTTTTCTCTATATTTTGTATTTTTGTATTTTTATATTTTTATATTTTCCTACACATGTGTATTTCTCCGCGAAACAAGTGCTTGCACTTATCGCAAGAGTACCTTGTTCACTTTCACCATGTATACTTATTCAAATCTTTGTATTTATTTAATTGTTAAGTGAATAAAGTTATTATTATTATTATTATAAAACAATAATAAATGTATATCTTACTACTTAGTCTCAACGAGTTACAACTATTGCTAAAATCTTTAATTATTTAAAATTTAAATGGTCAAGGCGAAAACCAGCTATGATTCAGTACTGACAAGGTGGAGGCCATAAAGATACAAAAAAAGAAGAACGGGTTGAGTTTGATTAGGTTAGGTTAGGTTCTTAACATATTTATATTCTAATTTTCCAGTTTTTGCATGAATTTAGAAAAAATATTGTATGCAACTCTTGCAAAACGTGTTTTTTGCACTTGGTGCATGAATAACTATTAGTTTTTAAATATTGAGAAAAACGAGTACAACTGATACAGTCGACGAAAAAGCTCAGTAACCAACACGAGTATTAAAAGGGCAATTAACAATCTCAAACCATTGTTAATGGCCCTCATTGATACACTTGTTAGTTAAAAGCTTCGATGTAAGACGGCTCAACCACTTATAGAGAAATTCAACTTCTCAGTTGGCTAGAAGAAGCAATAATTGTCAATTGTCACAGCTAGTAGTGGAATAACTGTTTTCATCCACTTTTAAACATTTTAAAGTATTAATTATTGAAAGTTTTCGTCGGCTTTGTGAATTCTTTTTTCGCATTTAGCGATTAATCCGGACGAAACCACTTATGTTCTTTAACACTTCCTTTGATCCAAAAGAAGGTTTCACGCGTATGTATTTAGTAATGAATGAATGCATTGTGTTTGTTAATTTATCGCACAAATAAGGAAATAAGCGAAACGATTAACAGGGGCTTTACGCTTCACATTACAGGATGCGTGTTAAAAGGGTTCTCACGTTTAATAGTAAATTGAAAAAAATTAAGGAACATGATGGTTAATTATCGAAAAATCACTTTAAAATGTATACAAAGGTTTTTATTCGGTTTATAAAGTGATTGAGCGAATTCAGTTTTTTCATTGAATTAATCAACTTTTTTTCAAGTAATGAAGTTTCGCGTTTCTGTTTCACGAGCTTATCCATTGTAATAATGTTTTGATTGATTCTGTCGAGTGATTTATTTTTTTGCCTTTAATGGAATGGAAATGAACTTAATTGAATGGAATTCGTACCAGTTTGCTTAAATTTTAAAAAGCAACTATCGAAGTAGAAATATATATCAAAGTATTGATTGCAGTTTTGACTGAACAAAACGTTCAGAATTCATTGCTATAGATATTATTTTTGGAATATTCAAAAAATGTAATAAATAGAAACCCGATTATTTTGAATTCTTATTCCAAAAGAAACCTCCATCCACATACTTTCCAGCTGCACAGTACTTCAGAATCCTAGAACACAGTACCTGGGTGATTACTGGATAGATGAGGAACATTTACCTAAGTTGAAGCCAGTAGATATCCTAAAATCCTAAAGAAGCTACTACTTTCAGAGACTCTCCTCAGATATTAAATAGAAGTAAGGGAGCACAAGGTCTGAGTGAATTTTACCCCAAAAATACAAAGTACAATTTAGGTAAATACTGCAAAGAGTTGAGTGAAGTGCAAATATGCTGTTCAAAATTATAATATTTAGAGAATTTAATGGAATATTGCGACCAGGAAGCGTTAGAGTCGAATGGTTTGTTGATGAAAATTCTGCTGCAGATCTCAAGTAAATAAATGCGTAAAAGGCATATGAGCTTAGTCCCCATCTATGGAATACTAACAAAACAAAAATAACAGGGGTTTTTGGATGTGTGTTACTTTCACTTGCGATTAAAGATATTGAAGGTCACGGGCCAAGTAAAAAAAAATCATGAAATCGGTTGAACGGTTTCGGAAATTAACGTGATCGAACACTGTGAAGCGGTGTTCAAATGTCCATATAATGTGAGCGTGGATATTAAATTCTTCGAGAATATAAAAATATCATAATTTATTATTACCAGGGTGTAAGGTACTCTGGTTGGAAATAAAATAATTTTTCAAATTATAGTTGTAAGAGAAGTAAGAAACCATTAAACTCGTTTTTGTAATAATGTTGCAAATTTTAAAAAAATCCAAATTATGGTGTACTCTTTAAAATAATGATGGGGACATTTGATTTCCTAAGAGGCCGATCAATCTCAATCATCAGAGTTAATAGGCGAGTGTTTAAGAGCTCTGCTTCCAACGGAAATTTCTTATATTAGATACGTTAATTTGGTTAAAAATGAAATTTATTAAATTATTTTCGGCTAAAGGCTACATTTATTAGTATCTTAATGGTTTGTAGGATGAATTAGTAGACAAGAATGTCTTGGTAATCGTTTTTACAAGATAAATCTTACATTATTGGGAACAATGGAATATTGAAAGTAATTTGTCTGATGTCAAAAATTAACTATTATTATCCAAAGTACGCGTTTACACATCCAGATCTAACTGAAAAGTTGATGTTTTCCGCGTTCTGCCATAAATTGACACTTTTGCCGCACTAGAACGTCAAGGTTAGTACTTTAACGCTTCCCAATTTTCATAATTTAACATAAATAACTTTAGAGTGGATAATCATGATATTTTTATGATGTAACAGAACAGAAGAGGACAAGGTCAAGATTGTATATCAAAAGATGTCAAATTATTGGGCCTTCACTCGCCTATTCATAGAACTTAATTTGTTTCCTAAATCCATAGGATCAATAAGAAGTATATTTGGGAAGCAGCTTTGTCAGTTAGGACATGCAAAACAAATGAGAACAAAAATTCGAATGTAATTATGAAAGCTCATCATTTTGAAAGTTTTATAAAACAGAATGCTTCTCTTCAGTCAATGATAATTGACCATTGGAAAGATCTAGTAGGGCTTAGACAATCTAAGTCAAGTTAAAGTTAAACTGCACTAAGATCCGGAATCATTGATCCTAACGAGACATTTTCGCCTGAATGGGCACCTGAAAAAGCTCAAAATAATGGAGGGAGAAGAATGCAGATATTGTGGCATGGAAGAAGAAACCTCCATTCGCATACTTTTCAACTGCACAGCACTCCAGAATCCCAGAGCACAGTACCTGGGAGATTACTGGATAGAAGAGGAACATTTATCTAAGTTGAAGCCTGCAGATATCCTGAAATTTCTCCGAAAAATAGGACTAAAGGAGCTACAACTTTCAGAGACTCTCCTCAGAAACTAAGTAGAAGTAAGGGGGCACAATAGATCTTTCAGGTCTCAGTGAATGTTACGCCAAAAAACATATACATACATACATAGTCAATGATCAATCCTAAATATTTTAGTATTGCTTTTATTAATAATATTATCAGCAATTTTTAAGTTTATTAAGTTTAAGCACCATTTTCTTCCCAAATAAAAGTGCAGCTGATGAAAATAACCCAAAAGCTTCTCTCATTATCACTAGGTGTTAAAGAGGAATGCCAAGGCTTCTAGTATTTCTCATGCACCATGCAATACTGATACAATCATGTCTTTGCTTCCTGTCTTTTCTCATCATTGCACTCTTTAATGTCGTCTTTGCCACGGAATACTATAACAATCGGAAGGGTCTCTTGCCACAGAACAATAAGTACGCGCAGCTTTTGTGCGCAGTGAGTCTATCGAAAATAGGATCACATTTCGACGTTGCCTAGATTATTGTTTCTTTTCATCTCTTTAGGAAGCTGTCTATATGGAAGCTATTGCCAGCTTTAATTTTAGGATCACAACTTTAAAGTGTCATTTAAATTCTGTCTGATATAGATTAAAGGAGCCGACGGAGAGATACCCTTCCGATTGTTATAGTATCCCGTGTCTTTGTCTATGCAATACTAAAGGCTTTCTATAAAAAGTATCTTCAAAATTGAGAAACTTTTTCAGAAGACTGCAGGTATATTTAAGAAATAACATCTAGATCAGAACAGATAAAATTGATGGAGAATACGTTAATAATGAATAAATAAAAAAGAAGACGTCATCATCTGAAAAACATTTCATGGTAATACAAACAATATTTATTTGCGTCGAATACTGATTCACATTTTCATAAACTTTCGATTTTATTTATAGTAAACAATTCATCTTATTACCCATATGTATAATTCACTTTTACTCTTTTGACCTTTGAACTGTTTGTGTAATAATTTTTTTGTTCAACTCGCTGAAATTTGGATAAAATCATATTGATTTATCACTGAAAGTTAAAGAGAATACCGGACGTACCAAATTGTCCATAATATTACCAGATTCACCTATTTTACTTTTTTAATGGAAATATGATCGACACACCTCTGCATAAACCATTTATGCTTTTCTACGATGTACGGGTTGGCAAATTAATTTTGGCAGTTGGCGATGCGCAAGAAAGCCATACAACTTGACAACGTTGTAAACGTTTGCGTTTGCTACGACGCATTAGACATTGCCAAACTTACGACTGCCAAAATCAATTTGCCAGCCTGTACCAGAATTAACAAACACAGGACTGATATTATTTTAAATATTTAATTCTGCTACTAGTGCGGTAATATGCGTCATTATGACACTGAAAATAGTGTCAAATCGTATATCCAAGAGAGAACAGCATACTCCCCTTCCACGGAACGCTTCTCTAAAAACTGTTTCTCTGTTATTCTATACCTTCCTCCCTTCCACTCATAGAATGACTATGCGGATTATAATTATTTGCCGAATCTGTGTTAAACGGAGTAAATATCAGTGCTTATAATCATGAAAAATTATATAATTGGTCATGCTTCGAAAAAACACAACCAGCATAAAAAATAGGGCTGCAGAGCAGGGAACTTAACTGAAGACTTTGTGGCACGGAGATCCTAGTGCTTTCGACAGGAAACCGGCTACCAAAAAGAGGAAAAAAAGTCGATAGTTTGACCTCCTTATAATGTGATAGCAATATGGAGAAATACTGGTGGTTGGTTATTGCTAGTGCACGGAAATTACAAAATTTCAAGTTTCTATCTTGAATGAAATTTGAGAAAAAAATTAACACTTAATTTTGATATCTTGTAATGGGGTGAATTGAGGATATTTATTCCTATCATCATTTTATATGGTCAATCACCTTAAGAATTTTTTTTTCATACCAAAGTAACAGTATATCATAAATTTCCGTTGTTTTTATAACAATATTAAACAAAATTAAAACGATTACGTAAAACCGCTATAAAAATGTATTCATCTACAAGAATGTTTGTCAGCACGGGTCTCAGATGTCGCTGGCCTTGTTTATTTATTTTCATGAATGTCCGACCTTGACTAATTAGACGGTAACGTGCAAACGTTGCATGAAGTGCTGACGCTGCTCGAAGACCATTCAACTGTCCTTCCTTTCCTTTACCTTCTTTTTTGCGTGTCTTCTGTTGATCGCTTTAATTCTATTCTATATTTCCCATTTATAACGTCGATTAAAATGATGATTTTTATTTCGAGCGGAATGATCGAGATACTGTTAATCTTTTAATAACAACAACAAAAAACTACTGATCTATTCTACTCGAAAATATTCTATTTTATTTATTATTAAAAAAAAAGTAATAAGAATTATCAGTGGTATTATTAAGTCTAGAAGTCTGGATGGATGCCTCATGCATGATATTATAGCAATGTTGATGATAATAGTGAAACAGATGAAGAATTTTGGAAAACGCAAGAACAAGGTCGCTTTTCTAAGGAAGTTATCATACTATTTCATAGGATATTGGGTGGAGGAAAACCTAACCTAACCTATAATGTCATCCGCAGTTCGATTTTTAATTTAGTAAAGTTTTTTATGTCATTTCTTCAACTTCAACTTCTACAGGTCCTTGGACATGGGAGACAACATCCCAAAAATTCAAATCAGCACGTTCATCTACATAAAATGGAGAGGAATGAAGTTTGATAGAAGCACAGAACGAAGGACCTCAATCTTAGGAAAAAGGGAAACCAGAAAAAAAGGCAGGAAGGGCTCCTTTTTTTCCTTTAATACCATCCACGACTCGGCTAGTGTCAAAAGTCTACATATCCCCTTGGAGACTTCAACTTCGAGACCCACATAGTGGGGTACTTGACCCTGACGAAAGGAGATAATACAAACACAAGACGTTAACCCCAATGGAAGAGAGGCTAAATGGAAAAAAGAAAGAAGAAAGGAAAATTATATTTCTCAAAAATTTCCACTTAGCCTATTCAGATTTGAAATCCTTCGTTTTTCTTTGAATCAAAAATAGTAGTAAATCTGCGTTAGCACGATATGAATCATATCTGTTATAACGAAAAGTGCTATCATCATATATACAGAGGCTGCATATATTTTGTCACATTACACAACAACTATAAATTCCGATATAACATTGCACTGATAGCCGCGATCGTTTTCAAAGAGTTCGCGTCCATAAACAACGACTCCCGCCATTTTAAATCATTTATAGATTTATCTTGGTACTGTGTGTATTTCATAGGCTTGGCGATATTTTCATTTCTGTCGAGCTAACAATGTAAGTGTGGAAAATATTGGAATTGTTATCGCAGACGAAGTGACAATAAAGGATTTTTGACGTATATGCACAAAACAATTTAATGATTAATAATTTGAATGGTGGTTTATTTGGGTCATTCTACCATTTGTAATAAGTTAGATCAGATAAGTTAACTCAAAAGAACAGCCAGACGACTGAAATGGTCCTCCAGGGTGAATAAAGGTAGACAGGGCATAACAAATGCAGAGAACAGATCAAGATCTTGATGGATACAGAAATGTATGTATGTATGTATTTTGCAGTAACATTCACTGAGACCTAAGAGATCTATTGCGCCCCCTTACTTCCACTTAGTTTCTGAGGAGAGTCTCAGAAGCTAGTAGCTCCTTTAGTCGGATTTCCCGGAGGAATTTCAGGATATCTGCAGGCTTCAACTTAGGTAAAGGTTCCTCTTCCATCCAGTAATCTCCCAGGTATGGTGCTCTAGATTTCTGGAGTGCTGTGCACTTGGAAAGTATGTAGATGGAGATTTTTCCTTCCATGCCACAAAATCTATATTCTTCTTCCTCCACTATTCTGACCTTTATGGGTCATGCCCATTCAGGCGGCAATGTCCCGTTAGGATTCCTGATAAAACTCTTAGCGCAGTTTTACTTTGACTTATGCATTCATTTGATCTCAACAGGTTGTAGTCACCCAGAAGAATCTTTGATTGTCTAAGCCCTACTAGATCTTTCCAATGGTCAGATCTTCTCTTCCTTTCGGCTTAACCTATTTCTTCCAATATTGGATTGGGGCTGATTCCGCAAAAAGGGTTCAGGCCCCCGGAAAGGTATTTCTGTCCACCTCTTTGCTAGTTCATCTGCAATTTCATTTCCTTCTATTCCAGTGTGTCCTGGAATTCATTGTTCTCGCCCAGTTCATTGAGTATGTTTCGAGGTATTTTTATACATTCCCAAATCATTTTGGAACTGCTTCAGTCTAAGAAGAGGTCAACTGATGTTTTTTGTTAAAAAAGGTCAGCCCTGAGAAACATCCTTCTGTCCTCTATAGATGTATATGTCTTCCGGAGATGCCGTATGAACAATTTGGAAATAATTATTAACAAAGGACTCCAGACCATTTTCTTTCAAAAATATAACTACGTATTAACCCTCTTTCCCTTGTGTATGAAGACTTTTCAAACCATATTCACGTTTGCTCTTAATATTAAAAAAAGCTGTCTTCCTCATATGACTATTACAAATAATATCTCAATTAAGGTAACATATATATGCCGCTTTTCCCTCCATTCCTTAAATTCAGGATTAATAGCATCTCTTTTTAATTGGTAGTTCCGATAGGATCTTTCCTAATTTTTTCCCAGAAGAATGATTT
This sequence comes from Galerucella nymphaeae, assembly GCA_963978555.1. NCBI lineage: Eukaryota > Metazoa > Arthropoda > Insecta > Coleoptera > Chrysomelidae > Galerucella > Galerucella nymphaeae. The sequence continues at coordinate 17,630,753 of OZ021709.1, forward strand.
AGTGAAAAAGGCGTACGTGTTTGAAACGGTACATATTTATGACATTTAACCAGGAGTACGCCGGCTGAATTTTTTTAAAAAGCTATATCTAACATCTTGCCATATTTCCTCATAGGTACTTAGAAGGTTGGGCCTAGTGGGCGGCACCTACGTTCCAATGAAGGTATAAACCATGGTTTTCATACAGGAAATGATAAAAATCGCAATAATCAATAGCTATACTTCATAATTTATCGATTGTTAGCGCTAAAAAATACCAATTTTCAGAAAGCATGAGCATATTTTATATATCTTTATCGGAGGTAATGTCTCTAGTGCAATCAATTTTTCGGAAAAACGAGTTATATAAAAAATATGATATTTGGTGAGATTATTTTTCTCTGATCGTGGAAAAAGTTACACTATTTTGACCTGTTTTCTATGGGCAAAGCTCAACATTCCAGAATAGTGGGCAGCTGCTAAGCAATTAGAAAATAACTTTTTTTCGCTGTTATGATGACAAAATCACGCAGCTTATGGGATTTTTTAAACATGAATTGAATATTTTCAATTTAAGATTCATTGATATTTTTTTTATCGAAATGATCATATTATAGTGTATCAATTGCATAGTAAAAGGAAAGTGTAGCGCTGCTGTGGCATTAAAAAAGGGCATCAGGGTCTGGTTAGGCAGTACAAACCGGAGGCGTCGATGCTGCATTGTGATTTATACAGATCGTACGATCCGGGGAGGCTGCGACAAGCCAGTGACCTTCTCAAGGATACCATCATGAGCGTACACCGAAAATTATTGACTGAATAAAAATTTAGAGTTAATTAAGGTTTGTTACACAATATAAATTAATAAGAACGAGTTCACAAATGCTAACGAAGTAACAACAACTTTTTTTATCTCATTTAAATAAGTTGCTAACCTTCACCCATCAAGTTCATCATTATAATAGATATTAAAACAATAATCAACTTGTATATAATAGTGCACTATTATTATTGACCGAACACCAATAAATGTCTTTTTCCACTACTAGCCAAATTTAAGACAAATATTGAAAAAATAATTCACAAACGCACCACGAGAAGCGTTCACTCCGTCGTCTAAGTGACAAGTACATTGTCGGTTTAGGATATATTATGAACGTACTCCTAATGTCATCAGTCATTTTTAGTTGAGCGCTAGTTTTAAGCTAATAGCATTTTGATTCAAACAATTTTATCTTGATAGATAATTTCTTGCAGCAAATACGTTAAGTATACAAAATTATGTTGCAAGTTTTTGTTGAACTACTATCTCTGGATTCTCAAAATATTTGAAGTGTAGTTCATTGTCTGTTGGAACAAATATCCCAGGGTGATGCTTCTCAGTGAACAGTCTTTTTTTGAATAATTTTCAAATTTGTAAGGCATTATAACAAGCTTTATTTAAGATGACATACAGGAAACTGTAATTAAGTAATGGCAGTTTGCACCGATCCACCTTAAATGTTCATCTCATCTAAGGTCTACTTAAAGTTAAGGTGAACCTTAAACTTTAGATGGTTTGCTAATCTGCTACTTAACGAAATCTTAGATAAGTGGCGACAAGCTATGGCAACACCGAGAAAGCTACTTTTTTAATTTGTACCTATATGATGACATGACAATTATTGACAGACATTGTAGAGATAATTGAGTTCGATTTCACGTTTAATAAAAATGAATATGTGTGATGATAATAATATAAGAAAAAAGAGGACTCCAAATTTCACTGGACGAGAGAAGACAGCTCTTTTAAACCTAATATATAGTCATAAAACAATTATAGAAAATAACAGGACCGATACAGTTACCTGGCGTGAGAAGGAAAACGCGTGGATTTAAATAACTTCGCTATTTAATAGCAAATCTCCGTTTTGTCACCCTAAATCGAGAAAAGAATGTCAAATCATCCCAGCTATATGATAATTCCTTCTGGGGATTCCATGAAAGATCAAGTTAAGATCGTCTAAATCGTCATCAACAAAATTATTCATAACTATTTTTTCAATATTCAATGAAGACAAGCCACAGCTAAAGAAAAGGCAAATGCCACAACAATAACACGCATGTCAAATAGTAAACTTATAGATTGGAGTTTAGATGCCATTAAGGAGCAATTTAAGCGGCATAATTCTTAGGCTTAACTTAAGGTACACCTTAAAACTCAGTTGATCACCCGTGCAAGCCAAATTGTGATATTAAGGTCACCTTAAAGTTAAGCTTCACTTATCTTTCGCTACTGTAAAAACTATTATGAAGAATTAGATGAAAATATTAGCTATTCTTTTTTCTGAAATGTATAATTTGCCGATCCGATTATCTTATTTTTTATTGGGTTTTCCATTATAAGCAATTTTCTGGTTCAAAAAACAAGAATAAAATCCTTTGATTTTCAAAGAATTGACTTTTAACAGCTTTTAATAAGCTACTTCAAACCACAAAAACAAAAAGTCACCAGAAACCATAAAGAAATAAATAAAACTCAACTTAAATAGCGAGGTTGGCAAATGTATTAAACACTTAGCTAAGAAGCAGAGCAAAAACATTGGTACAACTGAACTTTAACTAAGCGACCCTTTAATTTTAAACTCGCCATAGCTATTCTAAGCTTATGCTTCTATTGGTGCAAACGTCCATTAAATCATTTAAATATATTTCTGTAGATTTTATTGAGAAAGTTTTGAAGTCCAAATAAAAAACTGAATAAATGGAAGTTATAACGATGAATTAAATAATTATAGTAGTGAACTTTTTCTCACTAATACCCACCACAGAAGCCACCGTGTAGCGGTTGGCAAAGTTCAAAAATAATAAAAATAATAGAGAGAAAAGACTTGTACCATTAAATTCTTTTCCAATCCATTGGTAATTGTTACAATTGAAGCGTGTAGTATCGCAATTTCGCACAAGTTTTTAACTTTGAAATTCAACGACCAGCCGTCTCTTCGTCCTTTGAAGGACTCCGAGAACCGCGACAGAAAAAAAAACTTTACATTGTATTAACAGTGTATTTTCTGCTTGCGAAGCAACTGTATTGTTAAAAATAAGTCGGATTGTCATTCACACACACATGGTTTGCCCATAGTAGGAAAGCCCTGATGCAACCAGCGTATGTCTTCATTTTGCTCCTCCGCAGACCGGTTTACTTTGGCCGTTATATTCACTAACAGTGGTGGAGATAAATATTACCACGATGTTTTTTCGAATAATAATAAAATCGCCAAATTTTTTAAGTAGAGCTACATCAATCAGATTTAGTTTATGTTTCGTTCAGTTTATATATACAGGGTGTCCCATTTAAAATATTGTAGATGCATTACAAAATTCAGTCTCTAGCTTCATTTTTTTGTTGGTACAGATAAAATAATAAAACTTTTAGTAGAAACTATTTTTTCTATTCACGAGAGGGCATGACAATAAGTGGGGGTCAAAATATAATGAGAAGCCCTGCACCTATTTTCAATAAAATGTGTATCGACAACATTTTATTCTTGCTATACCTCATTTTAAAACCAGGAGGAGTAATTTGAAAAGCCTTACTCACACCACTAAAAGTTACCAGATTAGTTACTAAAGGGTGTGATCCGAAAAGGTAGTCAACAGTCGTGTTCCAAATCTATTAAATATGCCTTGGTTGATGAAAAAATTAGCCACGCATAGTCATAAATCGACTTCTCGTTGTAGATATAAGTTGTATTCGATTTTTGACCATACATTAGGTTTGTTACAACTGCAGTCAGAAACCGTCAGAAGCGATTAGAGAATAACTGGCCATAGCAAACAACGAGTTATTTCCGCGTAATTCCTATCACTGATTGCAATGGTCGACTATTCTCTGATCGCTTCTGACGGTCTTTGACTGCGGTTGGAACAAACCTATTGTTTTACCGGACTGGTACTCGAAGTATAAGGATCCATAATTGCAGATATTCAATACAATTTTGCTTACTGAAGTTTTCAAAGGAACAGTTTCAACGAAATTGAGTGAAAATAATAAAATGACAAGAGCAGATGCAATGACAAAATTAATTATATTTATCTGTCAAAACTATCAAAAATGGAAATTATCAGCTGATGTCAATATACTAGAAAGTGTTGTGTGAAACTGGGCGGAATCTAACCAATCAGAGGTCTACAGAATTGCCAACTTAATTTCAAATTACTCCTCCTGGTTTTTGAATGAGGTATAATATTATTAAAAGAATATTTGATAAATCAATTCTAACGAAAATCTTGAAATACAATATAAAATAAGGTAGGTAGTAGCTGAACTCAGCAGAATCTTTAATACATTAACAAAAAGAGTAAAGACTGTTTATTTGAGCAGGTCATTACAGTTGTAGAAAACTTTAATGAACATAAAAAAGTTAATTCAATATTTATAAAATTTGGCAAAATTTCATTTAGTGTACTATACTACTACAGTTTAAAGTGGAAATATTAATCGTAAATATTCGTGATAATATAGTATAGTATTTACTGAAAGATCCAGCGAAATTTCCATTTTGTCCCAATCTGCTTCATGGTATTGTATCAAACAAATTTAAAATTAACATGAAATTCCGAGGGTCGTTAGAAAAAAATTTTCATGTCGAAAACATTTTTCTTTGTCGAAAATTTTGAAGCTGGGTATGGAAATATTTCATGATACAAAACTCTGCTTTCTGCTTACTTTCTTTTTTGCTTGGAATTCTTGACTCAACATCCACAGAAATACGTAAAATTGTCCCCTGAATCGATTGGTGAAGTTTAGAACGATCTATCTATTATACTAGTCGAGTTATGAGTATCTTTGAAGCTGAAAGAAAGAGAAGATCCGACCATTGGAAAGATCTAGTAGGGCTTAGACAATCAAAGATTCTTCTGGGAGACAACCTGTTGAGATCAAATGAATGCATGAGTCAAAGTAAAACTGCGCTAAGAGTTTTAACAGGGATCCTAACGGGAAATTGTCGCCTGAATGTGCACCTTAAAAAGCTTAAAATAGTAGAGGAAGAAGAATGCTATATATTCAGGCTTGGAAGAAGAAACCTCCATCCACATACTTTCCAACTGCACGGCACTCCAGAATCCTAGAGCACAGTACCTGGGAGATTACTGGATAGAAGAGGAACATTTATCTAGGTTGAAGCCTGCAGATATCCTGAAACTCCTCCGGGAAATAGGACTAAAGGATCTACTACTTTCAGAGACTCTCATCAGAAACTAAGTAGAAGTAATTTATATAAAAAATTGTCTGGAATATTTAACTATTTTTTCTTCCACATTTTTACCTTTTTTGTATTCCATTTGGAATCAGTGTTACAAACATTCAACAAAGTCTATTAACCTACTAATTTATATTTGTAGAATAACCACTCACAGCATTTCCACACCTACAGCGATAATTCTAAGGATATAGGGACGTGACGGTAGCAATTAAGATATGAAAAATGTCAACTGAATTACTGCTCACCTATTTTGTATTACAAGTTGCCGTAGCGTACCGTACTTTCTATTTCAAATTGTCTTATCTTTTTCTACACCCATTATGAATTGCTTTTCGATAAAAACAACACTGGTTTACGTCTAACATTTAACCCCAGAACATTTAAATAGAGATATTATAATTCACTTACATAATCCACCTGTCCAGCCATTTCTAATAGTACAGTCGAGCTTGCTGGTCGTTGGAAAACTTCGTCACAAAAAATCTGAAATTAAAAAGAAAAAATTTCTTGAATAAAAGACAATATAAAGTTGTTAAAATATCGAATTAAATCATTTTGATGTTGCTTTTTTTTAATTTCATAAATATCTGGAATTTTGACGATCTGACAACATCGTATTCTAGTCCGGCACTCCAATATAAACAATTCCAATCAACGTTATTTTATTTTTCTACTACCGTGCGTTTTAACCCACTTTCCCGCACGCATTTTAGTTTCGAAAGTGTCACTTTCCCGCACTAGTGCGGGAAAGTAATGAATGCGTTCGGGAAAGTAGAATGAGTGCGGGAAAGTAAAATTATGCAAATTTTGACCTTATTAGATAGTTTTTCACTTCGGAAGTTATAACTATTATGACTACAGGTGAATAAATATCCATAAAAAAATATTTCTTAGGTTTTTCATTTTTTGGAAATATAAAATAATGAAGATATTTTTATATAATTCTAACAGGAAATAACTCCACTGGACCGGAAATTTTAAGTAATTTACAGAATGCAAGAAAATTGTGTTTTAATATTAATATTTATAATAATTAGTAGTTTTTAGTAAAAGTTTTGTATATGTACATATATTGAAATGAAATAATTTTTGAAAAATGGGTTGGTATACTTTTTTGCAGGTACCTATATACGGTCGTAGAAAAAATAATGTTCCTAACTCATGCGTAAAGTGCCTTTCAAGCTTGCCCGAACTCTGCGTCGTTCGGGTCAACTGCAGTCGCGTGCGGGAAAGTATCACTTTCCGCACTTGTTAGGAAAATAATTATTTTATATCGCCAAATATAAATCACTTTAATAAGACAATCTGTAATTACTTTCTGCAATCAGTTATAAATTATGTACCCTTCCGTTATTTTCGAGAGAGCCAGAAGCAGACTCAATCTGACAAGTCTATAAGGTCAAATTCTTTATTATTATTATTATCAACTGTCAGTCATTTTTTGACATAAAAGCATCAGTTTTCTTGAGCAAAACAGTAATCTACTTCTATATCGTAAGTTTTTTCACCATGTATTCCATTGCTACTAACAACATAAGAAATTATCGGACCACTCATAAAAACTTCATTGCGCAAAAAGACTCTCCAATAGAAGTGAAATTTTTGGGAATGTTTAAAACAACAATAAGAATCAATTTCGTAACATTTACCATGCTGTAATATCAAGCAATTGAATCACTATCCACCTAGCACGGCCCTCTCTCTTAACCTTTTAACCCATACAACAATACATGCATAAACTAAAAATATACATAAGTATTTCTAGAATACAAAAAATAGTAATAATTGCTTGGAATTAAAATTCTTATACCTATTTATTAACATATTTTATACAGTTTCGTTGACATTTATCAATAAGAAAATCTGAATTGAGGATAGGTATGACCATTAAATGACCTTCATAAAAATTGGCTATGAAAAACTTAATACATGAAAAATATTAACTTACCAAAGATTAAAACTTATTTGTCAATATTCAAAACTATGTAACCGCACTAATTCTTTTAAAAAACACATTTATCGCACTCAATAGTTTTTCAATAAATTTCAATTTGCATGCATTCACACGCGTCTATAGAACAGAGAAATTTAACTATAAACTGTAACTACGCCTATAAACTTCATTAATTGATATCCAAATTCAAAGCACTCTATATTGAGTTTTTTGTTAAAAATTTTTTTAAGCGCTGTCAATTGCAGAGTCCAGGTGCGGCGCAAGAAAATATTTAAAATCTATAACATTTTAAAATTAAATTGATAAACCAAAAATTAAAATGTTATTTCTAGTAATTCACCAATAAATTATAAAAATAATTTAATTATTTATACATGTACAAGATTGACAGTGGTAATAGGGTTAATAGATACATTTAACTATGAAATATTTACTAATGAGATAATGAGAGTTATAATTAACGGATAAATAATCTTTATACAGGGTTCTTCGTTAAGAATTGTCAATATGATAACTGAAAATAAAATAGTTCTACTTGCCAAGGTATAGGCAAGATTTTTTTTTAAATATAAAATGATTAATCCCATTATTTTGATACCTTCCAATATTTTTAGTCATACTTGGCAAAAAGGATACTTTGGATACTTTAAATAAATGGTGATACCAGAGGCGTACGGTAGAAATATAATAAAAATAATATATTTGAATTTTCAACCTCTTTGTATACAAAGTTCTCAAAAAATTGTGATCTCGTCAAAAACATAAAATAAAAAGGCATTCAATTAATTTATTACATCTAAAGGAGATATTATCCATCAACTTTTTCAACAAATGCAAAAAGTGAGCGTTTTTGCACTTTTTGCAGCGTTTTGCACGAGTTGCATACAATATTCTTTCTACATTCAAGCAAAAACTGGAAAATTAGAATATAATATGTTAGGAACTCAAACCTAACAAATATGTTAGGACCTCCACCTTGTCAGTACTTAATCATAGCTGGTTTTTGCTTGACCATTTGAATTTTAATTAATCAAACATTTTTCAATAGCTCGTTGAGACTGAGTAGTAAGATATACTTATAATATTACTGTATTAGAGCAGGATCAGACACTTGCTCTGGATTTTTATTTTATTTAAATGTTTATGTTTGTCATAAATTATCACAAAACTGACAAGAATGACAGATGAGTGCAACAAAAATTTTGTTCTTTTTCCATAAAATGTGTTTCACAAAAGTGTTGTTTTTTGCATGAATGTAGAAAAAAATAATAGTAAAGTTTTTTTACGACTGGAAAAATTGACTCATGTACCGCCGGCGAATGCGTCAATTCCAATAGTGAAAAAAAGACACTTGTTGCATACAATATTTTTTTTTCTACGTTCATGTAAAAACCAAAGTCTTTTTTGGGTTGCTCTGGATGGACTAAAAATGGCGTATGTTTGAATGTTTGAGTAGAAGTAAAATGAGTGATGATTGCAATAAAGAAACAGCTTTTTCTCCAAATAAATGTCAATAAAGAACTGGTAATAATATGGTAAACTGGTAAAACATCCCTCTGTCCATGCTATTCGACAATCTACGTAAAATAAACAACACATTTCAATGTCAAAATCAAATTTTGACATTGTCGATCTACTAATCTGTAGGGAGCGCCCTAATCGTTCAAGCAGATTTTTCCCTAGGCGCTTACTCCGTCGTCTGCCTAACATGTTCACTGTCTGTTTTCGCACCCTACCTAGCCCACATCCTTATGTCATCAGTCATTTTTGGTTGAGCGCGAATTTTAAACGAATGGCAATTAAATTCAAATAATTTCATCTTAATAATTAATTTCAAGCAGCAATACGTTAAAGACAATCTCCTGGGTATACAAAATTATGTTGCACAAGTTTTTGTTGAACTACTATCTCTAGATTCTTAAAATATTAGGTTAATAATGGACATGGAAAAAAATTATTAACTACTAATAGAGAAACTCAACTTTTCATTTGGTTAGGGTTAGAAGACTCAATAATTGTAAACTTCACAGCTAGTAGTGGCCTTGTTCCAGCAATTCCGAGTTTTGACATCCAAAACTATATACCATGCGATACAAAATTTTTGAAATGATGTAAAAGCAAGTCACTATATAACTCCCTCCTCTTCTCGAACCGTTAAAACTTCTATTTCCTTCAATCTACTATACAAAAGTAACTACCTATTAAATCACGATCCAATTCCCCAGTAACTACATCACCCTAAAAGCATGCTTTTGTTCAATTTGACTGAGCTATTATTATCCATATAACCTAGAGAATTACTCAATAACGACTTATTAGTCCACTATTTAATATTGCATTGGAGATCGATAAATTTCAACTCCACAATTCATATCCGTTAACAAGATTTCGATAGAGGTACTTCATTTTGTTCGAAAGCACTTTCTATGCAAGAACAAATTGCTCAGTTTATATTTATAAGCATAGAAACTTTGATAACTCTAAAATTGTTTGCACCTACACTATTAGAAATCAAATTTAAGTAGCGAGAAAATGTTCCTTTAAGGCGTACGTTATTAGTAGTAAAACTTATAAAACGACATATTTTCTTAAATTGGTGCAGAAATAAATCATTTATGTCGGAACTTTCATCAGCATAAACCTACTTCTGTTTTAAGTGTTAAAGATGTACCGTTTCTACGAAGACAAGGTGAAAAGTAGCCAACGGAATCACTGTGTCAAGTTTAAACCTAATAACGGGCCTCAGAAAACAAGCCCCCTGTATAAATGAATATGAATAGGTATGGCATTTGAGTCCATATAATAACCTTTTTGGTGTGCGTCATCGTTGATTAATTTCCTTCTAGCAAAGAAATGGAAAAAAGGCAGATCCGGAGAAATTACATCATTCAAAATAGTATGCAGACGCACTTTTCGTATTGACTGGTTATTACGAATTTCATAGTGTTTTGAAAAAAAAAGTGCTTGAAATTAAATTGAAGATTTAACAATTATTTTTTTAAATGTTAATTCAAATAGTTGATTGTTTTCCGTGTAGATATTTCGTGCATATCAAGTGAAAGCTCGAGTATCAAGTTGAAAGCCACACAAAAAAGCGAAGTTAAGGACTTCCACCTAGAAATTCAACAGATCGAATCGTTTAAAACCCAGTGACTAATGATCATAGGTTATTGAGAAGAGCGCAAAATCAGCCCCTCATCTGTAGAATTGCTAATAAAGTTATATAGCGTTTGTTAGCAGAGTTTAGTCGTGTGAAATTTAGACATTCATTTTGTGAAAGGGCAGAAATAAAAATTAGTTCCGCATTCTTTAGTTTATCGCAGCCAGTGGAGTACCAAGTTCAGTATTTATATATATTGGCATGACCAATCAAAACAAAATGAATTGACCTTGGTGCTATAGTCATTTGAACACGTTAGCAATAGTTACCAGAAGAACATATCAAAAATACAAGAACGTACTCTCACTAAGATTCAACTTATACCCTAAGATCGTCACATGGAACTGAGGCATAGAACAACAAACGGGGGTTATCGACAACTTCATATCTAAACTTGTGACGTAGCTGCATTTCAGTTGCATAATTTTAGTGAGTTTTTGTTTTCATTTCAATATGGGACAAAAATTTTAATTTGAATACTCTATTGAATGTAGAGTTCATACAATAACTTTTTTGGTGTGCGACATCGATTGTTGATGTACTTACGTTGTAAGAAATGGAAAAAAGGCAGGTATTTGATTAATTCTATTCTATTCTATTGTTTTATTCATTTGAATAATACAAAAATATTCCTAGTTACACGGAAAAACATCAGCATTTTGTAAGTTCTCAAGTATTTTCAGTTATATAAAGAAAGTGGTAATTATTAACTTCATAGCCCTTTCGAATTTAGCTGAATACGATCCTGATGATTCTATTAATCAAATTTAATGTTAACTATATGTCAAAATAGCAAATAAAATAAACGACATACCGAAAGCCCGGATATACGTCACAAACCATGACGCACATCATGAATGTACTATAGTGAAACCCTTAAATAAATTTCCAATACGCATACAAAATACTTTTTATTCTTATTTCATATTTATTAAAGGACTTGTAGCATATGCAGACGTTATTGTTTTAGAATATAGTTACATTTTCCAATTACGTAACAATGTCCCGAAACGTGGATGGCAATAAATAAAGCGGATTATTTTAACAAGCCTTCTCGCCATTTATGTTCCAATATTTCCAAATACGGCTGCGAACGTAAATCTCGCACATAGTGACCTCTAAATGTCATCGGAACCTTCTAAAGAAAACAATGAGAATCAGATGTGGTCATTATTTAAAATATAAAACTATTACAAAACCATATTAAAACAAATCTTCTTTTGGTTGTGCTCGAATATTCATAAAAATATATTTGGAACGCTTTTAATTCTTAGTTTTATGCTATGAAACCCTTCTAGCTATCAGAAATATTCATATTTTCAGAAATAGTTAAAAACGAATTCATATTTTTCTTTTTACAATTTATAAGAATATATAAAATGTACCTAGAACTGCCGCCGGGTCGTTTTTGTCCCGCCAAGGTTCTGTAAAGTGCCACATTATTGAAAAAAACTGCAACTGCAGCTGCAAGCTGTGTTGTGGGTACCAAATAAGCGTATACAAATTGAAACTTTTCCTACTACTCCATCAGTTCAGCTTGAAAACAAATACAGATTAAGCGATACACTTAAACAGTAAGAAAATACCGTATAGTGACCTTCAATTTTCTGCCGCCAGAGGGAGTAGGTCTTTACACGATTCGCGAATTACTTTACAATTTCTGCAATTGGCTCGATAGAAAGACGCTTTTTGTTGAAAACCCTTTTTTCACTGCCTGGTAAATATCTATCATTAATCTTTTTCATTGCAAGCAAGGTAGTGGCATGCACAGAAGGTAGTGGCATGCACAGAAGGTAGTGGCATGCACAGAAATCCACGTATTCATCAACTCACATGTATGTAGGTATGTATTTTTGGGGTAACATTCACTGAGACCTGAATGATCTATTGTGCCCCCTTACTTCTATTTAGTTTCTGAGGAAAGTCTCTGAAACTAGTAGCTCCTTTAGTCCTATTTCCCAGAGGAATTTTAGGACATCTGCAGGCTTCAACTTAGGTAAATATTCCTGTTCTATCCTCCACTATTTTGAGCTTTTTCAGGTGCCCATTCAGGCGACAACGTCCCATTAGGATCCCTGTTAAAACTCTTAGCGCAGTTTCACTTTGACTTACGCATACATTTGAACAGGTTGTAGTCACCCAGAAGAATCTTTGATTGTCTAAGCCCTACTAGATCTTTCCAATGGTCAGATCTTCTCTTTCTCTGGGCTCCACCCATTTCTTCCAATATTAGTTTGGAGCTGATTCCGCAAAAAGGTTCAGGCCCCCAGAAAGGTATTTCAGACCCCTTCTTTGCTAGTTCATCTGCTATTATTTCATAACCTTCTATTCCAGTGTGTCCTGTAATCCATAGTAAGGTAACTATATTGTTCTCGCCTAGTTCATTTAGTTTGTCTAGGTATTCTCACACCACTTTGGAACAGCTGATTATACAAGAGTTCAGTGCTTTAATGACTGCTTGACTATCTGTCATTATTATTATCCTTTCTCCTCTGTATCCTTTATCAACTTTCATAGTAGCCACAGAATAAATTTCACAGTATCATTTGATATTTGGTGATTAAAAGTTCAAACCTCCCAGTTTTTTGCCTCAAATAATAAATACCAAAGTATCAAATCAGTGACCACGGTAACTTTAGTTACCATAGCAAGAGGTGGGTAACTGGCAGTGGTTCAAACCCCTCACTCTTATTTTAAAACGTGAATGTCTCAACCGTATATTTTACTTTTGAATTTATTAAATTTTTGGTTTTTTATGTGCGAGTATAATAACGGAGCTGGAGGAAATACGGATGGTGAATATTAGCTTGAGTGGGGTTCTCTTAAATATTCACTTTTGTTGATAAATATACCATAGGAATAAAAATATTTGATAATATATACCAATTATTGCACAGTCTCTAATTTGTACTACAATACACACCTACGACGTATATAAAACATATTTTAAGGTTCTGTTGTGAAATGTACAGTCAATTATTATAGCCATTTTATTTTTGCGACAATAGCGGCCTGTTACCGCAAATAACCGATAGGTTATAACCAGAATCTCGCTAAAAATTACCCATTGTTGGAATCGATAACTGAAGAAAAAATCAAATGGTAAAACCGATTTTCTTAGAATTTTTACACTTCCTTAAACATTTCTTTGATCTCAACTCTTCGTAGCTTTCTAAGAGTACAATTGATTGTCTTAGCTCTACAAAATCTTCATGTTTTTTGAGATTGTCCTATTTCTTTCGATATTATACTGGTCTCATAGAGTAATAAATAAAAGAGAGGTTTTAAAACATATGGAAGAAACTGGCACAAAGTTGAGCATGGCGCATTACAGCGAGTAACTGAACTAACGAACCCTGCCATTTACCACACTATTATTTTAATTTCAGTTTAGTCACTTGCCAACATACCTATGATATCTATTTTTATTTAATTCTTATTGACCTTTTTTTATTTAATTTAATTCTCATTAACATTGGCACCTATTATTATCATAGGATTTATTATAACTCATCATAGGTAAGTTAAAACAGTAAAATAATGCAAACAATATTTTTCATTTTATCGTTTTTTTGCAGAAAATAATGAAGATATGCTGAAAGTTCTAGTTATGTGAAAAAGTGGTATTTCGAACAATGTTCGTGTGATATTAGTGTGTGCTTCAAGATGTCTCCAGGTAGATTGGTGTATAAGTGTGGATTATTTGTTTGTCTGCTCTTATCTTATTTTTATTGACTGTTTTTGTTTTATTTTCGATATTTTATTGTATGAAAAATGTTATTTTAATAGTAATTTCTCACTAGCAGAGTTTTTCATTCTCCTACTCCTACTAATACAATATTATGCGTATACTTGAAACTTGCAAATTCAAAAACCGCTCGTCTTGAGTGTTTTTTCAAACTGGTAGCCAAGGAAGGCGCTAGTGGTAACCTTGTGCCACAAAACGCAACACGTTCAACATCTCTCTTTAATTTATTACTTTTTGACTGGTCTTCAAAAGGATGCTTCCGTTAAGTTTTTTTATTAGCTTCAGTATGTAATGGAGCACAGTAAGGTGAAGACGTTCCTCTTGATTGGTTTTTCAATTTTTTCTGGGCATTCTTATAACATTTTTGATCTGATCACTTGCATTTTTTAAATAATGTCATGAAATTCCTATAGTTTAATATTGAAGTAAAAATTTTTTGTTAAATTTTTTTTTTTGTCACAGTTTGGTGTGTAATCTGAGATAAGATCTTGCTTTATTACATCCTATCCTATTTTTGTCTCCTAAGTATGTTATCATTGAAAATAAACCTGTACATATAAAGTGTGGCAATAAAGGTCGCATAAAAGACCGTGTCAACTTCAATACTGCTTACAATAGATCTTAGATATTCCATATCCGAAGATCATGAAAATAATTAACACCTAATTTGGGACAAACTGTAGAATTTATGTGAACGAACATCGCCCCATGAGCTATAAATTCCTATATTTTTACACCTAAAGAGCTAATTAAACTATTTACATGGAATCTTGAAAGTTTATGGTTGTCTATTAAATATAATAACCCCGACTGCAGCTAAAATCTGATAAATATCCAGTAAAATAAGGTATTTAAAAAAAAAGGAAAATCAAAAGAAAAAATCATGAATTCACCAAGAAAACATTTATGGTGAAACATTATAGCAGATGTAAGCTGCTTTTAAATATCGAATAATATTTAAACATAGAGAACTTGCGTGAAGACTAGTGGCTCCTCTTCTGATAATTTTATATGTTCATATATGGGATCCAGTTGCCTTTCTAGTTCTGGTACATCTACTACTTTATAGTCTTTGTCACCAGCATGATCTGGTATCCATAGCACAAAGATTGTTATTTCTTTTATTTTTTTAAGGAGCCGTCCCTTCGCAGGCACCATCTCAGCCTCCTGGGCTTGTTGTGGATCCTCCTAATGTTCTGAGTACAGCCTATTCAGCAAATCCTTCCATACAGGTTCTTTGCTGGTTGGTTGCAGAAGTCTTCTGGAGTCAGTCAGTAAGAAGCCCCGTTCTTTCAGTGTTTATTGCGTTGTTCTTTTACCCACTCTTTTAACCATGACCCAATTGAGCATCTGAGAAGGCCCACAGCTGATTTGGGTCCGTTCATCAGGGTTGACATCTCTCGACTGCGTAAATTACTTCCATTGCGCAGTATATCCAAGTCTCCAGGCGTAAATACCAGCCTCTGTTCCTTCCACTGGTTTTGAATCATCAATATACCACTAGATGGGACGCTGCTCAAAACAGTTAATGAATTTGCTTGTCCACTAGGTATTTTTTAGAGCTCAGATCATCTAAAAAGTTAAATTATTTTGCTCATGTCATCTAGAGTTGCTACTACTTGACGGGCGAAAGATGAAAAAGTCAATAAACATGTTAGTATGACAAATTAAATTAAAAAAAATAAATCTTAGTTACTTGATGATAAGAAAAATGGTTTTATAAATATTATAAAAAGAGACGGTTCATTCGGATTGCACTATTAGGAATGACATATAATCAAATCTTGTTACGGGAATTTTCTCAGCGTGGTAGAAAATTTTTGCAAATAATTCATTATCATTCATCTCGCCGACGAAAATCACATCACATGAAAATCAAAACGAAAGCATTAATTATATTTATATTTAAAGAAACTTGTCGAGATCCGAGCGGGGTGCCTCGACTTGACTTTATTATACTCGTGTTTCTGTCAGACTTGACCGCGCGTCAATTTTTTTATTTTTCATTGATTACCATCTGACGCTAAACGTGATGTGTACTTTTCTCGAACACACTTCAGTTGATTAAAAAAAATTAGCGAACATCCCCGCGTAGTATAGTTTTGTTGATAATATAATAAAAGAAAATGATAAGACTTTTGAAAATAATTGAACGAAATAAAGAACAAGCAAAGCAAAGTTTTGGAAGAAAAACAACACAAAGAATTCCAAAGGATTACTAAACGAACCATAGTAATAGAAGAAGTAATAAGAGAAGAAGAAGATTGAGAAATTATTACACAAGAAACAACTCCAGAGTAAGTAGAAAAGATTATCAATAGAGGTAGTAATGGTAAGAGTGAGATGAATTTAAAGTGGAAAACACAGGATATAATATATTATATTATATGCAAGAATACATACAGATTGCGAAAATTCTATTCGCGACATACGACAAGGAAAATATGAGAAAAACTACTTGAAAGTGAGAGAAGAAAAATTGTGCGCAGTTAGCGATGGGCGTGTGTTCAATGCCCGCCTATTTTAGCTGCTGTTACCAAATTTACTTGCCTGACTCCACTCCATGAGCATTTTATGTTACAAGCTGTTGAAAATTCATATATTTTTGAAGGCTTGAACAAATTTTTAATCATCTTTCTGTACCAAAAAAAAAACTGTGGAATAAAAATTTAGAAATAACTGTTAATATCATTTTACCACGATGTATCGACCATAATACATCTTAACCAATCAAAATTCCCATGTAACCTTGTATCAATCTTTTTGCCCGCCTTAAAGATATATTACATTATTAACAAAATTGATTGTGCTCATTAATGAACTAGATTGGGTATTATTCTAAATGAGTTATTACCAAAAGGTCAAATAGACCAGGTTATGTGAAAAAAATGTCAAGAAAAAATATTTGTAGTCGTGATAAAGTTCCAACGATTCATTACTTCTCTACTATAGAGTCAAAATCATAACGGTAGAGACATTGTGTTTTTGATTTAATCAATCGGATAGTTTCGATCACTTGTACACTGATGTTGAGGATTACGTTGATATTATATTTCAGGTACTTTTGAAATTAGTAAGATTAATTTTTTTCGTGCCACCAGCTGCACAAACGGTCTTCAGTAAATATTCACCGTGAACTAGAGGTTAAGAAACATTTTTAGTGTGTGAGAAACTGGGAGGTATCTGTATCTATAGAGTAGGAAGGGTGAGTGTAGGCTCACAGTACTTAGGCCACATGTGACCCATTGTACATCCTCCCGAGGAGTCGTCCTCCTAGGTCATCGTCCATCCTGTCCTTCCCATGAAGGTGGACAGGTCACTAGGAGACATCTCCTTAATATCGGCAGGTGTAGGTAAAGACTAGCTCACACTCTCTTATTGACGATAGCTCCGGACACTCGCATAAGACATCCTTGACAGTTTCATCTTCCTGTTCGCACATTCTGCATAGAGGTGTGTCCACTAGCCCCATAGTATGGAGGTGGTTTCTTAGTTGACAGTGGGCAGTGAGAAATCCTCCTGTTAGCTTCCCTGGCTAAAGAATCGGCAATGCGATTTCCTTTACTCCTGTCCTGCCCCTTAACCCACCTCAGGATAATATTGTTATCTGCCGAGGCGTTAGCTAAATCTTGGTGGCACTTTAGTACTAGCCCCGATATAACATGTTCTGTTCAAGGCTAACAGGGCTTGTCTACTATCAGTGCAGCTTGTTATGTTTTTGCCAGGTTAGTTGTTTTGTGGCAATTGAGACACCAGCCAGCTCTGTTTGAACCACGCTGGTATTGTTTCCCATTCCCCACTTAATTCTTAGGCTTAGTGCTCAGGAGTAAACTCCACATCCTGAGCCTCCTTTCATTTTTGAGCCATCTGTATATATGAGTATTGCATTTACATTATCTGACTCTATGTTCTGTTTCATTTGTATTTTGTAGGGTTCATTTAACACAAACCTGGACTCAATTGCATCATTGGCTGCCTGTCCTCCAATGAACTGTTTCTCCTGTCTCTGTCCTGGTGAGATTACCCACCATTCTGGAGATTTCTGTGCCACCCACTTCCTTGTGGTCATATTTATTTTCGACTTTGCGACGCCGCAGAAGGGTTCCGGACCTACAAATGGCATTGATGAGCCTTTTCTGACCGTTTCATTCGCCATTCATTCAATATAACCTCCTTTAAACAACCCATTGTATGACATGTAGTATCAGCAATAATAATAATGTCAAAATATCAATGGATATAAAATATTTTATATACTGTATACATAGTGAACTGAAAGGACCATATTGCTTACATCACAATACCGATTCCTCTATAACAATCTCTTTCATCGTGTTAATAGACACATCATATTCTTATTCTATATATTATAAGGAAGCCGATAAAGAGAGAGAACATTTTCTCTCCATAAGTCTAACAAGTAATTTACAACGTGGTACACCATCACCATCACTGTATTCAAAACTGAAAAGATCAGTATTTCTCAACAACGTACGTTTAACGCAAAATTTTATGAATTATTTAGTATTGTCGGTAATTTATAGGTATGGAGCAGATCACGAGCCAATTCATATTTGGTTAAAAGATGACTGCGTACAATGCTTATATTTTCTACTTAAGGACATTATTGCATTCACCTGAAACTACATGTTTATGCAGAAATATTATTTCCATATTGGTTGACGACACGAACAGATCCGTAATATTTTATTTTAAAGTAAGAAATATTAACAAGCTGTAGTATCTTTCCAATTTTTGGTTATGAAAAACAAAAACAGATGTTTTACGTCGACAATTTAATTGATCACAAACGTTCATGAACTAGAAATCAGGAAGCTAAGTGGCTGTAGAGCGCTTCCTTTGCTTATGACGCCATTAAGTATGATCCCAATGCAAATGAAGCTATCCCTACCATATTTACCATCAGGGTGCCGATTCTCAGGCCAGGGTACCGCGCTCTCCAACACATTTTTTGTCTTCGCTTCGCTTGTTTACTTTGTCATTTCAGTGACAAAGACAAAAGATCTCTTCCCTCGGAGAGCGCTGTTCCCTTGCCTGAGAATCGGCACCCAGGTTTACGTTTCTCGATGCATTGTGACTTATAAGAACCTACCGGTACACCCTATAGTCACAATTTCATTTTATTTACCATTTAAGAGTCCGTTAAATCAAATGTTCAACGTGTCGGTCTTCTTCTAGACACTCGTGGAATCGATTGGTTAAGTTGTCACATGTTCGAAAGTGATTTGTCACATATAGGTAATATTAACATTCTCAAAACTAGACAAAATCATACATTAATGACCCCCATTAATGTATCATTTATCTATATTAACGAACGGTTTTCTGCAGGCAACCCAACGCACATCTTATATATTGACATTTTGTAGGCAACCAAACATACAATAGGCTCTTCAAAAAATGAATCCTTGTATAGAATACTTCGAGTTTTTGACTTACCTATCGTTATATTTTATTATTCTACAAAATTATAATAATTATTAGTGTTAAAATATCCAAAAAAGAATTCAAGATTAACGAAAACAGTGACATTTGAACCATCTCTGTGACATTTCAATGTCATTATTTATTTTTGACAGTACTCACCTATGAAACAAATAAATATTTTCAGTTTTTGAATATTGAGAAAAACGAATACAACTGATACAGTCGACGGAAAAACTTTGTAACTAACATGAGTTTTAAAAGGGCAATTAACAATCTCAAACATTAAATTATCTCGATTGTTAATGGCCCTCATTAATACACTTGTTGGTTAAATAACTACTTATAAAAGAAAGTACTGTAACACTTTACAGAAGCTCGAATGAAAAATGCAACAAATAAGTAGATTACCATATTCTCTTAACTTATATCGTAATACATATAGTTTGTGGCAATATCCATATCTCCGTTAACCAATAATTACTTTCAATTACATTGCTTTTGAATGACTATGAGGAACGATCTGTTTAACTGCTGTAATTTATTGAATGAGGATATGTTTCTAATGGATGGAATATTTGTATTAGTTCCAATTCGTGAGGTGGATGTTAGAAAGAAAATATACGTTCCTACCTATTATTTTTTCAATTCGCTAATTATGTATATTTTTTGATAAATGACTTTGTTCCACTTTATATTTCTGTTAATTTGCCATTATGGACAAAGCTTATTTTTTATTGCTAGCTAGAGACCCGTTCCGGCTTCTATCGGTGACGCCCACTTCGCATAAAAACTACAGTACACGTGAATTATATGTCATTACAGTGACGGATGGTGCGGGAATGCCTAGGCAAACTGAATGAACAATATAGTCATCTTACTGTGGATTCCAAGATACACTGGAAATGAAATAGCAGATGAACTAGCAAAGAGGAAGGCTGAAAAATCTCTTTAAAGTACACTGTTGCCAGGTGAAAGTGTTTAGTTTTACCTATTATCCATGACTTCCAAAAAAAGTCAACGATAACGAGACAAAAATATCAGTATTTGTACAAATTAATATGCGCTTCTGGAAACAGCGGTTAAAATAGGGGAGCAATCACCATTTGGCCACTGGTTTCTGGAATTAAGTACACGCCTTGATGACCGCGCACAATTATTCTTTCTCTCTCTTCCAAGCCTTTTTCTTGATATTTTCCTTTTCGCACTTGTCTACGACGAGGGGTTCCGAAAGAATTTACGCAATTTGTATGTCGTTAAGTACAGAGGTAGATGATTTTTTTTTTAATAAAAAAATATGTATTTTTATTATCTTTGGATCTTGGTTATCCAATTAAAATTTTCCCAAGAAACTATTTCATATCTCGAACAGTATATTTCACTGTAAAACGTAATATTAAAAAAATATTAAACGTACGAAAAATATTATTATACTGTGTTGGTATTAAATCAAATTACATACTAAATGGCAATATAAAAATGATTTTCTCCGATTTATTGCTGGACTTGAAGTTAATAACTACATTAGGGCTATTATTCGCTCAAGACGCTTTCGATTTTTTTTTCTTTCGGTTACATGCGAGGTGTCTGAAGTGTGAATATCGAATCGCATTGGAATTACAGTACGGTCGTTTCAAAATTAATTACGATAATAAATAACAAATAAGAAAAAGTCCTAAAAATGTACAGCGTGTACAAAATTAGCGGAAAAATTTATTATTAGCTAAATAAACAATAATGCTAGACATTCCTGAAACAGGTCTTTAATATTTTTTCAACTTACAATTTAGTTTACAGGGTGAATCCTTCGTGGGAAGACGCCATCGTTAATTTTATAAATTAATAACACGCTGCTTCAAATTGGTACAGGGTGGGAAACATATAAAAAAAATCATAAGAAAAGTGTATACTTTACTTACTAAATGTAATAATAGTATATTTTTCAACGAGTGTAGAATGATGGCTATTATTCACGCGGATAAAGCGAGCGCAGCGAGTAAGTTTTGGAATCACCCAAGTGAATATTAGCCATTCTACATAAGTAAAAGACTATACTTTCTCCACGACTGAAAAAAGAAAGCTTCCAGTGAGGATCGAACCCCAATCGTCTGCGTCAGATTCAACTATTTCTACCACTAGGCTATAGAGCATGTTTATTTTCAAAAAGGGATACGTAACATACAGTTTTAATCGAAATCCTTACATTAATAAATGATAATTGGGAGTTATAACTAAATATAACTACTTTTGTCCATTTTTTCTCTAAATAATACGTAACATTATGATTCTATTATTATTTTGACGTTTCAAACGGCGCGCTGTCAGAATGGATTTGTATTATTTGGTATTTGACGAAAGAGACGATTTGATTTATTCATTATAATTCATTTAAGCGTGAATTCTTATAATAATAGAATGTGATTGGCTAACGAGAGTGAACTCTTTTCCATTTTTCACTGGTGTGAATAATATATATCATTATGTAGCTAATCGTATATTATTAAACGAGCAATTCATGATAGCCAATATTCACGATGGGTGACGTTTGCGTCACGAGCCGCAGGCGAGGGGCGTAAGTCACATGAGTGAATATTGGCCATGAATTGCGAGTAAAATAATATACGATTAGCTACATAATGATATATATTATTCACTTTGTCCACGACCCTTAATTTCTTTTATTAAATAAAAGTCAGTAACGATTATTTGGTATTACTAACCTCAAAATGTGCTAGCTACATAAAATAATTTGACATATATAGTGATGGGCGATACTGTGTAGAGTATCAATACAACGTACCGTTATAAATATATTGTTTCAAAATACTTAATATTAGAAAATATCGTTGTGAAAAGTATCAATACCAAAAATTATAATATTTAATTGATACGATATATGTCACAAATTTCCTGAAAAAAATACATCTCTAGTCGTGAATTATGAACCATAATAC
The DNA here is from genome assembly GCA_963978555.1 of Galerucella nymphaeae. Taxonomy (NCBI): domain Eukaryota; kingdom Metazoa; phylum Arthropoda; class Insecta; order Coleoptera; family Chrysomelidae; genus Galerucella; species Galerucella nymphaeae. The sequence continues at coordinate 17,653,239 of OZ021709.1, forward strand.
ACTCCAGTGTATTATGAACCATAATACACTCCAGTGTATTATGAACCATAATTCACGACAGTAGATAGATATATGGGTACCATATACCTTTTGTTAGGAGGTGAAATATTAACTTATTATTAGGTGCAGTCCTGGACAAATATGTAAAAATAATTTGTGCGTTATTATTTAGTCGTGGAGAAACAAATTGAATGCACTTTAGCAGCTATGCAATCACTGTCATACACTAACGAAAATTTACAATAAGCTCAATGTACAGTGTGTGTTTACAAGTGTGCGAAACACGAAAACACACTTTGAATTCTAATATTTCAAGAACAGCGAAAATACAGAAACTGGGTAAATTCCCTAACATTTCAGAATGGAGTATATGTCTCATTAGTAAAGGAATACGCAGAATACGAATTAGCCGGACAAATGACGGTAACAAATTCAAATGGGTCGATACAGTTATAGCACCAGAACTGCATAAGGAAGGTCTGTTCGTAGACTAATAAGTTGTCGTGTTCTTCTCTACTTGGATATGGGATCGGTTAGATGATATGGAACATACACGGCTGGTCATTACCAAGACCAGCCACTCTTTTCGTATTTGAGGTATTCTGGTATGTGACGGATAACATAAAAATTTCTTATATAAAACGGAAGATATTTACATCAATTATATTGAAGAAAAAAATTGGTTTCAGAATAAGGAATAGGGAAAATAAAATAAAATGGAATGCTCTCCATATTCTTGTTTCTTCACCAGCAGCTTCTACCTGCGCCACACTTTAACATCCTTTAAAAAATAATAGTTTTAACAGAAGAAATCCTTTAAAATTTGAACAGATTTGTGATTTCGGCTTCGGTTAAACTTTCTGTCTGTCGTTTTATTTTCAATTACAACTCAACAACGAAAATTATCTGGTTCAACTGTATATCTGATAGGAGAAAAATAGCGATCACCTTGTATGATTGTATTAAAAAATAAATCAGTGAAACGTGCTGTTGCAGTAGTCAACGTAAACACAGCACAGGTGTTGTATTTATAATGGATTAACTCAAGTAATTTCATGGTGGCCTGTAAAAATTGTACGAGCACGACTTTATATTTTTTGCCAGTTTCTTACAATGGAAAATAATTATTGAAATAGTAATAAATCTTGATAAAATTCTAGGCCTTCTGTGCAGTGTAAGATTGAATTGTAAGTTCACAAGTAAGTGAAAATGGGATAGGATTAGTGCTTCAGTTCGTGAAAGTGATGAGGGAGTTTTTTTACTTTTCACTGTAAAATATTTACATTATATGTTCTTTCCACCACTAGCTGAGAAGATAACAATTCTTGCTTCTACTATCCAACTGAGGTAACATCCTGTAAGCCGGTGGGGAATATTTTCCATCGGTGCTAGATTTTTTTGACCGATTGATTATATTTTCTACTGGCTGGGGTCATCTTCCAGCCATGGGGGACGAACTTCCATCTACGAGAGGTAACTTTTCTCATTTGCCTAGCTTTTCAAAAGACATAGATGAGTTATGTCGTTTCACGTTTTTCTAAATATTGTCGTCTTCCTCTTTTACGAGTTATTCATCCAAAAGACATAAGTAAGCTATGTCATTCCTCATTTCTCTCAATATTGTCCTGCCATTTTTCCACAAGCTGTTTCTTCCTTCAACAAACATTGGAAATCTTTTCCATTCCACCAGATAAGTACGCTCACATGCCAACATGCATACTATTCACTTCCTTCACGGAAGCACCTAACCTAACCTAACCACACTGTGGCAAAGTACTTGTTCCTAGGTTGTCGGTAAGCCTCGCCTACAAAACGAGCAGTCATCCCGATGGAGCGAGTGCGCCTATGTGTTGTCTATTTGTTGAAGGGTATCGATTCAAAGACATAGGTATGCTATGTCGTTCCTCATTTCTTTAAATATCGTCCCCCATTTATCTTACGGGTATTTTTTCAAAAGACATAGGTAAGATGTGTCTTTCCTCATTTTCCCAACCATTGCCCTGCCTTTCTTCATCGATTTGGCTCTTTCCTCCACAAACATTTGTGAACTTTCCTTTCACCTGTTAAGTACGCTAACATGTGCCAACTTGCTAATTATTGTCTTCGTTCACGGAAGCACCTATTATCACACTGTGGCAAAGTACTTGTTCCTAGGTTGTCGGTAAGCCTCGCCTACAAAACGAGCAGTCATCCCGATGGAGCGAGTGCGCCTATGTGTTGTCTTTTTGTTGAAGGGTATCGATTCAAAGACATGGGTAAGCTATGTCGTTCCTCATTTCTCTAAATATCTTGTTCTCCTTTTTTCACAAGCTGGATATTCTTTCAAAAGACTATGTCTTCACTCATTATTCTTAATATCGTTCTCCCCTTCTTTTGTAAGTTTTTCTATTTTTCCAAAAGACAAAGGTTTGCTATGTCGTTCCCCAGCTCTCTAAATATCTTGTTCCCCTTCTTTCACAAGTTGGACATTTTTCCGAAAGACATATAGGTAACTATGTCCTTCCTCATTATTCTTAATATCGTCCTCCCCTTCTTTCACGATATGGCTATTTTTTCAAAAGACATAGAGGTGAGCTATATCGTTTCTCATTTTTCGCCATTCCTTTCTTCAGAAAATTGGTTCTCTTTTCAACAGACATCGGTAAGCTTTTTATTTTACCTGCTAAGTATCCCACATGTATACCAACTTTGTAACATACGATTGACTATTTCCTGCACGGATACACGTAGTACCACACTGTGGGAAAGTGCTCGTTCTTAGGTTGTCGGTAAGCCTCGCTTGCAAAACGAGCAGTCATCCCGATGGGGCGAGTACGCTCAAGTGTTTTCCGTTTGTCGAATGGGTATGGGCTGACAAGGAGGGGAAATAGTTGCCCAGTATGGGCTATCAAAATATCGTAGATGCCAAAGTGGTTACATGTAAAATGGTTATACTTGGCAGATATGGACTAACAATTTTTTTCAGCGCTTTCTTTCCAGCAAACTAACACTCTCTTACAGGTTCCATAGAATCCATCGAGTTTTTAATGAATTTTTAAATTTTTGTTTGATTTTCTGTTTCAAAAATTTTTTTAGGGGTGGATTTATTTAGAATATATCCATATATTTGATCTCGCTTGTAGGCCTATCTCTAAATCTTCTCATTATTTGGTAAAGTATTCCTTCTATGTTTAATTTTTTAACTGCATGGGTTCAATATTTGCATGTTTAAGCTTGAGTATGGTAGGGGTTGGTAGAGTAGTGGTGGTATATTGAAGTATTAATATGTTAATTCAAAAATATATTTATGCTGTGTAATTCGTGTTTGATAGTTTTGTCAAAATATAGGTATATCTTAATGTTTTGCTGATATTTTACGTAGTTTAGTTTAAATTTATTTGTTGCTGTTGTAATATTTTTATTACTGCACTTTGCTAGCAAAGCACAAACTCCTGGCAGGGTGCAGCCGGTATGAAACATCCTGTAAGCCGGTGGGGAATATTTTCCATCGGTTCTAGATTTTTTTGACCGATTGATTAAATTCTCTACTGGCTGGGGTCATCTTCCAGCCATGGGGGACAAACTTCCATCTACGAAGGGTAACTCTCCCCAATTACTTATTCTTAGGTTGTCAATTAGCCTCGCTTACAAAACGAGCAGTCATTCCGATGGTGCGGTACAGGCTCCGCATGAAAGGGGGTCCCGATGATTCAAACCCACTGATCTTTGTCCGAGTACAATCAGCTCTACCAAAAGTCTGACGTATGCAAGCACTCTTATCCGATACTTGGTGTGGATGTGTAGCATAATTGAGATGACGATTCCAATATTGAGTATTATCAAATATATCAATACTTAAAATACGTAAATACCTCTTTGTTGAGCAAATTACAAAGCAAATTTCACATCATTTTTTTAAAATTATTATTAATATCTTTTATCAGTAGCAAGTAACGAAATTATTATTTTCTATTTCGCAATTTGTTGCCTGTATTCACTACTTAGATTAAACCTTGGTGAAATCCACAAAAGGATTTCTTATTTGCTAAAGTAACTTAAATAGTTACTGGATAACAATTAAGTTTTAATAGGAAATAGTATTGTTGGTTGGTAATAACATTCGTCCGTGACTCTGAGAAAATTATTATTGTAAGTTTATTCACGTTATTTCAAACAAGTCTGACCATAAAAAAGTATCTGTTCCCATTAGGCTAGTGCAAAAAAATAATGTTTTTTTGAAGAAAAAATTAAAAGCTGACGGAAACTGAAGACAGTATTTTCATTTTTTAGCATATGACAGTGGCCCATTAGCAGACTATACTTATGCTATAGTCTAACATTTGTTTGGGACATTCTTAAAAGGATGTATAATGAACCAATCCTGCCATAGCTCTAAAGCTCTTCTTGCTGCCTGTTTGCCTGGCAAAACTTATTACGAAGCCTTTATTATTAATTGTAAGTTTTGGTCCGATAGTGCAAGGGAGTCTGAATTCTTGTTTCCCTCTATACCAGTTCTCCTATTGAGAAGATGTATTTAAATATTAAAAAACCAGAGTCTGAGAACAGATCAAGATAAGAAGATAAGAAAATAAAAAGATAAGAAGATGAGAAGATAAGAAGATAAAAAGATAAGAAGATGAGAAGATAAAAAGATAAGAAGATGAGAAGAGGAGAAGATGAGAAGATGAGAAGATGAGAAGATGAGAAGATGAGAAGATGAGAAGATGAGAAGATGAGAAGATGAGAAGATGAGAAGATGAGAAGATGAGAAGATGAGAAGATGAGAAGATGAGAAGATGAGAAGATGAGAAGATGAGAAGATGAGAAGATGAGAAGATGAGAAGATGAGAAGATGAGAAGATGAGAAGATGAGAAGATGAGAAGATGAGAAGATGAGAAGATGAGAAGATGAGAAGATGAGAAGATGAGAAGATGAGAAGATGAGAAGATGAGAAGATGAGAAGATGAGAAGATGAGAAGATGAGAAGATGAGAAGATGAGAAGATGAGAAGATGAGAAGATGAGAAGATGAGAAGATGAGAAGATGAAAAGAAGAGAAGATGAGAAGATGAGAAGATGAGAAGATGAGAAGATGAGAAGATGAAAAGAAGAGAAGATGAGAAGATGAGAAGATGAGAAGATGAGAAGATGAGAAGATGAGATGAGAAGATGAGAAGATGAGAAGATGAGAAGATGAGAAGATGAGAAGATGAGAAGATAAAAAGATAAGAAGATAAAAAGATAAGAAGTTAAGAAAAAAATGTTATTTTCTCAAGTGGAACAAATTTAAGCGTACGTTAAACACTCTGTACGAGTTAACTTTTGTTATGCGACTAAAGTCTAACAAATATAAGGAGATAAAAAGATAGATAAGAAGATAAGAAGATAAAATGAAAAGAAGTTAGGAAGATAAGAAAAATTTTTTATTTTTTCAAGTGAAACAAATTCAAGCGTATGTTAAACACTCTGTACGAGTTACCTTTTGTTATGTGACTAAAGTCTAACAAATAATTTTTGTAATATTTCGAAACAATAATTCGTTAGCCGTTTTATGGTTGATAATAACTTAAAATTTATGATAATTTGGTCAATAAAACAAACATTTATAACAAACGATAATTCATCATTGCTTTCACTATCGTGCAAATCCCCAAGTAAATATAATAAACGGACCGATACAAATCGGTATGCCGGTAAAAGTAAAAAATAATTTTAAGTTTTATTGTTATCCGCGCAGTCGAAGTTAGTATCGAGATAAATGCAATAAATGCTGCCAATTTGCCATTTTTACACATCATCTGTCTAGGAGATACAATTAAAATTCCTATCCAGCGACTATGGAAACTCGACGGCGATACTCCAACGAGAATTGTCGAGTAGGTATATTGGAAATATCTTCTGCCGTTGAATATTCCGATATTTATAGTTTAATCAATTTTGATAGTTATTGGAAAATCGTGGGTTTGTTAATTCACTGGTTGTAATGGTTAGTACGTTATTAAAATCGTTCTTATGTTCTGCGTTGTATTTCCCTTCATTACACGATATACATTAATAGCTTTTTACATCGACGCTTTATCGGCACAAAACATGAACTTTTATTTACTAAAAAGTAAATATTGATGACACTTTTATGGATACTTTATATGTTTTATAACGCATTATTTCCACTATACGATCTTCGCGAGTCGTACGATGTTCATGAGTGAAATGAAACTTATTGGGATATTCCGAAATTACAAAATATAGTAAAAAAATGAGCTTTTAACAGATTAGATTAAAATTGAAGTGGCTCTGTCCTATCCTACTGCAAGCCTTGCATATTATCTATATTGTGGTCCTCCCTAACTTGAGAACACAACTGGAGAAGAATTCAAAAAAAGAAGAGTGCTTTATTTGTTTTTCATCTGAATAAATGTCACAACTGCAGCAGCAGTGGGAACTTGAAGCAAACGAGGTTTCTAGAGTAATTTTCCACAATAAATTCGAAAACAATAGGGAAGAATCACGGAGTGGGCGAGCACCCACCTCTATTCAGCATTGCGTGCTAAATAAGCCTGACTAGAGCTTGAAATGCAGATCTGGCAGACATGCGCACTTCGTTACTAGCACGAGCTGAATAAGGTTGGAAACTTAAGACTTTGTTACTCATTTATTCCTTATAACAGTACAAATAGTAATAATGCTCTGGCCATATTATTTTTATAATTTCTGACGATGTAGATAGTCTTACCCCTTCACAGATCATTCACTGACGCAGTGTTAGTTCTAAAAAAGACCACCTACGGAAACCAAACAAAGCAAAACTCCCCAAAGGTTCATCTGTTTTTTCACATATGGGGTTTTAAAATTTTGCGTCAAAATGTAAACAAGTAAGCAGACAAACTGTGAATCGTGCAAGAAATTTTGGAACTAACGAAGAGGTGGGCACTCAGTGACAGTTAAACGTACCATATTGTCGCAGAAGAGTTTAGTAAAAACTCAGCCATGGACTTACACGGTCTGTGTAAACTTTTCGTATTTGCTGTTCATACTGTAGAAATTTGTTTGTATTTTCGTGACTGCATTGAAATGAGAACAGCTGGAGGCGCAAATGTCACAAGAATTAATTCTCGGACCTCCAGTCAACTCAATAATAATTTTATTTTACCAACAATCATTACTGATTCTTCTATCACAGCATTAGTAATTTTCTATGTACATTTTTTTGTTCGACTCTTCGCCTAAACCCACGACGATGTCAGCTACAGAATAGCCACGTTACTGCGGGCGTTCATTTTTTCCCTTTAACAAAAGATGATCGCTGTCAAGGCGCCCACGTTTCGTATTTTAATACAAGATGCTTAATTAAGTTTTGTTTCAAGTCGGTGAACAACCATCAAAGTGATACCGGAAGGACTCACCGATTTGCCCGCAAATAAATATTTACTGAGAATAAATGTATTTTTTTGGTCAGAAAACGTAAATGTCTAATACAGTAATATATCGCTAGGAAATTTGAGCAGTTGAATGAAAAATGAATACAAATAATAGTATATTATTAAACGAGCAATTTATGATAGCCAATATTTACGATGGGTGACGTTTGCGTCACGAGCCGCAGGCGAGGGGTGCAAGTCACCCGAGTGAATATTGGCCTTAAATTGCGAGTAAAATACTATTGTCCACGACCCTTAATTTCTTTCATAAAATAAAATTCAGTAACGATTTGTTATTACTAACCTCAAAATGTTGTGACAGCTAGATAAAATTATTTGACATATATTAGAGATGAGCGATACTGCGTAAAGTATCAATAGAACGTACCGTTATAAATATATTGTTTTTAAATACTTAATATTAGAAAATATCCTTATGAAAAGTATCAATACTAAAAATTACAATATTTTATCGATACGATATATTTCAAAAACAAATTTCTTAAGCAAAATACACAGATTTAATAGTTTATTTCATATTATACCCCCATCTCTAGTCGTGAATTATGAACCATAATACACTCCAGTGTATTATGAACCATAAGTCACGACAGTAGATATATGGGTATCATATACGTACCTTTTGTTTGGAGATAAAATATTGACTGATTATTAGGTGGACGTGGACAAACATTTTTATTTAAAACATGTGTAAAAAACAGCAAAATTGTTGGGCTCCGTTGTAGGAGCTAGGAATTAACAAATTATAAGGACCCGTCTTCGAATAGGTCACACCCAATGTTCCCATGTTGAAATCCGAAAGATTTCAGCCTATGCGATTGAGCTGAATCTTTGTACCATCACTCATGCTATTCACTTCCATAATAGAAGCTTCGTGTATTCTATATCGGCCACTAGTTTAACTCAGTTTCAGTAGTTGTGATATTTGTATTTTATCTCTAATGTGCTTCTGTCTTGTATGTATGTATTTTTTGGGGTAACATTCACTGAGACCTGAAAGATCTATTCTTACTTCTACTTAGTTTCTGAGGAGAGTATCTGAAACCAGCAGCTCCTTCATTCCTATTCCCCGAAGGAATTTCAGGATATCTGCAGGCCTCAACTTAGGTAAATGTTCCTCTTCTATCCAGTAATCTCCCAGGTACTATGCTCTAGGATTCTGGAGTCCTGTGCAATTGGAAAGTATGTGGATGGAGGTTTCTTCTTCCATGCCACAATATCTGCATTCTTCTTCCTCCACTATTTTGAGCTTTTTCAGGTGCCCGTTCAGGCGACAATTTCCCGTTACGATCCCTGTTGAAACTCTTAGCAAAGTTTTACTTTGACTCATGCATTCATTTGATCTCAACATGTTGTAGTCACCCAGAAGAATCTTTGATTGTTTAAGCCCTACTAGATCTTTCCAATGGTCGGATCTTCTCTTTCTTTCTGCTTCACCTATTTCTTCCAATATTACATTGGGGCTGAATCAGCAAAAAGGTTCAGGTTACCAGAAAGGTATTTTAGTCCCCCTCTTTGCTAGTTCATCTGCTATTTAATTTCCTCCTATTCCAGTGTGCCTGGAATCCATAGTAAGGTAACTATATTGTTCTCGCCCAGTTCGTTGAGTTTGTCTAGGCATTCCCACACCATTTGTAAAGTGATTACACAAGAGCTCAGTGCCTTAATGGCTGCTTGACTATCCGTTATTATGATAATCCTTTGCCTTCTGTATCCTTTATCAATATTGAACTGTGCGCACTTTCTTATCGCGTGGATTTCCCCTTGAAAGATACTTGAGGTTGTCCCAAGCTTTCGGAGTGTTTGGTTCCTGGCCAGTTCCTCCATTGCTTTTGAGTCGTCTGTGTACCATTGAATGGCATTCTTTCCAAGTCTGGTAATGTTATTTGGATCCCATTCCTCCTTGTTGCTTAATTCTGTAACGAATGTCTATGAAAAAGTTTTACTTTTCATCATACCATCTTGTGGCATGTCCCAGGTTGACTGATTTCTAAGAAGTGTGGAGGTCGTTTTTTTAATGATTCCCTCTCTACTTGGTTTGTATCTTCTTCTTGTCTCCATTCAATCTGGTTCCCATCAAGTTTCATGGTATTGAGGTTGAGTTTTTTTTTTCTTAGTAAAGGCTGTCAAGATGGTTGGTGCTGTTGCTAAGTCCCACTTGCCCACACCAGCTATTTGTATAGCTTAGACCCTTCTGTCTTAGTCAGGCACATATTTGTAGATTAGTTCAACGATGATGGGAGGTGAACTAGCAGATATACTGCCACGCATTTGGCAGGCGCATTTGATGAAAGGAAATAATTCTACGAAATTTGAATAAATAATAATAGAGATATCACGTATTCTTTGGTTATTTTTTAACTACAAATTGTAAATAATTGCGGTGATTTATATTATTTTCCAATTGTTTGGTAATTTAAACTATTTCAAATGAGAAGTAATACATTTTTCTTTCTTTGACAAGTGTGCGAAGTTTCCAGTTAATATAACGATTAGAAATTTATGATAATTATGTTAAATACAAACCCACGCAGAGGTGAAGCTTATAAAAAAATATTGTTTCATTTTTTTTTGCAAAAATACGAGATAAGCAGTATTCTGTAACGCAGGAAATCAATTAAAACAAAATACAGGTACTTGCCACGCGTATTATAACATTAAGCTTAAATTAATTATGTTAATTAGTTAAGATATGAAGATCGCCTTCGATAAGCAAATCCCTCAATCCGTGTCAAGACATGTTAATGCAAATACCTAGTCTCATAGAGTGTGTTAGATGTGGTCAACTCAGATAAAGAGATTACCGTGATTTTCTTGTGACAAACACACACACACATATAAGTTATTAACTAATTAATAAGAAAACATGCCAAACAAAAAGTTAAAAATATACAGAAGAGTTTTATAATTTAGGAACTCTAGCTCTTAGACAGCAGCTGCAGTTTACTGAGTGTTTGACGCTAATTAAATGCCGCCCTCGATCCACAATAAGCCCAAGAGGCTGAGATGGTGCAGGCCAAGGGACAGCTCCTTTAAAAAAAAAAGGGCCACAGTTGAGACTACGTAGGAACTGTCCGAAATATTGTAGGTGTCCAAATGAACGATTGTAATAATCGTGTTTTTAATCTGTTGAAGCTTGATATTGGTCGACTAGCTCAAAAGCAGTTCAGATACAATGGTTAAAATCCCTACGTTCTATTTTTCATTGCATGTATCTGCATAACATATTAGTTAAACAAAGTGTCTATTTACGTCAGATAAATATGCAGTTGCGCTGAAAAGCATCTAATAAAAAGCAGAAAGTTCGTCCCATTGAAAACATCGATTTTACATAAATAAAACATTATACAACGTCGAGTCTCTATATAGTCATAGAATAATTGGCCGTGCACTTGAAAACGGATCCAAAAGTGTGTACGTCAGGTTTTTTTATAAGTCGGTTCGAAACAGCTAGTATACAGGTGTTTTGCTAATAAGGAATTATACGTTGATTCAAAAGTGTCCTATTAGACTCATTCGCATTTTCTAGTATCGAATACGCGTGACAAGTGATGCGGTGCCTTTACAAACACGTCTTTTTTTTTTCTCCTTTTGAATAAAACATTTAGGTAGGTACATCGGAGACATTACTACAAAGATAACTGTGAAATTTTGTAAAAAATGAAATATATTTATTGGTTTATTTATAATTTAAATAATGTAAAAATAATTTATTAAGCATCCTAAGCGATTAATTGCATATCACAATGATGTAAATATAAAATTTATAATATAATTTGGTAGGCATTCGCATTTTCATATTGATAAAAAAACAGCCAGCGCAAGCCACAGCTTAAGGCGTAAGTTGACCAGTGAAATAACATATCTATTCAGAGCGATCGTTGATATTTTATTCAGCTGGGTCATACGAACGTGCTCTGCCAGCTACAGCGCAGCACACTTCATCCTCTTAAAGTAATAGAGGGTTTCTATTTCTGTATTGCTTAGAATTATTATATTATAAACTATGAACTATGAACTGTGGAGATTATTCCAATTTAAATAATTTAAAGGAATTCTTATATTCATATGAAAAATAGAAAAATTTTATCAATGCGGATAGAAACTACAACATTTTTTGTGATAAGTAAAATGTTTCTTTATTTTTTTTAACAGTGTACATGGTGGATGCTATAGCAGTCGATAATACATAAAGTTTATTTCGTTCAGTATAGACTAATAAAATTAAATTTCATCAAATTTCAATGATGCGTATAGAAACTACAACATGTTGTTGTTATTTATTTCTGTAATGCATAAAAATCTAGTTTGGTAATAAAATGTTGATTGTCCACAATCGCGAATATATTAAATACAATTTAAACACATTTTTTGATCAATAAGATCTGATAGGCTTAATACGCCGTTACCTGTAGCAATATTTAACAAAAATCCAAGATAAATATCTAATGTCTGAATGGTATCCAACAAGACTTGTTTTGCTGCTATAATGTAAGAGACACATCATGACTAAAGCAGTACTTGAAAATTTATTTTTGAAAAAAACCGTCACCGCAGTTCTTACAGGGCACATATCGAAAGTTTTTTCATAGAAACGTATTTCTTAAGTAGCCCCAAGTTGGAAGGAAGGAATAAAAATGACATTAGTTTAAAATTCGCGCTCAACCAAAAATAACTGATGACATAACTGAGTGCGTTCGTAATATATCGAAAACTGACAGTGTACTTGTCAGTCAGACGACGGGGTAAACGCTTCTCTGAATTATTTTTTAATTTTTGTCTTAAATTTGGCTATTAGTGGAAATAAATTGTATATACACCAAGGTGTATAAGCTTCGCACCTTATTCCGCTCGAGGCTAAGCCACTAGCGAAATAATTTTGGTGCTAGGCCAATAAAAATAGTCATCACCACCTTGGTGTATAATATACCATTATTAAATGCTAGAAAAAACAGCAAAAGAAATGAGGTAGCTCATAAAATAGTTTTTTTTCCTTCGGAGCCGTCCCTTCGCCGGTACCATCTCAGCTTCCTGGGCTCATTGTGGATACTCCTAGTGTTCTGACTACAACCTATTCAGCCAATCCGTTCCCTGTATTAGCTCATACAGGCTCTTTGCTGGTTGGTTGTAGAAGTCTTCTGGAGTCATTTGGGTTCTGCCATACAGTTTCTGCCTTCTGTGGTCCAGCGACTCACAGTTGCATAGTATATGCAGAGCTGTTTCGGTATCCTTTTTGCATCTTCTGCATGTAAGGTCTCCGTTGTACAGCCCTATTTTGTTTAGGTGCTCCTTTGTGGGAAAGTGTCCCGTAAGTAGCCCCGTAGTGGTGCGCAGTTTGTTCCTGCTCATTGAGAGCAGTTCTTTCGCTACTTTTTCTGATGGTTCTTTTATGAATTTCTTCCCATGTATTTGCCCAGTCGTATTCTTCCAGTGCTTCTTGTGTTGTTTTTTCAACCACCCTTTTAACCATGACCTCGTTAAGCATCTGGGGATGCCCACAGCAGGTTCGGGTCCGTTCATCAGAGTTGACGATCCTACTCTTGCGAGTTCGTCAGCTTTTTCATTGCCTGCGATTCCTTTATGACCTGGTACCCACTCCAGTGTTACACTGTTCCGAGTCGCCAGTCTTCTAAGTTCTTCGCCGCATTCCCATACTAGCCGAGATGTCACCCTATAGCTCTGAAGTGCTTTAAGGGCGGCTTGGCTGTCGCTGTAGATCCTGATCTGCCTGTTGTTGTAGGCTCTCATACTGTTAGCCCTTGCACACGCAAGTATTGCATAAACCTCTGCTTGGAATACAGAGGCGTATTTTCCTAGCGAGACGATTCCTTCATATTTGCTCGTCTTGCTGTATATGCCCGCTCCGGTGCCGAGTTCATTTTTTGATCCGTCTGTATACCAGATCAGTTCATTCGCTCTACTAAGTGGTGGTGCGTTCTCTTCCTCAAGCTCCTTTCGATCTTTGATGACAATCTCGAAGTTCTTGCGAAAGATATATTTGGTAGTCATGTGGTCTGTTGGCATTTTGAAAATGTCATCACCCACTTGCCTTATCTCTGTGTTCATAAAATAGTTAAGACAGAGGCTGAAATATTCGGTTTAAGAAGTACTAATATATTTATTTAAAAAACAAAATCCGGATATGAATTTAACACAACATTTCGCATATTTCACAAAGTTTTATCCTTCCCCACAGTAAATGGGCAACACTGATTCTGCCGCATGGCGGAGGCGCTAACATGGGAATCTCCATAAGAAAATCACTAAAAAAGCCAAGGTTCAAATTAGCGAAATTTACTCTAAAAGTGGTGGGGGTAAACTAGTGAAAAACACAGGGCGCTTGAAAGGCCTTACAGGGTGAGTAACGCCGAAAGACATTAACTATTATATACAGGGCAGATAAAAAGTAACATGCATGAAAGACCTTATATACAGGGTGGATAAAAATTAACATGCATGAAAGGCCTTATATACAGGGTGGATAACGCCGAAAGACATTAACTATTACAGGGTGGGTAACATGCATGAAGGGCCTTACGAAAATCATATACAAGGTGGATCAAACGTATCTTAGGTTTTACATGAGAGTGTAGCGAGAATGTCAAAACGCGTCCATGGAGTATCTGAAGAAGTGTACAATGGCCTCAAACGTCACGCTGTCACGTCAAACGTCAAGCTGTCACATCAAACGTCACGCTGTCAAATGTCACGCTGTCAAACGTCAAGCTGTCAAACGTTATGTTGTCACGTCAAACGTCCGCTTGAAAGGCCTTATTATATACAGGGTGAGTAACGCCAAAAGACATTAACTATTATATACAGGGCAGATAAAAAGTAACATGCATGAAAGACCTTATATACAGGGTGGATAAAAATTAACATGCATGAAAGGCCTTATATACAGGGTGGATAACGCCGAAAGACATTAACTATTACAGGGTGGGTAACATGCATGAAGGGCCTTACGAAAATCATATACAAGGTGGATCAAACGTATCTTAGGTTTTACATGAGAGTGTAGCGAGAATGTCAAAACGCGTCCATGGAGTATCTGAAGAAGTGTACAATGGCCTCAAACGTCACGCTGTCACATCAAACGTCACGCTGTCAAATGTCACGCTGTCAAACGTCAAGCTGTCAAACGTTATGTTGTCACGTCAAACGTCACGCTGTCACGTCAAACGTCACGCTGTCACGTCAAACGTCACGCTGTCAAATGTCACGCTGTTAAACGTCAAGCTGTCAAACGTCAAGCTATCGTACGTTATGTTGTCACGTCAAACGCCACCATGTCACGTGAGAGAGAGAGAGTGATGGATGCAATGTGTAGGAGAGAGATGCCGTCGCCATTTCTGGTCCATTGTACAGGGCGAGTAACATGCAGGCTCGAGAGGCCTTACAGGGTGGGTAACGTCGAAAGACATTAACTATTATATACAGGGTGGGTAACATGCATGAAGGGTCTTAGTAATATGCATGGAAGGCATTATATTCAGGGTGAGTAACATGCATGCATGGCCTTAACGTCTTCTATATACAGGGTGAATAAAAAATAACATGCTCGAAAGGCATAAACGCCTATTATATACAGGGTGAATCAAAAGTAACATGCTCGAAAGACCTTAACTATTATATACAGGGTGTGTAACATGCATACAAGGCCTTATTATATACAGGGTGGATAACGCCGAAAGACCTTAACTATTATATACAGGGTGTGTAACATGCATACAAGGCCTCATTATATACAGGGTGGATCAAAAGTAGCCTGCTCGAAAGACCTTATCATATGCAGGGTGAATAAAAAGTAACATGCTCGAAAGGCCTTATTATATACAGCTACTGGCGTCACGTCAAATGTCACGTTGTCACTTGAAACGTCTCGCTATCCCATCAAAACGTCACGTTGTCACGTCAAATGCCATGTTGTCGCGTCAAATGTCATGTTGTTACGTCAAACGTCACGCTATCACGTCAAACGTCACGTTGTCACGTCAAATGTCGCGTTGTCACGTCAAATGTCGCGTTGTCACGTCAAATGGATTTGATGGTGATGGAAAGTTTAAGTTTGGATGGATCATGTTCAGGCGATTGAACTAGTCTATGGTATTAATTCATGAAATTGGACATATACTAGGTATTACCCACGGTGATGTTGATACAGCAGTCAAACGTTACGTGTCCACTATCCTTATGAGTGTTAGGGTATATACAAGGTGTTTTCTCAATAAAAACTAATCACTCCAAAATATACTTTTAATAAATCTTCGGTAATACAGTATACTTTGAATAAAAAAATGGTTGATGTCCTTTTGAGTTATTTAACACTCAGTGATGAATCCTCATATTTACCACCCTGTAGAAATACGTTGTGTGAAGTGGAGGAAACAAGCCCGCCCAAAGTTATTATACATAAATTATAAAAAACTCGTCCTGTAAGAATCTTTTCGCCAAAAATAAAGAACTTACATTTAAAGAAAAACTTTTCATCAACCGCACTAAATAATAGACTACAAAAAATTAATATGTCTCCAATGGAAATAGGACGGTATAGCATTATGGGGATACTTTTGAAGAAAAAACCCGAAGACGAAAGGTGTCAGAAGAAATATCCATAGAACAACAACAAAAGATCATTTTTTATCAATCTATATTTTTGAATAAACTCTACAAATAGATTGTTTTATGAAAACTACCGATATAGAGAAATGGCATTAATCTTGAGATATGAAACTTTCTCATACACATCTTCCAAAAAGGTAAAATGCAAAAATTTTATAAATATCACGTTTACACTCGGGTGATATCTAACCGTGACCGCAACTGATAAAAGAACTATCTCGCTCAATTAGCGACAATATCCAACAGGATGTATCAATCTAACACACACACCACCTAAATTTAAAGATACAAAATTTATATAAATATCACGTTCACGTCATCGCTAAAAGCGCTTAGATCAATACAATATCCAACAGGAAAATAATAAAACAAACACAGAAACCGAACATGTGAAAACTTGTAGCTAAGAAGTTTACTCACGAAACGTTGTTCAAACGGAGGGGGCATCAACAAAATACACTTTAAATAAGGGTGCATGCAAAATAAATTTATCAGTATTACAAAACAGTTGAAAAGCATCAGCAATAACAGTTATTTGTGTGTGTAAAAGCAGTATCAAAAATGTAAGTATTTGTTTAATTGGATCATTACTTTGCGGAATCTACTCATGTTATCAATGAAACTAAAAGTTTAACTCCACTAAAAAATTGTTATTTTTCATTCTTCACTACAGAAAGAAAGCCGATCCGGAAATTGCAAGATTTGTCAATCAATTCACCGAAAAAAATTGGGGGAGCTAGGATAGTCTCAACACAGTTTGGCGAATCGGTGTTGCTTGATTTAGACGAAGAAGTGGTGTTTCTGCCAAAGAGAGTAACGGAAGTATATCGACCGCACCTGGAGGAATTTTTATCAGGACTATACTCCATAACATTCAGAGGGCAGAAAGAAGTGGGGGAACACAATCCACTTATATCATTCCGAATAGAAAAATTGTACAAGAAAATACACAGAAAGAGAGAGGTGAGTACCATGGATATTGTTAAATCATCTGAAAAATTACTGCTATTTATCAATAGAGTCAGAAAAATAGTGTTTGACAAATTCACAGCTAGAGACACGGAATTTTGGTTGAATCGGTTGAAAAAACAAATTAAAGTTTGTAATATTACAATAAAAAAAGGAAATCTACATATAGGTACAATTAGGAAATTACAAACATATATAGGACATTTCAAGCATTTTAAACGACTCATTTTAAATAGGTATGTAGGTATGGGGCTAGGTAGTAAACTAAAAAATAGGGTTAGATGGGAAAATATAGTTTCCGGTTTTTCAGGAAGAGTTAGGACTGGTGCTATAGTGAATTTGTATCATAAGGACTTGACACAATTCTTAAATGATTGCCAAATTATTTTTAAAAATAAAATTAGAGGAATTTTGAAAAAAAATTATCCGGTTGTTAAAGTTAATGTTTGCTTTTGTGGAGTTTTTTCAAACATGATATTTGAGGTTATGTATTCTAAAAATAATCAACCGTTTTTGTTTTCAGTCCGTCTAAAAGTATATTTTATATCTAACAAATCATTTTTTTCCATTCTATTGTAGAACTTTGAAAAGCATTCAGAATTGTCTTCAGCTCCTATTTAGATTTTTATCAATTTTTAAGTAAGTTATCAATTATTTCCATTTTTTAAACATAATATTTGAGGTTATTTATTAGAAAAAATAATTAGCTTTTCAGTTTCTTATCCGTGTAATTAGATTTTTATCAATTTTTAAGTAAGTTATCAATTATTTCCATTTTTTAAACATAATATTTGAGGTTATTTATTAGAAAAAATTATTAGCTTTTCAGTTTCTTATCCGTGTAAAAGAGTACTTTTTACCTATTAATAATTATTTTTTTATTCTGTTTTAGAACTTTAAAGCGTTCAGAATTGTCTTCAGCTCCTATTTAGATTTTTATTATTTCTTAAGTAAGTTATCAATTATTTCCATTTTTTAAATATAATATTTGAGGTTATTTATTAGAAAAAATAATTAGCTGTTCAGTTTCTTATCCGTGTAAAAGAGTACTTTTTACCTATTAATAATTATTTTTTTCATTCTGTTTTAGAACTTTAAAGCGTTCAGAATTGTCTTCAGCTCCTATTTGGATTTTTATTATTTTTTAAGTAAGTTATCAATTATTTCCATTTTTTAAACATAATATTTGAGGTTATTTATTAGAAAAAATAATTAGCCGTTCAGTTTCTTATCCGTGTAAAAGAGTACTTTTTACCTATTAATAATTATTTTTTCATTCTGTTTTAGAACTTTAAAGCGTTCAGAATTATCCTCAGCTCCTATTTAGATTTTTATTATTTTTTAAGTCAGTTATCAATTATTTCCATTTTTTTCAAACATGATATTTGAGGTTATGTATTCAAAAAATAATTAACCGTTTTTGTTTTCAGTCCGTCTAAAAGTATATTTCATATCTAACAAATCATTTCATGCCATTCTTTTGTAGAACTTTGAAAAGCATTCAGAATTGTCTTCAGCTCCTATTTAGATTTTTATCAATTTTTAAGTAAGTTATCAATTATTTCCATTTTCAAGCATAATATTTAAGGTTATTTATTTGAAAAAATAATTAGCCGTTCAGTTTCTTATCCGTGTGAAAGAATACTTTTTACCTATTAATAAGTATTTTTATCTACAGCTGTCATGTAACGAGTACGATTTGACACTATTTTTAGTGTCATAATGACGTATATTACCGCACTAGTGCGTTTTTGATTACATTACCGCACTAGTGCGGTAATGAGAATCTAGAAACATATTAAAGCCAGAATTAAATATTTAAAATAACACTGGAAGCTGCATTTTCAATTTCTGAAAGGAGATTGTCTTCGCTTGAACTCATTTTTATAGATTTTTGTTCATTCAAATTTGAAAATTCGATGACATAACTAATTTATTTTATTTCCATATCCTTGTTTGTCTTTGATGATATAGTCACAAAATATGATACACAGTACCTTATGTTTGCAGTCAATATTATTAAAAATAGGTTGGATTGGAATTTTTTTTAAATTTTATAATATAGGTACTGTTGATAATACTAATAAACAGTTGTAGATAAAATTTTGTACGTAACACGTGTGATAGGAATTATTAACGCACTTATGTGAATACACGACTCGGCCTACGGCCTCGTCGTGCAAACATCACATGCGTGCGTTAATAATGTCCATATCCCACTTATTACGTAAATAACTATTCTCATTCTGTTTTAGAACTTTGAAGCGTTCAGAATTGTCCTCAGCTCCTATTTAGATTTTTATTGATTCCAAAGTAAGTTATTAATTATACTGATTTTTACTGATTGTCTGACTACTCTAACGTATATTCAATTTTAGCTGAAAAACAGCATTATTGATAGTGGTTTAAATGGTTTTTTCTACATTCATGCAAAAAACAACACTTTTGTGCACCACATTTAATGGAAAAAGTGGTACTTTATTGCACTAGTGCAATAAAATATTTTATTGCACTCATCTGTCATTCTTGTGTCAGTTTTGTGATGATTAATGACAAACATAAACATTTAAATTGAATAAAAATCCATAGCAAGTACCTAATACTGCTTTAATACAACAATAATATATGTATATTTTACTACTTAGTCTCAACGAGTTACAATTATTTCAAAAATCTTTAATTATTTAAAATTTAAATGGTCAAGGCGAAAACCAGCTTTGATTGAGTACTGACAAGGTGGAGGCCATAAAGATACAAAAAAGAAGAATGGGTTGAGTTTTATTAGGTTAGATTAGGTTTTTGACATATTTATATTGTAATTTTCCAGTTTTTGCATGAATTTAGAAAAAATATTGTATGCAACTCTTGCAAAACGTGTTTTTTGCACTCGACGTGTTGTCCAACTCGGCCTAAAGACCTCGTTGGACAATTTCACGTCGCGTGCAAAAAACACTCACTTTTTGCACTTGTTGCATAAATAACTATTAACACTCATTTTTTCACACTAGTTTTATATTAACCTCCAATATTTTTGAAAATTGATTGTAAGCTTAATTTTTGAAACTTCAATATCTAACATGATATCCAATATTTAAGTCTAAGTATTAAAAGTAATCAATTACTCCGTCTGACTAAAAAGCGTAATGCTTAATAATAATTATTCAGTTCAGAACTTTGAAGCGTTCCTCTTCATAATAATGGTTTATTAATTCAAAAGTAAGTTATCAATTATCCCCAATTTTGTCTAACATGATATTTAAGTTTATGTATTCAAAAAATAGCTTTTCATCCATCTGAAAGTATACTTTATACTTAATAAATAACTTTTTTTTTTTAGCATTCTGTTTCAGAACTTTGAAAAGCATTCAGAATTGTCCTCAGCTCCTACTAATTTAGATTTTTATAATTTTTTAAGTCAGTTCTCAATTATTACCATTTTTCTCAAACATGATATTTGAGGTTATGTATTCAAAAAATAATCAGCCGTTTAGTTTTTCGTCAGTCTAAAAGTATATTTTATAACTATCAAATCATTTTTTTTTCATCCTGTTCCAGAACATTGAGACGCATTCAGAATTGTCCTCAGCTGCTATTGATTTAGATTTTCATCAATTTTTAAGTAAGTTATTAATTATAACCATTTTTCTCTAACATAATATTTGAGGTTATGTTTTATGTTTGTTATACCTTTCAATAATTTTTTTTCATTCCGTTTCAGAACTTTGAAGCGTTCAGAATTATCCTCAGCTCCTATTAATTTGGATTTCTATTAATTTTAAAGTTATTAATTATAACCATTTTTCTCTAACATAGTTATTGAGGTTATGTTTTATATTACACCTTTCAATATTTTTTTTTTTCATTCTTTTTAGGAACTTTGAATCATCCGACAGCCCTTTCTATTTGTTTGGAAAGTTTTCAATTAATTTAAAAGTAAGTTTAAGGTCAATTACCAATTTTCTCCAACATAATATTTAAAGTTTTCAATCATCCAGTTTTCCGTCCGACTAAAATTATATCTTATAGCTATGAATAATTATTTTTTTCATTCTGTTTCAGAACTTTGAAGCATTCAATTGCGTCCTCTGTTCCTATTCGAAAAGTTTTTATCAATTTAAAAGTAAGTTTGAGGTTATGCTGTACTATCAATCACTAGTTATCACCAGTTTTCCTAAACATGATAATATTTGAAGTTATTCGAAGACATTGATCAATCATCCAGTTTTCCGTCCGACTAAAATTATATCTTTTAGCTATGAATAATAATTTTTTTCATTCTGTTTCAGAACTTTGAAGCATTTTTTTTTAGTATGAGTCTTTTCACGGATTTGGTTCGCT
The DNA here is from genome assembly GCA_963978555.1 of Galerucella nymphaeae. Taxonomy (NCBI): domain Eukaryota; kingdom Metazoa; phylum Arthropoda; class Insecta; order Coleoptera; family Chrysomelidae; genus Galerucella; species Galerucella nymphaeae. The sequence continues at coordinate 17,674,586 of OZ021709.1, forward strand.
ACATTGCAGCGTTGTTGGGATTGGTAGAAGCCAAGAACGATGATGTGAAGATCCGAGAAGGGCTGATTGAATGTCAGAGGGGGATAAAGAGGATATTGAATTCGATGAGAAATGCTAAATCGATGGGGGAGAAGCAGCATTTGGAGGCATGCTTAAGAAACATTAAAAGTCTTAGAGCACAATTCAAAGCAGCTCAGAAGAAGGGGTCAGGGCTTTCACCACGAAAGGAGACTGCGAGAGATTGCGTTCGTTGGGAAGATTCTGACTCTGCATTCAAGTCACGCATCAGTTCAGGAGTGATATCGAACCTGAAACATAAAGATCCCCAATCTTTCTTGATTGATACTAGATCGATATTCACACGACGCATTCGAAACGTCTTGAAGAAAGATGCAGCAGTCAAGGTGAATGTGGTGTTTTGTGGTGAATTTGAAATAGTGAAGGGAGACTCGGTTCAGAATGATTATAAGTACTTCACTACCTCGAACTCCGCAATCTATAGAGAGACTGATGTAAACGGCTGGTTTGACTCCAAGGTTACAGCACCGATATTGAAAGAACTTGAGGAGTTTCAGGAACGAGACTCAGGCTGGGCGCTGAAGAAGGTGATAAATCTTGGTGTCAACATTAACAAATACACACCTCAACTTGGCTCATCCTACATTGAGCTACCCGCACAAATTAAGAAGAAGAAAGCATGCATCAACGTCAAAAATGATGATGATGCATGCTTTGCATGGGCTGTAACGTCTGCATTATATTTCTGCGGAAACAAAAGTTCAGATAGAATATCATCATATCCCCATTACTCTACCGTTTTGAAGTTGAAAGGTATACAGCTACCAATGACTGTTGGACAAATCCCAAATTTTGAAAAACAGAATGATGTCTCCATTAATGTATACATCCTCCAGAAGAATAAGAAGAGCTTTGAAACGCTTCCCACATACCTCACGAAAGATAAAAAGGATCGTCATGTTAATCTTCTACTTATCCAAGATAGATATGATAAATGTGTAGGACCCATCAGATACCACTATGTCTGGATCAAAAATTTGTCTCGTCTCCTTTCCAGTCAGCTAAGTAGGGAAGGTGATAAGAAATACTTCTGCGATAGATGCCTCCACTACTATAGATCTCAGGAGAAGCTTGATAAACATACTGAGGAATGTGTGAAAATTAACGAGACTGCCATTGAGATGCCCGAGCCCGGAAAAAATATCTTGAAATTTAAAAATTATATGAATAAGGAAAAGGTACCGTTTATTGTTTATGCAGATCTGGAGTGCGTGCTCAAGCCTGTTGAAGATCCTAAGAAGCCTCAAAGAATGCAGCATCATGTTCCCGCTGCCGTTGGATATTATGTTAAATGTAGCTATGACGATACCCTTTCCTATTACAAAAGTTATCGTGGGCAGGACTGCATGACATGGTTTGCAGATGAGATGAGCAGTCTTTCTGAAGACATGGCTACAGTGTTTTGGTGCCCGTATGATATTGATATGACATGGTTGCAGGAAGTTGAGCATAGAAGAGCTACACACTGCCACATCTGTGAGCAACCCTTCACCCAAGAAGATAAAAAGGTGAGGGATCATAATCATCTTATCTCTGCCAACAACTATCGTGGAGCAGCTCATGGCTCATGTAATGTAAACTATAAGGATAGTCACGTGGTACCGGTAGTGTGGCATAATTTATCGGGGTATGATGCACATCATATCGTTAGGGACGTAGCTACTAGGATGAAGGGAACCGTAGACTTGCTCCCTATCACAAAGGAAAAATATATTTCTTTCACTAAGCACGTGGATGATGCACCAATCCAGTTTAGATTTATCGATAGCTTTCGTTTCATGAATTCTTCCTTAGATAAGTTGGCGTCGTATCTGACTGAATATCCTAACCTCAAGTCCCAGTTTTCAGAGTTACCTGAAGATCGCTTTAATATGTTGACAAAAAAGGGTATAATGCCTTATGATTACATTTCTTCCTTCGAGCGATTCAATGAAGCAACTTTACCTCCACAAGATGCCTTTTATAATAAATTGGCCGATAAACCATGCCCCCGAAGACATTATCAGAGAGCTCAAGATGTATGGAACAACTTTCACTGCAGAAATTTAGGAGACTACGTTGATCTATACATGAAGACGGACATTCTACTTTTGACAGATGTATTTGAGATGTTTAGGACTAGTTGTCTTGAAACATATAATCTTGATCCTGCCCATTACTATACGTTACCCGGATTCACGTGGGATGCCATGCTTAAATATACGGAGGTTAAGCTGGAGCTTCTGACAGACTTAGATATGTTTCTATACGTTGAACGGGGTATTCGTGGTGGACTAAGTCAAGTTTGTAGTAAAAGGAGAGCTACAGCCAACAACCAATATATCAGCAACTACGACCCCCACAAGCCGAGGACGTTTATGATGTATTTTGATGTTAACAATCAGGTTAGTTATACTTCTCTTTAAAATAGTAAGACACTATTTTTTTTTTGTTTCCGTTTCAGTATGGGTGGGCTATGAGTCAATATCTTCCATATGGAGGCTTTGAATGGTCGGATACCAATATTGACGTTTTAACTATCCCCGATAATGCTAATGAGGGATATATCTTAGAGGTAGATCTTGAATATCCGCAACACTACCATGATTTACATAAGAATATCCCATTCTGCCCCCAACACATCAACCCAAAGACTATGGAGCCTCCGAAAAAAGTAGGAGAACTCACTAAATTGATGGCAACCCTTCACCATAAGAATAAGTATATAATTCATTATCGAGCATTAAAGCAAGCGTTATCTCAGGGATTGGTGCTTAAAAAAATTCATCGAGTCCTTAAGTTTAAGCAATCACCATGGTTGAAAAACTATATTGACCTCAACACTGAGCTGCGGACAAATGCGTCGAATGAGTTTGAGAAGAACTTATTCAAACTAATGAACAATGCAGTATTTGGTTAGTAGTTAGCTAAGTTTTTAAATACCTCGATAATTCTATTTATCTGTTTCAGGCAAGACCATGGAAAATGTTCGCAAAAGGGTTAACATACGCCTTCTTACAGAGTGGAATGGTCGGTATGGAGCGGAGGCTTACATCGCCAAGCCCGAGTTTAAGAAAAGCACCATTTTTAGTGAAAAACCCGATTTGGTAGCTGTAGAACTTAGCAAAGTGCGCGTGTGGTTAAATAAACCCATATACGTTGGACAAACTATCCTCGATTTGGCGAAGACTACCATCTACGACTTTCACTATGGGTATATGGTTAACGCTTTTCCTCATTGTTCAGTCTTGTATACGGACACTGATTCACTGATTTACGAGCTTTATCAGGATCCTTATGAAGTCATAAGAGATGATTGTCACTCACGCTTCGATACCTCTGATTATCCTGAAGATAACATCTTCAACATTCCTCAAGTTAATAAAAAAGTTCTTGGGATGATGAAGGATGAAAATAATGGGGTGCCGATGACTGATTATGTAGGCTTAAGATCCAAACTATATACCACAAGAGTGATTAGAACTGAGAGTGATATAGCGAAGAAGCGTGGTAAGATGATTGATGAGGGGTATGATGAAGATGAAATAGATGTAGAAATCAAGAACTTTGGTATTGGAAAGAAGGCTAAGGGGGTTAAGTCGTCGGTTGTTAAGAATGATATCACATTCGAGGATTATGCTGAGTGTTTAGATAGCTGGAAACAAAAAATAGTATCTCAGAATTTAATTCGATCTGAAAACCATGTGGTGCATTCAATAGCTCAACAAAAGATCGCTCTCAGACCTGATGATGATAAACGATACCTGATTCCTGGATCGGATGATACTTTACCATGGGGGCATTTTTCCATTCCATCATCTACACCTATGGAGGAGGATGAGTAGGAGCCAGCATATTTTTTCAATCTTTTTATTATCAACGAAGCAATTGAATCTAGCATAGAGTTAGCAAACGTTCAAGGATTGGTTGGGTAACAATTGAAAAAACCGCATAAAAGTCCCATTCTTGTGAATGATGTAAAACCAAACGAATTAATGAACCGTTTCTATTAGCTTAGAGACTAGTGTTCGTGCTGTTTGAAAAAAAGAGCCATGAGATATTACCTCAAAGTGGTTTTCCGTAGGCCTATGGGGGATGTATTTGCCACTTCAAATATTAAATACAACGCGCCATGGTTCTATCTCCTTATATCAATTATTGTGATATATAAGATGGTGTGGAAATGAACCGTATTATAACAATTTAATAAATTTTAAAAACTATTTGTTATTTTATTCAAACTAATAGATTACCATAAAAAAGATAACGCGCCGATATCTTACCTAATAAGTCTTCAAGGTGGTGTGTAAATAGGCTAAATCTTTTTTATAATCAAGGAAATTCATAAAACATTCAAATTTTGGAAACTAAAACAAATATTAATCATCAGTATTATAGACTATCCCATTGAAAATATATTCATTTTATATATAATTTATGTATAATAACTTTGGGCGGGCTTGTTTCCTCCACTTCACACAACGTATTTCTACAGGGTGGTAAATATGAGGATTCATCACTGAGTGTTAAATAACTCAAAAGGACATCAACCATTTTTTTATTCAAAGTATACTGTATTACCGAAGATTTATTAAAAGTATATTTTGGAGTGATTAGTTTTTATTGAGAAAACACCTTGTATATACCCTAACACTCATAAGGATAGTGGACACGTAACGTTTGACTGCTGTATCAACATCACCGTGGGTAATACCTAGTATATGTCCAATTTCATGAATTAATACCATAGACTAGTTCAATCGCCTGAACATGATCCATCCAAACTTAAACTTTCCATCACCATCAAATCCATTTGACGTGACAACGCGACATTTGACGTGACAACGTGACGTTTGACGTGATAGCGTGACGTTTGACGTAACAACATGACATTTGACGCGACAACATGGCATTTGACGTGACAACGTGACGTTTGGATGGGATAGCGAGACGTTTCAAGTGACAACGTGACATTTGACGTGACGCCAGTAGCTGTATATAATAAGGCCTTTCGAGCATGTTCCTTTTTATTCACCCTGCATATGATAAGGTCTTTCGAGCAGGCTACTTTTGATCCACCCTGTATATAATAAGGCCTTGTATGCATGTTACACACCCTGTATATAATAGTTAAGGTCTTTCGAGCATGTTACTTTTGATTCACCCTGTATATAATAGGCGTTTATGCCTTTCGAGCATGTTATTTTTTATTCACCCTGTATATAGAAGACGTTAAGGCCATGCATGCATGTTACTCACCCTGAATATAATGCCTTCCATGCATATTACTAAGACCCTTCATGCATGTTACCCACCCTGTATATAATAGTTAATGTCTTTCGACGTTACCCACCCTGTAAGGCCTCTCGAGCCTGCATGTTACTCGCCCTGTACAATGGACCAGAAATGGCGACGGCATCTCTCTCCTACACATTGCATCCATCACTCTCTCTCTCTCACGTGACATGGTGGCGTTTGACGTGACAACATAACGTTCGATAGCTTGACGTTTGACAGCTTGACGTTTAACAGCGTGACATTTGACAGCGTGACGTTTGACGTGACAGCGTGACGTTTGACGTGACAACATAACGTTTGACAGCTTGACGTTTGACAGCGTGACATTTGACAGCGTGACGTTTGATGTGACAGCGTGACGTTTGAGGCCATTGTACACTTCTTCAGATACTCCATGGACGCGTTTTGACATTCTCGCTACACTCTCATGTAAAACCTAAGATACGTTTGATCCACCTTGTATATGATTTTCGTAAGGCCCTTCATGCATGTTACCCACCCTGTAATAGTTAATGTCTTTCGGCGTTATCCACCCTGTATATAAGGCCTTTCATGCATGTTAATTTTTATCCACCCTGTATATAAGGTCTTTCATGCATGTTACTTTTTATCTGCCCTATATATAATAGTTAATGTCTTTTGGCGTTACTCACCCTGTATATAATAAGGCCTTTCAAGCGGACGTTTGACGTGACAACATAACGTTTGACAGCTTGACGTTTGACAGCGTGACATTTGACAGCGTGACGTTTGATGTGACAGCTTGACGTTTGACGTGACAGCGTGACGTTTGAGGCCATTGTACACTTCTTCAGATACTCCATGGACGCGTTTTGACATTCTCGCTACACTCTCATGTAAAACCTAAGATACGTTTGATCCACCTTGTATATGATTTTCGTAAGGCCCTTCATGCATGTTACCCACCCTGTAATAGTTAATGTCTTTCGGCGTTATCCACCCTGTATATAAGGCCTTTCATGCATGTTAATTTTTATCCACCCTGTATATAAGGTCTTTCATGCATGTTACTTTTTATCTGCCCTGTATATAATAGTTAATGTCTTTCGGCGTTACTCACCCTGTAAGGCCTTTCAAGCGCCCTGTGTTTTTCACTAGTTTACCCCCACCACTTTTAGAGTAAATTTCGCTAATTTGAACCTTGGCTTTTTTAGTGATTTTCTTATGGAGATTCCCATGTTAGCGCCTCCGCCATGCGGCAGAATCAGTGTTGCCCATTTACTCCCCACGTATACCTATAGTCAAAGGCACTCTTAACGTGCGGGTCATACGATTCAACAAAGACATACTCACAGTTTTTGTTTTCTTTTATTACGTTGAATTATAACTTCCAAATGAAATCCGTTAGATAAATAAGACAGACTTATGCAATTTTGACGGGAAAAAGAAGGATATGTATTTAGTTTTCAGCGATTCTAAAAAGTCTTTCACCAGCAGAGTTTTTATTTCAATATGTCAGTTTTGTCACTTTGACAATTCAAAGTGACAATATGAATAATAAGTAGCAATTTTCAGTTTTTTTGTACTTAGTTCGATGGATTATTTCGAGAATGAAAGAAGAAGTGAAAATTCGTCAATCTGCAGTGTAATCTCACATTTTGGTAACCTCTGTGTTTTCTGATTTGATACATATGGTTAGTGACCTTTGAACCCGCACGTTAAGAGTGCCTTTGACTATACACATAAAGTACACGTCATGGTCACAGCAATACAACTCCAACATTTTTTTTTCAACTTCTGAAAAGACAATACCCCTGTTACATACCAGATGCTTATCAACAACAATCGATTTCCATAGTTTCCAAATAATTACCCCTTGTGGAGCAAATATGTCCTAATTGGGACCTTTGATCTCGTGTTAAAATATGGAACGTCTAATTCGTGATGCAACTTGCAGTGGCCGCATAACCTATGAAGGTCTACGTGTGTTGCATGACATGTTAAAATGATTGTAACTTAAAAAAATGTCGTAGGCAATAAATTTTAAGTGGATATGAGTTTTGTAATGCTAACGTTGCAAACGAGGGTGTTGTCAGGTCGAGATTTTTATCAGAAATATTTTGAAAGAAACAGATGCTATAAAAATTGTTGTAGCTAATAGCAAAATATTGATTATAGATGAAAAAATCACAAATAAAAAACAGCTTAAATCTATACCATCTGTAATCAATAAATGTGGTAGTTGGTGTTCTACCATCCTTTGCCGTTACGTCATACATTGTCCATCTTGATTTCTCATTCATGGAATGGAAGATACGAAATTTTGACGTCATTAACGTATTTCTTAACTTATGTCTACGTAAATTTTATTTGTTAGTTTTCACAGTTCAGTTGTCATATTTTGTAAGCAATTCAACATATTTAACGTTTAACAATATGTCATTGATTATGATTTTGAGGTTAAGTGTAAAATAACATTCAAATAATATAAGACAAACGTAAAACAGATTTAATAGTTTATTTCATATTGTACTCCCATCTCTAGTCAGTGTATTATGAACCATAATTCACGACAGTAGATATATGGTACCATATACCTTTTGTAAGGAGGTAAAATATTGACTTATTATTAGGTGGTCGTGGACAAAATAGCTTTATTAGATAGTACATTTTAACAATCAATGAAGAGGGCAAGCGGTTCAAGCTCAACCTTAATAACATCGCTTTTTCCAGTAAAAAAAAAACTATGATTAACGGTAAGTTTTTAAATAATGCCTACCGGTATAGAGCAATGATGCCTCTGGTTTGAAAGTTTGTTAATGATACTGTCAATATTGGAGAACCGATCAAGTACCTACCCATAAATCATTCAATAATTATAAATAATAGTATATTATTAAACGAGCAATTTATGATAGCCATAATTCACGATGGGTGACGTTTGCGTCACGAGCCGCAGGCGAGAGGCGCAAGTCACCCAAGTGAATTATGGCCATAAATTTCGAGTAGAATACTATACTTTGTCCACAACACTTGATTTCTTTATTAAATAAAAGTCAGTAACGATTTGGTATTATACTAACCTCAAAATGTTCTGACAGCTACATAAAAATATAATTTGACATATATAGAGATGGGCGATACTGTAGAAAGTATCAACACAACGTACCGTTATAAATATATTGTTTTAAAATACTTAATATTAGAAAATATCGTTATGAAAAGTATCAATACTAAAAATTACAATATTTTATCGATACGATATATGTCAGAAACAAATTTCCTGAACAAAATACACAGATTTAATAGTTTATTTTATATTGTAGGTACCCCCATCTCTAGTTCATAATACACTGTAGTGTATTATGGTTCATAATTCACGACAGTTGATATATGGGTACCATATACCTTTTGTTAGGAGGTAAAATATCGGCTTATTATTAGGTGGTCGTGGACAAATAGTTATTTACGTAACAAGTTAGTTAGTAGGTAGTTTCCAGGGCGAGTCCAGTTAAAAAACTTTCGGGTAGCGTAACGTAGAATATTTTATCTGCAGCCGTTTATTAGATAAAATTAAAAAAAAAATAATAGAGATAGATAATATAAATATTACTCACGTACATTAATTGTACAATTAGCAGCTTGCAGTGATTTCATGTGGAATAATTATTTCCTCGTCACTTCCGTTGTCGATTTCCATTTCTGAATCGGAAAATTGAAAATACAGAGGAACTATCAACTTTGTCCACGACCACCTAATAATAAGTCAATATTCTACCTGTTAACAAAAGGTATATGGCACCCATATATCTACTAGAGTGAATTATGGTTCATAATACACTGGAGTGTATTATGGTGCATAATTCACGCCATGACAACTCAACACTCACAATATTTCGTTACATAGGTGACTAGAGATGGGGGTACAATATAAAATACACTATTAAATCTGTGTATTTTGTTCAGGAAATTTCTTTCTGAAATATATCGTATCGATAAAATATTGATATTTTTAGTATTGATATTTTTCATAACGATATTTTCTAATATTAAGTATTTCAATTAAGAAATTAAGGGCTGTGGACAAAAAGTATAGTATTCTATTCGTACACCGAGAAAAAGATTTCTTTGTGACAATTAAAATCTCATTATGTCAAATAAATATGATTTTCCATATGGCCTAACTAATATTTCATTTGTCGTTAAGAAAGGATTTGTTCCAAGTTCGGAAAGTAATATTGCTGATGAATAAAAACATATTCATTGTCAATAATAAAATGAATTATCCATTGAAAATTATATTTATTCTTGTAAAAATGTATCATATTTGTTTTGAACATGATTTATTAAGGTAGAATGACAAAATAGTTATATTAATCTTTGGAAGCATTTAAATTGAATAAGGTAGTTTTCCAATAACAAATACTCATTTTTGCAGGCTAACTGTATTGTTTTATCATGAAAAAAATTATTTTATAGCAAAATAACATTTCTTCATCATAAAAAAATGTATTATCTCGTTAAAATATATTTCTTTACTATGAAAAAATATATTGTTTGGGTTACCGATATGTTTTTTATTTGTAAAAAATGTATCGTCCCAGCAAATTAAATTTTTTTGCTGTAAACAAATGTAACTTCCATTCGGTTCTCTATTTATGCATAAAACTGGTTAGTATAAAAGCAGGATATAAATAAAAAACTTGCTGCTGAATATTTTGATCTATTGAATTGAAAACTTTACATTTTTAAAATAGGAACCGTCCATTTATAAAATGGAAACCATACATTTTTAAAGTTAAACATACCTACATAGTACACGATCTAAAACATAACCTACAATAGTATCCACAATACAGCCTTGTCCAGCCTTATGCTGATGCTTTTCCCATAGTAGTATTTTGGAGTAGATTTGACAGGTATAATTGAGAAATGTGTATGTTTGACGTACATTTTGCTTGCTTTCCATTCCTACCTACTTGAATATAATTAACATCAATTTCCTTACCTTCAAAGAGATCTCACAATTCTTGTAATCGCCATGAGTTTAACAATTCATTCATTTCTATTATTAAAGTCATTTTTGTCCAGAACACTTTAACCACAAACTTAACAAAAACAAAATAATCATTAAAATTGCACAAACTCATCTAATTTCACTGACTCACTCCAAACGATCGGTACGATTCTGAATAATAGGGCAGGGTGGGGTGAGAGTTATTTGTATCAATTGCCACATAATTTGTGGGCTAATGTGATTTCTTACAGGTGAAGAAATATGTGATTCGAGGTGAGTAAGTTTTTTTCTCGTAACAATAAATGTACAATTATACTCAAATACTTATTTTTTCGGTATAAAGTAGATCTTATTTGAGGCTAATAATCTATAGGCTTATTTAAAAAATGTAAATTTCTGTCAAAACTTTGAAATGATTTACTATGAATATTTAATTTGTTGTTCTGAAGTGATGAAATATTATTCAAGATGTTATATTTTTTTCAGGGTAATGAAAACAATTTTCACCCAAATAGCATCGTTATATTTTATAACAAAATATTATATTGTGCTTCATAAACTTTGGATAGTTTCTGAAGAACAATTGTATAAAGGTGCGCATGAAGAAGAACAAATTTCTTTACATTAAAGAAATCACACTCGAATAAATCATTTTTTTATATCAAAATTTCCCAATATTTTCACGTTAATATGGCTTCTTAATAATGAATAAGCAATGTTAGTATTAAACAAAAAGGGGTCAAACAAATCAGTTTATTTGTCTAGAAATAACTCTTCTCTCGGTGTAATAAATGGCCAATATTCACTCGAGTGATTTGCGCCCCTCGCCAGTGGCTCGGGACGCAAACGTCACCCATCGTGAATAATGGCTATCATAAATTGCTCGTTTAATAATATACCATTATTTTGATAAGCGATGTCATAATAAAAATTTCGTAAATGTTACCACTAAGGTCGCCTACACAGATAGTGAAAATCATTCCAAAAGTAAAAAAATCGTCCCGAAAGCAAAACAAAATAAGTATTCCGAAAAAAGCTACTTTCGGTACGATTTGTGTAAAGTTTCATTTTCGATTTAACCAATCATACCGAAAGTTCTATATTCGGGACAGCTACAGAAAAAATAATTTGTAATTAATTATTTCTATAACTATTTTCATCTACCAAATTTTCGGTATGAACTCCTGAGACACCCTGTATATAATTGTATCCGCTTCTCCGAGTCCGGCAATTAAATTAAACCCCAGTATGTATTTTAATTAGCATAAAATAAATTTGTTGTACATATTGAAAAGAAATGATAATGGAAATAGTAAAACCGTAACCAATGAATAACAATAATAAAAAAAAGAGAGTTAGAGTAATATTATTATTATTCGAACGACTATTCCTCGCAACATTCTTGACCCCGTCCATGCAGGCATAGTCAAGGCCACGGCTCGCTTTTTATAATCTTGCACAATATTAATGTTAAATAACTACAACTTCACGATAAGTGATGTTATTAGTGAAGAGCCTGCAGCTCTCTTGAAATAAAACATCTACCTCCACAATATTTCATTATTTTTACGTTAATAGAACGTAGAAGCGAACAGCGAAGCACAATGGGAGGACGGTTATGAGCTAGGGATTTTTTGAAAAAAAAAATACATCCTTAAATGAGCATCGCTGCTTTATATAGTTCGATCGAATAGAGGAATTTAGTCTAAGGTCAGTGTGGCCAATAAAAAGTTTTTTTTTCTTACAAGAATGACAGTTAAGTTCTACCATTCAAAACCTGAGATTTTTGCATGCTTTTTATCATTGCGAACATCTATAATGCTTTATTAAAATAATGAATACACCCCCGAAACGTATATATTGAGATTTAAAATGACGACTTTTTAGCTGAATACTCAAGATATCGTTGGCCAATAATTTCAGGAGCATTTGGCATGTCACCGTTTCATTTATGTTATTCAGTCACTAATTATGTCAAATGTCAGTGGAAAAAGTAACTAAAAGAATAGAGATACAACTAACTAGAAATGCTGCCAAAATTTCATTGAAAATGGACATACACAATCAAACGAATATCAACAAAAATAAATATAACTGATATTTGACATAGCTAGTGTCTGAATAACATAAATGAAATGGTGACTTGGAAAAAAGATCCTAGAATTATTGTCCCCCGATGCGTTGGGAATTCAGCTAAACGTTATTTTAAATGTTCGCAATGATAAAAAAAAAACATGCTAAATCTCATGTTTTGAATGGTAGACCTCAACTGTTATTATTGTCAGAAAAAAAAAACTTTTTTTGGCCACACTGACCTCAGACTGAATCCTCTGTTGGTGATTTGTTGTTTTTTAGTCTTCGGATAATAAATATCTCTTTCTCGTAATCGAGAAAAGTATTATTATTTCTGGGAATATTCATTTTAAGTTGGGGCATTTAGAAAATAGATAGCAAGATTTGTTAAAAATTCCATTTAGTTTACACCCAGCTTCCATTTTCAAATAATAATAAATATACTAGTGGAAAAAGACATTATTTAAGTTCTAATGAACGTTGAAAACAGGCCGTCTACCCTGAACGACCTGCTTTGTGGAACCTAACAATTAAAATATAAATGAAGTGACACATTATATAAAATTCAGCAATACTGATATATTGTATGCTCCATAAAGAAATACTTCTTCCAGAGTAGGTAATTTCATTAAATTCTTCACCAGCTCACGATATGCATGCGTACCTGACTTTGAACTTTTATCCTAATAATTATATCACGTAAATGTCTTATTTCCAACTTCCGTTCTCCGAGTCATTAACATTCTAATCCTCATTTTCTTTATAAAACCTGCCACTTACTACCTTTATCTGAACTTGATTTACAACAGAAAGTGAATTTAAATCTTTAAAAATCGTTCAAGCTGATAGATTGCCGGATTCTCTCTCTAGAGCACAAAGAAAGAAATTATTTGGACTCAAGGAAACGCATTTGTTGCGGATTATTATTTTTATCTAGAAAGAGAAATTGTTTGTTAAGCAGCAAGCAGCAGTTTCACATAGAATTTGACTGCGAAGACAGTGTGAAAACTGAGTTTTATTTTTGCCACATTTTTAGGTTAAGTACTCGACGCGATGGCAAAAGTAAAAATATTTCTACATACATACTGCAGTAGCTGGTATAACACTCGACGGCGTTCATAGGTAACATAACAAAGATATAAATAGGCAACACTTAATGTTCTTTTTTAAAATTGTACTACGGTGTCTTACGATGTGATGACTGAATATTGTACAATACAAGACCACGGTCTGATGACACTGATGTTTCTAAATATTACAGGAGATGAGTCCGTAGAAACCACATGGGAAAAGAAGAACTCGTAGGAGGACTGCTGTTTAAGTTTAAGCGGGAATAGCTAGGCGAACAGAATTTGCTCTGTCACCGATTAGTTCAAATTTTCCGCTTTTTAATATGCAGAAGCAGAGGAGATGAAAAAAACCATAACGAGAATGAAAGGAAAATTTATTTCATAGAATGTGACATACTCTTGTGTCTTTATATTTATACATTCATGAAAAAAATGTCCTTCGGAAAGGTAGTATAAAAAAGCGCTCTCAAATCGATCCTCCCCATAGTGTTTAAAATCACTAACCCAATTTTATTGAGGGACCGGGGGTAGAATTCATATGATACCCTTCTTGGTGTGCGTTATACCGATTGTTAATGTCTTTCTAACACATTACGTTGGAAGAAATGGAAAAAAGGCAGGACTGTGATTAATCCTTGTCAAAATATCACAATAGTGAATTGCTTAAATGTATTACAAAAGTTAACTCAAATCTGGACACCTTCTTTTTTATTAATTTAAACATTTGAGTCTCATTGTCTCATCTTCACTATCGGTGCTTGAGTCATTATTATAGTCTCTTCAAATCTTTTGTAGGTAACCATAACTGCAGCCAAAATGCATTTTCTATTTAACCATTTTCGCTGCTCGTCCATTCCTTAAATCAATCCAAAATCCAAGAAAATATTCAGGCAAATATTTCAATGACTGAATTTCCAATTTGATTTGTCAACAACTAAACAAACATAACCTTGAAACAACACACTCCATTGTCGTTCGAAAACCTAGAGCGAGCTTAGCACACCGAAGTGAGTTTTTACCTCTACTCCTTGAAACAATTTTCATACCAGCAACCAGCTTCTCGAACGCTGCCTAGGTCGTTCAATATAGGATGCTCACGTACCTTTTGTCTTTTTCTAATGTCCAACTGCCATATAATTTATTCAATTTGTATTTTCCACTCTATATCTAAAACCCATTGGATACACATTCCTTTTAAGTATGTAATACGATATATTATGCCAGCATGGTTCTGGATTTTCATGTTGGCTTCAGTTAAATTATGTACTAGTCTTTTTACTTTTGATGGGAACATTATTACTTTTTATAAATAATAATTACAAAATATCAATAAATTTTTTGATTACTCTGTACATTCAAATATTTCTAAACATATATGCATTACCGAGAATTATTTTCTACCATTGAAAGGCATAATATATGTTTAGTGTATGATAATGATTTTGCTATGGATGCCGTACTAGGATAAATTCGCCATGAGCATATATAATCTCCATAAAATTAATTGGCATAAACGGCTGTAGGCTTTCAGCTACTATATGCCTTGTCCGATAAAGAAAATAAAATAAAAAAGACCCTACTTAGTTGTTGTTCTTGCTTTAATTATCTCTACCTGTCCACTGTCTATGTTTTGTATATGAAAAAGACGAATTGGATGGGAGTATAGTTGAATAAACACAGCTGAAAGTAAATAAGTTATCACGAAATCAATAGTTGTTTATCCGTAATGAAGATAAATGAACGTTCATACAGTATTTTAATGAAGTTATTTTATACACGTACTTTCATTCAATTCAATATTCAGTGCTATTGCAGAAAGCCTAACTATAACATTGAGAAAACTTCATATTATTATTATTAACACCTCATTACAAATTTACATTTTCTTACCCCAGAAACATTAGTAGAGTTCATACAACAGCCTTTTTGGTGTGCGTCATCGTTTGTGACGTATATTCGGGTTTTGGGTATGTCGTTTATTTTATTTGCTATTTTGACACATATCTAACCCTAAATTTGATAAATAAAATCATCAGGATCGCATTCAGCAAAATTCGACAAGGTTATGAAATTAATAGTTACCAGCTTCTTTTTCTAACTGAGAATACTTGAGAACTTTCAAAAGGCTGATGTTTTTCCGTGTAACTAGGCATATTTTTGTATTATTCGAATAAATATAACAATAATATTCATATTAACTTTTCATAAATAATAATTGACCGTGAACAACAAAGTGCAGACCTGACAAGAACTGTCAGTGGGACAGTAGAAAAAGATGTCAGACACATTGACAATACGAAAGGTATATCTGCATCCTATTTTAAACAAAACAAAGATTTATAGGTCGCGTTTGCGCCTAATCTAAACATCAATCAATCAAATTTTGGTAAGTCAATGATTAGGATTGACGTTTGTAATACATTTGAACAGAACACTGTAAAAAGAACACAACAATTGACAATACGAAAGGTATATCTGCATGCCTATTTTAAATAAAGAAATTTCTCACGATTGATAGGTCGCGCTTGCGCTTGATCTGAACATCAACATATCAAATTTTGGAAGTCAATGATTAGGATTGACGTTTGTAATAAATTTAAACGAATCATTATTGCGATATTTTGATTAGGGTTAATCAAAGACCTGACTTTTTTCCATTTCTTTCCACGTAATGTGTTAGAAAGACATTAACAAACGATGACGCACACCAAAAAGGCTGTTGTATGAACCATATACTAACTAACCTTGTGAAAAATTAATACATATATAATCAATTTTCAGGAATAGTATTTTCTTCAACGAGTACAGAATGATGGCTATTATTCACGCGGATGAAGTTTCCAGTGAATATTAGCCATTCTACACAAGTAAAAGACTATACTTTCTCCACAACTAAAGAAAGAAAGCTTCCAGTGAGGATCGAACCCCAATCATCCGCGCCAGAGTCAACTATTTCTACCACTATAGAGCATGTTTATTTTCAAAACATACAGTTTTAATCGAAACCTTTACAATCATCAATGATAATTGGGAGATATAACTAAATAAAACTACTGCTGTCCATTTTTTCTCTAAATAATACGTAAAATTATGATTCTATCATTATTTTGACGTTTCAAACGACGCGCTGTCAGAATCAATTTGCATTATTTGGTATTTGACGTTTTAAAAGAGACGATTTGATTTATTCATTTTAATTCATTTAAGCGTGAATTCTGATAATAATAGAATGTGTTTGGCTAAGGAGAGTGGATTCTTTTTCATTATTCACTGTTGTGAAGAATACAGGGGCGTAGCTACCGCCGTATCAGCCGTATCAATTATACGGGGGCCCCCAAAGTGTGTAAGAAAAAAAAAACTTTCTAATTTATTTTATTTTACAAATGACAAAATTCTATAAAGCAATTACTTTTTTTCCCGCCTTAAGCGTGCGTTCAAAAATGAAATTGTGCTTCAGAGTGTTTAACCATTTTCAATATTCATTTAAATTATGTTCAGTGCGCTCATGCGCCGGCACATGCGTCTATCAACAGTAACTGACCATGCGCCTATTTTACCGGTCATGCGCAGTCAATTAATATATAAAACAAGAAGCCACGAGGCCGACAGGGCCATTCTGCCGCGCTTTGTGTAGATAAATGTGCATTACAAACTTTAGAAAAACTAAAATCAGAATCAGCCATAAATGATTTAATAAATCAGTTTGCCGAAAAAAAGGCAAGGAGAGTGAATATTTAAAATTTGATTTTTATTTGTAAAATGGTTAAATTATGTTATGATAAATAAATATTCCTTTTTACAATATTTTTTTCTCCTGTGAAAAATCTTTACCCTCATATAAGGGCCCCCAAACAAATTTTTTATACGGGGCCCGACAAGGCACGCTACGCCACTGGAAGAATATATATCATTATGTAGCTAAATATGTAAAAATAATTTTTTCGTTATTATTTAGTCGTGGAGAAAAAGTATTATGGCTATATCTATCTATTTTCGAAAGCTTCTAGCCGCAATATATGCACCGGCACTCAATAACTCAAACAGCTGTGCCGACTGGAATAAATATAAAAAGAAAAATGAAACAAAGTGTGCGCGCGTTTTCGTTCTGGATAGTAAATAATTTGCAACGAAGTTATATCTTCTTTTTAAGAAGCAACGATACAAGAAATACAAGATGTTTTGTTTTTGAACAGAATAATAAACATGGCAATTGTATAAGACCGGCAATATTTTCTTTTGCATCTTTTTTTTTAAATCTACCTCGCTGTCTGTCTATAAAAATAATCCACTTTGTAGTAGGACATATCTGCAGCTATTTACTCTATTCAATTTTTAAGTTTTTGATTTAATTCAACGTTAACTTATCAGTAACTGAGGATGTATGAAATCATTGGGGAAAATGTTGTAATATATGTAATATACAGGGTGGACAATTACTAACTTGATAAATTGGGCTTACAATTTTTTTTTAATTCATAGTACATGTCCTAGTCAGCTAATTTATTCTAGACGGTCTTTTATTAGTTTAAGTACCACTTTAAAAACTGTCAAAGGAGTTCAAAATAAAATTACAAATGAAAAAATGGTAGGTCAGTGAGGAAATGATTGGATAGCTAGGAAATGTCAGTTGAAAATGTTAATTTGAAGACTTTTTTGCTTAAATTATTTTCGACAAGATATTAAAATCCCTTAGCGTATTGATATTGATTGCTTCTAAATATACGAGGTGGCGTTCGAAACATCTTCCAATTATGTTTCAACTACAGTGTCACACAAATGTGATGGTGGCTTACGATGTTTGGTGTTATTTGAAATGAAAATTTTATTCAATTGAAGTTAATTTTCTATTGATAATTGAGGATGCTTACAACGAACTAAGGAATTGCCACGAGAATATACCAAAATATTAAGATACACTGTAAAAAAAATTAATTATTTTTACAATTTTCAGAAGGGGGGTTAGTGTGGAAAAAAGTTCAAACGAGTGTACCATTTCTAAATTCACAAATTACTTCACTGATGAAGACTCTATTTGTCAATAATCCTGGCACTATGTCATCCAAATCTAGAGCTCCTGTGTATATTCCAGATACTTATGTCTGGCTCAGGAACTTTGCTGGTCCAGGAATTGGAACATAGGAACATTTGATCAACATTGAAAATAAACCACATATTATACGATATTTTTCATTTTTACACGCATTTGAATCATTGTACAAGAATGAGCCTGACTATCTAGAAACATTAATGTTTAAGTACAACATTATAATTGAAAGACATCCTGTAAACTCAATTTCGCGACCTTGAAGCCTTTAAAAACAAACGATAGTCTTTGGCCATTGTTGCTATTCAACTGTCACCAGCACGAACCGACGACAACGACAACAACAACGACGACGACGACGACTACGAAAAGGCGAGAGAACGCGAAACAAAATAAAGAAACTACAATCGATAGGATAAAAATACTATTTATTGCCTTGACTTGCTTGATCTTCTCGTGTGCCACAGAATGAAATATTTTCTGTACACACAGACCAAGAAATCAGTGTTTATAAAGGATTATACGAACTAGTGTCTATGTACATACACATAGTACCTAGAAGGAAAAAGTTAATTTTTAAAGATTAGATAATAAATCGATAATTTAATATCCTTAAATAATTTCATTTACCGAAATAATTTGGATTGTTAAATGGGAAAATATTACCTAGCAAATAAGAGAGAAAATAATGAATGAATAATATTCCACAAGGAACATACAGAAGAGAGGAGATCATGTACAGATTGCGAAAATCCTTATGGAAGTGTGCCGGGTTATACAAGTGCGACAGAAAAACAGCTGAAAGAGAGAGAGAGAAAGAATAATTATGCGCAGTCATCAAGGCGTGGTCTTAATTTCATAAGCCAGTGCCGCCATATATTAATTTGTACAAATGATATTTTTTCTCTCGTTTTCGTTAACTTTTTTTCGAAGTCATGCACAATAGGTAAAACAAAACACTTTCATCCGGCAACATTGTCTTTTACAGAAAGAATTCACATTTAAACTGTCACCATTAAGTGATGACCGCGCACAATTATTCTTTCTCTCTCTTTCATATATCCTTGTCGTACTTGTGCAATACGAGGCGAGGGTTTCGATGTTATTTTCGCAATATGTATGTAATTTTTCAGTCAATAGCTCAATAATATATTTTCCACTACTAGCTGTGAAGTTGGCAGTTATTGCTTCTTCCAGCCGACCAAGAAGTTGAATTTCTCTATTAGTGGTTAATAATGTTTTCTATTATCAACCTAGGTCAATAATGAACTAATTCAAATATTTTGAGAATGCAGAGACATAATTTTGTATACCCAGGAGATTGTCTTTAATGTATTTGCTACTTTAAATTACCTATCAAGGTAAAATTATTTGAATAAAAACGCCATTCAGTTCAAAATTCGCGCTTAACAAAAAATGACTGATGACTTAAGGAGAAGTTTAATCTTTTAATCATTTTTTGGCGGAAGCGCCACGGTTACGATGTGACGTACATACCCTAAAAGAGAAGTTAGCTACATAATGGTGGATTGTTCTTCTTTTTTTAAACCGTGATAAAGTATAGGTTATGCCTACGTTGTATTGCTTTTATAGCGAATAAAATAGGAGTTGTTCAAATTCACTCCCGATTTATATTATTTTTGCAGCTATTAGATTATTTCATAAATTTTACTTTTATCATTATTAGTTTTTGTTAACGTATTTATATAATTCGTTTGCTGCTTTCAATCTCTATGCTCTGCAACTTTAACCTTAATAAATATTGAACTTTGTAGGTCGCATGTTATTGAAAAATATAATTATATATTTTGTAATTAATTCCATACGAAATATAATTCGTTGGATAATTACATATCAAATTAAAGCTAACGGCAGTCTCAGTTTAACATTAATATGTTGGCAAAAGTGTACACTGTTGCCGCGCTTAAAATAGGTCCATCATGTAAAATCAAAGTTTATAATATACTCATTATATGTTACTGAAATTTGTTTGCAAACGATTGTTAGATGATAGAACTATAACCCATAACCAAATGAAAAGAAGAATAGTTGATACACTTTAATTGACATTTGACAGAAGCAAATAAGAGACCAGCCAATCAGGAGCCAATGTTAACAATATACTTTCGTAATTCTGTTGTCATTGTCATTTAAAATATGCCTTTCTATTCTCATACATAATATTTGCCTCATAAATTACAAAACAATAAATTTTTATCAAGACATTAATTTTTGGAATTTGTATTTCTGTAATGTGAAACTTAGGGTTCATATAATAACCTTTTTGGTGTGCGTCATCGATTGTTAAGCTTCTCGAGCTTTTTCGATTTCGACTGAATACAATCCTGATGATTTTATTTATAAAATTTAAGCCGAAAACTCGGATATACGTCACAAACGATGACGCACACCAAGAAGGCTATAATATGCACTATAACTTTCGACTGTTGTTAATAATAACGAATTTTTAAACAAGACAACGAAGACTGCAAAAAGTAGCAATCCTAAATAATACCAATTTAATTTGAATTAAATAAAAAGTTAACAAACGGCTGGATTCAATGGCTTTACTCCAAAAGAACCTATCTTTTGACAGTTGACAGACACTTTTGGTTTCGATAATTCGTTTTCTTTTCAAAATATCGATTATTACTAAAAAAATATAACCACAACTACAGAGACATGACACACCCAACCAGGGATCTTGTTTGTCTTTGTTTACTGAAGCCTGTAGTTGAACTTCAATTATTGTGCTTAGAATCCACCCACCTTCTGAAAATTAATGTGATCAAGCAAATAAAGTCAATAAACAGTTAAATTGTAAAGGACATCTACTTAAAATAAATAACCTTCCAGCAGTAATAAACAAATCCAAATTGCAGGGCTCCGGTATTTAAAAAAATTGAGTTAATATACACATGAAGCAATTAATTTCAATGTTGTAAAGTGTGCAATTATATGTCTTTGATAGAAACCAGAGTCGACTTTATCATGACAAGACTTGTTGTTAACGTGCCTTTAGATATTACAGGAAAAAGGAAGAATTATTACCAATTGTGCTGTTGGTTACTGCTTTAATAAAGATGAATTAATGAATCGAAAAAATATCATTAACAGACTTTATTCGTATCAATTTTTATTCAATTCACTATTAGAATGTTCGAACTTATGCCCGTTTGCACGTTTGCAAGTTAAGTGGCGCTTTAAGAAAGTTTTATTTTGCACCATGAACAACTTGTCATTTTAAACTGCACCTAGCTCAGCTTAGAAAATCACTCGCTTATTCTCCACTTATCCTCAAAGTATAGATTTCTATAACCTAACGTTCTTGTGTTTTGATTAATATATGTCAACGTTTTTCTTCTTTTCGGGTTTTCGTTTTCTGTATTCCAATTTCAGGTGTGTTTCTTTTAATTTTTGAAGAAGGATGTTTATGGAGGATGATTTGGAAGTATTGGATATTCTCAATAGTGGATTTCCAAGAAGACGGTACTACCGTAAAAACTATTATGAAGAATTAAATGAAAATATTAGCTATTCTTTTTTCTGAAATTATAATTTGCCGATCTGATTTTCTTATTTTTTACTGGGTTTTCCATTATAAACAATTTTCTTATTTAAAAAACAAGAATAAAATCCTTTTATTTTCAAAGAATTGACTTTTGACAGCCTTTAATATGTTACTTCAAACCACAAAAACGAAAAGTCACCAGAAACCATAGAGAAATTATTAAAACTCAACTTAAATAGCGAGATTGACAAGCTGAGAAGCAAAGCAAAAACAGAGCAACTGAACTTTAACTAAGCGACCCTTAAATTTTAAACTCGCCATAATTATTCTAAGCTTATGCTTCTATTGGTGCAATGGTCTTAATAAAACTTTATACTTTCTGACCTATGCCATATTTCAACTATAGGGAAACACGAATTTTTGACACGATAGTACTCACATATTTTGAGAATTATCCGTCAAAAAATTTGCGGGTTTTTAAATTTTTTAGAAAGCGTGGTAGCTAGTTGTGAGAATTGTGTAAGGCACGTACCTCATGTTCGGTAGCTTCTTAACTTAAAAACAAATATTGACCCTGTTGACATTGAGCGAATCTCAATATTCATATTATTTATAGTCTTCTTGTTAACTTTCTACGGCTCAGCATGAATCTGCTACCGAAAAAAAAATAACCACGAACCTAACTTGCACTGTCAATAAAGAAATTTGACATTTCTAGTAAATTTCTCATAAACTCGGCGAATTTATGAATGCATGTTTGCTGTTGAAGATTTTTCTTCTTTTTTTTTGTTTGTTATATTGTCGTAGTCGTCGTTTGAAACAATACAAGAGACGACCCGGCGACAATGGCGCAGCATTTCGTGCGGTGGGCAAGGAGGTCGGGTCGACAGCGTGACTTTAACTCGTGATATCCACGAATCGGCCATCTCACAACTTCAACCTCCTCCGGATTTATTCACCTATACATGGTGTATAATAAATATTTAAATAACTACATAATTCCGTTTGTTTTTGAAAATTTCAACGATATTAAAAAATCTATTACAAGCTCATGTCTTCTTCTTTTTTTATAATCAACAGTGCTCCCAACCATACGGTATCGAATAAAGAACAAATACCTGATGGAAAATTGCACTGATGGCACCAATTTATAAAACGTGGGACAAGCAGAATAGAAAAACTCAGCCTAAGGTCAGTGTGGCCAACAAAAACTATTTTTTATGACAAGAATGACAGTTAATGTCGACCATTCGAATTATAAGATATTTGCATGTTTTTGATCATTGCGATTATTGCGAAAATCTACATTGCTTCATTGAAATCTTGAAATTTAAAATAATGTTTTAGCTGAAATCTCAACGCACCGGGGACAATAATAATTCTAGGAACTTTCGGTAAGTCACCATTTCATTTCTGTTATTCTGTCCATAGTCTCCATGATTCTGTCACTAGTTATGTCAAATGTCAGTTATATTTATCGTTTAATTTTGTATGTCTATTTTCGATTAGATTTTGTAGCATTTCTAGTTAGTTGTATCTCTATTCTTCTAACTAATTTTTTCCACTGTCATCTGACATAGCTAGTGACAGATAAAAAAATTAAATTCGCGTACACGAGCATAATTGGAATGGGCCAAACAATACAAATCGTATATTGAAACAAATGGGGGTTAGCACAATGTTATATCTTGGCTAGCATTGTTTCCCCATTTCACTGACAGCTTTGACATATACTGCAGCGCCCACTATCGGAAAAATTTCCGCAAATGGTAACATGCCAAGCTGCTAGAATTATTGTCCACCGATATGTTGAGTATTCAGCTAAAAAGTCATTTTAAATTCCAAGATTTACGTTTCGGGGGTGTATTCATTATTTTAATAGAGCAATATAGATGTTCGCAATGATAAAAAACATACAAAAATCTTAGGTTTTGGATGGTAGACCTTAACTGTCATTCCTGTCATAAAAACCACTTTTTGTTGGCTACACTGTCCATAGACTGAACTCCTCTATTGCTACAATTACATAGGAATAGCTCTATAAAGCAAGGCTATGTAAATATATGAGAAAGTAGTCGACAAGAAACTCAGACCAGATATAGAAAGTAGACTAGAATAATCACAAGATGTTTTTAGAAAAAGAAGAATCCTGCAAGATCACTTTTTCACTGATAATTTGTAAGCAGAATAATTATTACAAAATAAAGAAGCTTATAGGTATATGTTGGTTTTATTTTTATAATTTTTTTTCCCCACTCCATCACCAAAGGAACTAGTCCACAATAATAATAGAAAACCATCATATTTCAACCCTTGTGGAATTTCAAACGAGACTTCACAAGTAAAGGTGAAGATTTAATTGAATTTATTTAATACCGCACCTAGCATATTCAGCAACCACTTAATCAACAACATTAAGTAATAAATTTCTGTTTAATAAACATTATTTAACACAATAATAATTAAGTAATATTAATTAATGAAATTCATTATTTAATCATCTCTACCTAAATCCGTATGTATGTGGATAATGAATGAAATCCCAATAAGGAAAGTTCAATGTAACCGTTACCTTTCCAAGACGTTATTATTAAAACGTTTTGAAATGCGAATTAGAGTTTATTAATCATAATAAATCACAGACACATTTCATTAAGACTCCCTCACTCGAATTTACGAAACATCAGCCGGCTCAAGTGTTAACAAACACTTCGGATACGTCTCAATATGGAATTAAGTCAATTCAGTTATACCAATTAAGACATCTTTAATTTATTTTGATAGATAGATTTATTTGAATACATCACATGCTTTACAATGTTTGTAGCAAGTCAAAGTTGCAAAATATTTAACATAGGTATTTAAACACATAATATTACTTAAATATTTATTTATGTATTTGACAGAAGAGAGGAGATAAATAAATAAATTCCTGTTTGAAGTCCCCGATGATATTTATTTACTGGGAACTCAAATTAAGATCTTAGCACTGGAGTGGCGATAAGAACTACTTCTTTGAACAATGTGTATAACCAGAGTATAACCTCAAATATCTTTTATATAACATTTCCATTGTATGTTTGTAGTTTAGACGTTACTTCTGGCTTTTTTTGTTCATTTTTATTATATTCGTTGTTTTATAAGTCTGTCTGCTGTCATTCTTGTAATAAAAACCACTTTTTGTTGGCCATACTAACCGTAACTGAACTCCTCTATTACAATGCAGCAGAAATGTCAACTTGAATACATGTATAGAGCTTATTCAGTATTTGACATTTGACAAAGAAACTGTCCATTCATCCATTTTGAATGGATATACATAGAATTGTAAAACTTAATAATAGATTATCAACAAATAAAATTGTCTTCATATATTTATGTTTGTTAGCTGTTTGTTCATAAACGTATTGATATTAAATCAGTGGTTTTCCAGTATTTAAGTTATTTTATTGAGCAAAACATAATTTAAACATTTCCGATACCGTCAATATAAATTAATAGACCGCCTTTAGCAGATGCGATTACGATCGTATTTTCACGATAATTACCATATCTTTTGTTACATTTTTGTTTACAAAAACACCCAACGACCCACAAGAGATAGTTTCTATAATTTCCTGAAGGCAACGTGACTATTATACGGAGAAGAATCGTTTAATAATTCTTCCCGATTTTTATTCGAAAACTAGATTAGTTTTAAATGCATTTCTATTTACAATTACCGATATTGTATTGTAGACAACTCATTATACTCGTTAACCTAGAAAAATACTACAGGGGTCGTACCAAAAATTAGTTTTAGATAGAGAAACTTGTTGTGGCCAACTTCACTTCCACACCTCTGTGGAAATCCAGATGCTTCATTTAACTTCGGCAGTCTATTCGTGATATTTTGTTTAAACCAGGACTCAAGACTTGGAAAGAAAACTTCAGGACCACATTAAACAAAGACAGAAGTTACTGGCTGAAATCTTTTGACACACGGAGTAATCTCGCCTTTTCTACTAACATTTTTCAAAATATACTGGTCCACTTTATACAGAGTCCACTCCTGTCCACTACAGATACTAGATGTGATTGTTATGTACCCTTATCCAAGATAATTGTCGTCCTTTGAAGATGACTCAGTTTTTTAAGCATTTCACAAGGTCTTCACGTCCTAGCTCGAGCGCTATCCCTTTCCCAATTTGTTCTGTGAAGACAGATGTCTGTCTATGTTTCCCCTCTTGAGTAGTTCCAGTGGTTATACTCTTGTACTTGTTCTTCGTGTGTTTGTATTTTCAACCTTCGGTGTGTGAGCGTGCTTGTTGATGCCTCAGTTATAGACCTTTGTCTTACCTACTTTGTTAGAACAAATCTTAGCTTGAGTGGCACTGTGCCTTTTTTAGAGCTGTTCTCAATGGAATCCCGGCTCTTCTTTTAATTGGAAGTGTGAGTCTCCTTGTTTCTCTTCATAATGTCCTTCCCAGTTTTTTGTATTTTTCTTAGGTTAGTTAACCTCTATTTATTTTCTGGGTATTTAGTTAGGTTAGGTGCTGCTGTTATGTCGACAGGTCTCTCACTTTCGTATTCAGATTATGTGTAAGCTCTTCAAATAGACTTCATTAATTCCATTATCTCTAGAACCTTTTCCGACTAAAAAACGAGTAGATTCCGTTTCATTTAAGAAAAAGTCACATGAAGTGGCTTTAACAAAAGCAGACGTGAGTCGAGTTGGACAGATTCTGCCGAAAGTTTACGTCGTGCGCCGCGAAATGTTCTAACAATCCGTACAAGGATATATGAAAGAGAGAGGAAGAATAATTGGGCACGGTCATCACTTTGTTTCACCTTAGGGGTGTAAACTTATTCCCGAGAGTTACCGAATACTCATTGCCCCCCTATTTCAACATTTTTAACCGCTATTGCCAGAAGCATTCGGTTAGTATCGGGAATTAAACCCACACCCTAGTTGGAATTAAATACACGCCTCGATGACCGCGCATAATTATCTTTCTCTCTCTTTCAGCTGTTTTTCTGTCGTTCTTGTGTAATACAATGGTTCGAATGTAATTTTCGCAATCTGTATATTCGTTTTTGACATATCAGGAAACATTCAGAGCCTCTATGATCGACCTAAAGTTTCTTCATGTTGATGTAGCTGATTTGATATTTTTACAAAACATTATTCCGACAAATCAAGCTTCTCGAATCGGTACGTATTAACTTTTGGTGGAATTAATTTTGGTTATAAACAGCTGGCTATTAATTTGCACTGGAGCTGTAGGTGGTCAAAGTAAATAAAAAGAAATACCGATTTCTTATACGTCATAACGGAAGAAGCGGTGCAACTGGAAAATACATTGAATTATCACATGCGATGCCGCTTTTCTTATACCAAAGTGAAGAGCACAATTAAAAGAAATCACTTGTCTGCAATCAACGACCGTATCGTTTGAACTAGGTGTCGTTGGGAAGTTTTTTCGGAAATATTTTACCGGGTTTGATCGATATAAAAACCGACATTTTGTAATCGTCTCCAAATATGGATCTCCAGAGGGAAAGTTAAAAAACTAATAGTTATTTATTTTCTTGCATATAGTCTTAATAAAATTAGTTGTTTTTATATTTTATACTATTTCAGTTGAACAACCAAAAAAAGTCATTAAGCTGGTCTCACAAAGATACTAAGTATCTTTACAAAATTTTGAGGGAAATTTCACAAAATGTGGAGGTGAAGATGTCGCTACTATCACATCTTTCACACTTCTGTTACTGGAAGACATGTATTAATTGTGATTTTAGTGTACTGATGAGGCGCAAATACGCCGAAGCCGGTCTACAAGTTATGTTATGTTATGTCACTTCTATTCTAGCTGCAAAGCAGAATGGTTGGTTTAAATATCTTGTAGATATGCCAGCCCCGTTTGACTTTGAAGTGTAATCCAATATCCGTCGGGGTCTACATCAGTCTACATCCCGGGAAGTAGTTGTTTCTTCTCAGTAAAGCGGTCAATGTCTTTGAAAAATATTTTTAAAAAACTTATAAAGCGATAGAATAATTAATATTCTGTGATATCTATTGGTAACTCGCTTTATTATATAGGACAATATTACAGTTTACTGTAATAATACTTCATAATATTTTTTATTTTGTATATGCTTTTAGCTGCACTATAGATGTTCTGAAGATGTTGGGGCCATGATAAAGTTCCTAGAAAGTAGTTACAACCATTCTTTGGATTCTTTTTACCAAGATCAGTCAATAGGTATGATGACTGATTTTGGGAAACTGCTCCACGATGTTTTCACGTATATACTTTATCTACAATAAATGTTATTTCTGTAAGAAAAGATGTTTTCAAAGGAAAAATTCAACTATAAAAAACACATTTTAAATTATGCGCCAAAACGCTAGAATAGTAATGGCGTCTGTCTATGACGTCATCAATTCGTAACAGTGTCAACTGTCGATAGGTTATCTATGATCTGTGTCATGTAGTAAAATCGTCAAAGTCAAACTTCAAACACTTGACAGCTTGCAGGTTAAAAGTTTATTTTGATATATAAACATAATTTCAAAAACGGTTTTTTGTGGTAATAAAAACAGAGATACTTGATAGTTTATAACGAGGAAATATCACATGAACCAAGAAAAGCCAACAGCAACAAAGGAAATACAAAACCATAGATAATATAAAGACGACAAAACAGATGTCCAAATTTGGTTCGGGTCGGATCATGGATATTTACGAAAATATGACGTCACTCTCTTCTGATTGGCGTTTGAGATAAGATGGCGGATGGTTAAATTTTGTGTTTATATTTTTACTAAAATAAATGTAATCACACATGAAAATAAAAAATAATGATTTCTGTAGAATCTCTGTATCTTAAATAATTATATCAAATCAATATTTTGGTGATTCTCAGTGACTGTCATCATGCCTGTACTGATATAAAAATTCATCACACAGCTTCTTGACCATTTTAACCTGTTTAAAATTGCACAGAATGTGAAAGCTAACTACAAATGAGTGGTCCATTGTAGTTACTTCGACAACATTCTGAAGGGGAAATAAAAGACATTAATCACAATCACAGTTTTCCTTTGGATAATTTTATTCTTAGCTGCTAGAATGTTTTCTTGTCTACCTTGAAGGGTTTGTTCAATATATTAAGATGTTTAGAAAGATAATAAGAGCCATATGGGATTATAAAAAGAGTCCTCCTGCTTTGACATATTGTAGGAACATTAGCAAATCAGTTTTCAGTATTTTTAATTTGTTTAGCTACTTGACCTCTGTATAATGAAGAAGAAGAGGAAGAATGCCTACAGATTGCGAAAAAATTATTAGAGACATGCGATTCACACAAGTACGACAAGGAAAATATGGGAAAAACCTACTTGAAAGAGAGAAAATAATAATTGTGTGCTGTCAGCGCTGGACGTGTGATCAGTTCCAGCAGCCAATCTGATATGAAAGCTGCGTTGCCAATTTAGAATGTTTGGAGGAATATTTTGCATTTGACTTTTTATACGGGGCAACGCCGTAGTAGTATTTCTAATGTTTTCCTTATCGTACTCGTGTAAATCGAATATGTCGCGAATAGACTTTTCGCAATCTGTATGTTTTTTATTTTCATTTTGTTCTCATGCGTTCTTGTTAATACTGGATATCTTCCAGCACACAAAAAATTGAAACTCTTCCCAATAACCAACGCAATAGAACCTGCCTTAAATGGGTAAAAGAAAAGAATCCAAATGGACCCCCCCAGTCTTTAAAATCACTGGCCCAATTTTATTAAGGACCGGGTGGTAGCCAGCATTTTCAAAACTCAAAGGGGTGGCGAATACAAAAAGGTTGGTAAACACATCTTTAGAGCATATTTACTACCTATCTCTTTTCCCAGTGATTGAAAAACAAAGACAAGGTATTATATTTAAAGATTGCATTTCTGGGGTAATGAAATTTGGGTAGTTGTACATTCAATAAAAAGTAAGTTGAATTGTTCTTGCGGTAAGTGAAACAGATTCAACCAATTATAGTGATTGAATACATTTTTGCCCTAGTATTTAACACATCGGTTCTTTCAAAGTAAATAATTTTGAGGCAATTATATTTCTTTTGGGTTTTCGAACCGATTTTGACGATAAAATAAAAACGAATGAATGCCGCACTGTTCGCTATTTTAACGGATAATTTGCCATAATGAATCGGATTGCTTCCATTCACCTTTTGCTGCGAAAAAACAATCAACAGTTATGTATGACAATTTCTTCGAGTTATGTCACAGCTGGTAAATTATTGTGCAGTTTCGACGACAGGTCAGATCATAAAAAATACCATATTATCATATAAAAGTAAATATATTTTGTGATATATTTAAAGTGAAAAATTAATCGCTTACCTCGTCGTCTGACTGACAAGTAAACTGTCTGTTTTCGCTCCATAGATCATGGACGTACTCCTTATGTCATCAGTCATTTTTGGTTGAGCGCGAATTTTATACGAATGACGTAATTTTATCTTAATATGTAATTTCAAGCAGCAAATACGTTAAAGACAATCTCCTGGGTTAATAGAAAAAATTATCAACCACTAATAGAGACATTCAACTTCTCAGTTGGCTAAAGTCCATTTAATAACCATAATTAATTAATTTGAAAAGCTTTATTCACATCACTAAAAGTTACCAGATTAGTTACTAAATGGCGTGTTCCCAAAAAGTAGTCGACAGTCGTGTTCCAAATCTATTAAATATGCCTTGATTGATGAAAAAATCAGCCACGCATAGTTATAAGTCGACTTCCCGTCTGTCTAGTAGATTATTTTATACCCAAGTATTAAATCAGACGGGTATTCTGTAACATGTAAAACTTTTTCCTGTTTCGTATTCGTATTAGAACATACACATTACTCTAATATGGCTGTTTTTAAGTAGCAAATAACTGAATGCCGGTGAATGAAATAAAAAAGAAGAACCAATTTTCTAACAAATCTATTGTTTTAAATATTCGACTTCGACTTCGATAGCTTGTAACTTCCATATAGACAGATGCTGTCATGTTCAGTTTCAACGAAACGAAGTAAATTAATAGAATAACAATAGCGGATACAATGACAAAATTTACCTATATTTATCTGTCAGAACTATCAAGAATTTAAATTATCAGCTGATGTCAATGCTAAAAAGTGTTGTGTGAAACTGGGTGGAATCTGACCAATCATAGGTCTATAGAATTGCCAACTTAAATTCAAATTACTTCTCCTGGTTTTTAAATGAGGTATAGAAGAATCAATAATTGTTAACTTCACAGCAGGTAGGTGAAAAATATATGTCACAGAACATCTGCATTTACTATTTCAGCTATAAATAACACTATTTTCCAAATAAATTCTGCTTTTGTTATTAATCAGTATTACCAATCAACTCCAAGGGTTTCACCATGATCATTCAGCAGATAACACTTTCCGCCTTTATCCGTTGAATCTCTGCAACATTTTCTTTATATATGACGTTAATTCTAGACTGGTAGTAACACAGACCGGCAATTGCACATGAATATAGAACGAAAAGGGAGGTAAATTAGGATAGATAAATCTTTGAGTTGGCTCTTAGCTATGCAAACAAATATACATATCATAAATCTTAGCAAGAAAAGCTACTAAACGATCAGTAACGTCGTACTTGGGGCTCAATTAAGGAATGTCTTACAATTTCCAATTTACAAAGTGAAAAACGAGTGCTGAATTTTCCACTGGTGTCCCAGTGCAAAAAAAGTTATAAATTTGAAAAGGTTCACTCGTAATTTCATTCACAATAATCCTGAACTATACTCTAGGAAAATATAAGAGTAAAAAGGGATAATAGTTGATATTTATAACCCCTTTCCATGTTCAACAGCACCGTGTACTCCAGCTCCTGTTCCAATTTCATTCTTACATCCGTCAGTGTACTACATTAACTTTTCTTCCAGACTGCATGCTTCCCCCAGCTCACCCCAGCTTTCCCCAGCTGGAAACGGAATGGTTGGTGGTCGTTAATTGTGGCCAATAGCTTGTCTCACTTCAAGAAGCGAGTTTGTGATAACATCTGTGATTCTGGAATGACTATGGGTGTTAGTTCTATTGCAGCCATTCTCGCTTAACGTAACCAGAGCAAGAGGATCGGAAGATTTAGACCTGCTTCCATTGCAGCAGTTGGGCTGCTTCTCATACAACACGTTATGCACAGACAGGCAAGCCTCTGAAGTTTTGGTAGATTCTATTCGGCTTTCTTCTGTTCTATCTATCCACCGTTATGTACAGACAGTTTACAATCCGTGGATTTTAGTCCCCATGTGTTTTCCATTGCCCGTTTGGCAACCAGTAGAGCCATTTCCCCTTTATTGGTTTTGTCATGAATGTGTAAATTCCAGATTGGTTTTGCTTCCAGAACTATATCCAGCTATTCAACCAAACTTCCTGGCTTAGACACTAATTTGTAGTTACCTACTCACACCTTAATATGCATTGGAGCGTTGGTAATAAAACAATAAACAATACATAATATGTCAGTGACCATCATTTTGAGGTTAAGTGAATAATAGAAGAATTAAGTCATAGATTATGGCGGCAAAGGATTGGGCAAAGGATATGGTTAAGCAAACTCTTCCATTGGTAAAAAAGTGAATTTACTGATGAACGGCACTGTATGTCCAATGTCCATGTCTAAATGAAAACGGACGCAAATAAATAAGCACATACGTAGATACAGTGCTACTGTTTCAAGCCCTTGGTCCCGCGGCATTTGAGCCGAGTTTAAATCTTACGTCCTTGTAGATTAACATAGCTGACGTGTAATAACTACTTTGTGATTCCATTCATTATTTATAAGGTTTTGAGTTACATCTTTTATGGAGATTATACTCAATATCGGTTTAATTATCGATAAGTGTTACTTTCTTTGATTGCCCGAATAATAAATATAGCTCTTTAGAAAAACGTATATTTAATTATACAAAATTATAAGACATAAAATAAAGCATTTACAATGGAATTTAATAAATATAAAATGAAAGTGGTTAGATAAAACAAGAGGATGAAAATTAAATTGTCACTTGGTGTAACAACAAACTCCTGAATAAGTTTGGGATAATTTGAACACTATCAAAATATTCAATTTGGTATTGGCTGCGCCCTCCATATTATAACAATGGAACTCACCCATCTCCATGAACGAAGAAATCTATTAAGAAAAAAGTTTAGAAACTGCTTTATACGGGGTGACCAGAATATGATGATAGGAACAATAATATTATATAATACTCTTAATAAAATATTATCGTCCAAAAAGATACAGGGAGGTAAACTTTATTCATTTGTTAATAATAATTTCACTGCATACATATCAAAATATCGACACAGATGCTAATTGCAAGAAAGTTGAAAAAAATTTCTGAATCTACAGCCTGTATCACCATATTTTATTTCAAATCGACAAGATATCCTTAGAACATCAATGACTATTAGGGCTGACAACTATATCCAGTGGTGTCTTGTATTATCTATGATCCAGTGCTATAAAACTAAAGATTGTAGCAGTACGCACGGGAAAATTATTCTCTGAAAAACTTTGAATAAAAACTCTTTTAAGTGAAGCAGTATAGTATATGTAGGAACAGAATGACATCAGTGGCTGCACGCGTTCACTATCGGAAAATCACTTAATTGTGTTAAATAATCCAAAGGGTTTATTGGAGCAGAGCCCGCTTCAAGGCCTTGTCAGCTTTTTACAATGTTAGAAAATATTATAATTTATAAATATTAATGTCCTTTCTTCATATACAATTGGTAGAATAAATCTCTTTTTGTTGTTAAAGAAGAAACCCAGGAAATCTTTTATAAAAGCATTCAGAGGTATTTCATTTGCAAGAGATTGTGAGTTTTTTTCAGACATTTTAAGAGAATGAGCTTGGTTACAAGCTTGATCAAGTCTAAGAGAATAATTTTCTAGAAATTTATCTGATCTCTTGTGATTTTAAGTCAGTGAAAAAATCAATCTTGTATGGGTATACTCGCATTTATAATATTCCACATTAACAACTGTAAAACTACAATTTTTAGACAACTTTTCTATTGGTTAGTAAGTGACAAGCATGTATGGCAAAGTTATAAGCTGTACTATCACAAATATCGCTATACACCGCTGTGGACTACTGATTAATCAGTAGTTTCAATTTCATAGCTTCAGTCAACATCAAAATGTTCTGGCCTCAAGTTAGGTTCTTAAAATAGTAGTAGGACTCGTACTAGTAGTAATGGACAGTGTATTTACTACATCACCAAGAAACTGAATAAATTGATACAGAATAAGTCAAAACCAAGTTAGAAAATTTTATTCTGCTTTTAAAAATGACACATTAATAACGGCGCGACGTGACAATCAATTTTAATTTTTCTTTCTATATATTCACATATTGTTTTTATGAATTCAGTTCAATAAAAAATTATTTAGAAAACAATTTTCTATTTAATCAAATATTTACAAAACACTACTAATTAAACATAATGGTCATGTAATATTTGTTGGCCTAGGCCTCAGAATTAGTTTACCACTGTCGTCACAAGACATATTGAAATCTCCTAAAACTTCCCGGGTTCTTGAGGTAATTATTGAAGCTGCAATTACTCTTTTATGTACTCCAAGTAATAGTATCACAACTGAAATCAAACATTATATTTATAATAAATAAACTTTGTAATTAATGTAATGATATATCAAAAGACACTGCAATGAAAACACAGAATCTTGTCTCTATTGTTAAAAAATTTCCAGTAATATTACAAACATTCAAACCAATTTAAACTTACTTAAAACTATTGTAGACAAAATAAAAAATGGATGGTTTGTTAAAGACTGCGATAAGGAAACTATCCGAGTTTCTGGATCAAGTATCCATTGGCTAGCCCCAGTTGCAACACATAGAGAAACACCAAGAAGTACAACTAAAATAATATTAAATTAAGTACAGTTTAACAAATTTTTAGAGTACTAACTTCTCCACCTAGTTGTAGAAGGATGCAAACAAGCTATAACTTCAGTCAAGCGCCTTTCGAAAGCTTTTAAATCTGCAACAACATCTATTTTATAGGTAAACATAATGTTTCTATAATAAGAATGTTAATACCTTCGCATGCTGTTTGCTCTAAAGACATTCTTGGGATTGAATTGGAATAATTCCAATAGTCACTTTATTTTCAAAAATATTACATTTATTATCGATTTAAACACTCAAAATCAAACATACATAATATTACTTAACCTTACTTTCAAAATTATGGCCAACAAAATTGACAGCTGGATCACAGATAACCTACTGGGATAAAGTTACCATTAACAAAAAAGAAGAAGAAAACATAGTTCAAATGAAATAACATGGAGTTTAAAACGAGATCAATACGACCAGCTACCTGCTCCATCAACAAAAATGCTGGAAAAAAACAAACGATTTAATGTTTACAGTTCATGTATAAAGTTCATACATGCTTAATTTCAAATAAGCTAATAAGCCAGGATGTGTAGCTTTTTCTTTTAAAAGTGTAATTAAAAAAGAAGAAGTAGTAAACACTACTTTGCTCAAATATTTTATATTATGCTTTGCTTTGAATATAAATATATTCTTAGATATTATCAAAATGAATTGTAGTACATACTGTTTATTAAATATCAGACAGTGCATTATTTCAAAATTTACACTTTCATTTCCCAAAAATGGTTATGCCAAGAAAGACTCTGGAAGTAAGTATCTTTATTAAATTTATAAAAGAAAACTCAATTCCTTATATATTTATGATGCTTTCAGGTATTAGTATGATAGGTGGCACCTTAAAGAAAAAGAAACTTGGTAAATTAGGACCTATACCAGAGAAAAAGCTTTTGCCAGTAGAAGAAGATCCTAATAGATTAGTTTCTTATGCTTGTGGTAGTAATATATACAAAACTGGAGAAGATGTCATTTTAAAAGATAATGCAGAGTATCCAGATTGGTTGTGGAATATCCGGTTGGGACCACCACCCACATTAGAAGAACTAGATCCAGAATCAAAGCAGTATTGGAGAAAAATAAGAAAGATGGGTATGCGAAGAAACAATCAAATGGCCAAATTGAAAAAGTTTTAATTAAACGTGATTGCTTAGTGTGGAATATGTTTATTTTCACTGCCTTTGCACAATAGAGTGTTCAATACAAATATTCAAAATATTAACCCATAATTACAAAACTTGTCTTTTTTCAATTCTTCCTTTACCATATAATTAAAAGGAATAGTCTGTGGTGATAAAAACTAAACAAAAATGTCAAAAATATGAATTAAAAGTAAGTTATGTATCATTTTAAGAATAAATTATTGTTCAAAAATTACATTACAAAAGATTCAAAACTTTATTTTTCCAGAGAAATGCGCGTGAGTTTTAGTAAAGAGTATGTCTTAAAACCTACCTTTTCTTCATTTGAAAACAATAATATGGTTCTATTTACATATTCATATCATATTAGTGAATTGGAATCCATCTACTGGATGATATGATTTCAAATGACTGAAGGCCAGATAAAAAGTATTGCTGCAAACTGGGCATTGTACTTTTTCATTTTGTTAAGGTCTAAAATAAACCTTGATTTTCAGAACAAAAGTAATCTAGTCCCAAATTTAAATACTACAAAAAAATTTCTTGATTACCACCACAGAATAAAAGAAATTTCTCGCTCAGCGCATTTATCTTTGTGTCCTGGTACACAGAAATAAACATATCTATTTCTATGGTCCTTTTTATGTGAAATAAACTGATGACATATGCACAAGAAATAGGTCACATGTTACACAAATAAAAAAAAACAAGAAGAACCAGAATAAGGTTAATAATTATTATTTATAGATCAATATTGTAAACACCAAAAGTTTTTAGTTGATAAAAAATATTTCCAACAAACCTCAACTTTAAATGGTTTAAAATCATTTACATATCCAGGTAACTTTACAATCTAAAACTGGGTTAGCATACCAGATAAATAATCGGTTTCGTTACTTTTTAATTGATGGAATCTTGTAAAGAAATGGCACATTGGGTAGGCTATTTGGTCTCAATTAAATGTGCTAACGATGTAGGAACATTTCAAGGAGAGATCATTTCAGCAAGTGCAACGGCAATAACTTTAAGCAAAGCTTTTTGTAATGGATTTCCTTGTGATCAAACTACAATAAAAATCAGGTATGTAAATAAATTGTGACACGTATTTTTAAGTATCTTGTAATTTAGTTGTATCTGTTTTCATCTTTAGACTACATATAGAGAGTGTAATTTGGATAAATTAATATACAATGGGTACTCCAGTAAAGAAAGTCTTCTAGAGTTAATAGTTGAGAACCAAACATAAATTCTTGTAAATTTGTTTTGGTGTGACTGCATTAAATTCAGATGTAATAAGTAAAAGTATAAATTGGTAATCTTGAAACACATTCTTTCATTTCTTATTCAAATTTATTTTTAAGGGTACATTTTTATAATTTTAGGGCTGATAGTATAGTAGATTTAAAATTAATTGACAAACAAAAAGACAATTTAGAGGAACCCAGTACTATTACCATAGCAAAACCTATTGCTAAAAGAGCTGCAAGAATTCCGAGTACATCAGAGGTGCATAATACAAGTAACAAATGCACAGGTGGTGCTGTATACAACAAATCAAAACCAATTGACATAGAGGTAATATTTATAACACACATTTATTTCTAAGTTATAGCAATTTGACTTGAAATCTATGAGATGCATTAATTTCATATTTGTAGCAGATAAAACCAATAAATGAACCTGCAAACAACTTATTTAAAAATAGTACTCCAAATAAAAAGGAAAAAATCAACAAAAAATGGATGAAAGGCTGGAAAGATGAAGAATGTTTTGGCCTGTCAATGGAACAAAGTAATATTAGTAAAGATTTTGATTTTGAAAAAAATTTGGCTCTTTTCAATAAACAAGCTGTTTGGGATGAAATAAATGCCCATAAACCAGATGTTGTGAAACATCTTTATAACAAAAAACCTACTAAATACAGGTATGTATAGTCTATATTATTTATGTTTATACAAAACCTTATAAATGTTTTAGACATGATGAAAACGTCATATCAACATGTCCAGCTTCATATCGACAAATAACAGTACCCAAACAAGATTTTTGTGAATATGTTACTGACGATGGTCTGATTATTCCCAGTATATCTCGAACATTAAGAAAACGATTATGGGAAGTTGCTGAAAGAGTGGGTCTTACATGGGAAAAGAGGATAGACTTGATAGGTAGAGCAGCTGCTGAAATTTCCATTCAACTTTTAGGTGGTGGACATAGGTTAAATCCACGTAACACACATCAGTGGCCTACAGTTGTTTTATTGTGTGGACCTCATAAGTAAGTAATTATTATTCATATCTGACAAAGTTCATTCAGTATACTTATTGTTGTTTTAGACAAGGAGCCATTGGTGTTAACACTGCAAGACAATTAGCAAGTCATGGTGTACAAACTATAGTGTTCCCAGTATCCATGGATGCAGTTATTTTAAAGAAAGAAATCTCTCTGTACATGTTAACGAGGAACCGAATACTCAACAACGTTTCTGACTTACCAGTTGTTTCGGACTTGATAATTGTAGCTCTATGTGAAGATACGGAAAATCCCAAGCATTATCCTTTGTTGTCTGATTGGGTGAACAAAAATAAAGCTCCTGTTTTGGCACTTGATCCTCCACCTGCCGGGACTCCGGGAATAACGCCGAAATTCTCATTACTACCAGTATTACCTTTACCCCATTCTTCTAATAACGGAAAGCTTTATTTATGTAATTTGGGCTTTCCTGTGGATATATTTAATGAAGTGGGTATACAGTATAAGTCTCCTTTTGGTCCGAAGTTCGTAATACCTTTACATCCGAAAGAAGATTGAAAGTAATTCGCTCGTGCGAGAAGAAGAAAACAATGAACATGAAAACTATAAAAAGCT
This sequence comes from Galerucella nymphaeae, assembly GCA_963978555.1. NCBI lineage: Eukaryota > Metazoa > Arthropoda > Insecta > Coleoptera > Chrysomelidae > Galerucella > Galerucella nymphaeae. The sequence goes on from OZ021709.1 coordinate 17,713,636, forward strand.
GATCTCTCTTTTCAAATATTAATTTTATGAAAATACTGTACTGATAATATCTAATAAGGGTTGAGAAAAATTATTTATTGCCAATTACTTTTCCAAAGTAAACAATTATATTTTATGTAAGGGTAATTTACTGGTATTTTTATAAACCTGACAAATTTCTATCGAATCGACAAAGTGTTATTAATAAAATAATGAAAGGAACCTTTTCGGCTTTTATTTATCACTCATTTAAAAACCAGGAGGAGCGATTTGAATTTAAGTTGGCAATTCTGTAGACCTATGATTGGTCAGATTCCACCCAGTTTCACACAACACTTTTTAGCATTGACATCAGCTGATAATTTAAATTTTTGATAGTTCTGACAGATAAATATATTTAATTTTGTCATCGCTTCCGCTATTGTTATTGGGAAAAGTAGAATTCGATAGATGGCGCTCCGAATTGTCAATGTCATCCTATGCAACGAGTGAAACAAATTAGATGTATAAGCCCTTTGATATTTAAGTGGTTTTATTTTGCTGTTTTAGTTATTTTCAGTATGTGTTTTGTGAAACTTTTGCTTTTTCTTTGATTGTGCTTTAGTATTTTGTATTGTTAAAACTAAATTTTGACTCCTAATATTTTTATTTTTGGAGTAATAGGTATGATTGATATTTGTCAAAAATAAAACATGGAGGTTACTAGCTATAGAAGATTTAAAACAATATAGATTTGTTAGAAAATTGGTTCTTCTTTTTTATTTCATTCACTGGCATTCAGTTATTCGCTACTTAAAAACAGCCATATTAGAGTACCTAATGTGTATGTTCTAATCTTTCAGTTTTAATACGAAACAGGAAAAAGTTTTACATGTGACAAAATACCCGTCTGATTAATTCTTGGGTATAAAATAATCTACTAGACAGACGAGAAGTCGACTTATGACTATGCGTGGCTGATTTTTTCATCAATCAAGGCATATTTAATAGATTTGGAACACGACTGTTGACTACTTTTTCGGAACACGCCATTTAGTAACTAATCTGGTAACTTTTAGTGATGTGAGTGAAGCTTTTCAAATTACTTCTCCTGGTTATTAAATAGACTATAGTTACCCGCCCTGACTTCGCACAGAAAAAACGATTTGATGTTGTCATGGTAACTTTAAAATTCGCACATTTTTCAATAGATAAAATGGGGACACAAATAAAAAAATTCAAATATGGTTACTTTTTATTTTATAAAATATCGGCAATCGTAATAATAATATTACAATAAAAATAGATCATACCATGGTGTAAGGATAGACAAGGTGTGTTCTTCCAGAGAACCGATTTTCGACTGCTTCTGCGCAGTCCCATTTTCGACCATATTGGTTGCTACAGCTGACTGTATATTTACACGAGTGCACGTTCAAATATAATAATATAATGAAACGCTGCTAAATTACATAACTTACAACAGTTTCGATTCATTTTATCTTTTTTTTTCATACCAATATGCCTAAATCAGAATATTCCATTGGGCAGTTATTCAATTGAACCATCTTAAATCCGCGCGTTTATCTGATTGGTTAGAAAGTTAATATGGCCGATGTTGGGAAAGATTTGCCATTGGTCGGTGAAAATGGATGCGCAAGAACACACCATGTCTATCCTTACACCATGGATCAAACAATCGAAATTAATTTTCAATTCCTTTTTTTTTAATAATCTATTTCAGCATCTTTTAATAACAATATTAATATTAATAAGTAATTTGGTTCGTATCACAGGTACCTCGTTCCACTTCCATAATTAAATCGTCAATTTCTTCTATAGAAAATATTTTTTTTCTCTTAGAATTACCATTTTGCAAAATAATTTTGTCCTATAAAATTTATAACAATAAATTTGAGATACAAACACAAGATCGCAATGTGGAAATAGAATATATACAGGGTAGCCCTTGAAAACGATGTTACAAATAATTCTACTCTAACCGGAAATAGAAAAAGGATGGCATTGAATAGTTCACCGATAGAAACTCAATTTTGAGTTCTCGAGATCTACATAATTGACAGTTTATCTGCCACACACTGTATATTATATGCCTTAAATAATCAACAATACGTTCATTTTATAGTAGGAATGAATATTAATACTAAAAACAATAAAGTATTCAGTAAAAACAACCATTTCTTATCATTTCTCAGTTCAGAAATATTTTGGATCGAACAGACAAAGAAATATTATAAACAGCAACTGCTTACATTATATGTAAAAATATTTCATCAAATGAATATATCATTACATTTGATTAACTTTTGAATGTTTTTTCTTATCAAACCTATTGTTTAAAATAAGCTAAAAATTCAGCCTTGAATATCTTTAACAATAACACTAATTTTGCTGACTCTAATAATAATAAATTGTTATTATAGGTACTTATGTTACTAATGATAGTTGAAAGTTGTATAAAAACCATAGGCGTGCCTACAGGAGGGGCAAACAATCCACCCCAGGTGGTCAATGGCCCACCCTAAACGTTCCACCCCAATTCCTCAAAATAATTTTTATATTTCAACTTTCTTTTAATGATGAGGAAGCAATTTTTTATTCTCAAAATTAATTGCGAGAAATTGAATGGCTCTGTTTTTGCATAAAAAGATTCCCATTTGATATTTGGCCCCCCCTAATAAAAAATTCTGCTCGCGCCTATGATAAAAACAACAGTAGAAATCTGTTTATTTTATTTAAAATTACCCCTTAAACTCCCTATTATAAACAGTTAACTGCAGGAATTTGTTTAATTTTGAAGTTACAATTATACAATTACTTAAGGACACCCAGTTTATGTAGTTACTATACTTAGCTCCTTTATCTTAATAAATATGAAGTCTGTAAACAGTGGATGAATAAAAACAAACTATTTAGAGAAGGATAACATGAAACCTATACTTTTTTTATCTACTTACCCAAAATTGTATGTATTCTGGAGACATGGACTCCATATGTAATAAACGATTTTCTAAATTTTGTAGACGTTCGTAAATATGTGTGGAGACGGGAGTGTCCAAATTCAGTTGTTTTTCAACATTAGACAGCCTTTCCTCAATGCCATTTGGGGGAATGTATTTTGTTAAATAAGAGGAATCAGTTTGATCTCTCCATGCGTATGAATTTATGACACTATTTACTAAAACAAAAAATATATACATAGTACAAATTGACGTGGTGTAAAGTTTCTTAATTCAGTTCTTTTGTTTGTTTGACACAATTTTCTCAGCCCAGCCCCTTCCGATATATCAACAAAAAAGGTGTCGAGTATAACTTTTTTCTTACCTTGTAAGTGACTTGATGAATCCTTCCGTTTGTGGACTGTTGCAGCTATTCTTGCACAAGTAAGCTCGGATTTTTTGTCATTACCACAAAATTCCGCTACATTGTTAATATTTATTTCACTTCTTTTTCTTTCCATAAATTTGTTTATTCTATTTGCTACTTCATATTTTGTTGCCTTTACTTGTATTAAATGTGGAACCAAAGGAGCTTCTACAGGTTGATTAATTTCAAATTTCTTAATACCTTCATTATCATCTAAAAACAATTAGTTCTTTGACTATTCCCAAAATTTGGTAGGCAATAACTACAAATATTCAACTTAATGATACATTAAATTGCATAAAAGCTTATTTATTTCAACTCGTAAACTTTAAGAGACCTTTCCAGTGATTGCATACATTATACTTTCACAAAATCTCTTTGCTACTTTTAATGGATGGTTTACAAACACCTATTTTTAAGATTGTATTCATTTTCAGTCCTTTTTTCAAGAGCTTGATTACAAAAATTTTGAGTTCTCCAATAACAGTTCCATATGGGAATTATTTTCTGTTTAGTTTTAATACCAGATATCATTCACTTGTTCTATGTTAGAGCAGGTAATGATCATTATTATAAAACAAAGCACTATTCGTGAAACTCTACAATTCAATAACAGTTGAAACAAAAATCAGATGGATCATAGATACTTCTAGGTAAAAATTTATTGAAATTCAGTTTAGGAAAAGTGAATAAAAATCTATAAAAAATTAAAGAGGCTTTTAATTTGCCTTTATAAAATAAATTAATCAACTTATTTTCAAATAACTAACCACATTGAAATAAAAACTTTTAATTTTTATTAACAGAAGACCACGCACATTCTTTATTTTCTTTCCACTGCGGTACTTCATCTTTATAAAATTCCTTTTTCCAAATTGGTACAACCTTTTTTACACTATCAATACAAAATTCGGTAGCTTTGATAGCATCAATTCTATGAGGGGATGCTGTTCCAATTATTATACTAATTTCTTTAACAGGTACTACTCCCAACCTTAAACAAATTATCTAAATTTAAAAGTATCACTTAGTATAAGCTTGTATTCCTTACCTATGATATATTGCAATATTTTCAACAGTAGGCCATTGTTTTCGAATATCACTGCATATATTCTCCATGTTCTTTAAACACATCGGTTCATAACCTTCATATTCCAAAATTTCGACTTGTTTTCCCTCAAAGTTATCTCTTGTTGTTCCTATGAATAGTGAAATGGCTCCACATGAATTGGAGCTTACAAGATCAGTAATTAACTCTGGATTCAATTTTTCGGAAGTAACTTTTAAATAATTCATTTTCCTACCCACCACTTAGAGGTGGAATAACAGCAACTTCGTCACCTGTTTTTAAAGAAATAACTTCATCTGAATCCAAGAAACGTTCATTAACTGCTAAAACTAACTGAGTTTCAATATCTTGCAATGAATAAGTTACTACAATTTCTTGTAATAAAGTTTTATGAGAAATCGGCGAATTAACGGTTAAAGTATCGGATTGTTTACCGATAATTTCCCTAGCTTTCGCAAAGAATAATACAACAATTTTAATATTCTGAAGACACATAACAGTTCAACATACAACAGAGAAATAAAAGTAGATAGATAACCTTTATCTGCCTTTATGTACTAAAAGTTAATTTATCTACATGACCCCAGTTTGTTTTTGTGTTGTAGGTGGTCTGTGTTTTGTAGGCCGATTCACTTCACAAGACAGTCAAGACACAAACATGACAAATAACCTCTAGCATTTTGTGGTTATGTACCAATCCTTGGTTATGTACGGCTTAAAACCACAGAGATACAGCCCATGCTTCTGGTACGGTTTGACACAAGTGACATATCGAAAATCACAGGAAAGCATATTACTGTTTTTGCTGCAAGTGGAGAGTAATTTAAAAAACTGAGCCAATATTTGGATCATCCAAATATCCTTGTGAGTGGAGGAGATGAGGACAAATTTCAATATTCTGTGGATTGACAGATTATCGCGTAGTACAGTCGTGTGGTGGTACCCTCGTCTATTGTCCATGGAGTCATTTATCTATTATATAAATATACGTCGTGATTCAGATTGTAACAGCGCGTCGTTTGAAACGTCAAAATAATGATAGAATCATAATTTTACGTATTATTTAGAGAAAAAATGGACAACAGTAGTTATAACCAGTTATAACTCCCAATTATCATTTATAAATATAAGGTTTTCGATTAAAACTGTATGTTACGTATCCCTTTTTGAAAATAAACATGGTCTATAGCCTAGTGGTAGAAATAGTTGACTCCTGCGCGGACGATTGGGGCTCGATCCTCACTGGAAGCTTCCTTTTTGGAAACTTCATCCGCGTGAATAATAGCAATCAATCATACTATTACATGTGACAGAATACCCGTTTGATCAATGCTAGGTATAAGCATCCGAATAATTACTAGACAGACGAGAAGTCGACTTATGACTATGCTTGGCTGATTTTTTCATCAATCAAGGCACCTGTCTGTTGACCTCTTTTTCGAAACACGCACTTTAGTAACTAATCTGGTAACTTTCAGTGGTGTAAGGCTTTTAAAATGACTCCTCCTGGTTATTAAATGGACTATAGACTACAAAATTTTTTAAACAGAATTATACTGCCGTCCTAAATGAAAACGCGGTATCTACGTACGGAGCGAAACTGAGTAATCAGGCGTTATAGTTTTTTCCTTGTACCTCAATGACTAATATTTTTTTAGTGATAAAAAATGTGTTTTCATTAATTACTTCATATTAAAATAATCAGGAAAGACGAAATTTCGTCATTTTAGTGTTCTTGTTGTTTTTAGTGTTCTTGTTGTATTTGTAAAGGTAATAACCGTAAATTAATGAAAAAAAAATGCATTAAATTATTATTTTGATTATTGCTATTGAATGTACATATTATTGTATATTAGTTTCTAAAATAACGTGTGAATGCTGGTGTAGTAAATAAAAAAACACATTGTTTAAATGTTTATTAAAAATGTAGAACGAAAATATTAAATTCCAAGTTACCAGACTAAAGAAAATATTGTTGCTAAATTATAAATGCATATTATGACTCCTCTAAAGATTCTTGGTGGTCTTCATGCGACATGGTTGTAGGCAGATTTTTCCAAAATATTTTTCATTTTTCTGGCAGCAATTTATTCAATTGTTTTAGAATACTCTCTTTTTTCTCTTTCGAAAATCCCTGGGGTCATTCTAAGCACTCTACACTTCCAAGTCCAAATTTTTTGTAGTTTCCTCATTAAAGGAATTTTTATATTTTAATATATACTGACCACGTTCGGCAATAATTTGGACAATGTCAGATAAATATGGACGATTGTCTTTTTTTCAATAATTGTTGGGATGTGAGGTTTTTCCAATTAAAAAAATCAGTGTGCTCCATTTTTTTGACTTCCACGTTTCCAAAATTTCAAGTCAATATGTGTAACATGTAACTAACTATTCACATAAGATTTAGAATATATTTGTCACTATTAGTTGTATAAATAATACTTTTTTCTAACTGACGCCTTGCACCATAAACTAACACCACTGGAACAAGTTGAAAACTAAAGCTTTTGAGAGGAAATGCCGTCAATTTATGCACGTTTTGCTAAGAGAAAAAGCGGCATTTGCGGCATCCTTAAAGAAAAGGCAGTAACTACATCTAGTCCGTTGGTAGATACCGCTTTATTACTAAGGTTAAGGTGTATACGGCGTTTTCGTTAAGCAATTAGGAAAATACGGCATATAAAATATACACAATTTACACATTAAAACTGTAGATACCGCTTTTAGAAGTTGTGAGATGACATTTAGACTCATAAATAAACCAAGTGTAACAAAAACTCGATTTTAGATTTTTTGCAGATACCGCGTTTTCATTAAGCACGGCAGTATAAATTCAAGAAGTTCTACTCCTTCACTCAAGAATTCGGTTTCAGATTATATTATTCAACTCTTTCTGCATTTTCCTCGGTTATAAATAAAGCAATCATGAATCCAACATCAATTTATTTCCTCTTGTAGTAAATACATCAGAATTAAAACAATAAAAATTATGAAACTAAAAACTAACTTACAACCTTACTATAAAATCCTAATTCATAAAAACAAAATGGCTGGCACACATTTTTCTCATACTTTCATATGAAAATGTATGTACACACTAGGTGATCCTTAAAAATGTAGCACCTGGCCTTCCATCTAACATCTTCAAGAAAAAGTAATTACAACCAAAAAAAAAAACAATCAAATGATTTTCAAGACTGAGGTATGTTCATGGAAAATAATTAAGCAGCCGTCGCTGTTTTTAACGAATCACCCTGTACATCTTTATACAATATTTATAATATACAAACAAATTTGAGCTCAAAGTAAAATTTCGTATGTCTCACAAATATATTGTCCACATCAAAATAGCTCGTTTTAACTAAAGGAACATAGATAAATACTATAAAAATATATTTCGACGGGTTTTAATTATCGGCCAATGTCAATTTCATCAACTTTCAACATTTAGAATTTAGTTTTCAAGTGGTGTTTCGGTAGTAAAATATATTTTTCATTTATTAAAAGCAACAAATAGAAAATTGAGAAAATACGTTCAATCATCTACGCGAAACCGGAAATTTATTTTTATATACTTTTAATGCCCTAAGTATATCTTTGTTGGTAGGTTAATCTACTTTATTTCATTTACCAGAAACTTTGACATACAGATTGCGAAAAAGCTTATCAAACCGTGCAATTTACACAAGTATCCCCCTATTTTTAACAGACCAGGAAATACGAAAGGACCAAAACAATGGGACAAATCAAATGACATGACAGAGAGACACATTTAATTCAAGTGCCAACAGGCCAAGGCACATTTAACAGCCATCTAAAAATGTTCCAGTTCAAATTTTCATTATTACCAATTTTATTTGGAAAAAAGAGTAGAGTAGTAGTTCGTTTGAACAAACGCTGACCAACCAACAGTTTTCGAGCTGGATAGGTGATTCTTAATAATAATTGAAATCAAAACTCTAAAATTTTAAATTCAATTGTTTCATAGTGTCTATTGTAAGTTAGTTTTTCCAACAAGATCAATAATTTCAAATTAAAAGAAGAATGGATGTCAATTATTTTCGTTATTTATAAGGGAAATAGAATTTTTTGGATGAGTGAACGATTTAATTCCCTTTTCTACCAAGGGTAATAGTTTGTAGATAACTGATAGAGCCTAGAGCACAATTTATTATCCATGAACCATTTAATTGGCTTCAATTTAATTGAAATATTGCAAAAAAGGTATTTTCAGTTTTAAAAATTGAAAATATTGATCTGTTATAATTTAAGTTTAAATATATTCAAATGCAACAACCAGGAAGCATAGAAATCAATTAAACACCACAAAATTCTTAAAATAATAATCGAACATTTATTAAAAGCATACCCATTATTTTGTATCAAAATATTGTAACGAGTAACAAATTTTAAACGATAACATCAAGTTAATGCAGGCCCAAACCCCTTTTTTTACCTGATAATGTTCCTTCAATTAAAACGATTCAACAAATAAATATTTTTTTCGTTTTTGTGATATATTTAGGTACAGATTTATCCAAGAGAATCAAGGCACTATTATTTTCTGGTTGTTAAGTACTACTCAGCACTCGAGGCTATATTTGAGTGTCGTTCTGTTCTTTTTCACGTTGTCGTACTGCTACAGCAGTTTCCACGAGCAAATATAAACATTTGAATTTATCCTTGTCTTCGCCGTCGCTTATTAACGGATCTGGATTGACGAGCTCGTTAGAGTGGGCAGGTACTACTTGTACTTTAGGATTCGAAAGCGGGGATAGCTGTGATAGATGAGAAATTTGAGAATGTGGGGCATTCCAATAATCACTGCTGCCTATGGTCTCCTTCGAGGTCCTAAAGGAACAAAAGAAGATTTATTTATACTATTATATTATACTTTTAACGATAGTGAAACTGTCAGTACTAGAAAATTTTGCATTTTTTTTTTATAATTAAAGAGCAACTGGTTGTAATATGGTTCATATTTTCCATAGAAATTCACATTCAGTTGGTTATTATACTTTTTACTTGCAGTTTTATCAATTATTATATCAATAATCCTTTTTACACTACCCCTCCACCAACACTATACAAGTGTAAGCCAACACACACTAATAGATATTTGAATTTTGAATCTAATCATTCTATAAGTGCTAAAAAAGGGATAGTAAAATCTAAGGATAGGGCCAGAATCATTTGTTCTAGTGATGATAAATTTACAAAGGAGAAAACTTAAAAAAAAAATGTTTTAAATAACAATAATTACCCTGCAGAATTTGTAAATGAAGAAATTAAGAATATAGAGAAAGGTTCATTGTTAATACCTCATAATAATAACAATAATATTAATAATTTAGCTAACATAATTTTTAGAAACTTGACAATACCGTATGTTAAGGATTTATCAGAAAGAATTAAGAAAATTGGTACTTAATAAATTCAATATTAGAACTAGTTTTAAATCCAATAACACGTTGAGGTCGTTACTAACAAAAACGAAACCAAAAAATGAAGAATAATCTTCAAAAAACTGTATAAATATATCAAATATCTTGTGAATGCGACAAATTTTATTTAGGTGAAACATCTAGCTAGACCATTGAAAGTGCGAATAAACGAACACAAAAAACATATCAAAAATAGGGAATTCTTTAACTCAGCTATTTGCAAACATGCTTGGGAAAAGGGTCATCAAATGGGATTCATCAAAAATAATATTGAAAGAATCCAATAATAAAAGACGAAAAATCAAAGAAAGTGCTTTAATACAACTAAATGCAGATAAATGTGTAGCTAGTATTTCAGCCGAATGTAGTCAAATTTGGTTACCAATGTTAGAAAGAGAAATTTCCAATAATCAATTACCTGCTTTATCAGGATAGCATCATAAGTTTTTATCCAGGTTTTCTTATGATTTATAATTTGAATAGTTGTTAATCGATACACAATTCAATACATAAAATCACAAAACTGAGTATACATACATATTTTGAAAACTTAAATATTCATAAACAAAAAAAGTATCAAGAAACGCGTTTTATTAACAACATTTCCAATATAAGCGAAAAAACGCGCTATCCCAATTTAAAAACCGTTCCTGGAACGTGCACTTCACTGGATTCCATTTCTAGTAGACTATCATATCGTTGGAATGTCATAAAATGAAATATTTCATTTGACATTTTACCGGGGATATGATCTACTATGAATGGACCTTAATAAAAATTTGATAACAAAATTTTGCAGTCTTAAACTTCAAAATATTTTTGATTGTCTAGTTGTCAAATTTTTTTCCGTTGTGTCAGTTAGGAATAAAAATCAATTTTTACTTATTTTTTCTTGAAAACGGTAGCTGGAACGCTACCGAAACGTTGAAATAAAGAATTCAAAAATATTGTGGTTTAATTTCCCAAGAAATTAAAAAAATAATGAATAATATACCACAAGGAACATACAGAAGATATTTAGACATTTATAGATTCTGAATGTTTTTTATATAAGTGCATAATAATACATTATAACTTATGATTAATAAAGATATCTAGTACCAGGTTTTCTTATGGTTTATAATTTGAATAGTTGTTAATCGATACACATTTCAATTCACAAAATCACAAAACTGATATTTTGAAAACTTAAATATTCATACACAAAAAAAGTATCAAGAAATGCGTTTTATTAACAACATTTCCAATATAAGTGAAAAAAACGCGCTATCCCAATAAAAAACCGTTCCTGGAACGTGCACTTCACTGGATTCCATTTCTAGTAGACTATCATATCGTTGAAATGTCATAAAATGAGATATTTCATTTCACATTTTGCCAGAGATATGATCTGCTATAAATGGACCTTCATAAAAATTTGATAACAAAGTTTTGCAGTCTTAAACTTCAAAATATTTCTTCGTTGTGTCAGATAGAGATAAAAATTAATTTTCATTTAGTTTTAGGCAACGGTAGCTGGAACGCTACCGAAACGTTGAAATAAATAATTTAAAAACATTGTGTTCAATTTCCCAAGAAATAAGAAAGGCAAAAATGAATAATATACCTCGTAATATACGACAAGGAACATATACCGGGTGGTGACTCGACCTTAGGACCATAGGATTTTAACATGGGAAATCAGAAAATCCTAAATATTTGTTTCCCAGCAAAAGAGAACCTAATGAAATTTTGTGTGGACGTAAAGTACATTATTTCTGACAATATTGTCATAAAATAATCACTGTTTAATAGCAAATAAGTTTAAAAATTGGGATAATAAATTTAAAAACACAACCTGTCATTGAAGTACTTGAGTTTGAAAATTGCTACCGGAGTCGGTTATAGCGCAGAGATAGGAGAGGTTGGTTCCTACGAGGATGGCCCGGGTTCGAAACTAGCTTAATATTCCTTTTTTTCAATTCTAAATAAAAATTTGTTTTTTATCGTTTTTTAAATAAAATGATTTTATAAGTTGTTAAAATTTTAAAACGATAAAATAAGTTTAGTACAATATTATTGTAATGTTGACAGCTAGATTATCAATGTGATGTTACTCTTCGTTTTTAGGTTAATTTCATTAAATCTGTTTTCTGTGATAACATGCTTAATTTATAAGTGTTATAAAGTGTTGGTGTATTGGAAGTTTAAACAGTGCCAAGTATCTTTTCCATAATAACATACATGACCCACTTAAAATTTGAATATTTTTTGTGTTAACATTTCTCTTAGATTGAAATGTAATCCAAACAATTAATAAAAAAGTAACAGACAAAACATTAATCAGTAAGACTGTAAAACATTAAATAAGCATTCAGTAAGTTATGCAGTTAATAAACTGATAAGGATTTGAATGTATTCAAAAATAAATAAACATTTTGCAAATTGTTCTGTACAGGTGATTATATTTAACATTCTTTATTTACTTACCCCCGATTGGCAGGATGGTTAACATCTCTTTGAACACCATAACGAATAACAGTTTGCCAAGGTGTGAATTTCTCTTCTTCACTAGGACTAGAGCTTTCATATTCGTTAGGGCTATCTTCTTCAGAGCGATACATCAAAGTCATACTGTCTTCATAGTCGTGGTCAAGTCTAATACGTTTTCCTCTGATAGTTGGCAAATCACCATTCCAATTAACAGAAGGTTGGTCTACAATACCATTTACACTGCTCAACTTTTTACCTCTTCGAGATATTGTGTAGTGTAATGGATCGTGACCTTCTCTTCTTATCATTTCAGGTAAAATTCTTCGTCTCGCATTTATAAACCAATTACAAACCTATGAATAAACAAAAATATATTATTCATTCATTATTTACATTGAAAAAATAAATTAAATATACTTAGATAAAGTTGCAAAAAAAACACTATAAGTATATAAAATTAAAATCATATTACCAATAGCACAATATGGATGGAGTTAATGTAAATAAGATGAAAATTATTCAAAAAATATTAATTAGTGTCTCACAATGCCTACAATAATGAAAATAGAGTAACAAGGAATAAAGTGTTTGCATTTTGATTATAAAATTTGAATAAAAATTCTAGTTTGATGCTAAAATCTGAATGAACAAGCAAATTATCATTTTTTCTCTGTTTATAATAGAAATAGCATCATACAATTCATTCTGCATGAAAAGAGAACCACCAACTATTTCCTAGAGTTATGTAATATTCAAATTTGAAAATTCCTAAACAAAAAATTCTTTGGCATTCGATATTTTTGTTGAATAATTTGAAATTATAAGCTAAGTTTATACAATGACTAGGTAATTTTTATGATCTAATGATGTTTCTTCAACATTACCTGTAAAACAGTGAGGTTGGCTTCTTGAGAGAGTGTTAGTTTTTCAGCATCACTAGGATATGCATTATACCTATGTTCATATAACCATCTTTTCAAAATTTTCACTGAATGTTTTGGTAAGTTTCCCCTACGTTTCCTAACTGGTGTCCCAATAGTGTGATTAACCATTGCAAGTTCATTTTGGGACATGAGTTCATGCTCTTGTTCAGATCCAGATTCATTTTCATCAGTACTACTTCCAGATTGAAACCTTTCACGATCTGTAAAATAATTATTCAATGGGTCCATTTCAAAATTAATTTTTGCAATGCAAGCTTCAAATAAATAAAATCCTCATGACAACCCAAAACAACTGACATTCAATATTAATTGACAATATCTTTGCCAACTTTGTCAAATAAGTCTATAATAGTCGGCAAAAGAAAAGTTAAGTAGAAGTATCCTTTACTAGTTTCTAAATAAACAAATTAAAAAAAGTATATCATTGGTGCAATTAAATGTTCCTTGCTCTTATTACTTCTGTTACTGGCTATTTATAAACTTGATAGGAATTTAATTATGGAAATAGAATCAAATCCGAACGTGACATCGTTAATTTTCAAACTTTTAAAATGAAAAGCATTTTTGATGACATTAAAAACATAATGACATATGACAAATAGCAAGCAACCTCGTGGTCGCTTAAAATCTTACAAAATAATAAACAAAACTAATTAATTGCTTAAAATGAGTTTAAAGGAAGTAACTTTACTAATAATACATCTAATGTGTTATAACTTTATTTAATCATTTAGAAGCTACAAAAACAAATCATACTTACGAACATTCATCTTCATAGTTGTTAACTAAAACGAATATATATGAAACAAAACGGAAAACTATTTCACTTCAACTAGTTTACACAAATATCTAGACAATTTTCTAAATAAAGAAACGGATAGATTGTAATGTTTATGTAATTTTTCAATATATAACTTTCAACTAAATAGTAAACGCACTAGAATAATTTGTAAACAGTGAAAACGTGATCACTCTTATAACTACATATAATATATAACAAAACGTTTCTTCGTTAGTAATGTACTGAATAGTAAAATTTGAATCTATATTAACTTTAAAACACAAGCAATTGTCACGCGGGATTGAAATTAAATATTAAAAATTGACGTTCTACATCGGCACTACATACATCGTGTGGCTGGTGGCGGCAACCGGCAGATAACTCAGTAACACCAATTACAGACAATTTTACCAACCCAAAATGTGTTGTTGAGAAGAAGAGCCATCAAAGTAACCATGTTTTTGTTTTTCTTCCTTTCACCATCATATAATATATTGCACTATTATTAATATGATAATAAATAAATATTGCATTAAGTAAACATCAAAAGACTAGATGATTATGCCTGCCTTATGCCTTAAAAATCAAATTTCAAGTTATACAGAAAATTTTTAAGCATTGGCATTACTGATTAGTTCGGGCTCGGGCGCCAAAATATGCCAATTGTCTTGTGTCAAACTCGCGTCCTTTTTTCCTCCAAAAGATTTGACGTAAATAGCTGTTTATTTAATTTTTGCAAATTATTTTTACTTCTAGCCATTTTGCTATAAAAAATGGCAACCCGTGTGTTTGTGGGAGGACTCACTTATAAAATTCGTGAACGGGACCTCGAAAAGTTCTTCAGGAAATATGGAAGAATTAAAGAAGTGTCAATGAAAAATGGTTATGCTTTTGTAGAATTTGATGATCATAGAGATGCCGATGACGCGTGTTACGAATTAAATGGTAAAGAGTTAATGGGAGAACGTATAACAGTGGAAAGAGCAAGAGGTACTCCTAGAGGAAGCGATCAATGGCGTGGAAGTGGTAGAGATAGAGGTTATGGTGCTTCACGCGGTAGAAATGATAATTCCAGAGCTCGTGATAAATATGGCCCTCCTACCCGCACTGAGTACAGAGTTATTGTTGAAAACTTATCCAGCCGTTGTAGCTGGCAAGATTTAAAGGATTACATGCGTAAAGCAGGTGAAGTAACATTTGCAGATGCTCATAAATTAGTTCCAAATGAAGGCGTTGTAGAGTTTGTTTCCTACAGCGATATGAAAAATGCCATTGAAAAACTTGACGATACTGAGATTAACGGACGTAGAATTAGAGTATTTGAAGATAGAAGGGGAGGAAGAAAGAATAGATCAGTAAGCCGCAGCAGATCAAGATCCAGACGTCGTTCCAAATCAAGAAGTGCCAGCCGAAATAAAAGTCACTCTAAGTCGAGGTCTAGATCACATTCCAAAGAGAATAAGAGGAGATCAAACTCTAGGTCTGAAGATCGAAGTTAAGTCGTTCCAATAGATTTCACAATGTATGTTGTCTAAACATTTAAATTAAGTTTAATGGCATATATCTGATTGCATCATCCTGTTTCTTCATAATTTCATGTTTGGTATTGTGTGGACAATATTTTTTATTTTCTTAGATTTTGTTGTATTTTGTAGGCATCTTATTAAACTGAATACATACATTTTTTTGTTTATTTCAATGTGCAGTGCTACAGCCATTTTACATATTTTGACTACCTTGAAAACTTTTATTATAACCAGTCATCCCATTGTATTATTTTAGACCTGGGAACAAAAATGTTACAGAACAATGTTTTTTTTTATAATTTTTAATAAGTTTTGGAATGTACTTTCTACTAACAAATTGTTTATTGTATTTGATGTATTTTTATGTAATACTTTATTTTGATTGTATAAGAAAATATATTTCAAATTTGGTAAGTAGCTTTCAGATTTTAGCCTTTCCATTAGATTTTCTAGGACTACCAGGACATTACCTGCATCTTGTACGTGAAACCCATTTGAATGTAATATAAGATGCTTTTCTTCCCACACCTGGATTTATGTAACTTCCCTTTTCTATAAAGAAAGTACCTACCAAATTCCCTAGAGAAACCTGACTTATTGGGCAATATGGAAATGCTTGTTTCAAGGTTGGCATCCAAATTAATGATGTTTGGAGGATAGCCCATTTATATTCATACTAAACTTCAAGTATACAATGATATCCTTTGAAGCAAGATATATGCTGAAGCTAATGAATTTAATTGAGCCTTAAAAATTGTTATTCAACTAGGAGTCATAGCCAAGATGATATGAGAATTGGTTTCAGTAATAGCCCATTTCACTTTGAAAATCCAGTTCTGAGATTTGGCCTACAACTAAAAAGACAATCATATCTGGATGTACTTAATTTTTAGTCTTCATTTTTTAATTGGTTATGTTTCAATTGCTACTATACTTTTCAACCTTTTTTCTGAAGTATAAAACTTTTTAATTATTGAATCAAATCAATAAATAATAAGATCCACAACAGAAATAAAACCAGTAATATTTGGTCAGTTTTACAAATTACATTTGCATCGTTAGGATTCAATTATTTGAATATGCCATCTTATTTTGTGAAACATATATACTGTTATGGAATTTGTTATTTATTGATTTTATTTTATAATTAAGGAAAGATTCCAGTAAGGATTAATTTGTTATATTATACAATTAGTGATAATTTATATATTTGTTTTAATTTATTTATAATATGTAAGTCTATGATGGCATTACACTTTTTGATTTTCACAATATAGTTTCATTCAAAATAACATACTTTCAGGAATTGAAATACGACTATTCTAAGATATTTTATTCAAATAAATTATGAAATCAAGCCTCATCTATTCAATATTTATTCAAATAGTTCAATGGAGACATTCAAACTATTTGTGGGGTCCCATAAAAAGGGTATCATGCTTACATACAATTACTTGGAAGCCATACTTTTTTGCAAAACTGCTAGAAATGTTTGTAGGGTGTTAATAATGTAATTTTCCAATAATCTTGTATTAACTAGGCGGTCAATCTACTTTGCTGCCAAGTTGAACATATAATTTTTTCTCCGATTGTTCATGAGGATATTGTATTTGCAAATTATTACAATTCCCACAATCTCTTTATTTTAGTTGGTTGCTATGGAAATGTATAATCACAGCTAGCAAAGTAATTGTTTGCTGATTGATATCAGTCAGCAAAATTAATATTTGCTGCCAATCGGAGAAAAAAATTATTTTCTACTTTTCAGTTTGTCCTATTATAAAAGCGCCTTTTTTAATTTTTTTAAACTATTTATTTTCAACTTTTTAGATTTCGACAATAAAATTTAAGGTGCCAAAGTGATATACTGAAGCAGGTAGTATAGGGACTCCCCAACAGAGGACAGACAGTAGTAAAAGTTGTTTCAAGCTAAAGAGAAAATTAGCAGTGATAAATTCTAATAAAAAAACAATCTAGTCTTTAACGTTTTCACTCCGAAGTTGAATTTAATATTAATTCAATTAGAATACTTTGTTAATTCAATGATTTTATCCAAATCAATTTATCTATTTATCATGTATATCCAGCATCTTTATTACCTATAGCTTTTTAATTGTCGGAAATACTTAGGTAACTAAAAAAAATAAATACTTCGTCAGCACAAAATTACACTATCGCTATAATTTTTGTCTCCTAGTATAATTCGTGTGAGGAGTCAGACTCCGGCAGAAATCAGAATCCGCCCAACGGAGTGGGGTGTAGCGAGTCGGAGTCAGACTCCTCCTGACGAAGTGAGGTGTAGCGAGTTGCCACAGCTGCTGACAGATGAGAGTTACAAACATACAAGTGAAGCTAATAAAAACGAGCGTGTTAATTAATATAGGTGAATTGGCAGAACTAATTGCCTTTGTAGGTATATCTGTGCTTGCTTAAACTTTAAAGTTCTTAAAACATTTACTCTTTATACATCCAGTATAAATAATTTTTCTGAATCTGCTAAAATTATCAATCAGTATAATTTTAAATAATTGTTCATGTTTTCTTTTTTATATTGTAAGGTATACATGTACATCTGCTTTCTTTTATTTATATAAGTTATTAACTGTTAATAGGTACATTTTTGACAAATTACAAATATTTAATTTAATGTAATGTAGTCAAAGTTGCTTTAAATAATTGAGCGAGAGTAAAAAAATACTTGGATTATTAAATATTTTATTAAACATTCGTTTTTCCAAACAAAGAACCAAACAATTCTGTTTTTGCATCGTCATTCCACGTATTACCTGCAATAGGAGTAACAAAGTTGACCAATTTCTTATGTACATCATATCTTATTTTTCTCCCCTTGGTAGCTTTTGTATCTATTTTCCTTTTCATTTTATTTCTTAAACTCTGCAACTGCATCCATCTTCTACTCAACTGTACAGGATCCGTCAAGTCGGCTGATTTGAACTCTATTAACTCCCTGAGAAGCTGGTGGTAGAAATCGTCATCATCGAATATTTCTGTGTTGTAATCGGCAGCTGACTGCTCCAAGTTATTTGTTTCAGCATCATTTTCTCCAATGATTTTGTAAGAAGTTCTTTTCAATTGAGTTTTCCTAATTAACTTGTCTTTATCGTTTAAAACATGCTCTATGTGGCTAATAATAGGTAGAATATTTGTAGTGTTCTTTGTTGAGGTAATTCTAATTTTTTCATGCCATTTTTTGATTACATGATCTCTATATGTTTTATAAGTGTTATGCTTTTCTTGCAAATCTTTTTCAAATTCGTATAGTTTCATTTTTTTATTTGGAGGGTTGTTTTTGTTTTCATTATCGGCTTCTTCTTCACTGTCACTTGGAATCTCCTCATCATCAGGATTGGTATTTTGTCTTTGAATTTTATCAATTTCAGGACACCTTTGCCATAAAAGTGACTGTAAAAGCGACAATTTATTTAATAATGTAGATATAGATTTTGTTGTATCTTTTACACCATCTGTAAAATCTTGTCCAAATTCATCCTTCATATTTTTGTAATATTCATAATGGGGCATTTTATTTGCAGCTAATAGACCTTTTTGCATTTGAATTCTCATTTCTAAAATGAATTCCCAAAGAGCCATTTGGTTTTTCACACATTGTCCTTTTTTCAATTCCTTTGAAACATCTTCATCATTTGTGGACTTAAATTTTTCAACAGTGTCTGAATTTTCTGTAGAATCTTTGTCTGATTCATATTCTTCTTGAAACTCATCTGTCTCTTCATTTGATGTGACCGACTCACTTTCTGAAACAAAAATATCAATCTAATTATTAATAGATATAAAGAACAGCTATGCATTTTGATTTATATTATCAAAATTGATATATCGACCATTTCTTAGTAATTATGTACTAGTTATAATCATTGCCAATTTGCTTTGGAGGAATCATACATAGATATAAGGAGGAAAATTGATTTACCTGAACTATTTTCATATTCTTCCAGTACCTCACTTTCTTGATAGTTCAAGTTTTTCCTGCTTTCTGAGGTTCCTCCATAGCGACTATCAACGTCAGCTAATAAATGAACATTTTTTTTCCTAAATTTACCATCATCAACATTTTCTACATTTTCAATATCTGTATTCAGTATTGATAGTGCATTATCCCCAAAATCATCTTCAATATCTACCTGAGCAGGAGTTGTTACTAAAATTGAATTGATTCGTTCTGCTAAGCTTTCTTTTTTCATTTTGTAAATTAAAATAAATAAATTAATACAAAATTATACAATTATTTTCAATAGAAAAACAAACCAATACAGGTTAGATATATCAAAACTTTGTCAACTGGAAAACTGTCAACCAGTGGACCACGTGCATATTTCAAGTCAACACAACCATAGAGAAATAAAATTTTATTTTGTCTACGGTTGACACGTTTCTGTCAATTTATTTATTAACAGTCTAAATGAAAATAAACATTATAGAAATGACATTTTTTCGGTCAAAGATGGCACAATATTATGGAATTCGAGTTCATTTCATCAAAACTCGAATATTAAACCAGTGGTTTGATCAAGGCCACCTGGTGGCCTTGGTTTGATCCAAAATTCAAAACCTTACTACATTAAAGGTACATTTACATTCAATTACGCGCGTGCTTAAGTTTGAAATTTTCTCGCTTGACATATGCCGTCTATATGTATCCATTTACATTGAAAATTTCAAGCTTAAGCAAAAGAAAAATTTTCAATGTAAATGGATACATGGAGACGTTATATGTCAAGCGAGAAATTAAGCACGCGCGTAATTGAATGTAAATGTACCCTAAGATTTCTTCAAAATAAAAAAGAAGAAAAATACGAACATAAATATAACCATTATTGTTTTTGTATGCCAAAGAAAATCTTTATAATTGTTATTATATAAAAAATAGCAATGAGTTCTGGATTTATAACGGAATCAGAAGTATTGGAAGTCCGGAAACGCAGACAAGAAGAATGGGAAAAAGTTCGACAACCTGGCGATTCAATAGGTAGGTAGGTAGGTGGAAGAGCTAGGCTGTGGATGGGCTTTAATCAATTTTCCGAATGATTTTTTTAATATGACAAAAAACTAATTAATTCTATCTAAATCAAGCCGTGTTTGCATAATCACGTTTGTAAAATGTTACCAGAAGAATATCATTTTTGGATATTGAGGTTCACGGTTCACCACAAATAATTGAGCAGTTTACACGTTTTGAAACTATACTATTTGATCTTAGCACTAGCAGATTTATGCATTTAGTGGTTATTTACTGTAATAAGTGTATTCTTCACATTGACTCAGGTGGAAAAAGTAACATTGAACATCTTTTACAGAAAGGCCTGAGGAACCATATGACAATAGAAGTTTATTTGATAAATTACAAGAACAGAAACAAAAAAAGGATCTTGAATATGAAGAAGCTCATAAATTAAGTAATATTCATCATTATATTTATTCACATTGTTGTAAAATGTCATGACACACAAAATAGAGCACATTTTGCTTTAAAAGGTAATTTTTATTTAATCAGTAAGTAAAGTTAACAGATCTTAATAATGAATTAAATATACAGTTAATTGTGTGCATCATTTTCCAACAATTGATATACAAAATTTTCAAGATACATCCATTATATAATAAAATATAACATTCTTTCCAGAAAATATGATAAAAGGACTTGATGACGATGAAGTAGAATTTCTAGACTTGGTTGATCGTACAAAAAGTGAAGTTAATCGTAAAAAGGAATTTGAAGAGGAACGAGAATTACTCGATTACCGCCACCGAGTTTTTACATTACAAGAAAAATACATAAATGATATGTATCAGTCCAACATAATCATTAATCAGACCAAAAATAACAAGCAACAAACTTCACAGAAAAAAGGCTTAAAAGGTATTGTTATTAAAAAAAATGAAAATCAAAAAAGAAAAAATACAGAAAGAGAGACTTCAGATGAACCAGATAAGAAGAAAACAGTTGTTAATAAAATAGGTAGGTACCTTTCTTTTATCATCTTTTCTTCTATTTACAATTCAATGATTTTGATAGTTAATTTAAGTGATTTTGATTATACTGTTATAACAATTACCAAAAAGTTATGTATTCACTTTTTTAGACAATATATCGACAAATACTAAGTCTAGTGCGGAAGTTCCAATTACAGTTTTACCAGGAATAGGATGTTATAAAGATTCTTCATCTGAAAATGAAGATTCTTCCGATACTGAAGAGAATATAAAAAAATCAGATGATACGAAACAGTAAAACAATGCTTAATGTTATTATATCTTTATCTAACAATAGTTGAATATAAATCTCTTTTATTTAATTTAATATATTAAAGTGTAAACGGTGTAAACGGAGAAATGATTTTCTTAATATTCCTAGACCATATGTAAGACTTGATAAAATATTTGGTTTTAGTACAAAAAACAACATATATGAGCTTTGGTAGTAATAAAATTTGGAAAAAACTATTTTTTTCTTATCTGTACTAATCATTGATTCTGTAATAGCTATTTATGCCATCAGTTACGAAATGCCTAATTTTGTGTAACGCGTGAGATTTTTGCGGAACGAACGAAGTGAGTTTCGCAAAAACTCACAAGTTACACAAAATTTCATTTCGTTACGTATTGCATACAAGATTTTTTCTAATTTTGAAGAAAGTACCTAATAAAAAAATAAAATTTCATATACCTTATTGATAAAAATTTGGAAAACATAAATTTAGTTTGTTGCTGTTACTTCAAGTTAGTTGTCAGTTTGACATTTTGTAAAAAAGTCTAGACGGAAGGCTTTTAGCGAGATGAGAAAGTTTTACTTGCATATTTTGAGGGTAAGAAAGATCTAAAAGTTTCCACATTATGGACACTTTACCCAATGTTAAGGTCTGAACTATTATAGCAGTTTAATAAATAGAATAATTCTTTTTGTCACTAATTTTGAAATACATTTTTCGTCACCAGTTGCATAAAATTTTACTTTATGCAACTAGTTACAAAAAGTAAGACGTTTCATAACGTCAATCAGTTTTAAAAAGTGTCACTTTATATGTCAAAATTAGAAAAAGTATAATTATATATTTTGCGTGGTGGTGTGACAGCACTCCCGCGTCAATTTAAAAATTCACACTTGCATATCTATGGTTCTACTTACATATAATTCGGGTCTTGGCTAAAAAGATATACAGTTATAGTAATAGTTACGATAGATGTCGTGAAACAAAACAAGGATACATAACCTAAATTCATTACTATTTACAATTTTTAGGCTTGGTTTTTGAAGTGGTTTTTGAATTAGCAGAAACTAAGATTGGCTGAAAGATGAAATATGTAGAATGTTTTATATTTTCTCTTGGTTTCACTTTGATACAGGTAATTCATTATTTTTATAAATAACATTTTTGGCAAACTTTTCTAATTAACAATAAACCGTTTTAGTGTTTCATTAGCAATCACACCAATAATTGGGCTGTATTGGTGGATACCAGTAGATTCTGGTTTAACTATAGGCATGTAGCAAATGTATTATCAATATATAGAAGTGTAAAACGTCTTGGTATACCAGATAGTCAAATTGTTTTGATGATTGCTGATGATATGGCCTGCAATCCAAGAAATCCTAGACCAGCTACAGTCTTCAACAACGCCGATCAACATATCAATGTGTACGGAGATGATGTAGAAGTGGATTATAGAGGTTATGAGGTGAGTTTTCAATGAATCTATAAAACTGTTCAATTAACATTGTTATAATTACCAAATGTAAAATATGTACATTTTCTTATTGCTTCTATGTAAATTTGAGATGAATCAACAAAAAAATATTAGTCAAAACATTAATTTTAGGTCACTGTCGAGAATTTTGTACGACTTTTAACTGGAAGATTACATCCAGGGACACCAAGATCAAAACAGTTATTGACAGATGAGGGAAGCAATGTATTAATTTACTTAACAGGTCATGGAGGAGATGGTTTCCTGAAATTTCAGGATTCAGAGGAGATAACCAGTCAGGAAATGGCAGATGCTTTACAACAAATGTGGCAAAAACAAAGGTAATTTTTTATTTAAGTAATAATTGTGAAACCCATACCAGTTGAGTAATTTTTGTTTTGGAATTTTAGATACAATGAAATCTTCTTCATGATAGATACCTGCCAGGCTGCATCTATGTATGAAAGATTTTATTCTCCAAATATTTTAGCAGTAGGGAGCAGTTTAGTAGGAGAAGATTCACTATCTGTGAGTACATTATTACCTTGATATGTGCTCCTTTTTTAGTTCAAAAACAATATTTTGATGAAAGTTTTAATTATAATCTTTCTAGCATCATGTTGATCCTGCAATTGGAGTGTATATAATAGATCGTTATACATACTATGCTTTATATTTCTTAGAATATGTCATTCCAGGAAGCAATAGAAGTTTGGGAGACTTTGTAAGTATTGTAAATTATAATAAACTTTATTAAAATGCATTGTGGTAATTGAAATTTACTCTTATTTAATTTTACTTTGTAAATGTTATCACAATTTAAAAATTCTTTGTTTTTTTTAGTTGAAAGTTTGCCCCAAAAGTGTTTGTATATCAACAGTTGGTGTTAGACGAGATCTATTTAGAAGAAACCCCGATAAAGTACCAATAACTGATTTTTTTGGATCTATACGACCTGTTGAACTAATTGCAGATCTGTCAACTGTGTCTGCTCTTACAAAGGTCAAAACCATCCCAAAAGAATCACCAAAACCAAAGAAATATGTATATGTTGAACCACTTGTTAGTTTCAGTAAAATAATTAAATAATATTACAATTGAAAAACTTATTCTTGTAAAATATATACCACTATACTTAAGAAAAAAATTTTTCATGTACATTATACAGAGATGTTTTGATTACATTATAAAATGAATACTTTAAATTTCCAAAAGGAAAACTGAACTTCTTACTCAACTGAAGATACATTTACATTGATAAATGTAAGAAGAGCAATGAGCACACACCCACCTGTGTGATATTATTTATCAAAATAGCATAACAAATTTGACAAATTGTTTATAACATTTGACATAATATCAAGTCACATCTGTCCACACTGTATAATAGTCACTGGAATTTTTGGTTTGTTATTAGGTCCAGTTGGAACATTTTCAATTTTTCTCATTACAAGGAGTCCATCAATAACTCTACCAAAAACAACATGCTTACCATCTAAAAAGTTACACTTAGCACATGTTATAAAGAACTGACACCCATTTGTGTCTTTGCCGCTATTTGCCATTGATAGTAAACCAGGGGTATCGTGTTTTAAACTAAAGTTTTCGTCCGCAAATGTACCTCCACCATATATGCTCATAACACCTGTACCGTCTCCATTTACAAAGTCTCCTCCTTGAATCATGAAATCTTTAATTACACGATGAAAACTAGCTCCTTTAAATCCAAGAGGAACTGCATCTTTACGAAACTCTCCAGTGCAAAATTGTCTAAAATTTTCGCTAGTTTTTGGAACGATGTCTGCAAATAGTTCAAATATCATTCGACCAATTTCTGTAGTTCCTACCGATACATCAAAAAACACTACTGGATTAGCCGGGTGTCTTAATTGAGCTTGAATTTGATTCCAATTAGGCATTTTCAATCAAATCATCAACAATTTATATAAACTTTTTGATTTACATTCAGTGGCTGGCCTGGCTGCTTCTTCTTTCTAAGGTCAAAGTCAAAAGAGCTGTCGAGACTCTTCAGTCTATTTTGTCTTCTATCTACCACGATTCAGGAACACAGAAATATACAAAATATTTCTTAGACTGAGGGAGACTAGATAGTCAACACAAAATACATTGTAGTTTGTGCTACGCTAGTTGCCTATGTCTGTCTGTAAGTGTAAATATAAATAAAATAAAATAAAAAATACAGGTAGCCATGTTGGAGACAAGATTTTACTTTCCCTTCTCGGAAGTGACCCTGTATTTATTGAGTGATAAAATTAGCAAATTATATCCAATCATATCTTATAAATAAAATAGTATACTACGTATACGTGAAGGTGTGATAAATCTTTTATCTTTTTCAATAAAAAAATTTGATTAGATTTGAGATATCTGTATAATGTTAATATACAATGGGTCCAAATCAGGTAATTACAATAAATTATTTGTTTCTATATGGATTTACAACATTTTTCATACTATAATAATTATTTTACAGAAACATATGTTTTCAAGATTCCTCAGTTTTTTAACAGATTGATAAAACAATTTTTATGTATATAATATCATTAAAGATTGATGGAACTTTTGAATTTAAAATATTCATTCATAATATTGAGAAAAAATTGTGAATAATTATAATGATTTGAGCAATTACCCATATACTAAGAATTCTAATTATGATTAGTTTAGTAAGTGTTTGAGGAGGATGAAATGCGTCTGGTGCAAGTTTTTACATTTAATATTGAAAAAATGATTTTATATGTTCTTATATTTATTCATTATATTTTATAAAACTACGATGGCGACATTTAAGAAAAAATCATGAAAATAAATATCAAAGGTAATAGTCCAAGACTGTGCCTCATAGGAAACTTTAAATAAAGTTGATAATTCATAGAAAATTTTTTTTTTTAGAGTTGTATTAATAATGAGAATTTATACAATCCAAATCTATTGAAAAATTTGAATTGGGATTCTGTGAAGTCCTTTCTGAATCCTGAAATAAGCAGTGATAATCCTGGAGAGTCATGGATTCTTGTAAGACCTTTAAAATTATCAGATTATGATAAAGGATATCTGCAGATATTATCACAGTTAACAGCTGTTGGTAACATTGGAAGAAGTGAATTTGAGAGTATGTATTTTTTGAAAAACAATCACTATTTCAATAAACCATTTTTTTTATATATTTTTGAAATTTGAAAATTCTTGTTTATATTTTTAGGTCAATTTAAAAGGATGCAAGAATCTGGAGGTTATTATATAACAGTTATTGAAGATACCAGAACTAAAACAATTATTGGTTCTTCAACATTGATAACAGAGTATAAATTTATACATAATTGTGCTTTGAGAGCTCGTTTGGAAGATGTAGTGGTTAATAATACCTATAGAGGAAAGCAATTGGGGAAATTGTAAGTCTTACTCAAATTTCAATACATTCATAAAGTTTCTTATAGGGATCTTCATTTAATATAACAACATTAAGACATTATATTGTTTAAATATGCGCCAACAACCTTTTGTCGTTGGGTCTGATTCTGTGTATAAAATTCATGTCTTCACTAGTTATATTTTCTAATTGAATTCTGGCCATGTATAATGTTATCAACGTTTTGTTTTATTTTTAGGATAGTGTTAACAGTAACTCTTCTGGCAAAAAAATTGGATTGCTACAAAATGTCTTTAGATTGCAAAGATCCACTGATTGCTTTTTACAAATCCCTAGGGTATAAACTCGAACCTGGAAATTCCAATTCGATGATGATAAGGTTTGAGAATACTGACCCATCCTGACAATTAGCCGCCAATGCTTCCACCAAATCAAAGCTCTAAAATTCCTTGTGCAATAAGTACTTTTTGTGTATGCCTATGGGGAGGTAACATAACATATGGGTGTGTTCTAAAAAACAGTATAATTTTTAATAACTTATTGTGCCATGTTTTTTTTTTACTTTTCTACATTGTCAAATTAAATTTAACATTTGCTCACATTATAGCTTCCCAAATAATCACCTCAAAACCAGTTTAAATATTCATTTGCTATATTCCGAACATCTTTAACTGTACAGTAGTTTTTATTTATTTTTCAATTCATTAATTAATGTATATTCCCACTCACCTTATGTACTTGTGATTTTTGTCACTAAAAAGGTAAACAAGAAAAGCACTTTTTGCAAAAGAAATATAAATCACTTTTTCTAAAATCACATTATTATAATAAAAGTTAATGTTTATTTATTAAAAAAATACTATGGGGAGAATGAAATCGTTTATTTTTTCAATTATTTAAGAATTTCCAGTTTGTCCTTATTTTGATTAAATTGAAATTTTTGTAAGAACGTACGCTGGGGGTATTATCTTTATTAATATGTAATGCAAGAAAAATAAATAAGATACATATTCTATATAAAAAAGAACAATGATTATGAGGCAATTTGTCCAACATTTCCTCAAATTTCTGAACTTATGTCCTACGTATTCCCCCAATATTGTCGCACTATTATAGTCGATTATAGAAAAAGTAAGTTTTGATTATTGAAAATATTCGATCATATTTTTTGGATGCATTGGAGTCTCGGAAAAATGTTTTAGTGATTGTAAATTGATAAATTATAACTGATTTATTAATAAAAAGTTAATATACTCCGGCTTAAGCAGTTTTATTTTTCTCTTCCCGACATATTACAATAAAGTGTAATTTTTATCAAGTTCAAAAGAAAGGATTATTTCAAAAAAATATTGAAGCTAGATTTTTGCTTTCACCTTCATTATCAAGTTATAACACATGAAAAGTCTCTATCTGGATCGGACCTTTTAAGCAATCACCTATATACTACTTCAAGGTTAGTCAAGTACTTTTTTCCTAGTGCAGGAACACAGGATGTCCTCAAAAATGACTGAAATGAGTTTTATTTATCCAAAAGAACATCCTTAATAGTATTTCTCATAGTTTCCCTATCTGGGTATTAGGAAAATTAATTTAACTCATAGCTATAAACATTTTTAATTTCAGCCTCTCATACACTGTCCGTTTAAACAAAACCTATTCAATTTAAATTATATGTCGACTTCTTTTAAAGTAACAAATCTAGAAACAATAAACACTACAATAATAGTACTAATTACAACCGTTAATGCAAATATATAAAATGTATCTTCGGTAAATATGTCTGAGAATGCTGGAATATTATCATATACATGTTCAATAAGTTTTAAGTGAAAATCTTTCTTTTTACCCATGTCACCTTTTGCCTTTTCTTTTAGATTCTAGCTTTGATGCAGCTGGAGAAGAGACTGGGTCTGCTTTCACTTTTGAACTGATGTGCTTGTTGAATAGCTGCAATACTTCTAAGACTGATAAATTGTTGGCTAAAAATTTCACTGACCTAAAAGTAGAAACTAATTTATATGAAAAATTCAATTGTATGTCAAATTTATTATATACAATACAAGTCTACACATTTAGAACTAATTGTGGCATGTATTAAAATATATTAAAATGAGAAACAAGGTAAAATCTTTGCAGTTTCAATATCCTGAATACAGAATTCAATTTATTAAAATATAAGATAAAAATTTACCTATTTAAAAATATAATTGGATTTCTGCAGCACTTTTTAATTGGGTATAATAAGAACAGAGATTCGTTTTGCAAATATATACTCACCCTGCATCACCCAAATCTATTTTGATTTCTGGTTCACTTAGATCACATACAATATTAGTTTTAACTGCACAGCTTAAATTTGTTTCAATTACTTTAGGAGTTGTGATTTGGAAAAGAAATTCTCTGAAACATATTTATTAAAGAAAACACGCTTGCGCTGGCCTATGTTGTCTCTGCCTATATTTAGAAAATCAATAGACTTACCTAACAGCTGCAGCGTTTGCATGGAATGGATCAAACTGAATCTGTATTTTTTTCACAGGCTTCAAATTGACCATTTTTAATTGTTTGCTAATAGCACTTATAACCCCAGAAGATCTTTTAAAACCTCCGCTAAAGTAAATAGACATATTAATGCAGTTAATATATAAATATTAAAAACAAAACTTAACCAAACATTTTTCCAGGCACTTGCACAGCTTGCACTTAGCACATGGGTCATGGATTGACAAGACAAAACAGTGTTGTCAGCTTGATATTTATTTCATCGACTTTTTGGACTTCAAATAGTTTTTTGCGTGTAGATGTCCCAAAATACTAGTTGTTAAAGAAAGTGTCTGTGATTAATTGAAGATTAATAATAATAAGCAATTTTTATAATGAATATATATAAAAATTTTTTCAGAGGATTATTAAATGTTTCAAGAGATCAATATGCAAGTCAGTAGATTTACTGAAAATTCCGTAGACTCGGGCTGCTAAAGCTGCTCTTGAGCTCTTGTGATAAACCGTGCTTATGATTATACACAAGCCGACCTTAATAAACGAACATACTGGTGCGCTGTTGCCATTTCAAACTATGTTTATGAAACCCCTTAACTAGTAACAATGATACGCCTATGATTATACATTGTTTGGTTGACAAGTACATATGACAATGACAAATACATAATTTCTGTGAACAGATATTATTGGCTGTTTCTTGCGATCATCTTAGTTAAAACTGGCTTTTACTTTATAACAGTTTCTATTTATTATATTATACTTCTCTATGGCGTACGCATTTAATTTGCATGATTTTTTAATCAACAACTTAAAACTGCCAGCATTTTATTTGTCATTTAAGATAACCTACTTATAAAAGTAGCGAATAGCGATGGCGTTTAACCGAATAGTGACGTACTAACAGTGATTCTACCTTCCGTCACCGCACCCAGATGTATGCGATGACTGATGCCTTTTGTTACAGGAAGTGGTAATTAATATACATAAAATTAATTAAAACGGATTAACAATGAATTTAACTCGGTTATTCGTACAAAAACGGAATATAACAGTTACTATGTAATCAAAAAATGTGTTCATAACAAGTGGACTGTTGTGTACTTAGTTGTTTGATAGTTAAATAAACATGGATGAAGGAACTTTAAACGATTTATTAGAGTGCTCAGTATGCTTAGAACGATTAGATACTTCCAGCAAAGTACTTCCCTGCCAGCATACATTCTGCAAGAAATGTCTGGAAGAAATAGTGCAGACACATAAAGAGTTAAGATGTCCTGAATGTCGAGTACTAGTCTTGATCAAAGTAGATGATTTACCTCCTAACGTTCTCTTAATGAGAATACTAGAAGGTTTAAAAAATGCTGGTAATCCGTTTCCTAAAAAAATACATAAGCCTACTAAACCTCCCAATCTGCTGGCTGCAGCTGTTGCACAGACAACTCCATTGCATACCCCACATGGAACTCCAGATCATAGAGTCAATTCTAATAAACAACAGTCGCATTTGTTGCCTCATCAGCCCTATGCAAAAGCAATGTATGACTATACTGCCAAGGAAGCAGGGTAAGCCCTTTACTTGTTTAGGTATATAAAATATAATACATTCCTAAGGTGCTTAATTGCTACATAATTTACACATATTTTTTGTGAAACAGTAAAATTGGTTGAGTAGAAAATAGTTTGATCATGACATTTATAATTTATTGCAAACTATCAATTGCAGTGTAGCTGTAATCAAAAGGATGTTGTTTTGATAACATGAAATTTTATTAGAGTATACACAATTGATGAATAAAATACTGTTTATGATTGCATGTATGTTAATATTGTAATTATTTTCAGAGATCTGAATTTCAAGAGAGGTGATGTGATTATTTTAAAAAAGAGAATTGATAGTAACTGGTATCAAGGAGAATGTGGTGGAAAGCAAGGAGTATTTCCATTAAGCTATGTTCAGGTAAATCCTTTATTAAAAAGTATATATACCTTAGAAAAAATATTTCATGTGGTAGACTAGCTAATAATAATTATATTTTATGTGTATTCACTAGCTTGCTAACAATTAGCTGAGTAGATAAATACATTCAGTTTTTCAATAAATCTACCCGATGGGCTTGCCTGCAATCCAAGCATCTGAAATCATGCATATATGTATCTTTTTATTTGAATTGTTTATCACATCAATGCATTTTCCAGATTATAACTCCAGTTCCCAGTCACATACCACAATGTAAGGCACTATATGATTTTCGTATGACAAATGATGAAGAAGAAGGATGTTTGTCATTTAATAAAGGAGATATAATTAATGTCATTAGACGAGTTGATGAAAATTGGGCTGAAGGGAAGTTGAATGGCAGAATTGGAATATTTCCGTTGGCTTTCGTTGAACTGAATAATTTGGCAAGATCATTAATGAAACTATCTACAAAGTATGCAAAATTTTTTTAATGTTTATCTTTAAGACATGTTAAAATGAAAATTTTAGTGTTAGCAGCCAAAAATGTCTTTACTTTCACTTAATTTGATAATATTTGTCTAATAACTTTTTTAGCGCTCAACCAGGACCATCTCGTGTCGCTCCTCCAACCCCAACTTCTGAAGACACGTCACCACTTATACCAACAGACCATACACGGAATGTAATACCTCAACAAATACAACCCCATCAGCAACCACCAATACCTATGGCCCGTGCTCCAGTCTCTAATCAACATGCTCCACTCGCTGCTTCCGACTCCAGTTCAACTTTAAGTTCAGGTACTTCAGGAGGTACTTCCAACATTTCTTCTGCAAATGCATCATCAGGCAACACTTCATCCAGTTCAAGTAGTCCATCTCCCTCTTCTCCTGCCTCTCCGCCGCCTCCGAAGACGCAGCAGACATTACCACCGAAGAATTCCGCGAGGTAAATATAAATGTTTTTTTTTAAATAAATCAACATAACAAAAATTATATATAGTTGATGTATTTTTGTCATGAAAATTTCCTCATTACCAGGATTATTTTTGGAGCATTTTTGTTACAAAAATTTCCCTATCGTTTGGACTCTTTTTGTCACAAAAATTTCCCTATTGTTTGGACTCTTTTTGGAGTATTTTTGTTACAAAAATTTCCCTATTGTTTGGAGTATTTTTGTCACGTAAATGTACCTATGGCAAGAACTCATTTTTGGGGTATTTTTGTTGCAAGCAGTGAAGACATCTCAAATAAAGGTGTAGTAAAATGTTTTGCAACAAATTTGTTGAATCTTTCAGTAGACCAGACCTTCTGAACACTGCCAAGTCCTCTACACCACAACGTTCTCCGCAAAATCAGGCACGTTCAAGTGATTCACACCTTAATCCTCTCCATCAGCATTCGAAGGAAAAACGACACAGTTTTACGGGAATAGCTACTACGCATCATTCAAACACACTTACAACAAATCAAAACCGATTGTCTGCTGAAATTTTAGCGGGTAACGAGAACGGTCATTTGCCAGCCACGAATGACAGAAGAGTGCGGAATATGCCCGATGTACAACTACCAGCAACTTACGTAGCTTTATATCCTTACAAGCCGCAGAAAGCTGACGAGCTGGAGTTGAAGAAAGGTGGGATTTACATGGTAACTGAAATGTAAGTTTATATCGCAGTCTGTATTAATCGAAACAAAATGTATAAGGATTATTTTAATGTATTTATTTAATTGATTAGATGTCATGATGGCTGGTTCAAAGGAACATCGAATCGAACTCAAAAATGTGGAGTGTTCCCAGGTAATTATGTAACAACAGCTAGAGGTGTACCGAATCCACTTGGTGCCAAGGAACTTTCCGATTCAAAATTACCCGTAAGTTTTACTAGAAGTGGTAAAAATGTGTCCGCTTCAGCGCAGCATGTCGCTTCAACTAACCCCCCCGAATTACCGGCCAGGGCGTCGAGTCCCACGTCCTCAACGATTTCCAGCAGTTGGCACGGGGCTCCACAAGATCCTCAAGCCGTACCACTCGGTAG
Organism: Galerucella nymphaeae; assembly: GCA_963978555.1. Lineage (NCBI taxonomy): Eukaryota > Metazoa > Arthropoda > Insecta > Coleoptera > Chrysomelidae > Galerucella > Galerucella nymphaeae. The sequence goes on from OZ021709.1 coordinate 17,746,836, forward strand.
AAGCAGTAGTGCAATTATGACAGGAGGAAATGCAGCAGCTGTGACTGGTAAAACGGACAAGGTGGGTGGATGTTTGATTCTCTCAGGCTTGTTGTCCGGAGTGTTCTGTTGCTGGTGGTGGTTAACACATATTTTAAATAATCATTAGAAACTTTTATCAAATGTTCCAAATTGTTTATAAACTGTCATTAATGTGTGAGCTCATTTTCTTAAATATTTTGTTCGAGAAAGCTGATAGAGGACAAGTGACCAGCTTACCCCTTTTATAAAATGTCTATTAGAATAAAAACAAACAGAAGACAACAAATTAACTGTGAATATTGTTTGCATATGGTAGGTTATTGAGTTTCAAACTTTTTAACAATGGTTTTTTAAAACAAAAAACTTTTTTTGATTTTTGTGAAAAATATTTTACACTCTAACATTAAATGTGTGTGTGTGTGATCCAAATGTTTTAAATAATAGAGGAGTTCAGTATGGCCAACAAAAAGTGGCTTTTTCTGACAAGAATGACAGTTGAGCGAACATCTACATTGCTTTATTAAAATGAAGAATACACCCCTGAAGGGTAAATCTTGAAAAACATGACCTTATAGCTGAATACTCAACATATCGGTGGGCGATAATTCTAGGAACTCTTGGCTTGTCACCATTTCATTTATGCTATTCAGTCACTAGTTATGTCAAATGTTAGTTATATTTATTTTCGTTGATATTCGTTTAATTGTGTAGGTCCATTTTCGATTAGATTTTTGTACCATTTCTAATTAGCTGTATTTCTATTTTTCTAACTACTTTTTTCACTGACATTTGACAGAGCTGAATAACAGAAATGAAATAGTGACATGCCAAGAGTTTCTAGAACTATTGGCCACTGATATGTTGGATATTCAGCTAAAAAGTTAATTTAAATTTCAAGATATACGCTTCGGGGGTGTATTCATTATTTTAATAAAGCAATATAGATGTTCGCAATGATAAAAAACATGCAGAATCTTATGTTTTGAACAGTAGACCTTAATTGTCATTCTTGTCAGAAAAAATCACTTTTTGTTGGCCATACTGACCTTAGACTGAACTCCACTATTGAAGCTTCATTAGATGTGCTTAAAGTGTGCCATATTACTATTTATAATGTTTGTTTATAACAGGCACTAATGTTCATAACAGACATCAATAAAATCCGATAACCAGTTTCAATACTGAACTGAACAAATATATTAAATCCATATTAGAAAGCTCTGAAGTTGGCTGTCTAAAGTACTGACATTTTCAACTAATTTTGTTAAATAATGTACACCACGATTATTAAAACTATTCTTTAATACTGTACTTCACAGGAAAAAAAATTGATGCTAACAACTCGGAAATCACAATATGTTTTTTTTGGCCAGTTATTGGTTGTTAAAAGTTGAAATTGTGGAATAATTAGCCCCAAATGGTAACCATTAAAATGAAATCAATAACCACAGTGAAAACTTCAGTTACCCTTCTTGTCTGATAGTGTAGATGGATAGACAAGTAAGGAATATTTCACAATATTTCATTGACTCTGCATCTGACTTTGGGGATTTAATAATATTATACAGTAATCAGTACTATAATCAGTAATATCTTATACAAGACGAGAGAATTCAGCTCTTCTTATTGTAACCTTTTCTTCTGTTGAACCAAATACAATTATCAGAACTTCGTTCTGTACACTTCCAAATATTGTTGATAAAACAGCATGTTGAAAAACTGGTTTATTATCCATGTTTCTTTATATACAGTTTGTCCCAAATTTTACTCTAGATAAAATTGTCTCTTTTGTTAAAAACATATGACAAACATTAGATTTTTATTTTAAGTATTAATTTATACAATTTATTAGTTTAAATCAAAATTTTCTCTTATAAAGATTGTTTCACAATTGTATGCCCTTCTGGCATACAATATAAACAGAAAAACTTGGTACATTCTGTAGGAAAATGGATATAAAACAAATTTATATTATACAAAGTTTTAAAAAATATCTCAATTAGTCTAAGGATCACCGCAAAGAGAAAGGAACAGTGGGCTTAATGAAACGCTTAGCCAGCATGAAAAGATCAAAGTCACCGCCACCATGTACGTATTCAATGGATAATCCAGTTTTTGAGGACACTAGTGTGCAAGGTGCTAAAACTTCAACCACGCCTGTTCATGTCAGGTAGGGATTTCTTACACGCATTTTTTCTATCTGCTTTATCGCATGCTATTTGGCTGTTTGGTCTAGCTATATTTTTTGGGAGTTTTACAATTTGCTATCTTGCCAAAAATAATCAATATAATTCTTCTTTGTTATATGCTTGAACATTATTATTTACATTAAACTTAACAACAAATAAGTTTTAAATTATTGGATAAAACGCTTTTTAGTGAACTGTATTTGTTAAGTCGTATTTATTTTACAATTTTGAATGATGGGTAGATCTAGTACATCTCTAATCAGTTAAGTACTTAACAATACCTCATTCTCTATACATGTCCTATTTGATTTTGATGGTTTTCTTGGTGTATCCTTTAAGTCCAAATCAAATCATAATGAAATAGAGATTCTAAATTGTCAGGAAGTTGAAGTGGTTCTTATTCTTTTTGCCAAACTTTTAATCGGTTCTATTTCAAGAAATCTGGGAATGTGGCACCCTCTAGTAAATACATCGATACGTATATTACATGATTTTCCATACCTATCTTCACAATTTCACGTTCCCTTATCATAAACCATTCTAATTACTGTGGAGAATATTTTTTATCTTTCAACTTTGCCACCCTCTTTTTTATTATCAACATTTTGCTAAAGGATGAAACAGCCAGACAAGACTCATCAATTCCATGCATTAAACCTGATTCGATCTGCGGCGTCGACAACTAATAAATAAAAAAGGAATATTATGATGGCTACCATTTTAGTTAGGACCATTATTTACAGAGGGACCACCCTGTATAGGCATATCTATTTCTTTTCTGGTTAGGTATTTTACAATCTTACCTGTGAAATCAAAAACCTGGTGCTTTCTTTGGATGAAGATTTGTTCTTATTTCTTTTGAACATTTTCCTAATTTAATATTTCTTCAGTTTTCGATAATTGTCATATTATTTATTTATACAATGAAGGAAGTTAAGCATGGTAGATTTATTATACAAAATTTCATACATAACATTCTCTATATTCGCTTTTTTTAATAATATTAACTATTTTTTCATATAATTGCATGCCCAACAAATTAATTACCAAAACGCTACTGTTGAGTATTTACTTTAGGTCGGGATCATGTCCAAGTCAGCTGCTTCAAATCCAACCAAATGACCATCATCGTATGTTTGGATCTACCTCTCAACGTCACAAACATAAAGAGCGTCCTTCCATACTTACTCACAGCCCCAGGTGTGTTTAGCACTTTTTCATTAATTGAATATTTTACAAAAATAAGGATTTTTTTGAAAAACTGTCGATTTTACTAGATGTACATTGTGGAGTTTACAAAATTCACATAGCTTTTTAACAAAAAATTATCCTCAAATAGTTATTAATGCAACAAGTGCAAAAACACGTTTTGCACGAGCTGCATACAATATTTTTTTCTTCTTTTTGTATCTTTATGGCCTCCACCTTGTCCGTACTTAATCATAGCTTTGACCATTTAATTTTTAAACAATCAAAAAATTTTTGCAATAATTGTAACTGTTGCGACTAAGTAGTAAGATATACATACATTATTGCTGTATCAGAGCAGGATCAGACACTTGCTCTGGATTTTAATTTTATTTAAATGTTTTTGTTTGTCATAAATCATCAAAAAACTGACAAGAATGACAGATGAGTGCAAAAAAGAACCACTTTTTCCATGTGTTTCACAAAAGTGTTGTTTTTTGCATGAATGTAGAAAAAATATATTAAATATTTACTACATTCATTAAATATAGTAATTCAATGTACAGGATGGACAATCTAAAGATTGATTATGATCGATACTATCAACATCCTTATTTCTGGATTGTATTCCTCTGTTGCATGCTGTTCTGAAAAATGTATTCATCACAATTACTACCATTCATATGAAACTATGTAGCACTCTAGTACACAGGATGAGTCAAAAATAAGAAGTATTTTTTTAAAATTCAAAGTTTTTACAGAATTTTTCGAAAACTGTTGAGTTGGGTTAAATTTAATACTGAAAAGTATTAACGCTTAGTATAAAATGTTTCTATCGATATTTGGAACAAACCTATGGTAAATCAAAATTATTATTTTTTTATTAAAATGTCATGGAAATAGCAATATCAAATATGGATAAGTGAAGATCAACTACTTGTAATCTGATTTCCATGTTTAAAGTTGTACATATTGTAGTTTATCGCCCTGTAGGTATGACAATCACGTCACTCACCGTTTGGCTGGTAGGCGAGGAAATGTTGATTCATTCGGCGTGTAACCAGAGAACCGGTGTTTACTTGCATTAATCATAGTGAATAGTGATATTATAATAAGAACAATAGTACATAATAAGTAAAACTATACAAAAGGACACTACACATATCAAAATCTTTATCAGACTTGCTTCAAGTTTGTGTCAAGAGCTTGTTAACAGGATAACTTTGCTTTGCAGCTGCTTAAACGCCGCTTAACTTGGTGCAACACAACATGCAATGCATTGCAAGACTCAAGATTTCTTGAAAAGCATGCGCAGTTGAGACCCAGCTGATCATTATCTGCAATTCGATGCTATTGAAATTTTATCAGTTTGGCACCATCTCTATTGTATGCAAGGCGCAATACTAGAGAAAAATCTAGTTTCTTTTGTGTTGCCAACCAATTATTCCTAATCAGCTGATTGTGGTCACTCGTTATGTCATTTGTGATTTGATATTCATTAGTGATTCACTGAGTTTTTTTTTCTCTCATTCTAAGTAATATTGTATATTTATATGTTTCAATAAATTCTTTTTTGACGTTAATGTACACTTTTTCTTTCTACTATTGGTTGGGTTGGCAGCAATGAAAAAAAATTGAATGATGTTAAATTACAGCAATTTCTTGCATGTTGCATTACACCATATCAAGCAGCCTTAGGATGTTTCTAACTAAATTAAAGTGTAGGTATGTTGTTAAAACATCTCGATGGATAATGATTTCACAGATATTATGTTATTAAAGCTGGAACACATAGTATATTTAAATCCTGAAACTGATATTTAAAACGAATTATTTGTTTCTTATTATATACCTGATTTTTTTATTAATCTTTATTTTGCAAACAGTATTACCCCTCGAAACAACGAAAACCCGGCAGGAAGTTCTGGTTCCAGTCCTAACGTTCAGCGCCATAGAAAATCAAATTCTTTAGATGCCGGAAACAAGACCAAGACTTCAGTACAAACAGTAAGAGAGAGATTCAGATGCATCGCTCCCTATCCACCAAATAGTGACTACGAACTGGAGCTGCAAGTGAACGACATCATTTACGTTCACAAAAAACGCGAAGATGGTTGGTATAAGGGTACACAACAGAGAACTGGGAAGACTGGATTATTTCCTGCTAGTTTTGTAGAAAGTTATTAGGTTATTGGGATATGTTAGGTATATTTGGAAAAGTAGTTGGAAACTTTATCGTGTAGTATTCACCATTGGCACTTTGACATCGCTATTGGGTAGAAATATGTTTAAAATATTGACCATTAAAGGCTGACATTACATAAAAAAATATATCTATATTAAAAAAAAGCTACAATCCCACCAAGTTTTATGATAATCTCCAAATTAATTTACAATGTTGGGATGTCTATGTCAAAAAAGGTAATAGGGTACAGGAATAAATTTTGCTATTGGTGGGAATTGACGCTTTATCAGGTCTCATAACACCTTGCATGCTTATTTTTGCAAAAAAATATTAACTTTACTTTTAAAACGACTAAAAAACCATAAAATTTGAAAGTCCACCAAAACGCGTTTTACGTCATAAAAATGGCAGCCCCAACGGTTAACGTCGCTCCTTGCTTACGTTCTTATTCGTGTACCACGCTCTGAGTTTTTGTGACCTAATTTGTTTCTGAAAGCTTTTAAAATGGATAAAGCCAAAAAAACTTCACATTCCAAGTATTGCATTGTTCCAGAGTGTAAATCGACGTCTATTAAATATTTCTTACTTTACCTGGTGCACTTAAGAGAATTGCATTGTGGTTGCAAGCTATGCGTCGGAATAAAGACAATGAAATATGCGTGTACCCTTTTAGTTTGGCTTTAGAGCTACAATTGTTTTATTCTATATTCAAACTGCGAGTATTGTTGAACGTTGGGACCACAGAATAGCCTTTGATCAATTATATATTTTAACAGAAATGCATTTCTACCGTGAAGTTAATATAGAGAACCTGCGTGACCTTGCAAATTAGATACTAGATTCTTGGTAGTAAAAATTAATATCTACTTTGTGAGATAAATTGAATAGTATACTAGTTACTTTAGAAGAAATTATTAAATGAAAGAAAATGTCAAACATTATAAGTGAAAGGTGAAAATGTTTCAAAGAGTAGCCATGTAAAAAATGTTAAATAGTGGAAATCAGATAGCACAAGTGTGATAAAAGCTCAAGTAGAAATGTTTAAATAATTGTTCAAAACATTTGCTCTATATAAGTATATACTTGATAAGATTACGTCCTAGAACTTGAAAAAATTTTATAATCCTTATAGATTTTTTTTATCTAATACATACTCAGTATTATAAATATGGTTTAAACGCATTTCTTTACTGCTCGTTGATTATATTTCCAACTATTTTTGCCTAGTCAGTTAATCTTATTTAAATATTGTATAGAAACTAAGATACACCAACAAGTATTTCCATTTATTTACTAATTTATCATTACTAGTGAAGTTAATGCTTTTTATTTATATATATATATATATACTTTGGCATTGCTATTTCAGATTTACAAAGTTTTACCGAATTCTTTTAATTTTTATTAAACTATTTTATTGTGTCATATTCAGATTATTATATTTTCCACAAAATCTTATAAAATTGGGTAATTTCAGCCGACGTGATAAGTGGTAGTTTTGTTTTTGGGATAATTTTATTTTTCGGCATTGCAAACTTTATTTAATAAACTTTTATATGTGCTTTTCTGACAGTTTATACTTACTGCCGTCACCAAAGTTGTTCGCTTTCTTCAGTGCCGTTCCTAGCGGGTATGCAGCGAATGCCCCGCACGCAGGCGCCCAATTTAAGGGGCGCCAAATTCAACTATTCGCTACTCTTGAGGTTTAAACCTCAAACTTAAAATGATTATGAAAATTGGCCTTATCATCAAAATTTAAGCATAGGGGCGCACAAAATTATTCTTGCACGCATGCGCTCGCCACCTCAGGAACGGCACTGGCTTTCTTTAGATATAAGGCTCCTAACCTCACCACTTGCCATATTTTCAAGTTTTCCTGATATTGTTTTCGTCAACTCCAAAACAAGCATCGCCTCTTCATTTTCTCACATTTACACATCTGTTAGTCTGTAATTCCTGCTCATCACTGATAATTATAACGTATCGTTTAACAGCTGTGAGTGTTTTCATAGCTCGTATGGTACATTTTATTGTAACAAACGTGCTTCGCATTGGTGAATTACGCGTTTGTGTATCTTAGAGAGACGTTTATTAAAAAATCCGTAGAATATTGTTTCAGGGACACAACGTGGAAAGATTTATTTTGGACCAAATTCAGCTCCAATATTAGAGGTCCAAGTATTTAAAATAAAGAAAAATAGTGTGAACTTAAATATCTTTTTTCATTATGATACAGATTTTTAAGCCAATAGGATTGCGACATTCGAACAATATTTAATATAGCCATGGATACCTGGTTGACATTTCTGAAATTAATTATATTAGGTCTGCTCCATGCACTAAAAGTGTAGCACGATTTTGATTATGTTTCAACGCTTCTTGCAGTATTCAAATGCAATATACATGGATAGTCATAAATTTAGCAATTTTACACGCATTTTTTCACAGATAGACCTGAATTTTTCAAAATTATATAGCTTAGTGCTACACTTTTATTGCAGGTGAATAGACCTATTAAGTGACACTTAATTTGACAGTTGTCAAATAATTTATTTATTTGTTGTACAATTTGTAAAATTTATTTGTTGAAGTTCCTTTCATTTTGGTTATAATAAATGATAATTAATAATTAAATAATTCTCATTAACTGAGTAGAAAAAATATTGTATGGAACTTTCATGTAATGGCCATTTACACTCGCATATTATATACGAAACTCGCCTGCGGCTCGTTTCGTATCCTACAATATGCTCGTTTCTTAATGGCTATCATTACATGATCGTTGCATAAAATACTATTTTCTACTCCTGTTTTATAATATACTTATTAAAAGACTAAAATCTGTATCACAATGAAATTGATTATGATACAGATTTTCATTATGATACAGATTTTTAAGCCAATAGGAATGCGACATTCGCACAATATTTAGTATATAGCCATGGATACCTGGTTGACATTTCTGAAATTAATCATATTAGGTCTGTTCCCTGCAATAAAAGTGTAGCACTGAGCTATACGATTTTATTAATTTTAATTATGTTTTAATGCTTCTTGCAGTTTACAAATGCAATATACATAGATATTCCCAAATTTAGTAATTTTATACGTATTTTTTCACCCGAATTCTTCAAAATTATATAGCTCAGTGCTACACTTTAATTGCAGGCGAACATATTAAGTGACACTTAATTTGATAGCTGTCAAATAATTTCGATTCTCAAAAGTAACTATATTTAAAATTGATTTATTGATTAAATAATTTTTATTAACCGGAGTAGAAAAAATATTGTATGCCACTTTCATGTAATGGCCATAAAAAATACACTCGCATATTATATACGAAACTCGCCTGCGGCTCGTTTCGTATCCTACAATATGCTCGTGTCTTAATGGCTATCATTACATGTTCGTTGCATAAAATACTATTAGAATTCTATCCAATGCTAAATTAATATTATTATTTAAATTTATAGCCATGGAGACTAGATAAGGAACACGAGCTGATCCTGAGTCAATTTTAGGTTTTCTTTTTTCATCACTGGCGTCGCTAATGTTCGATTTGTACCTACACTATCGTACAGATAGATGAATTGAGCAGGACAACAAACCAAGTAACTCAAATATATAAAGTATTATTACAGAAAACTGTAATACTGTCTTATTTAATAAAGCGAGTTACCAACAGATATCAAAGAACATTAATTCTTCTAACGCTTTATGAGTTTTGAAAAATATTTTTCAAAGACATTGACCGTTCAACTAAGAAGAGACAACTACTTCCCGGGCTATAGGCCCCGACGGATATTGGATTACACTTCAAAGTCAAACGGGGTTGGCATATCTACAAGATATTTGAACCAACCATTCTGGTTTGCAGTTAGAAGTGACACCATAACTTGTAGACCGGTTTCGGCGTATTTGCACCTCATCAGTACAAGTACAACTGTCAAATATATTCATTATCACAGAATATAACTTCTTTTTCTTTTCAATGAATCAATAATAACATTATTGGCTGGTACTACGCTGCAGCCAGTCGTTTGGCACAAAAGGAACACTAGCGCCATCCTACGTTATATTTTGCATAATATATCGAGCTAGTGCTAATTAAATTTAAAAGCAGCAAATGGGAAGGTTAAAAATATCTTCTATATCATTTTGTTTACCAGGTGCAGTTTAAAAATAATAAAATTGATTATGCGAATTTCTTATATTGTTGTTATTTTTTGTTGTAACATTCGTATTAAAAGCAGTGCCTTTAATCTATTTAAACAAAATTAATCAAATATGTATCCCGTATTTATTCTAGGTAATTGTATCTTGTAATGTACTTACAGCCAAGTGAGGCTCTGTTGATACTACCACATTCATTTTATTGTTAAAATTAGGAGGCAACTAAAATTTGAATTTTTCCAGCTACAGTAAATGTATACTACTTAGCTTTCTTTAGCCGTGCTTATTTAGAGAGTTGGTCAAGTTTGGTACTTACTTGAGCATTGATACTGTTTAATTTTTGTTGTAATTAAGTTGTTATTTTGTTTTTTAAATTTTGTATTCAAGTAGGTTCAAAAACAAATATCTTCTGTATGTTCCTTGTGGTATATTATTCATTCTTTTTTTAATTTCTTGGGAAATTAAACCAAAATATTTTTGAATTCTTTATTTCAACGTTTCGGTAGCGTTCCAGCTACCGTTGTCAAGAAAAATAAGTAAAAATTGATTTTTATCCCTAACTGACACAACGGAAAAAATTTGACAACTAGACAATCAACTACAATAATTCCTAATTATCTGTAGCTAGAAGATAATGCTCTGTCACAGTCCATTTTTTTTTTATTTAGAGCAGTTTTTCGATGGGAGAAGGCTTTAAAACGTGATTTAAATTAAAATTTTAGTTGCTTTATCATGTACCCACTAGTGTAAAATACTATTCATTGTTATAATACTAATGAACGAAGTGTGTCTTTGATAATATAACTAATTTATGTTTTCACATATTACTTATACCTATTGTAATAATATGCAATAACATAATTTTAATTGATGATTGAACTGTAGTATAAATTTTTCTTCAACGAAGATTTTTAAAATCGAATTTATTCCGGTACAAAATTAGAAAACAAGGTAACACTTCTTTTGCAGTGTTTTTCACCTATAATATCGTTTATTAAAATCTAACACTGATTTGTAGACACATCCAGCATTACAGCGGTATTAATTTTAAAATTTCATCAAATTGAATGTTGATTTACAAGATAATATCAATCTTCAAAAAATGCAGGGTGTCCATATACAGGAAAAAGCTTATTGAACCATGCAATTTACACAAGTACGGCAAGGAAAATATGAAAAAAAAAATAGCTTGGAAGAGAGAGAAAGGATAATTGGGCGTGGTCAGCGAGGGTGTATATTTATTTCCCGAAGCTGGCCGAATGTTCATTGCACTCCTATTTTTAACCGCTGCTGCCAGAAGCGCAGATTAATTTGTACAAATGATATTTTGTCTCGTTATCTATAATTTTTTTCGAGCTCATGCACTATTAGGTGAAACCAAACACTTTCATCCGGCAACAGTGTCCTTTAGAGAGAGAATTCACTAGTTGATGGTATTCAGTATGTTTCCAACATGTAAAGGACATTGTTGCCGTATAAAAGTGTGTAATATTGCAAAAGCTCGAAAAAAAGTCAACGATAATGAGGCAATGAACATTCGGTCAGCCTCGGGAAATAAGTATACACCCATGCTGACAACGCACAATTATTCTTTCTCCCTCTTTTAAGCTGTCCCAAATTTTCCTTGTTGCACTCGTGAAAATTGCATGGTTCGATAAGCTTTTTCGCAATCTGTATAAATTAATACATCATCTACATTTTAATGATGTGTATTTTGCTGGATACAAATAAATTATATAAACCATAAGCTATATTGGATTGTATTCATTTTTTTAGTCGTGCATTATAAACAAAATAATTGTAAAATTATTTGTTAGTAACAGTTTCAATAACTACTAAAATTGATGTTGTAAATGTGAGGTGTTAGCAATATAATAAGATAGAAATTGAAAAGTACCTTAAACGATAACGCTGGAATTGTGAATGTATGGAAATGTAAATAAACATAACGGATATTTTGTATGTTATTGTTATCTACTTATAACAAATATGATACTTCTGTGTTCAATGTACAGTATTTCATTTTATTTATTTCTATTATTTAATCTATTAATATGCATAGTTTAAATGGTTAACAGAAAACTGCAAAAAGATTGACTAAAACTGTGAAACAGAAAACCTAAATACATGAATAGATGGAAATGGAATGTGGAGTAAAAAAATTGTCACCACTTTGATATTGAGTTGTAGGGATTTAAGCTAAATATGAAAACATACATTTTCAATAGTTCACTCTCCAATTTGGATATTTATTCTAGGGTTCCATTTTCAAATATATAAATTATAAGCAATTTCTACGCAATAAACTTGATAATAAAATAATCATTTATATTTCAAATCATTAATAGACTAACTTGCAAAATCTTCTTGATATTTTGATATTTATTTAATGTTTTGTGCTCCTGTATTAGCAAAATCATAATAAGCAAATATAAACGTCGTATTATCCATTGCTGCATTTTTACTTGTCTAACAATTTCAGGTTTTGACGGAATTGAACATTTTAATTAAATGCCTTTCGCCTAATTAGGTGGACCCATATCTAATTGAATATTTTAATAACCAACTAGTATAAAAATAGATGCATAATGGGATATGGTTCATGGTTTGGCAGACAAAGGCTCGACAGACAAGGGCAATCCAAAAATAAATGGAAGTCAAATGAATGAAGGAAACTTTATACAAACAAAAATCGCCAAAATTTACGGAGAACCTAAACTTACATGTGGAAGACCTGTGGGCTTTCGGAGTCTACTTGTAATGAAGAGCATTATCCCCATGTTAATCTCAATCTTAAATACAAATGGATATATCCAGTTTTAAATTGATTAAAACTGATCTTTACACTTATTTTGTGGTGCGAACGCCGTGTTGCTTGTGTTTTTGCAGAATAATCATCCTACATTTTAAAAATTTTCCAGATATGAGACTCACCATTTCAAAAACTTTTGATTTTGTTCATAACTAAACTGGAATTATTAACACTGTAAATTATAGCCATACTTTATCCTGTTTCAGTTTAACTGAGTACTAAAAAAAATAGTAATTTGTTTGACGTGGCTTAACAAAACTACTTTTAATTCAAGAAACTTGTCTTATTTTACTTATATATAGTATACATTGTATTTTTAAATTTAGTCATCACTAATTTATTATTTATTGAAACGATCTAGTATTAGTCAAAGGTGATGTTTTTTATTCCAAAACATATCACTATTGTAGTATTGTAGTTAAAAATTCGACTACTAATAGTAAAAAACTGTTATCTATTTATACTGACTGAAATTTTGTGTAATTATTCGAAAGGTTTTCTTTTTTATTACTATCTCTAATGTATTATACAATGTATCCTTTAGAACAGGAAAATAAAATTATTAATATTTTTTTTTGGTTTTATTTTTGTTTGAAATCTGTATTTAGTAGGCCTTTTTCCATCTGAATAAAGTATCCCAAAATTTCACAGTGTATAGTTTCTCCATCTATTTCATAATCCGGGGATTCATCAAACTCCACTATCTCAGAAGTTTTTTGATAACTCATTTATTATTTTTTTTCTACTCCTGTTTTATAATATACTTATTAAAAGACTAAAATCTGTATCATAATGAAATTCATTATGATACAGATTTTTAAGCCAATAGGAATGCGACATTCGCACAATATTTAGTATATAGCCATGGATACCTGGTTGACATTTCTGAAATTAATTATATTAGTGTAGCACTGAGCTATACGATTTTATTTATTTTAAATATGTTTTAATGCTTCTTGCAGTTAACAAATGCAATATACATAGATATTCCCAAATTTAGTAATTTTATACGTATTTTTTCACAGATAGATCTGAATTCTTCAAAATTATATAGCTCAGTGCTACACTTTTATTGCAGGCAAACATAACATATTAAGTGACACTTAATTTGATAGCTGTCAAATAATTTTGATTTTCAAAAGTAACTATATTTAAAATTAATTTAACTAATAATTATTGATTAAATAATTTTTATTAACCGGAGTAGAAAAAATATTGTATGCCACTTTCATGTAATGGACATCAATACACTCGCATATTATATACGAAACTCGCCTGCGGTTCGTTTCGTATCCTATTAAATGATAGAGATCACATTCCACATTATTTGGAATTTGTTACGATATATCAGAAAAGTACTTATATCTATTTCCTATTTTCTTTTATACAATTGCTATTAAAAAAGAAAAAGAGAGAAGACTGAATCGTGTTAAAAAAAACAAGCGACCGTTTTTTCATAAAAAATTTAACGCGTTAAAATTTGGTGACTGAAGTAGCAATAATAATTTCCTACATTCATTTATGCTCTCTTTAAAAATATTTCATGCGACGACCCTGTTGACTATTGGTGAGATATGTTGGTGAGGTCAACAAAAAATTGAGCACAGAACATAAAATCAAACAAAACATTATTCGTAGGTGAATTTATAAAGCGGTTACCATGGTTGACATTCTAATTTGAACAAACCGGTTAAAATAAATACTCGCGAATATGCTACGTTCTACTGAAATCCTGATGTTCTGTTTCTATACTACATAAATTAAAGAAAGATAACCTCTATGTTCATTCGGATCTAGAAGTTGAACGTACCTATTTAAAATTATGTGCGTGCGCAACTGTCAAATAGCATCATCCACCGCGAATACGAAAGTGTGGAAACAAAACTTCAGTTTGAGGAAAATCATAGTCGAGAGAGGATCTAAGCATGACTTTCGAATTAAAAATTGGTGATTTAGTATGGTAAGAATTTTTTAAATTATTTTATTTGTTGATATGTAAATAAACAGTTTATTCTAAATTTTTTTTGTTATTTTTAGGGCAAAAATGAAAACATTTTCGCCTTGGCCTGCTCGTGTAAGTATTCTACCGCCGCTTATTCAATCCAACCGTTAGCTTGTGTTTGTTGCGCGCGTCATTGTAAACTTAACCTACATGTTTATTTTGATTTTAGATTGTGGAGCCCGGTCCAAATACACCTACTAAAACAGGTCGAAAGGAAATGCAATGGGTCTACTTTTTTGGTACTAAAAACTAGTGAGTACCTCTAATCGTCTTTTTACCCAAAAATAATTTTAATTCTTGAACACTCGTAAGGATATTTTTTGAAAACTTGAAGAAAAAAAAAATTTCCCCCTGGTATTAGGTTTCATAAATTAAATCTGAGTAAGACGTTTTATATAAGTATTTAATTGCATGAAGCAGATAAAAACTGTTCTGCTTTTATATTTTGTGTGCTCTTCATATTAAATTATCTTCTAAATAAATCAGTTATATTATACAATATTTGTTGAAAGAATAATAGGAAATAGAATTATAGTGTCATACATTGTGTGTTGTTTTAAAATTTTAAAAGAATCGTATTCACTCATTTACAGATATGAAGTTTTTTTTGACTTATAAAGGAAATTAGTATATTGAATATTTTTTCTTTAGTGCTTGGGTAGAGGATGCAAACATCAAACCTTATGCTGAATTCAAAGATAAGAACATTTCATCAAACAAAGCAAGCAATACAGGCCCATTTAAGAAAGCGATAAGTGAAATTGAAGAACTAAGAACTAAATTATTAGTAAGTAAATAATGATGAATTGTCATAAAATGTTTTGCATGATCCAGGCAGAATGTGTGGACTGCTAAAACAAGCCTTTTTATGGCTAGTATTTTACACAAAGATTATGATCAAAACTATACTATGTGCCTAAATGAAACTTTGTGAAGCACTGTCCATTTCTGAAATTTTACTTTTAAACATTTCATTAACAAAATCTTGCATTAGAGTTACATTAAAAATTGATCAAAATTGTTTATCAAATTGAGACATTATTATTTATTTAACAGTTATATGATTAGAATTGAAATTGTGTGGATATAAAATGGATTAAAATTTTGACTATTTGAAGAAAAAACAGAAGAACTAATCACTCCAAAGTTGAAGAAATATTTGATATTTTTATAAAACTGTATTAAGAATGCTTGTTATGACATTATTTTAATTTTTTAGGAAGATCCCAATTATAAATTGCCTTTACCAGCTACCAGGACTCCATCAAAAGAAAAGAGTGATCCTGACAAAAAATTCAACAAGCTGCTATCACCAAAGAAAACTCCAAAGCAGGTAATATAATATTTAAAAAATAGCTGGCAGATGAACAAATAAACTGCAACTTTTTACACATGTGCATAAGAGGTGTATTATTGTGCTAAACCCTACTAGATCTTTCCAATGGTTAGCTGTTCACTTCTTCTCATCATTGCCTATTTCTTCCAGTATAACATTGGAGCTGATACCATAAAAGAGCTCTGGCCCCCAAAAAGGTTTTTGAGTCCTCTCTTTGCTAGTTTATCTGTTATTTAATTCTCTCCTATTCCAGTGTGTTCCAGTAAGGTGATGATTATGTCCTCGAGTTTATTAAGTTTCCCCGAGAGATTCTCATACTATTAGAATTGATTGAGCAGGAACCTAGTTCTTTATATAGTTCCATGTCAAAATTGGAGCCTAACTTCAGTTTATACTAGTGACGTCAAAGGGTAATAGGCAGATTCTTTGATTTTTTAATTGTGTTTAACAACACTGTTGAATTTTATAAAATATGGCGTTATGTTATTTGTTTCTTTGGAATCAACTACTAAAAAAACTTACTTAAAAAAGGGAATTAAATTTAGGTCAATGTTAGGGGCTTTTTAGGTGCGCAAATGATAAATTAGGTGAAGCTACGATTATAATAAACTACTACGATTATAATGAATAAATTTGTACATTTTTATTACTGAAGTTTCTTAGTGAACTACATGTTTCTATTTAATTAGTTAATTTTCATTCGTAATTTAAACTTGGTGACCAAAACGGGAAAGTAAAAAACGCATTGAATTTATTGGCATGCAATAAACAGTCTGGGTCTGTTAACTTTGAAGTACGCAAACTGTCATATGAGCTAGCCAATTAAAAAGACAGAAATTCAAATTTATGGAATTGAAAATTTAAATCATTTTCTTGAACTGTTTATAAAGAAAATAATTCAAATTCCTCATTCGCCACATTATTATTATTATTGTTAATAATAAATGGTTAATGTTATGAAACACTGACAAGTATAAACCATAATACCTGTCAATCTTGTTCGGTGACATATCTCCCCATAGGAACAATTCGTTCAAGGGCAGTGACAATAATCTATGTAAAGGTATTGAATTTCATTTTAAAATAGACACCCGGCTTACTCGGATGATGCAATATATGTATACAAAGTGAGTTGTATGGGTCGCCTAAATTATCTCTGAAATGGATCGCACGATTTTTTAAAGATTTCAATGTGGAAGGATCTTCTGATGTGTGGTATTTACATACATTACCTAAATGCAATAATTTCATAGTTATGGCAACATTTACCTTATTTCCGTTAAAATAATACATTTAGATGATGGGTTTGATGTTTCAGTAAATTGAGATTTTAATGATATTAATAAATAAATTCCATGCATGCAAAATAAGATTAGTTCAAGAGATGCCAGGTGATTTTTTTTATAGACTTGAAGCGTTTTGTAGACATAATTATGGGAAAATATTACAATCCAAACGATCCAGATTTAACTAATGTTATGTTTTGCGATGATGCCACTTTTTTATTAATGGAAAGGTAAATCGCCACTTTTCACGTAGCAATACTGGTTGGATGCGTGAATCCCACAACTCCTATCCTCAAAAACAGAAATCTAAAGACTGGTATGAAAAACCATATGTACAGTATAAGCAATGGGCTGAAAAAAAAGGTGTAGTAGGTGGGTAGGAGCAAAAATTATGTCAAAAAAAACTTTGCAAACCAAAATCTATAAAAATCGGGTGATCTGAGATAATTGAGCCGTTTCATACTTAAAACTCAATCTAAAATTCTTAATGTTAATATTTATTCGAAACTCTCCTTTTCAGTCACCAAATAAGTTGAAACTGAAAGTATCAAAGTCAATATTTAATAAAAAAGGAGCAGAGAATGAGGTAAATAAAATTTTGTATCAGAATTCAGTTAGTTGTGCATGTTGCAATCATTAACAAAGCTTTTTGGTGATGTGGAAAACTTTTTTGAAAATATTTTAACGTAGCATATTGTAGTCCAAGAAAATATAACTTTAAACGTGAATTTTGAAATAATTTTCTTGAATTTTTTTATGTAAGATACTATGAAGAGTTTGTAAACCAATTGTAGAAGTTTTTTCTCATTCCCTGATCAGGGAATTTTTATAAAATGTTGAGGTTTAAAAAATGCAAAAAAGTTATATAGGTATTTGATTGATTTTTCAACATAAAAATTAACAGTTATAAGCAACTTCAAGCAATTTTAACTAGCTAAAAAATTAATTAAAAATAATTAATCCGTCCGTGGTTATCTTTTGAACCACTTATTGCACTGCTGTTCTTGAAATTTGTAACTGTTGCACCCTTATCAGTTTTTTATTCACGTTATTATCTCTGTTATTAAAATAAATCTTTGAAACCCAGTTACTGCTTTTAAGCATTTTCAACAAATGGCTTGGCCAGTTTACTGCCATAATCTCAATTCTGTTCATTTCTGGAACTAACTGTACGCATTTATTTCCTGGTAGCCTCCAAGAACTATCAGCTTCAAGCAGTTCTTCAGCTTTTCCAAACTAATTTTATTAATTCGATGCCATGTTGATTTAATGAGATCATTTTGACAAGGGGAGCGATATTACTACAAAAATTTTACTATTAAACTTACCAACAATCACCAACATTAAAAAAATACCGTGTGTCCCATTAATAACTACAGAAAATTTAAAGGAATAATAGACTTAGGAAAAATTTGGAAATGTATGTATGTATTGGGGGTAACATTAACTTATACCTAAAATATCTATTGTCCCCCTTACTTCTACTTAGTTTCTGAGGAGAGTCTCTAAAACTAGTAGCTCCTTTGGTCCTATTTCCCGGAGGAATTTCAGGATATCTGTAAGTTTCACCTTAGGTAAATGTTCTTCTATCCAGTAATCTCTCAGGTACTGTGCTCTAGGATTCTCAGAATCCGATTCTGGAGTGCTGTGAAGTTGGAAAGTATGTGGATGGAGGTTTCTTCTTCCATGCCACAATTTGGAAAACTTATTCTTTTTTTAATTTCTTGGGAAATTAAACCACAATATATAAATGAAGAATTTAAAAATATTGTGGTTTAATTTCCCAAGAAACTAAAAAAAGAATGAATAATATACCACAAGGAACATACAGAAGATATTGGAAAACTTATATACAATTTTTCTCTAAGCTTGTTAGTTTATGAGGTACAGGCTGGTAAAAGGTGCAACTAAGTTATCAGTGAGTGCGGATTTAACAAGTATAGTAAAAGCTCAAATTACAGCTCGTGTGAAAACTGGTGGAAATGTTTTGAATGGATTTACTATGATCTTATATAATTGTCTGCTTAGGGTCGATAGGAGTGTATGGGCTAGTATGTCATACTACATAAAACCAATGAAAACAGCCTTTACAAATGTTTGAAACAAAAATTATATAACCTATTGTATTATTCATATTCATTTATAGCAGTTTTTACTTATAGGCAATTTAGACCCTATATTTTTTTAGGTAATATGAAAATGGGTAATCCAAAGCTATCGTGATAAATTCTTTTTTTTTTTATTCAATTGCAAATCTACAATCTACTCAATACATATCCAGTAATAAGTAGATGATGTGGTTTCTTGCTAAATGACTTGAGGCGGGCACCATCCACTGATGGGTCTCCATTGATCACCCTATGAGGTCTTCTGGCCAGCGTCTTTTCAATCTTGCTGATGCCTGAATAACTTCATTGATGGTTGGAATACCGAGATCAGTATGTAATGTGTGGTTGCTTATAAACCATGCAGCATTAGCTATTATACGAAGAGTTTTAGATTGGAACATTTGAAATACCTTGGTGTTCGATGGCTTACTGCAGCCCCATAGCTCTATGCCATAGGTCCATATTGGTTTTAGGATGATTTTGTATATTAGAATCTTATTTTCTATTATTAACTGTGAACTTCTGATAAAATGTAGATTAAAATATTCTGCAGTTATACAGCTTATATTGTAGATACGTCACTAGTGTAAATATGAAGTTGTCGAGTAGTCTTAGTTTGTTGTTCGATAGATTATTTTGGCATCTATCACTGTAGTTTATTTAGACAAAAAATTGATAGTTTAAGAAATAATTTTCAGTAACAAGTTTTCATTTAAATGCTCTTTGAATATAAATTTCTCTTGAATGTGATACTCATATCATGATGGTAGATAGAAAATTTTGTCCGCTTTCTTTAATTTAGAATCACGTTATTTAGCTAACTTAAGGTTATCTAACTCAAAATTTAATGCAACATTTCAGCTCAATTTGAAACCGAGATGGAAACTATCTATACTGGAATGTTGATAGATGACATGGATTTGAGAAATTATAGAAGTAACATTTTTTTGAATCAAAAAAGTATATGTAATATCCGATATTTTTAGTCTCTTGCTAGTCTGAACTGGTGTCCTTTTTTTAAGTTCAAAATATCCCTCTCCCTCGTAGCTTGGAGAATTTTTTTGATATTTCAATAAATAAAAGATCTTTTTGGAGTTTTCAAAATGCCTATTTTATTATTCTAGCCTGCTGCAGTAAAGAGGCAAAATTCGGACGCCAGCTCCACCAAAAATTCATCATCGTCAGTGAAAAGACCAAGAGGATCTCCACGTATAAATGAGAATGGGATCAGTGATCTTGGTACCGAAATTTTAAATCGCCCTTCAATTTTGGATGCTCCGGTAAGTGAAAATTAAAAGATTATTTATATTTTTGTTTAAACGATGTCACAAACAATGACTTCTTCTTCCATAAGACAATAAAAATATTCTCAAATCTTCTTGTGTTAAATACTAATATTGAGTACTACAATAAAATATACTAAAACAACCGTTAATCCTGATTATTTTGGAATGGATATTGGAAGAAACTTATTAAATTGTCTAACTTTCTTTAATTAGTGTTTTAATCTTCTCCGAATAAATGTTTTAATTGAGATGAATCAAAAATATATCAATTGTTAATCAATCAATCAATTGTTAATCAAACTATCTTTTCCAGGACTCCCCTGCCGTTGATCTAAATACGTTTTCCGAGCTGTTGAAAACAAAAGACATCTTAGCCTCGAATCTTACATTTGGATTTATTGGATTGGGAACCATAGGTATGGGCATCGTCAAGAATTTGATAAACTCTGGACATAAGGTGAATCTGTACAACAGGACATTGAAAAAGGTAAGTACCAAAAAATTACTAAGATTTCAAGATTCCATCTTAACCTAAATTTGAGAGAAAAATAAAGGAAGCTCAAGGGACTGGGCTGAGGAAATTTTGTCATAGAAATCACCCATCATAATTTTATTGGGGCTATCAACCAGTTTCTTTTAAAGAAGTGGAAATGAGTGATGTTTTTGTGAAAGCTTCAATCAAAATATAGGTCTTCGTACAAAAAATATACACATTTTGATATGTGGCACAAGGGCAGAAAATGAGTTTTAGCATCCCAAGATTATACTTAAGGGTTGCTAAATGGTTACCTGCTTGTCTTACACACAACTTTTTATCGCCTACATACACCAAAAAATTGGAAAATAAAAGAAAACATTTTTGACATACATTTTATTTCAAGTTTTCTTAAGTATTCTCTTTATTGGTGAACTGAAGGAAAATTGAGGATGATATTATTTTACAAATAGGATATCATTTCCTATATTATATAATATAATTATTTCAAAATATTTTCTATTATTTTTATGAAATAATTTTAATAGAGGTGGAATGGCTCCCTTCTAGGGCTTGGATCCTCACACAACAGTTCATCCCTATTTGATCTCTTCATCTAAATTTATGTGCTTGTTGCTCATTATCGCTTTCCAGGTGCCCATTTGTTATTTTGACCTCTTCATCTAATTTTACTCATTATTTCTACATTTTTACATAATCTGAAATGTTCTTGCTTCAATGCCTATAGGATGTTCCAGGAATTTGTACCAGAAACTTGGGAGTGTTATATTTCATATTTCTATATGTGCCAGTGAAGAGATCTGTCTGAAAATGGGATGTATAACTGTGGTATTGAAAAAGTAAATTTAGATATAATAGTTATAATATTATTCAGTTTTATTTAATTAAATCATTTTTTAATCTCACTGGAGATGAAATGGTTAAAAATAATGATAGTCATTCTTATAAAATGTGTGCGTAGCTCTATCAAATTGGAAATTAAAAATTGTTTTCTATTTATAGTTATTAAACGACTTATTGGAAATATTTCAAAATTTAACTGTTTATTCAACATAATTTCTTAACACAGTATCATTTTACAAACTTAGGTGTACTTATAACTGTCAACTAATCTAACCTTGAAATCTTGACCAACATGGTGTTGAATTTACCATTTTGATGAATTGTTTATCATTTATGCTTCTGACCAGTTTTTATTTTACAATATACCAAGAAACGTTATTGTTTATTATCCATATTGGAATTTATATTCATGGTCGACAATAATAATAATTGAAATGACTTATAGACAGCACTGAAAAGTTTCCTTTCTAAAGTAATAAAAAATACGCTACACTGCAAAATATGACTGATTGAACGAATAATTTAATGGTATTATAGAGGGCAATTCATACCGAAGTTAAAAATTGGAATATTTGACATTTTTGTGTTGAGCTTTTCATCAATTTTTGTTATGAACCTTTTATGGCGTGCGGGGAACTCTACACAATGTGACATTTAAATTGAACAAGAATCCGAAAAGTTTATATTACACAGAGTGTATTTAAATAACAAAACTATTGCCCTCTTTCAGTATAACTCAAAAAGTCATTTATGTTAAAATATTCGCCATAACTTATGAGCCATATACAGGGTAGCCCATTAGTGTCTGGAAGTGCAATAACTTACTTAATTATAAGAGTATGAAGTTTGTCCAAAATATATTGCAGAATCGAAAGCATTGCTCTTGCTTCCTTATCCATCTAAATAGTTTTATAATCATTGACCGGTATCCAAGGGCAGATCTAGAAAGCTTGTAGGGGAGGGGCCACTCAAAAATAAAGAATATTTATATTAATAAAATATTCGTAACCGTACTGTCAATTATGTCTGCGGTAAAAATAATGAGGGTACATTAGAGATATATACAGGGTGTTTTCAAATGACACTTGCAACGTTTGCATGTAGATACCTCTCGTAAAATTGGACAAAATGATATAAGGATTGAGAGGTCAAGCTCATTTACTTTTCGAAATACAGGGTGTTAAAGTATTGAAAAATTAAATATTTTAATTCTATAACTTTAAAATGGATTAATAAATTGATTTTACATTTGGCAGGTTGTTT
Organism: Galerucella nymphaeae; assembly: GCA_963978555.1. Classification (NCBI taxonomy): domain Eukaryota; kingdom Metazoa; phylum Arthropoda; class Insecta; order Coleoptera; family Chrysomelidae; genus Galerucella; species Galerucella nymphaeae. Next base: position 17,770,027 of record OZ021709.1, read on the forward strand.
TTAAATATAAAAATGCATATTTTGATAGTAAAATATTTGTCAATTGTTGATCCAGTGGAGTACATTTGGAAAAATATGTCACTTTTCTCCTCCCATTTTCCACGCTATTGACATTTGTGGCTAACTTCAATTAATTTTGTTTTCCTCAAAGTTTTTCACGTAAAAAATACATAATCTTTACACATAAAAAAATGTGTAGTTTTCAAGATATTTAATGTTTTCATGAAGCCTGCAGCCTAATTTAATAATAATATACATAATTTAATAATAAAATGAAAAGAATATTTTTTTTTTATATTTTTTTCAATAACCTTCAAACTACTAATGGTTAAAATATGTATCAGAAACTAATGTGTGAAACAGCAATGCATCTTAAACATTGGGAGAAGACTCGAAAATATTTGTCCCAACTTGTGCTTTTATTATGGAAAATGATGTTGCAAATTTCATAAAAACATTAATGAAAACTACAAATTTTTTTATATGTAAAGGTTGTGTGTTTTTTACGTGAAAAACATTGAGGAATACAAAATTAATTGGAAATATCCACAAATGCCAGTGGCGTGAAAAATGCGAGGAGAAAAGTGACATATTTTTCCAAATGTACTCCACTGGATCAAGAATTGACAAATGTTTTTATATCAAAATACGCCTTTTTACATTTAAAAACAACCTGCTAAATGTTGAATCAATTTATTCATCCATTTTAAAGCTATCAAATAATAGTTATTTATGCAACAAGTGCAAAAAACACGTTTTGCAAGAGTTGCATACAATATTTTTTCTAAATTCATGCAAAAACTGGAAAATCCATTTAAATTTTAAATAATTGAAGATTTTTGCAATAATTGTAACTCGTTGAGACTAAGTAGTAAGATATACATATATTATTGTTGTATTAAAGCAGGATCAGATACTTGCTATGGATTTTTATTTAATTTAAATGTTTATGTTTGTCATTAATCATCACAAAACTGACACAAGAATGACAGATGAGTGCAATAAAATATTTTTTCTACACCCACATGTATATTATCCATTTTTCGCACAGTTTACAGAATGGAAATGTAGGCCATATCAGTTAACTGAACGTATATATTCATATACATCCTAGAACGTATATGAAATCCACCAATCAGCATTCGCGTTTAGTATTCGTCAACTCCCCTTCTTTGAATTTCAAAGAAACGTCAAAATAACTTATCGAAAAAAAGGCTTCCCTAGAAGCACTGGATCAAGAATATTTATTAACAATAATAAACATAAATAAAATAATCAGTATAAATTAACAACACATACTGAAAACAGAATAAAATGGGTATTTAAGAGGACTTTTGATAGACGTCAGTTTTTATAAAATTTGGTAATTTATGTGACGTTATAGATATCCGTTTAAACATTCCTCGGTGGTCGAGTTGTTATAATATCAGGTACTTGCGCGCTAGGCACAGGGTTCGATTCCCAATGAAGAAATTTTTTTTTTTTTTAATTTTATTTCTAAATAATTATTCCGCTTTATATTGATTGGTAAAATTATGAAAATTGTTTAAAATTTTGAGATTGAAGTTATATTACAGTCGAGATTAGAGTTTATTAAAATGTTTATTTTCTAGATTTTTCCAGTGGGTCGTAGAAAAAATATACTGTTCGACTCGTGTGGATTGTCCATATCGCACTCGAACGATTGAGCACTCCGCCTACGGCCTCGTGCTCAAACTTCGTCCTTGTGCGATATGGCCATCATATCCACACTAGTTGCACAAACTACTATTATTGCACTAGCGCAATAAAGTACCACTTTTTGCATTAAATGTGGTTCACAAAAGTGTTGTTTTTTGCATGATTGTAGAAAAAAACATTTAAATTTTTATAACTTCAACACCCCGTATTTCGAAAAGTAAATGAGCTGGACCCCTCAATCCTTATATCATTTTGTCCAATTTTACGAGAGGTAACATGCAAACGTTGTGTCATTTAAAAACACCCTGTATAAGTAGGTGGGATACCACATTACAAATGTTCAAGTTACATATAACATTAATCGTTTTGATAGCCAGGGGAGGGCATTGCCACCCCCTTGGATCCGCCACTGCCGGTATCCGACAGGCTACATTATTTTAAGTGGTAGCCGTTTTCACCATCGGGTGAGTGTAACGTGAAAAACAAG